>JAJHSJ010000013.1:52730609-53339761 GCA_021015155.1 Magnolia officinalis | reverse complement strand
AAGGAGGAATTGTCCATATTTTGCAATATCGGCAAACATAACAATACTTAGCGATATATTGCGATACAATATGTGACATCCAGGATTTTCTGTACTCTGCACAGGTTAGAGTTGTACACGAGTCGAGTTTGAGTCGAGCTAGGCCAAGCTCGGCTCGGCTCGGCTCTACCCCACCATGACCTAAGCTTGAGCTCAGCACGACTCGGTCTTCGAGCTCACCCCTTTAGCAGTTTGGGACGATTTTGAAGAGGTTGAGGTGAAAGCAGGTTCGAACTGTGTTATGAAGGTTAGATGTAAGCATTGTAAGTCAACATTCGCAAAGCATTCTGGAGGATCAACTTCACATTATCGCAGAGATACGATTAATTGTGTTAAGAGTCCAAAAATCCCACGTTCAAGCCAACAATTGCTCTCATTTGCCTCATCTGAAGGAAGCAACTCCGACATGCAAGCTGCTCTCATCACTCATAAATTTGAAAAAGACGAACTAAAAGAGTGGTTTGCAAAAATAGTTATTGTTGAGGAGAAACCATTTAGATTTATAGAGAGCAGAGTTTTTAGCGAATACAGCAGATACCTGAATCCAAGATTTGAGAAGTGTTCGCGGGTCACGGTAAAAAGAGAATGCATGAAGATGTATATGAATGAGAAGACAAAGATGAAAGCTATTCTGTCACCAGTCTCACGTATAAATCTTACTTCAGACTTGTTAACGACATTGAACCAAAAGAAGGGATACATGTCGCTAACTGCACACTATGTGGATGTAGATTGGAATCTACATAAGATAATTTTAAACTTTCATCACTTTCCTCCCCCTCATACCGGTTTGGTTATTTCAAACTGCGTATACAATTGTCTTCAAGAGTGGGGCATCGAAAGTATGATATCTTCAATCACGTTAGATAATGCATCTACAAATGATGTTGTGATTTCTTTTTTGCGGAGCCAATTCAAGATAGTAAGGAATCTTTATTTTGGGGGGAAAAATTTCCAAGTGAGATGTTGCGCTCACATTCTGAATCTAATTGTGCAAGAGGGGCTAAAAATAATTGATGGCACAATTGAGAACATAAGAGAGAGCGTCAAGTATATATGGGGGTCACCATCAAGACTTAGTATCTGAAATGACATACTCCAACGTTTAAATGTTGAAAATCAAAAAACATTGAAGTTAGATGTGTGCACCCGTTGGAATTCAATATATGAAATGTTGGATGCAGCAGTTGAGTTAAAAATTGTAGTCCCGGAATTTGCAGTTCGTGATAAAGCATATGCTTGGTTACTTAGTGAAGATGATTAGAGAAGAGCTGAGATGTTCGTAGTTTTCTTCGAGTTTATTGTGACTGCATGAAGTTATTTTCTTGAAATAAATATCCAACGACAAATCTGTTTCTTCCAAAGCTTTGGAAGATTAAGGATGCTCTTCAGAGAAGTGTTATAACAGGTCCAGATTATATTCAGAATATGGCGCTAAGCATACAAGTGAAATTTGAAAAGTACTGGAGCGAATGTCACCTATTGATGGCTTTAGCTGTTGTACTTAATCATCGCTGCAAAATTAGACTAGTTAGTTACGTTTATAAGAAGATTTAACTGTTTGACAAGGCAGCAGTTGAAACATCTAATGTTCGTGTGGCAATTGAAGAATTGTACTCTTCTTATGTGGGTAATTCTATCAGAAGTCAGGACACAACTTATGCATGAACGCGGCTCCCGTTCGTCTATAGGTGATGACAACTTTCTCGATGAGTACTTCTCAGCCTTAGAACAAGGTGAAGCGAGTCAACAAACAAATAAGTCAGAATTAGATGTATATCTCAAGGAGCTAGTCATGAAGGACTCCAGCCAAGACTTTGACGTTTTAGACTGGTGGAAGACTAGAGCTCGTGAAGGAAAATACCCTACACTGTCGTTGATGACTCGAGATATTTTATCAATTCCGATAACAACAGTGGCATCAGAGTCTGCATTTAGCACCGGTAGTAGGGTGGTTAACAAGCATAGAAGCTCTCTTGCACCTAAAACAATTGAAGCGCTCGTTTGTACACAAGATTGGTTACGTCCATTTTGGAGTGACAGTTCATTTGATGAAGAGAATGATGAAGAGGAAGGGACGGAAAGTCTAGACGAGATTGGCACTGCATCTTCATATGTTTAAAGTTTAAACATTATTTTAAATATTTTGAACATCTCGATTTTATTACATTCTCATATTGTTATTTGCTAGCTTGTATTAACTTGTTATGCACTGCCATTGCACCTGTCTTAGTTCTAACAATCTTGATTTTTTATCATTTATTTGTAAAATAATATTAACTTGACTCAACTCGAATAGCTCGCTCAACCCGACTCAATCCCAGCTCAACTCGACTCGAACCAGCGAGCCGAGTTAAGCTAAAGGGGTGAGCTCGAAGACTGAGTCGAGCTGAGCTCAAGCTTGGGTCATGATGGGGTCGAGCCGAGCCGAGCTTGGCCTAGCTCGACTCGAACTCAACTCATGTACAGCTCTACCTGTCTTTCACATAACATATCTTGGACTTGGAATGTAAAATAAAAATAAAAAATAAATCAATGCATCATTATCACCTTAATAATCAGAAACATCAATTGGTAGGGTAGCTTAGATGAATCATCATATGGATAATGGATGACAATTTTTATGAACATATACAACAAAATAAAAATAAAAGGAAAAAGGGAAGTTTATAAAAACCTTTCAGGAGATGTGGTACCGTGCATCTTCTAATGTTGTGAATAAAATAAATGTATTGTGGGCTTTTAAAAAAGGAGAAGAATGTGATTTGGGATAGTGTAAAAAATTAATTTAGAAATGAAAAGGATTAGAATCTAAATCAAGGATATTAATTGATATGGAATTTACTAAATTTTATAAATATCACTAATAAAAAAAATCAGTCCATTGACAACAAAGACCATTGTTTGTTACTTGATTGTGGCAATTTTTACAATGAATCAACTCGGTGTGAATTTACATGACTTGGTGGATCAGCTGAGTCATTGTAAAACTTGGGTGAATTTTGTACAGAAATGATCTAAAAAATGGATCGTCCAGGTTTTTGGCCACAATGAGTCAAACTCGGGTGAGTCCCTAGATGACTCACCAAGTTCTAAATAATGCTCTTATGTTCTATTTTTATCAATATTATTTTATTGCATTAAAAAAAAGATAAAAAAGAAAAGTATGGAACAATCCAATTAATATATGCACTACAAGCCCACCACTGCACTTTTCAAGGTTACCACTAAGAAGCAATTTGTGGGGCATGAAGGATCAACAAAAGGTGGTAACAGCTTGAACTTCATCAAATGAATCAGCAGATTGGGGTTGTATTTTGGATGGGAAGAAAGTCAACACTAGTTGCTAAATAATTGTGTGAAAGCATATTTTACCAAAGGGATGACATTGAAGTTGCTAAAACTCCTGCAGCCAACAGGCACAAGGAAGGATCCCCAAAATCCCCATTCCAATCCCCCAAAACTCCAGACTTTACAGACGTGCTGTAAATAAAACAATAGACATGACCCAACGAGGTTTGGGCGAATGGTCTTCACCATAGGTTTGCTCCCTATAGGTGAGGGTTCGATTCCCCTCCTTGGCTTTACCCGACACACGTGGTTGTGGGTGATTGCGTGTATCCGCAGGGATTAGTCCCACTTCAAAAAAAGAGGTGGGGACACCCTGTGTCATCAAAAAATAAAATAAAATAAAACAATAGACATGATCTAATTGTTTGAGTCATGAACTTCTGAGTAGTAGAATCAAAACTGTTGTGGAAGTATATCATTTTACAATGCATTTTCATCACAAAGTTGAACAATGAGGGATTTCTTGTAATGAGGATATGAATCAAGTGCATACTTTGTAGTACTAGTACCATACAATGCATGTATGTGTTCAGGAAGATCTTCAAGAATATCCGTAACGGTGGCACCATTACGCCCACCATTACCACAACGGGACCACCATGTAACATGTCAAACAGTTCATGTGTTGTAAAAGAACAAGAACATCGATGTCCAAATTTTGTGGACCCCATATATTTTATTCAAATTCCATAATCAATAAAGCATGGTTAGATTCCTACATTTCAGAAACCAGTCATCATCATCATCATCATCATCATATCCCAGGCATTCGGGTTAACTAGAAGCTAGAAAAACCGTAAAGTCCATATAATGCAAGGAACATAACAAATTCAATGGCTATAGAAGCAAGAAAAACAGATATACACAGAAATGGATTTTACCTGGACATCCTCTTAAAATTACACGACAATGTTGTAGAAAGATCAGGAGTATCCACAGAAACCAATTTCAATGCCTTTGCCACCAATTGCTACTATCAAGCATTGAAATCCGCACGACTCAAGCTCAGCAATGACTTTATCGACAATTGTTTTTGATAGCACTGATTCATTTGTCAAGGTCCCATACGAATGGAGAGAATTAAAGAAGATATTATTTCAAGAAATATCAAATCCACTTTCAAGATAGATAACACAAATATATAAATTCAAGTATTTTAAAATATACTTCCCTCCTCTCTCCTCCCACAAATATGATATGTGCGAGTAGGGCTGTACACGAACTGAGTTAGCTCAGTTAGCTCACTCGACTCGACTCAAAAAAGCTCGATTAGACTCGGTTCGAAACTGAGTTCGAGCCGAGTCGAGCTGATTTTTTGAGCTCGAAAAAATTTCTAACTGAGTTCGAGCTTGCCCGAGCTCGACTCGACTCATATCGAACCCAACTCGAGTCGAACCAGTTCGATGACTCGGTTACTTTGATATCGATGTTGCTCAAGTTTTTGTTGAAATGACTCAACGAAGTGTTGGCTGGTGGCAAGGAAGCTATGTATATGAAACAAATACCCTTTTTTCTTGATTTTGATGTTGCCTACAAGGTGTTTGATGAAGTACCTGTAAACAGCTGTTGTTGTTTTACATACAGTAAAAAATTAAAAGTGCACTCCAAGTGTTTGTGAAAATGCCGCACAGGCTCGATCTTGGCTCGAACTCGGCTTGAATTGGCCCGAGCTGCTGACCGAACCGAGCCGAGTTGGCCAGTCAGGCTTGAGGACCGAGCCGAGCCGAGCCGAGTTCGAGCTGGGGTCAGATAGTGGCCGAGCCGAGCCGAGCTGTGCCAAGCTCAACTCGGTTCGACTCGTGTACACCTCTATGTGTGAGTAATTTTAGATGCATAACTTCCCTCCCTACCACAAATATGACACATTGGAGTATTATTTTTAGAAACAACTCTCCCTCCCCTCCCCAATATGATACATTCAAGCATTTTCCTCCCTCCCTGCTTCCATAAATGTAATAAATTCAAATATTTTTAGATACATATCTTCCCACCCTCCCCTCACAAATATGATAAATTCACCTTCCCCTCCCTCTTACCTCCCCAAATGTCCCCAAAGCTTTTCAGTGGCACATGGGCCATTTTGATAGAACCATCCACTTCTTATGAGCCATAGATCAGCTCGTTAGCATCATCAAACCAAAGTGCTTCTTTGGAATCATAAGCAATCCATGGCAGGGTCTTTGGATAGATGTTTCAAGCTGATGACCTACTTTATTTCTTAGCTCTATCTCAACTGTTCATTTTTCATGCAATTTAACAGATGAATAAGAATGTCTGATCAGCATGATCTTTTCCACAACCTTAGTGGTACAAACGAATGGACGATCTGGATCAATGATTAGCCGTCTCACAAGGGAAAAGTCAGCATGCAAGCAGATACATTATTCTAGCTTGAAATAAGCACAGAGAACAACTTTGACACACAGCAGCGTGATTGATGATATGCAGGCACTTGGAAATTACTTAAAAATTGCATATATTGCATCTAAGTAATTCAAATGAAACTATCCAAATTATGGGTACCAGATTATACGTACCATGAATCCAAAATTATGCTTATTTGGTTGTCCAACAATCAGATTGGTGAAGATAACTTTGATGCACAGCAGTGTGATTGATGATATACAGGCACTTGGAAATTTCTTAAAAATTGAATACATCACATCGTACTAATTCAAATGAAACTGTCCAAATTATGGGTACCAGATAACATGTAACATGAACCCAAATTAAGCTTATTTGGTTATCCAGCTATCAGATTGGTAGAGATTTACTGGACGCTTAAAATGAGATCCAATGGTCTAATTTCAACAATCGAGTGCCGAAGAATCAGAGGTTAGGATTATTCAACCGATCTGATTTTTGGAGGGTAACTGAAGGACAGTGGGTTACACAATTTAGTCAGCTTCTAGGCAGTGTTCGAAATATCGGTATCGCATCCTTGGGATACACATCGGTTATCGCACGGGATATATCGTTTGTATCAGGTAATTTACCGCACATTTTGGGAAACATTGGGAAAATTGTTGAATTTTTCAATGAAACTTCAGAGATTGTTAAAAAAGACCTTAATACACACTTTTAAATCATAACATCTTAAAAAAGAAGTGCACATAATAGGTTTTCTTTGTATAGGGTCCTAAGCTATGTGCTATCTGACTGAACTAATGCAACTATATTCAAATTGAATTCATAACATTTAGAGTTTATGTGATGATTATTTCATCGAACACTTTTAAATACTTTGAAATTAGTCTCAAATGACAATTGGTTGAAGGGAAATTTCGAAAAAAAAAATTATTATTTTAATATTTTTTATATTAAATTTTAATTAAAAAATCATTTTTATTTTTTGAAAATTGACAAGGACTTAACAAATCGGTATATCAGCCCTCATACATGCTTGATTTCATGTTTGGAGTGTAACATTGCAAGCAATTTGGGAGAAATGGGAGAAATTTTGAATTTTTCTCAAATTTTTCCTAAATCGGACCACCTTTACTCATATTTCGAAGTTTGAGTGTATGTGATGATTATTTCATCAAATACTCCTAAATACTTCGAAATTAGTCTGAATTGGCAACTAGTTGAAGGAAATTTTTGTAAAAAACATGGAGAACGTGAAGAACCAATGGATATTGAAATCAAAGCTCCAACTCCATGATTTTTCATGCAAAACATGAATAATAATCAATAGATTTATAACCATTTGACACTGATTTAACATAATTTCAACAAAAAAAGGGATCGAGAATTGAAAATGCTCACTGGATCGAACATGTGGGATATATCAGTGTTATTTGTGTGTTTCGTATCGCACAGGTGGGATATATTGGTCGATATTGTCGACATTTAAAACATTGGGTATGTGGTATGCTACTTCCAATAGGCGGTACATTAGGAGTAGGATCATGTGGTTCGCTCCATTTTAAATAATAAATATATGCAAATATGGTTTTATATATGAATTGATATCGTATTTTAAAAAATGGAATGATGAATGCTATTATTATCGATCCTACACGTATAAGATTATATTTTGTGCATGCTACTGCATAAATTGAAGTCTAAGGACCTGTTTGGATTGGAGGTACACTAAGGAAATGCATGGGAAAGCAAAACGTGACATAAGAGGTAAACTGAGATCGGCGCTAGGGGAAGCAAACCCTTTGCACCTGTTTGTTTTCCTAGAAAAGTCCTGGAAAATGCTTCTCCTTTGCTTTTGCAGCTGTTTGCATAGCAATCCACAAAGGAAACCATTTTCCCTCCAAAATTGTCATTTCATAAAATGTTACATCGAAAGCAAACTCTTTTCCCTCCATTTGACTTTTACAAAAGGAAAAAAAAAAAAAAAAAAAAAAAAAAAAAAGAAAAAAGTAAAAAAGTTTGTACTCTCTTGTTGAGGACGGAAAAGCAAATGCAAACACTTCACTATAACATTCGCTGCTTCCCAAACAGGTGTAAATGTCTTGTCGATGCAAACTGGATGTATTCGTAGTTTTCATTCTATCCAAACAGGCCTAAATTTTTAATTACAACTTAATCAACTATAAGAATATAGAATAATAGAATCATAGTTTTGGGTCAATGAAAATAGAAGTCCACATCACAAATGACCCATGGTTTGGATCACGCAATAGGGGGCTTCGCGATTTAGGTAATATTGCCTTTAACGCTTTCTATTTGGAGACAAGGTTAGTGGCGAGCAGTGTTTTAAATTGCGGTAGCGTGATGCGTAGCGCTCAACCCTCTATAGCGTGTAGCGTAAATACGTAGCATGTAGCGTAAGCTACACGATACTTCTATTTTTTAATTTTAAAATAGGACAAATATAATAAATAGTGAAAAAAAAGAGGAAAAAAATATAAAAATGCCTAAAAGATGATTCATTTGATCAATTATAAGCATGTTCAAAAAAGTTATTAGTTATCATTTATCAAAAGACAATCCACATATATAAGCCAAATCAAATAATTATCACATCAACAACTTTCTAAGCAAACCATTTTAATTAATAATGTCTAATTGAAACCACAAGTCACAATTATGAAAAGAAATAAAAATCCCATAGGTTAAAAAGTATCAAGTACAATACAAGTGTCACATTTCTCAACATTAGAAACAAAAAAAAAACCTGAAAAAATAATAAAAAACTAAAATAGTAAAAAAATACATTGTAGCTTACACTACGGACGCTACGCGCTACATAGCTGTAGCATACGCTACGACCCTTGTAGCGTATGCTACAGGGGATTTACGCTATTTGAGACGCTACGTAGCGCTACGGCCATGCAACGCTACGTAGCGTACACTACTACTACACTGCGGGCGCTATTTGAAACACTGGTGGCGAGTGCTTTGAATACCAAAAAGGCAAAATAGGAGAGTGTATAGCCATAATACCCATACCTCCCCCCCCCCCCCCCCCCCCCCCCCCCCCACTTGATATCAATATATATTGGCTAGTGTTCGAAGTATTGGTATCGCTACAAGTTTCGTTGGTTGAGGATACAAAAACAATATTGATATTGCTGATAACCAAAAATGCAGGGAAACATGGGGGAAATGGTGGAATTTTTTAGTAAAATTTCAGGATATGCTAAAACACATATTTGCATATTTAAGAATAAAAAAATTACAAAAAGAATGCATACATAACAAGTTTCCATTTAATGGGGGCCTAAAACCATGTGTAGTTGTAAAAAATCAGTCTAACCTTCCATCCAAACATCCATTGATATTTCAGAATATCAACAACAACACACAATATTCCATTATGAATCGTCGACAACTAGAAAGGAAATGAAAGACGGTGATCTCGATATCGCCCATTTTGCAATAACGATAATATCACAATATTATCGATATTATCGTTAACAATTTGAACACTGCATACAACCATGCGCCCATTAAAAAATTTAGAACGATTTTTTTTTTAATAAACAATTTTTTTTTTTTTTTGCGATATCGATATAGTGGTGATATTATTAAAATATCTCCAATATACTGGTGATACAAGCAACACTTGCAATTTACATGGTTGAAAATATTGGTGATACAAGCGACAACTGGAATTTACATAAGAAAAAATATTGGTGATACTTAGCGATACATTGCCGATACCTAGAATTTCTTATATTACTGGTGTTATCAGTACCGCCAAGTTGGAGATGCGGATAATAGCAGAGATATTTAGATAATATCAGGGGTACTCCAAACAAAGTGTACAACCATGCAGCCATTTAAAAAAATTAAAATGGAAACATTGTTAATCAACAAAATTTTGGCGATATCGATACATTGGCAATATTATCGAAATATCGCCGATACACTAGCGATACAAGTGATGCCTGAAATTTACGAAGCTGAAAATATTGGCGAAACATTGACGATATCGATACAATGGTGATACAAGCGATGCCTGGAATTTATACGGTCAAAGATATTGGCGGCATCAATACATTGGCAATACTTAGTGATACATCGCCAGTAACTAGAATTTCTGATACTACCAGTGTTATCGTTATCGTCGAGCTGGAGATATAGATAATATTAGGGATACTCTGAACAATGGAGAAAAGAGAACCTACGCCACACCAAAAAATCTCCGCTAGTCTCGCACTTTAACTTTGGACAAATCAACTCGCAGAAGTTTCACACTAAAGGATGTTTACCTTCAAACTAAAGACCACTTTGAAGTACCTCACGATTTTTCTAAAGTTGTACAGTAGACTTCATCAGAGTCGCAAAATAAAATGGTGAGATATTTGCGTTCCCATGTTCGCCACCCTAAACCCTTTTGATAAGGCTAGCCAAAACTCCTTTGTACAACATTTTGTTAAGGGCTTTTGTAATCACTAAAAAAAGAAATGGGGAGAGTGGATCACCCTACTGGAGACCTCTTGATGCCTTGAAGAAGCTTTGGGGAACCCATTTACCAAAACGGAGAATCTGGCCCATTGGATGCACTCGTGAATCTATCTTCTCTGCTTTTGCCCACAACCCAGCAGCTCCAATATGTAACAAAAATAAATAAATAATCCTAGTTGCTGTGATCAAAGGCCTTCTCAATCAAAATCTTTTGGAGGATGCTTTAGAATCTAAAAGATTTAAAATTGGACTCAAACATAGTATATGGAGAGCAATTTTATTAACAAAAGGGGTGAAAATGAGGAATTAATTAAGATTATTGACCAAGAAGTTTCCCAAAATGACCGCTTTTGATGAGCGTAGTTGAAATGAGGATGTTAGGATGGTAGAAATAACATAAAACTAATAGGCCCAAGGCCCACAGCCCAAACTAGGGGCCTGCAGCAAGCCCATATATACAATAACATGAGGGAACTTAGAAGTAGCACCAATAGGTAATAAGATAGTGAAATTAGACTTGGATGGTTTGATCATGTGCGGCAAGGGGAAGGCCCAAAAGGACATGGATGGAGGTAGTAAGAAAAGACTTAATGACCTATGGTCTAACTGAAGGTCTGGCCCTTGATAAAGTGGATTGGCGGAAGAGGATTCATGTAGCCAACCCCAATTAATTGGGTAAGGCTTAGATGATGATGATGATGAAAGCAAAGTAGGCAGTGAAGAAGATGTGACAATTTGGAGAATTGGGCTGTCTATGGATGAGAAAGAACAGGAAAGATTAATGAGAATCGTACCTGGATGCAAACTCTGCATGCAAACTCATTATGTAACATCTGCATGCAAACTCAAATAGTTATCCAAAAGCGTCTTCCAGATCTCTCTGATTTAGTCGTTCAACTTCCCTGCCATAAATTGCTGTTGCATCTTCTCTCACATATCTGCTTGGACTAAAAAACAAGACTTGTATCCTTGCATGCACCAAATGTTCCTTCAAATTAGGTAGAGGTGGACAGAATAACAAGCAACTCTACGTATCCCCCATAAACTGGTATTCCTCAACTCTTCAGCACACAACCTTGCTCTATTGTTTATTATTCTTTCACATCTTCATACAAACTCTAATAGTCATCCAAAAGCTTCTTCCAGCTCTCCAATTAGGTTGTCTCCCTTCCATGCAGTAAGTTGTTGCATCTTCTTTTACACATCTTCTTGGACTCGCAAGCAATCACGTACTAGGACAGATCCCTTCTCCATTCCTATCATACTCTGACCACACTAGTCAAGTAGTGGCAGAATCACATTGGTAGTCCACTGGCTCCGATCCCAGGTTTGACCGAATCTCAAAGCTTACATGATGCTAGATGGTAAAGGCAAACACAGATCTGTATCATGTGAAGAAAAAGAAGTTGAGGATCACAATTTGAGAGAAACTGCACTAATCATTCATGATCTATTATGTATTTGTAGCTAACCGAACAAGAGCAAAAGACCAGAACTTTACATGTAGAAAATAACCATAAGGCAAAACATAAAAAATCATGAGAATATATAGTTGTATCATCACTTGGTTGGACAGATGGATATTAATATTGCTAATATACAAACATTCTAGGCTAGCACAAAACCGTACTTAGTGACATAGCCTCCAAACGCAGGTGAATGTAACTCACAGTACACAACTAAACGTGAGTGAGGAAATCATAGATATATGTGGATAATATCTTAGCACAGAAAACTGACCATATGCATGGATATGCCTCATAAATCATAGTATTTAATCAAACATAGGCACCTCATTGTCTCCACTCATGTATGAGATATCGCAGTAAGAGAAGAGCCGTGCATTTATATTCAACAACTAACGCTCGAAAGATGAGGTGTGCTTGAACAATTATTAATAGGAAAATTGTTTAAAAACCACCACCACCATCGTCATCGTCATCATCATCTAAGCCTTATCCCAATTAAGTGGGATCAGCTACACAAATCCTATTCCATATTCCACTCTATCAAGCACCAAAAAAAATTTAAAAATAAAAAATAATAAAAAAAAATCACCGAACGTAATAGCATTACCATGAAGTATACTCAGAAGTATCTTGGAATATTCCAACTCATACTACCTCAGGTCAGACAATCACAGCTGCTTATAAAATGTCAACGTAAAGAAGGAAAAGGAACTTACAAAATGCTCAAAACCCCTCCCAAATATAGTATCATGAATATTAAGGGTCTGTTTGCTTAATTGGAATTTGAATCCTTTTTGGATTCTTATAAGTCTTTACAACATGGGGCCACCATCTCTATGTCACCAGACCTCTTGTTGTTTTGCAAGAAAGAGGCATGCAATCCTGGTGCATTTTTATCTTTTTACCGTGAATCCTTTTTTTCCACAAAACAACAAGAGACCAGGTGACATGGAACTGGCCCATGTCATCAGATCTGTTGGAAATACTTGGAATGCATAAGGATCTTACATCCCTTGGGTTACAATTACCAAAAAATGCCCTGAATTTTTACAAATCTATTTTATGATACTAAAGAAGCAGAAATTGCAAACTAAGCAAGTAAAGAATCAAAATTCCTGGAATGAAACTTCTCTAGTATAAATAGAAAGATCTTTTGGATACATGCTGGTAACAATGTCAAAACACAGCCTCCACCACCAGCCCCTGTCAGCTTGGATGCTAACTTGTACTTCAAAGTTGTTCGAAGCACAGTTTCTATAGAAGAGTGACTGACTCCCATGCACTGGAGTAAACCTTGATTCATTTCCATCAGTTCCTCCAACTTATCTTCTTTTTCTGTAATTGCGAGCATATCAGAAGCAGGCGACTGGATGATGGCAGCCAACTCCTTGCTGATGGAATCTACAGCAGTAAATACAGCAGTCATGGCTTCAGGGTGCCTGCAGGCTCTCTCGGAAACACCAGCAACTAATGCCTTCGTGTTCCTCCCAACCTTTGTGTTAGTGATGAGCATTCTGAGTGGCATACTAGGTTTGATGCGAGTCAATTTACCTGACCTGAACATGATCATGTTGCCTGTTGCATAAAATTTTAAAAAATGTATCTCCAAATATAATAATCTTATACTGATTAAGAAAAGGTAAAATCCTATAACAAGTTAAGGACAACCACATTCCTGGTGCATGAATTGCTAAGGGAAACAGCTTATTATGAATCCACATGATTTCCAAGGATTGAGCACAATAAAACCAAATTGTACAATTTGAGCAGCATTCTTTAAAAAGGATCAAATATAAACCGTAGCTGCTATTAAGATCAGGCATAAGATTATTTTCATGTGGAAATTCTAGGTGTTTTAATGCATAGCTGATAAATCATTTCATCTGATACAACTCAAAAATGATAACGTACCGAACGTGCTCACAGTGTTGTCAATTCCAGATGGCTTTCCATGAATTATTTTTTCACCTTCAAAAGCCCATCTGTTCACCAATTCCAGTTCACTTTCGCCAAGTGTTAACCAACCATCGTGGCTGGAAACTGAACTTAATGCACCCGATGATGCAAGCAGAGCTGCTGAAATCGAGACACAGAATGCAGCAGATGAACCCAAACCCGAACCCAAGGGAAGATCGGAAGTAACAACTGCTGTTGCAGGCTTGAAACTGAACAATTGAAAAAAGAAAAGGTACTTTATTGATAAATTAAGGAATTCCAAAAGAAATATAGAAAACAGGAACAGGTTTAATCAATCGAACCAAGAATTGCATACCCTTGGATTGATGTGTATAGCCAAAGGAAGGCAGATATTCCAGCAGCAAGTCCGATTTTTGCTTCTGGAATATTCTGTTGCTCAACAAGAGTGGCAAATAATTTTATGGATTCTGATGAGAAAGACGGGGCTGATGAAGAAAGAGGAAACCCCAATTCAGAAATTGTCTCTTTAATTTTTTGGATTTTCCATGAAAAAGCTAATCCCATATCTTTAAGCTGAAATTCTAATAACCCATCATCAACATCTGTAGAAAAATTAGAATTAGAAACAAAACCAAATTCCAGCGAGAAAAAAGCAAATGAAAAGGATGAAATTTTTTGGAGCAATAAACATTTTACAAACTAAAACTCAATAACAAAGATTGAGGATAACTTGTGCCGAAGAACGCTGCACAAATTTTTAACATGAACGAGAAAAGTTTGCTCAAAATAAAATTCAGAATTAAATGAAACCAAATAGTTATAAATCCGGAAGAAAAAAGTAAAAATCGAATAGAATAAGAAATCAGAAATAAATGATTATCACCCGAGGGTTTAGAGCAACCCATCATCATTTCTTTTGCAATTATAAACCATCTCTTTTAGTTTTTTTAGCATCAGAACACATCATCTATTTATTATGAGAAAAAACTGCAGAGGCAAAAGAACTAATAATCAAATCAAAATGAAAAAAAAGAAAAAGAAAAAGAAGAAGAAGCATTTCTAGTAAAAGTCAACTCTGGTTCTTGCAATGAACAAATCTTGATTCATTGCCAATTGCCACCGTTCACAATACATGTGGCTGTGTGGTCAGTGGATCTAGACTGTCCATCTCGTGGGTGCCATCATGCATAGCCCACTTAGACAATCCTACTTGTTCAATATGTGGCCTTCAAACGGATAGGTCCAAAAACATGGTTGGCTTCTTGTATAGATGGATTTGTACATAAAAAAAAATCATCTAATTCCTCACCAACTTGACAAATTTCTTTATGGGCCAGCCGAGTGACAAAACTTAGTTTGATCATCATATTGGAAAATAAACTGGGAAGAAAAACCTAAAAAGGTACATGATAAAATGTTTTCTACAAAAAAAGAAGAAGAAGAAGAAGAAGAGGAAAGGATTCCCAACCCTCTACTCCATCAATGACTTGTGTTGATAATCACCATGTGATGCACCTAAGCCATTTCTATCATGGGACAATCATAGATTCCACGGACGCCCTTGCCAATGTGCCCCAGTACAAAAGAAGATCAAGTGATCCTAAGCATCCAATGGGGGTATTTTTGTCCACCAAATCAATCATTACTTAGTCATCCATTTGCGACACACTAATATAATAACTAAGATAATTCTACCACCATAGCTTTTAGGCTATGGCTGATCATCCATCTGCTTGATTATCAAATCAGAGGTCCAAATCATTGTAACCATGTTTCACATGAACGGCAAAGATGCTCATCAAACTCCAATAAAAGTACAACTTATGCTTCGGAATTCTTGTAGCTTTTACATCTAGTTTCATCATACATGATACACTTATCTTTATTATCTTTAACTTTTGGATCATGTACACACCAAAAACAGACGTTTTACTATATTAAAATTTATACTTTATTTAATATTCTAAATTTGTGATGAGTTTATGTTAGACATTTTACTTTTTACATTACATGCTTTACTTCACCTTGTATATGTTATATCCAATGTTTTAAATATCACTATCGCGTAATGTATCGCACCCTTGGGATACAGATAAATATCGGTTTTCGCATGGGAAATATTGGTTGTATCGTGTAATGTATCATTGTTGTTGGGAAACATGGGAACATTCGGAAATTGGTCGAATGTTTCAATGAAATTTTAGGGATTGTTGAAAAGGACATCAATATACACTTAGAAATCAAAACATTAAAAAAAAAAAAAAAGAAAAAAAAAAGTGTAGATAATAGGGGTTTCCTTTGTATGGGGTCCTAATATATGTGCTTTCCGATTGAACTGATGGAAGTATATTCAAAGTCTATTCACATAATTTATAAGTGTAAAAAGACATGTATGGGAATACAAGCAATACATTTAAAAGCAAAAGAAGAATCACTAGATCAGGTTACATACATGTTTAATTTTGTGTTTGGATACAAAGATAGCGACTGATTTGCGAGAAATTGAGAAATTTTGTTTTTTCTCAATTTTCCGCAACTTGACCCATCTCCCCCAGATCTCGAAATCAGAGTTCCAAATCCATAATTTTTCATGGAAAACATAAAGAATCATAGATTCGTAACCATTTGACACTAGTTTAACATGATTTACAACAAAAACATGGATGAAAATTGAAAATGCTCACTGGATCGAATAAGTGGGATATATCGGCATTACCTGTGCGTTTCATATCGCACAGGTGGGATACAAGATATATCGTGGGATATATCGGCTGATATCGTCGATATTTAAAACACTGGTTATATCATTGTCCCCTAATTTTCCATTTTTAATTATTTTTATTACACTGGGCAACATTTATCAGAACTCACCCGGTCCACCAAGTAAACTCATATGACTCAAACATTTTTTTCCATCGGTGCCGAGTTCGAGTTCTGAATTTCTCAACCATGATTTTTAAACAAAAAACAAAAATCAAGAGAATCCAAAATCAAATGAATAAAGAATTACAAGAAAAATGGTTTCTTTCCGCCATTTCGTGTAACAAATGGTTCTTTTCCTGTCACTGAATCGCATAACTAATAGGGATAAAAAATGGTTTCTTTCCGCCATTTCGTGTAACAAATGGTTCTTTTCCTGTCACTGAATCGCATAACTAATAGGGATTTTTTTTTAAAATGGTTTCTTTCTATCATTTTCTACCGTTCATCGCCCGTTTGATGCAATGACTCAGCTACACTTAGAACACAAAATTCAAATGAATGAGAGACAGAATAGAGATACAGAGATTTCGAATTTCCTCGTATCGATGGATCTCTACCTGAAGAATTTGAAATGCGGAGAGATACATTGGTGTAGAGATCGATTGACGCCGCAACAGCCGTCGATCCGTGAACGACTGCGTGCTCCCCGGAGAGTATGATCTTCCCAGGCGCTCGAGTTCGTACCTCCATCTCTCTCTCTCTCTCTCTCTCTCTCTCTCTCTCTAGATTTCTAGGGTGTCTGATGAGTGGAATCTGGCACTTGAAAATGGAAAGTGATACAATCTACAAAGGAATGTCAACGGCCAAAATCAAGTGCTGGAGACCTGGAAAGGGAAAAGAGGGAGACAAGGTGGAGTAACTTCTTATATGATCCTCGGCCACAGGATATCTTCGTTTACGACTTACGAATCTTCGGGTCCTGATGCGAACCATTCCCACAGGTGGGGAACTCCGTATCTCTCGGGCCCCACCAGTCCGTTCAACAACTCCGATCTGCTTACTAATGTGGACCGTTGATCTGACGGGCTAGATAGGTTCAGAAGATCCATCCATCCAGTTGGACTTTTTCCCTGGACCATTCCTTTGTTTCTTCTCTATTTTAGGCCACTGATGAAGTGCCAGGATCTTCCAACATGCGGGATTGAATGTCCACCGTTGAAACCTTCTTCTGGCCGCAGAAGCTTTGTACCAGTCTTGCATTTGTGTTTTCCCTTTAGTCGCGGTAGAAATCACCCCCACTTGATGATTGCCTTACATCCACGCCGTCCATCCATTTTGAAAGCTCATTTTAGGCCATGATGCGGAAATTGAAGCAAATCTAAATCTTAGGTGCATCACACTACGGGAAACAGTGATGATTGAATACCCACCATTAAAAACTTCTTGGGGCCCACCGGAAATTTTATTTTCCATCCAACTTGTTGATAAGGTCAAATAGACCTGGATGAAAGGACTACACAAATATCAGCTTGATCCAAAATTTTTGTGCCCCACGGTAAGTTTTTAATGTTCAGTCACCGTTGTTTCCTGTGGCCCACTTGAGATTTGGATCTGCTTTATTTTCAGTATATTGACTTAAAATGAGCCATCAAAACCGATGGACAGCGTGGATGTATCAAGGGAGGCCTCACAACCTAACATGCGTTTGGGCGCATCTCCTTAAAATGAAGCGGAGAAATGGATGGACGGAGCGGATGTAACACGGATATCATGGTGGGTTCCACAGAGCTTTGGGTTAGGGGATTACTGTATCCCTGGGTTACAAGGCATGTAACCGCAGTAAGAACATGTGTACCGTTGATCATGTGGGGATGTGTTTATTACAAATCCAAACCATTGGTCCGTTTTGTCTTACCTTGGATGTATTACGCCTTCAAAAATGGGGCTTTAGCTAGCATTTCCATCTGGTAACCGGATTGTGTGGTGTGAACCACGACATGGCTAGTGCGTTGACGTTATGGACGCGGATTGCGTCCTACCCCGGCCCGTCTCTAGCCCCGAACGGATAGTTCTGTTGGCGGGATGTTTTATTATTATTATTTTTTTCTCTTAGATCATTTTAAGTTACGTGTATATAACTGAGGCTGATCCAATGCTCAAGTGGACCAAACCATAGGTGACTCTTGTATTTAATGTAATCCAAGCTTATTATTTAGTGTGGCCTACTTGAGCGTTGGATGTGCCTCATTTTTGTACACATACCTTAAAATGATCTAAAAGAAGGGATGGACGGTGTAGATAAACAGATACATCATGGTGGGTCTGCCCACAGAACTGACCGTTCGTTGTTACAATCATACCGACACGAGGTTATTAGGTCTTGTGGATCATGTATGTTTTATATCCATACCTTTTATCTATTTTGCAAGATCATCTAGGTCATGTGCCAAAAAATAGGTAGATCCAAGCTCAAGTGAACCACGTGACATGAGTAGTAGGGTCAGTTGGGTCCGCCATTGAAACCTTCCTGAGCCCCACCATAGTGTTTATTTTTACATTTAACTCAGTCATAAGGTAACAGACTTGGATGGAAAACACAAATATCAACTTGATCCAAAACACCTGCAGCCACTAAGAAGTTTTCAATGGTAGGAATTCAATCACAAAATGGATTCGTCTCATTTTTTGGCCCATACTGTAAAATGATCTCACAAAGAAGGTGTGGATATAATACATATGTCCTGGTGGGACCTACACACACGTAAGGTTGGTTTACGTGGCCGACGATGCAATCCTCTGCACCGATGGTCAAGAGCAGAAATATTATTCAAATTCAACCGAAAAGGGTACTAAAATTCGTCCACATGGATACACCAGTTTGGGATATATCCTCGGAAAATGGTTGGTGTAAACAGCTCAACGGTCTGGGTCACAGAACCCGGCCCCACTCGTTAGAATAAAACCTTTTGAGAAATTTACGACTGTGGACCCCACCTTTTATCCAGCGGTTTTTTTGAAGCAATACAAACTTAGAATACGCACTCAGACCTCCTTGTACGAAGTCAGAATTCCAGGACGAAAATACCTCTCCTTTTACTGCTGTGGCTTTTCCTCTCCCATTTTCACTGCTTGTTTTTCCTCTCCCTTTCCACTATCATTGCTTTCACCCCCTTTCCTCACTGCATTTCCCATAGAAAGACCCCAAAAAACCCTTTTGGTGGGCCTCCCTCAATCGCATTTTGTCTTCTTCTGAAAATGGTCGGTCCAGTGAAGAAAGCATGCAGCATAGGTATATTTTAAACTCATTTGGCCCCACATTGAATGTATGTAGTTCCATTTTTGTACTAGAGGAAAAGGTTCTATACGGTCGAGCTGTGTGGGCCCCACCATGACGTATGTCGAACATCAACACCGTGAACTTGGTGGGTCTCCTTTAAATTATGGGATAGCAGAAAATCAACCGTATACGGAACTCAGGTGGGCCATACCATCTAAAATCATGTGAAGACATGCCTAAAACATATAAAATAACTTGGTGGGGCCCACCTGAAATTTGGATGTGTCTGAAACTTGGTCTGACCCCTCATCCAAGTGGGACACACATTATGGATGGGCTGGATTTGTGAAACACATCTCGGTGGGCCCAAAAAATAAATATGAATGTTTTAATAGAAGGTAACCCCTCTCAAGTTTTGTACGTGGTGTGGCCTACAAAAGTCATGAATTAACTTGATTAAGCTCTAGGCCCACCATAGATGTTTTAATGGAAGGTAACCCCTCTCATGAACGTTTCAATGAATGTTTCATGTTTGTCCCGCTGAATGTCTAGGTTCCCTCCCTCAATGTCTAGGTTCCCCTTCACATATGGGGGTTTTGGTGTATACATATTGCGATGAAAATAGAGGGGCATTACATAATCCGATGAACATGATGTATTACAAATAAAACACCATTGTGGGGCGTAGCAAGCGTAATCGGATTGCGTACTGAGTTAGTCAGTATGCTCCCATTGTACTAAGTAAACTCAGTTGGGCCCACATTGAATGTATGTAGTATATCCACACCGTCCATCCGTTTTTCCATTTATTTTAAGGGGTTTAACCCCCAAATTGAAGCATATCAAAAGATCAAGTGGATCATACCACGGGAAACAGTGAGCATAATGATTTCCACCGCTGAAACCATAGTCGGTCCAACAGTGACGTTTGTTTGTTATCAAACCTATTCATAAGATCATACAGATATGGATTAATAGAAAACACAATTATAAGCTTGATCCAAAACTTCTGTGGCCCCTAAGAAATGATCAACATTAGAAATTCAATTCAAAATTTCATGTGGTGTATTTGAACATTGGATATGTTTAAATTTTTGGGTGCAAGCCACGAAATTATTTGTTAAGTTTGCCTCGCTCATTTTCATGTTTGCCCCGCTGATATCCTAGTTTGCCGCGCTGATTTCCTAGTTTGCCCCACTGATTTCTTAGTTTGCCCCGCTGATCTTCTAGTTTCCCCCGCTGATTTTCTAGTTTGCCCCGCTGAATTTAATGATTTGCCCTGCTAATCTCATGTTTCCCCCGCTGAATATCAAGTTTACCCCAATCAATTTCATGTTTTCTTAACTGAATTTCATGTTTTCCCCGTTGAATTTAATGTCTCCCTCGCTGAATTTCATGTTTGTCCTGTTCAATTTCATGTTTGTTCTGTTGAATGTCTAGGTTCCCTCCCTCAATGTCTAAGTTCCCTTCCACATATGGGGTTTTGGTGTATACATATTGCGATGAAAACGGAGGGGTATTACATAATCTGATGAACATAATGTATTACAAATAAAACATCATTGTGAGGTATAGCAAACGTAATCGGATTGCGTACCAAGTTAGTCAGTACGCTCCCATTGTACTAAGTAAACTCAGTTGGGCCCACATTGAATGTATGTAGTATATCCACGTCGTCCATCCGTTTTTCCATTTATTTTAAGGGGTTTAGCCCCCAAATTGAAGCATATCAAAAGATCAAGTTGATCATACCACGGGAAACAGTAGGCATAATGATTTCCACCGTTGAAACCATATTAGGCCCAACAGTGATGTTTGTTTGTTATCAAACATGTTCATAAAATGATTAAAACGTTGAGTCCCTGTTAAATTCAAGAGCAACTAATCAAATAACAAGGCTTTCTTGTTGCATGATAATATGGAGGAATGTTACTGAAAATTCAAAATAACTTGAAAGAGTTATGGTGTAATATATATACTTTGGCATGTCACATCTCAACTTGATATGTATCATTTTTGCATTGATTAGTGATATTGTTAATACTTCTCAACTTGATTCGGAATTTTTTAAAAGAATTTGGCAATGGAATTGGATGGAATGTGTTGTTTGGAATTGGATTGAGTCCACTATCTAAATCAGTCCTATATGCATGCGTAATTTTATTTTGAAATTACATTGATTCACGAGGTGTAGTGGGTTTTTACTTTACATCGTATCTATATGTGCATACGCATATCTATATATTTCTATAAGTATGTATGTTTGTATATGTGTATGAATTTACAAATGCATCATATGGTACATATGCATATTATATATGTGTATGAATTTTATAAGTATCTATATGTACATATGCATATCATATGTGTATAGGTATGTATGTTTGCATCAAGTGGTCGGTGGTGGTTTTAATCGCTTCAAGTAATCCCATATTCAATGCTATAGAATAATCTTATACTAGATTTTATGGATGTGGAGTAAGAAAAAGGTTGAGAAGTCATGTGCCCAACTAAGGATGTAGCATAATGGCCCAAAAGTCGGATCAATCAGGTGATTTTTAACTATAAGATTTCTTCTAATAGATTTTGACCACTAAATATTTTCTTTTTATTTATTTATTTATTATTATTTTTTTTAATATGAATGGTTGATCATGAAACAACTTGTTTGGTGGAACGGTCACGAGGCATATCGAGAACCTAAGCTTGGCAGCATCGACAATTTGATCATATTAATATGGAGAGTTGACTGTTGGGAACCCAGATTATCCTCCTTAGTAATGGTTTGATTTTAGGGGTTTTAATGGTTGTTTGGATTTTAGATTTGGATCTTGTGATGTTAAATTTTATAAGATTTTGGACCTTGATTTTGCAGTTGATATTGAATTTTAAGATGGAACTCCTTATGCATGAGACAATTTTGGAGCTACAGGCCAATGGACTTTTGAATTCTCCCTACTCTATGGAAAACATCTGAATTGCAATTAGAATTGTAAAAGCAACCATCATGGATTTTAATCAACATGACCCAGCTTAAAAGCATCACTGTGCTCGGACTTTCTAGTCTATGAAAATCTCATCCTTAGGTAGACTCCAGCAGAAACTTGCCAGATCATTATAAAACACATACAAAGAGGTGAGCCACCAGAGCATATGCAATGGTAGGTGTCATTGCTTCTTGCTGCTAGTGGTGGGGTTAATTTGAACGGCAGTGTGGATTCCTCAAAATTATGATGGGTCCCACTGTCCCACGTTCAAAAGGATCTAGCAAAATGGATAGACAGTGATGATCTAACACATGGTTGGGTGGTATTCCAAAGAGAGGTTTCAGCAGTAGATGCTTGGTCACCACCGTTTGCAGGTGGTGGGGCCCACTTCTGAGATTTAAATCTACCACAGTGTGGGCCTGAAAATGGATGGACAAGTGGGCATCACATACTTAAGTGGGGTCCACAAACTGGTGGCCTACTGGTGATACATGAAACTGGTGTTAGTGTTATTCCAGCAATCAACTTGCTGTGTCACCAACAAAAATGCAGGAAATAATTAAGTTGCTTTTGGAAGTTGAAAAGAAAAATAAAAAGAAAAAACCAAAGATGTATGAATTTCTTTGTTTTTTTTTTTAAATGTTTTGTTTTGTTTTATTTATTTATTTATGTTTGCATCAGGTGTGAAGAAGAAAGTTGATAAAGTAATAGTACTTGTGGGTTAAAGAAGGAGAAAATGACCATAGACCTATGGCTACAGATTATAACCGTAGCCATAGATTATCGATATATCAACAATAGTTCGATAATATTGAAGATGAATGCCAAATTGTCTAGCAACAAAACTCAAAAAATGGATGAATTTTCGATATTATCGAGATATGTTCGATATTATCGAGCATAAGTCATCGATTATATCGAGACATGATCAATTGTATTGAGCATAAGTCATCGATAATATCAAGATATGTTCGATAGGGGTTACAAAAGCTTTGGCTACGGTTATGGCTACGATTATAATCCGTAGCTATTGTGTATCGAAAATTGCCAATTTTTTGGACAAACTCGCTGGACAGTTCTGGACCTTTTCGATAATATCGACAGGCCTTCGATATATCAAAGCTACGGTTAAGGCTACGGTTATAATCCGTAGCTATAGGGTCCCACTGACCCCAACTCACTAGTTCCTTTATTTATTTATTTATTTTATACAGGGAGAACTTTTTCTCCCTTACATTTTTCTCTAATACATAATTATGTAAATATGTATATATAAGTATATAAAAATATTTTCTTATCTTTTAATTCATTTTTTTGTCTATGTATTTAACAAGCATATCTCCTAAATTAGAATGATTTTTTTATTATTTACACATGCACACACACCCCCACACACTCACACTAGTGGAATTTCACCACCTATGGATACTCGAACGCTTGACCGGGTGTTGAAACTCCTAATAGTCTACCACCCGAGCAGGGCAAATATGAAAATGAACGGGGCAAACTAGAAAATCAGCGGGGCAAACTGAAATATGAGCAGTGGGGGAAACATGAAAAACAGCGGGGGAAACATGAAAAATAGCGGGGCAAACTAGAAAAACAGCGGGGGAAACATGAAAAACAGCAGGGGAAACTAGAAAAATAGCGGGGCAAACTAGAAAAACAGCAGGGGAAACATGAAAAACAACGGGGCAAACTAGAAAAACAACGGGGGAAACATGAAAAACAGCTGGCAAACTAGAAAAACAGCGGGGGAAACATGAAAAACAGTGGGGCAAATTAGAAAAACAGTGAATTCGGACCACTCCTGAAATACGTCAATCACGGAGAACATCTCTTGCTTTCGGTGCTGACTGGTGCCTGTCTCATTTTATTGTTTGAAACAATATCTCACTATGCTTTTTTTTTATTTTATTTTTAATCAAAAAATAATTTAAAAATAGAACGAAAGAAAACTACATACTCGGCCCAACTCCCCTATTGACCCATCCAGATCGAGGACTCGACGGTAGGGAAACCTAAGAGCTAAGAGGGTCCATGTGCCTTGGGTGGACATGATCTATTTTCTCTCTTCTTCTTTTTTTTTCGCATGTGTGGAGTGGTGGGCCTTGCCCCATAAAATCAAAAAATCAAAGGCTAGGATCATCTGATCGATCCAATTTTGAACCACGGCGATCCATGTTGGGATGGGAACGAGGATTCGGTGGATCTAGGGAATCACTCATGTCTGTGGATCAGTGACTGTGGGGCCTAGCTTGATGTATTTGTTTTATATCCACGCCGTCCATCCCTTTCGCTGGCTCAAATCATGGACTGTGGCTCAAATCATGTACATAGTTTTTCATGTTTCCCCCGCCGTTTTTCTAGTTTCCCCCCACTGTTTTTCATGTTTCCCCCGTTGTTTTTCATGTTTCCCCCACTGTTTTTCTAGTTTGCCCCGCTGTTTTTCATGTTTCCCCCCGCTCTTTTTTATGTTTGCCTCGCTCTTTTTCATGCTTGCCTCGCTCTTGGGATCGATACCAAGACCTTAAGTGTTAAAACAAGGTATTTCCACTTAGTCTGCCAGTTGAGTTATGGATCTGGGTGATAGCTAGATCTGTCTTATTTTTTGTCTCAAGCCTTAATATGAGTTCGTCAAATAGATGGATGGTTTGCCCCGCTCAATTTTTGTTTGAGCGTGAAACGAAGGGAATTTACTGTCAAATGCACGGAATTGACCGTGAAGTGAAGGGAATTGACCGTGAAATGCATGGAATTGACCGTGAAGTGAAGGGGAATTGCCGGGATTGACCGTGAAATGCATGGAATTGATCGCGAAGTAAATGAAATGAATGAAATTGACCACAAAGTGAATGAAATGGATTTTCAACCTAATGGAATCTTAAAAAATAACCAGGTTGGTTGGCTAAAGTAGCTTCTCCTACCCCAAAATCATAGAGGGTACGTCAAGTAACTAATTTTGGTTTAAAAGATATTCTTTTTAAATGAATAAAGAAAGAAATGAAAAAAAAGAGAGAAAAAAATTTTATATGCTTATATATACATATTTATATAAATATGTATTAGAGAATATTGTAGGTAGAATAAAGTTCTCCATGTAAAAAAAATAAAAATAAAATAAAAAATATAAAAAATATAAAAAATTTTACCTAGACTGGGACAGACTACAGTTATGGCTACGGTTATTGTAATGCCCTGAAAATCGGGGGTCGTGTGTAAACTCGACTCCCGAGTTCCTGGGGTCACTTAACACTGGTTTTCGTTAATATGCGTTTAATCAGGTTAAAATGCGTAACGTGGAATTACTTGGAACATGGATCACAATCACAAGTAATCTGCTGAAATGAAAAGAGATCAATATATATAGGTCCAAAAGAATATAAATAGGCCACATAAGGCGTCGTCCAACAAAAATATAAAAATGCTATGTCCAAAGAATGGTGCGTTGAGTCCACTACTCAGCGATCCAGAATCCAGTCTCCTAAGCCGATGAAGGGCCGTCCATCAATGCGTGAGTAGGACAGCTCGT
Organism: Magnolia officinalis; assembly: GCA_021015155.1. Lineage (NCBI taxonomy): Eukaryota > Viridiplantae > Streptophyta > Magnoliopsida > Magnoliales > Magnoliaceae > Magnolia > Magnolia officinalis. Next base: position 53,313,616 of record JAJHSJ010000013.1, on the reverse strand, counting down.
CGTCCTCCTCGAGGCTTGCGTCGCCGAGCTCCTCGTACTCCGCATCACCTGCAACTAAGGAAGAGTCTGGTTGGTGTTTTAAAACACCGTCCCAGAGTGGGAGTGAGTGATCAACTCAATAGGTGCTATTCGTCTTAAGTTGTACAAGCAACACTTATATTAAAAATTTAATGAAAAACATTCATCCACAGTGTCTAAACTAATCTTGGGAATGCGTATGCATGATGGATGATATGATGCATGCCCTCGCCACAACACTCCCTCGAGCGACTCCATCTAACGATCGTGCATGTCAACACTCCCTCAGAGCGACCTCGACTGCCGAGTCGTCACCCTAACTAGTGCGATGTAATGCAATCGTGTTAGCCGAGTTCTTAGTTAAGTCCATTCATCCAGCAGGTTTGGAAAACTGATACACCCCACGTATCAATGCCCTGAAATGGTTGCGAGGCCAAGACCCCCCAAGGTGTGAGGCGAAGTCCTCGTGATCCTTGATCCCGTCGGGTTTCCTATCCCCGACTTCAAGCACATGGGGAGTGCCGAGAGAAAGGGATCGCTCGCGGTCACTATGGGGAGGCGCGTCACCCCAGCGTAGGCCGACAGCTCGGACACAGTGTCCCATTCCACCATGCCCGGCTCACGAGGCAGTGGATCAACTTCAAGTGATTATCGGTGAGCTGCAACGATGGTGGAGTGTTCCAGGTTCCATATATATGTGAGCAAACATGGTTAACAATCGAGATTGGTCAGTAATAGGCTAAACCGCACGAGTCAGGCGAACTCATGACGAACGACATCGGATACAATAGACCCATGTAGTCGAACTACTGCCGCCCGTACGCACTCGCCCAATTCGCAGGTTTAGTCTTAGGGTAGACCAACCAATGGGACTACCGTCTCACCTCATGTTCTTAACCAATCCAAGGGTTTGATGAGAATTCGTAGCATACCATCATCCAGGTTATCAACTAGCATACAGTATCATATTGCACACATCTTATCATACAATTCAAATATCCCTAACAAGCATGTTACATTATCATAAGTAAGGTGCATGTGAGAGGTGTGGGTTAGCGAGGAAGTAAAACACTTCATACATTTCAAATAATCAAAATGCACAAGGACAAGCATTATACATATCATAGGCAACAACATATGAGAAAAATCACACAACACATGAGTATATAGTCATCCACAATATCTCAAACATGTGAGAGGCAAAAACATCATCATAAGAAAAGGTAAATAAACATACAATTCCATACATCTCAAACAAACATCTAAATTCTAAGGTCTCTCTAGATTCTACATATGCCTCATACAAGCAAACAAAATCATTAAACCCATGATATAATTGGTGCTAGACCACCTAAGATTAATAGTCCGCACCTATGGATCGTTGAGAGCTCGGGAAACGACCTAGAAGCGCCGAACTCGATGTCGATCGGCCGGAATCCTAAGACAATGAACTTGCATGTTAGAATCTCATGCAAATCCTCTTTAATCACATGGGTTTCAACGAAAATGGGTGATGGGTCTTACCTAGGTGATCAACGGAGAGAAAGGGCGGTCATGGTTGAGGGATTCTTCTTGGAGAAGATGTAGGGAGTTATGGGGTTTGATTTCCTTGGGCCCCACCTTGATTTAGGGTCCACCTTGCTCACCTTCATCCTCTCTTTCTTCTCTCCTTGGTGGTTGTGGTGAATGAGAGAGTTATGAGAGGGGGTTTATTGTTGGAGAATAAACGAGGATATGAGGGGGATTTGTTGGAGAATGGAGGAGGATATGGGGGAGAGGGATTTGTTGTTGTTGGATAATGGTGGGTGATATAAGGGAGAGAGCTAGGGTTTATTTCATAGACTTGGGCCCTTTAGCCCCAAGTTTCCACAAATTCCTAAAATAGACCGCTAGGACTCCCTATTGGTGTTGGGGCTGCCCTAACACCCCTCTTGCCATCAAATTTGGTGTGTAGGTGACTCATGGCCCGATGAGGGGTCATGCAAAGTTTGGGAACAAACGGATGAACGAGTATGGGGTTCGAGCATACGATTTCGATCTTTAAGTGGCCCTATGGGGCCCATTTCGGTGATTGAGGCAGTTCTGGTGGCCCCCTAGCCATGAAACTTATAGGATAAGTGGTCCATGGCCCGATAAAGGGCCATGCAAAATTTGAAAACGATCGGATATGGGGTTTGATCGTACGGGCCCGATTTGCGATCAACGATCACCTTGCCACGATCGGGACCCAGATTTTGTGGGCGGGCATAGAAAAGTACATTAAACCCTCACCGTAAATTTGGAAGAAATCCGACGGCTGAAAGGCCTTGTATCTCGGTTTTATTTGCAAGTGCCAGATTCCAATCTGGCATTGGTGGGGTGCATTTGGCAAGTGCCAGATTTTAATTCTGGGTGTCCACTGGGTCCGTCGTCCACGATGGACCACAAGCCCAGTGAGATATTCAGTTTCTTAAATTTTTAGATTTTTCAGACCCTCCTCGGTCGCTGGGTGGCCCACACGGGCTTTTGCTAGGTGTAAACGGACTATCTGGCTTGACGGCCCGCACTTTGTCCCATCATAACTAGACTGGTCCACCCCAGCATAAATTAACATTGAGTGCTAATGGTCATTTAGTGATATTATAAGTTAATTAAAAAAGAAAATTTTAAGGATTTTTGGAAATCCAAAACAGTAAAAATCTAGGTTGTTACAATCTACCCCGCTTAAAAACAATTTTATCCCCGAAATTGCCTAAGGGTAATAAGCAAAGATTTTATTATTTCATTTGCCTAAGTTTTATTGATTTCAAGTTTATATGCATGGTAAGGTGTATACTATCTATACTAGTTTGGCTCATTTTAGTCTACCCCCCTTAAAACTTTTTCACCTGGATCGTTTACTAAAATTTATTTATTTATCCATTTATTTTTAAAGATTTAGATTCATGGCGACGGTTTTCCTCTATTTAGAGTAAAAATATTTGTTTTCAATGTTAGACTAATACGGAGAGACGGTTGTAGTGGGCTTGAACCCGATACGTCGATCATCTATTTGACCAGGGTAGAAGGCTCATCGTATCCCTTCTTCGTCCTGGTGGATCCTGGTCTTCTGCTCGGTCAAAGCAGTGAGTCCATTGGTAGTCGCCCAGAATTGAGAATTGAGTCAAGCCGCAAATGCTTCGCAGGTGTATACTTCTGTAATTCCATAGTCCGATCAACCTAAATATTTAGGAAAAATCACACTTCATTAAAAAGTTAAAATCTCTTATTTACAAAGTTGTCATTCGGGTCTTGTGCAAAGAGAGTTCTCGTCTTAATTCATGTCCAAATTAGTAATTAATAAAATTATCATTATGCCTATGGTCAAACAATTATCCTAAAAAGGTTTCCAATGGACTAAGATTGTATCTTTATGTTATCGTCTAAATCCTATAATCAGTGGGTTATGAGCAAACCGTGCTTGGGTTTCATAAATTCTAAGAATGAAAGAATAATCGAAGGTTTTAAGGTATTCTGGAGGTTTGGAGTGCTAATAACGTTAATAAGGACGCAGTAAGGCCATCCATATATTCATATTGGATTCAAAGTGTCATTAGTATGGCCAGTTACATCCTACAGTATGGATTACACCATAGATATTCCAAACGTAAGGGAAATACAACCTAGTCAAGCAAAAGTTCTAATTATCCTTTAATACATGTAGGTAGACCTAACCGACTTAGAGCACACTATTAATTATTAGTAAGGTTATGCTACTACTCTCCTGGGTCGGGTGAAGATGGGGGTGCTTCTCCCCTATGAGGGAAAGAATCACCGGAATGGAGAAGAAGGAGGCAACGGTTGCTAGGAATGCCATTTCCCTGGGTAAGGAAATGGATTATTGATGAGAATGTTTTGGAAAAAAAAATGAAATGGGTTTAGTGTTGGATTTGAGAATGGGTTTTGAGATGGGTTTTAAGAGTGAAAGAGTGAAAGTGATGGAGTGAGATGGGTTAGGGAGATAAGAGATGTGAAGGGAAAGAAGATGATTTTGAAGATGATGATGTGTTGAGGTTTAGAGAAGGAGATGGGTTTTTCTCTAAAGATTTGGGAGAATGGAGGATGGTGAAGTGAGAGTGAAAGAGTGGATGGGTTTAAGGAAAATGGATTTGAGGAATGGGAGTTGACAAATGTTTAGGAAATGAGTTGGGGAAATGAGAATTGAGGAGGGTTGGAATGGGTTTGAGATGGTATTGAGAATGGATTTGGTGATGGGTTTGTGAAGGAGGAGAAGATAGGTTTGGAGATGTTGAGTGAGGTGAATTTGGAGATGAGTTTAAGAAAATGGATTTGAGGGATGAAAATTGAGAAGTGATTAGGAATGAGTTGAAGAAATAATATTGAGAAAAGTTTGGAAAGGGTTTGAGAGAATGAGGATTGAGATGGGTTTCATGGATGAGGAGAGGGATTTGAGAGAAATGGGTTTTGGTTTTTGGAATGAAGAAGAGAAGGGCTGGGAGAGGGGTTTTGGTTTTTGGAATGAAGAAGAGAAGGGCTGGGAGAGGGGTCTTCAAGTGACCTCACACATGATTAAAACACAAAAAAGGGCCACCCATTGGCTGCCTGGGCAGGGGCCATTGTAACGTTTCTTATATATTTAGTAATAGAATTTATTTTATTTTATTTTTATATTTTATCATTAAGCTTAAACTCACTCTACAAAATTTTATTTCATTTTGAGTTGTAGAAAAAAAATATTAAAATTCTAGAAGTGACATTTGTCTGAAACTAACGATTTTTCTTTTTGTAAGATTGCACGATGTCTCTATTTCTTGTAAGGTTTCTTGTACTTTTGGTAACTAAATTATTTTTAAAATTTTTATAATATTTTATCATTGAGTTTAAAGACATATCACAAAATTTCATCTCATTTGGAGTTGTAAATAAATTATTAAAATTCTAAGAGCAACAACTTCTGAAATTAATAATTTTTGGATAGTTGACAGAACATCTTAATTTTAACTATATTATAATTTTTATTTTATTTTTTTCTTATTTTTATATAAAACTAGACTCATTAAACTTCAATCTGGTTTTTGAATTACTTAAATCGGAGTTGTAACGAAGGAGATATGAATTTTTGAAGTTGACTAAAAATTGTAGAAATTGCAGTGGGGGCAACGTGGATCGGCGGGGTCACAACACGGGCGACGGGGTGGCCACACGGTCCTCTAGACCACTGGCGGGGTGGCAATGCCAACGGCGGGGTGGAAATGCCGACGGCGGGGTGGCAATGACGGTCGGCGGGGTCCACTTTGAACGTTGTTTCCGGGGCGCTGGTGCGGCCCCCCGGAAGGTGCCATATATGAATTTGGGGTAGGAGAAGCCGATCTACGCAATGAACCTAGTGGCTTCATGAGATTCCTCCTGTTTAGTAGTCAAAAGTCCAATTTTTTATAATTTTTACCTTTTTTGGTATAATTTGTTCATTCCTAAGTTCTTACCCCCAAATGGGCCGAAACTACTAATTTGGCCTGATTCTAATTCATACATATGTGGATGTTAGCTTCGACCTTAAGATCCTTCGAGTTTCTAGCTCGTTCCTATCAGAATCCCGAGAGAATTTAAAGGACAGGGTGAGGATCCATAAAGATTTTAAGGGAATCGGTTGGGGAGATGAATTTGGCCTCAGACCAGTTTGGCCAGGGATAATAAGCTACAATAAGCAGGGTTATGATGCCAATCTCCGCTCAAGATGGAGAATGACATGTCTGAAATTTGTGTGTGAAGGGGGGCTCAACTTCATTTCACAGGCCTTGCTAAATGAGCCTTGTGTTGGATGGTGTAATGTGGGATTTTCAAACCCCAGGAGGATGAATTTCTAAGTATGATTGGGAAGGGAGACCCAAGATTTACCCTTAATTGATTACATTCCAACAGGGCATTATAGGGCGTGGGATGCACTCATCCCAGGGTCAGTACTTTACACCGACATTCATCGTTACTCAAGAACTTACTTCGCCCTAATCCCCCCTATTTCAGTTGGCCCAATGGGCCCTAAGAATTTGGTGGACTAAACTAGCTAAATCTCCTAATCAATCGAATCGAGTCTTGCTGTCAAGTTAGGACCCTCGGATTCCCCTCTCTCGCTATCCATTCCTAATTACTTGCAAGTCCCACTTTTTGTCCAAGATGGTTCGTTCAGGGCCTGGGATGGTTCTTAACGTTCTAAGTCCCTGTTGCGTTTTCTAATACGTATCCTCTCAAGGCAGCGGGCGCGTTAGTGAGTTGATAATTCACGGCCCAATTAATTCCAAACTATTGCTCTGATATCATCTTGTAACGCCGTGAAAATCGGGGGTCGTGTGTAAACTCGACTCCCGAGTTCCCAAGGTCACTTAACACCGGTTTTCGTTAATATGCGTTTCATCAGGTTAAAATGCGCAGCGTGAAATTACTTGGAACATGAATCACAATCATAACTAATCTACTGAAATGAAAAGAGATCAATATATACAGGTCCAAAAGAATATAAATGGGCCGCACAAGGCGTCGTCCAACAAAAATATAAAAATGCTATGTCCAAAGAATGATGCGTTGAGTCCACTACTCAGCGATTCAGAATCCAGTCTCCTAAGTCGATGAAGGGCTGTCCATCAACACGTGAGTAGGACAGCTCGTAGTCCTCCTCGAGGCTCGCGTCGCCGAGATCCTCATACTCCGCATCACCTGCAACTGAGGAAGAGTCTGGTTGGTGTTTTAAAACACTGTCCCAGAGTGGGAGTGAGTGATCAACTCAGTGGGTGCTATTCATCTTAAGTTGTACAAGCAACAATTATATTAAGAATTTAATGAAAAACATTCATCCACAGTGTCTAAACTAATCTTGGGAATGCGTATGCATGATGGATGATATGATGCATGCCCTTGCCACAACACTCTCTCGAGCGACTCCATCTAACGATCGCGTATGTCAACACTCCCTCAGAGCGACCTCAACTGCTGAGTTGCCACCCTAACTACTGCGATGTAATGCGATCGTGTTAGCCGAGTTATTAGTTAAGTCCATTCATCCAGCAGGTTTGGAAAACTGATACACCCCACGTATCAATGCCCTGAACTGGTTGCGAGGCCAAGACCCCCCAACGTGTGAGGCCAAGTCCTCACGATCCTTGATCCCGTCGGGTTCCCCATCCCCGACTTTAAGCACATGGGGAGTGCCGTTGCTCGCAGTCACTACGGGGAGGCGCATCACCCCAGCGTAGGCCGATAGCTCGGACATAGTGTCCCATTCCACCATGCCCGGTTCACGAGGCAGTGGATCAACTTCAAGTGATTATCGGTGGGCTGCAACGGTGGTGGGTATTCCAGGTTCCATACATATGTGAGCAAACATGGTTAACAATCGAGATTGGTCAATAATAGGCTAAACCGCACGAGTCAGGCGAACTCGTGATGAACGACATCAGATACAATAGAGCCATGTAGTCGAACTACTGCCGCCCGTACGCACTCGCCTAATCCGCGGGTTTAGTCTTAGGGTAGACCACCCAATGGAACTACCGTCTCACCTCATGTTCCTGACCAATCCAAGGGTTTGATGAGAATTCGTAACATACCATCATCCAGGTTATCAACTAGCATACAGTATCATATTACACACATCTTATCATACAATTCAATTTGGTGTGTAGGTGACTCATGGCCCGATGAGAGGTCATGCAAAGTTTGGGAACAAACGGATGAACAAGTATAGGGTTCGAACATACGATTTCGATCTTTAAGTGGCCCTATGGGGCCCATTTTGGTGATTGGGACAGTTTTGGTAGCCCCCTGGCTATGAAACTTATAGGATAAGTGGTCCATGGCCCGATGAAGGGCCATGCAAAATTTGAAAACGATCAGATATGGGGTTTGATCGTACGGGCCCGATTTGCGATCAACGGTCACCTTGCCACGATCGGGACTCAGATTTTGTGGGTGGGCGTAAAAAAATACCTTAAACCTTCACCATAAATTTGGAAGAAATCCGATGGCTGGAAGGCCTGGTATCTCGGTTTTATTTGCAAGTGCCAAATTCCAATCTGGCATTGGTGGGGTGCATTTGACAAGTGCCAGATTTCAATTCTGGGTGTCCATTGGGTCCGTAGTCCACGATGGACTACAAGCCCAGTGAGATCTTCAGTTTCCTAAATTTTTAAAATTTTCTGACCCTTCTTAGTCACTAGGTGGCCTACACGGGCTGTTGCTAGGTGTAAACGGAGTATCTGGCTTGACGGCCAGCACTTTGTCCCATCATAACTAGACTGGTCCACCCCAGCATAAAGTAACATTGAGTGCTAATGGTCATTTAGTGATATTATAAGTTAATTAAAAAAGAAATTTTTAAGGATTTTTGGAAATCCAAAACAGTGAAAATCCAGGATGTTACAGTTATAATCCGTAGCTATAGGTATCGAAGGTCTTTCGATATATCGAATGTATTTCGATATTATCGAAAAAGTCCAAAATTATCTAGCGAGTTTGCCTAAAAAATTGCATTTTTCGATACAGTATGGCTACGGATTATAACCGTAGCCATAACCGTAGCAGACTGCATGGGTGGCAGTACCGCGACAGTCTGTTTTTTTTTTTTTTAAATGCTGTGTTGCTTTTGTGGGTCCCATCATGAAGTCTGTGTTATATCCAAACCGTCCATATATTTGGCGAGCTCATATTAAGGTTTGAAACGAAAAATAAGATAGATCTAACTATCAAGTGGATCACACTGTAAAAGGCAGTGTTGAATTGAACGTCTACCATTGAAACCCTTTTAGGGGTTACAAAAGTTTTGGATCATTATGATTTTTTTTTCCTCTTCATCTTGGTCTTTGTGACCCTATGAATGAACTTAGACGGGGAGGATTTCTCACAAACATCACAGTGGGCCCCAACTTAGACGGGGGAGGATTTCTAATGGCTGACGCTCATTCAACACTGTTTCCTATAATGTGGTACACTTAAGATTTGGATAAACTCATTTTTTGTCTCGTACCATAAAATGATCCGGGAAAATATATGGACGGCATGGATGAAAAGCATACATCACGGTGGGGCCCACAAACCACCAAAGATCCGCCATTGGCGGGTGGCAGGCGGAGTAGCGAATCCGTTTATGTGAAAAGGAGGGGTATTTTCGTCCTGGAATTCTGACTCCGTACGAGGAGGTCCAAGTGCGTATTCTAAGTTTGTATTGCTTCAAAAAAACCGCTGGATAAAAGGTGGGGTCCATAGTCGTAAATTTCTCAAACCTTTTTATTCACACAGAGATAGTGCCCGGCTTCGGTGAATCCCCGGATCCACCGAGGTCAAGGTGGGTGGGATCCCTGACCGTGTGGCTCACCTTGATGTATGTCACTTATATCCATGCCGTCCATCTATTTTGAAAACTCATTTTAGTGAAGGATGCTAAAAGTAAAGTAGATCCAACTCTCAGGTAGACCACAATACAGTAAACGGTGGTAATCAACCATTTACAACTTCTAGTGGGCCACAAAATTTTTGAATTAACCTAATATTTGTGTGGTCTCTTCATGCGAGCCTTTTGACATTATAAATATGTTGGATGGAAAATAAATATTTCAGAGCCTATGAAGTTTTTAATGGTGCATATTCAATTTACAGTTTCATGTGGTATGGTCCACTAAACAATGCCCTAAAATGAGCTGTCAAAATAAATGAATAGTATAAATGTAAGGAAAATAGATGGCAATGGGTTTCACATGGATTTGGGATCCATCCAAGGTTATAACAGAGAGATTCGACCCACAAATTGGGGGATGCAGATTTCCTGCTGAAGCCTTTCGCATGAAGTTCCTGCACTGGAAAGCTAGGTTGGGCCCACCATGAAGTTTGTGAGAAATCCCCCTGTCCATCCGTTTTGTGAGCTCATTTTAATATAATGGATTAAAAATGAGCTGGATCCAATACCCAAGTGGGCCGAAAAAGTGAGGATTGACCTCCCACAATTGAAATATTGTTGGGCCACAAAAGTTTTGAATCAAGGTAATATTTGTTTTTTTAGTTCATCCCCGTAGGAATGACGTTATGAACAATGGATTGATTTTAAACATAACTGTTGACCCCAAGGAGGTTTCAACGGTAGGAATTTCACTACCCACACACATTTTCCTTTAGTAAGGCCCATTTGACTCTTGAATAGTGCTCAATTTTTCTCTCAAGTCCTAAAATGAGCTCACAATATAGATGGATGGGTTAGATTTCTAACAAACTTTACGGTGGCCCCACCAAATTTCCAGCTGAAAACTTCCTGCGAAAGACTTTAGGAGGAAATCCGCGTCCCAACTTGGGTGGGACCTATGTATGTGTCTTAAATAGACAGTCTAACCATTTTGAAAGCTGATTTTAGGGCATTATGCCAAAAATGAAGTTGACTCAAATTTTTAGTGGACCACATCACAGAAAAAAGTTGTGATTGAATTCTCACCATTAAAAACTTCATGGATTCCACTGGAAAGCTTCTTTGCCACCCAACTTGTTAATAAAGTCACAAACACCCAAATGAAGAGGCACACAAATATCATCTTGATCCAAAGCTTTTGTGCCCACTCAATCATCATTTTTCCTTGTGCTATGGCCCATTTGGAAATTGGAGCTACTTCATTTTCTGGTTCATTCCCTGAAATGAGCTTTCAATATGGATGGACAGTGAAGAAATAGTACTAACGTCCATTTTGTATCTACATTGAAAAGCTCTATGTTGTCATTAGAGCTGGGCATGTCTGACCCGATCCAGTGGATTCGACCTGATCAGACCCGATTCGACCCGTTCCGAACCGAACCGATGGCCTGGATCGGTGCGGATCAGGTGGGGCCATTCAGATCCGACAGTTTTTCGGGTCGGGTTCGGATAGTGGTCTATTCGAACCGTTCCGATCCAAATGGATCTAGACCGACCCGATCCGGAGCGGGTGCTCTTCTTCTTCTTCAAATCTCGGTTTTCCTACTCGACCCTTTGCACTGCTCTTTTCTAGCTCCACCACAACCAATCTCAACCTGCCCGCCTCATCTTTATGTAGATCGATATCCTTTCGAACGCCATCCACCTCTTTCCTCGGCTCCTTGACCTTAATCTCTTTCTCAGCCATGGCCCGCTCGATCTCTTCCCTGTCTCTGACGCTCTCCTCCAACCTCGCATCAGAAAGTGTGACTCGATTCATCAGCTCTTCCCTATCTTGCTCCATCGATTTCATCATTTGGGTCATCGCTGATTTCATCTCCACTTCCTCTGCTGCCGTTTTCTCCACACTTGCAATTTTTTCCCTCCATTTCTCCTCTCGTTCGCCCAATTCCGAAGTGACGATGAGGATGCTCATGGCCTGCTCAATCTCAGACGCGGCAATTTCATCTTGAGGGCTTTCAAGCTCACCAACTGCTCCGAGGTATCGTCGTGGGTTGTTGTTTCTGTTCGGTTTTCTTGATTTTGGACCTTCTCGGCCATGGCGATTGAAAAGTTTCAGTGAGAGATGAGATGAGATGAGAGTGGATTTTGTAGAGGAGAAGCAGATGAGAGTTGGGTCTCTGGAGGAGAAAAAGAGCTAGTAGAGATTGTGCAAGTTTTGAAATTCAAATTTCTTGACACGAAGAATGAGATCTTGGTGTATTAAAGAATACGTAGTGGTACACGTGAACGACACGTGTCATGATATCATTGGTTGTAGGACATGCTTATCTTCTCCACCGAACCTTGCCCAATCCCATCCAAGTCGGTTTTCCTGGCCGAGTCGGACTCAGATCGGTTCAGGCCAGTAGTCATTCGGATCGGTTTGAGTCAGATGACCTGAACTCGGTCCCGGATCGGATTGAGTTTGGGTCAGGCCATGTTGATTTTGGACCGAGTCGAGTTGGACCTAATCCGATCCGACTCGGTCCGATGCCCAGCTCTAGTTGTCATCATGACGAATGTGTTTTATGCATTTGGTTCATTCCTTTGGCATGTCATTTAAGGACATGGTCCAAAAACAAAGGTCAAATCCAAAGCTCAAGTGGACCATACCATATAAATCCAAGGATTGAATGCCTATTATTGAACTTATTGAGACTGCGGAAACTTTGGATCCAGCTCATTTTTATGTTTTCCTTTCATCCATGTATGTTTTACCTTAAAAAGAGGTTAGATGTATAATAAATATCACAATGGGCCCTAAGAAGGTTTCATTGGTGGGCATTGTTCCAATATTGTGATCCATTTGAGCTTTGAGATTACTTCAATTTTTAGCTCATGCTGTAAAATGTTATGGCAAAATAGATGCCTACCGTACTGTATCCCATTATGTGGTACATTTAAGTTTTAGATTTACCTCATTTTCAAGCTCATGCCATAAAATAATCTTGTAGACTGGAAGGACAGTTGCTTATGAGATAAAACATGTGTATCATGCTGGCTTACCCCAGATATTTATATTTCATCTAAAACCCTTCGTGAGGTCATTCTTACCGAAAAGAGCTGAAATCACATAAATATTTGATTGATCCAAAAAACTTGTGTGGTCGCATGAATGTTTTAACAATGGATGTCGAATTTTCATTATTTCCTTCTGTGTAGCCCACTTAAGTTTCAGATCTACCTCATTTTTCAGTTCATATCTTGATACTGCAAAATGGACCAACAGAATTTCTGATCTGCCTCATTTTTTAGTTCATATCTTGATACTGCAAAATGGACAAACGGAATATATTTCTCACAAACAAACATCATGGTAGGTCTCATTGACAGTCCGCTCTATGCATTCGTTAGGGGCCACACCACTGCGAATATGGAAATGCACACCTTTGGAAACTTCCTGGTCCACCCTTACGTTCATATGCCTTCCAACCCGTTCAGAAGGTGATTCGTAATGGGATGAAGGCAAAGTACAAATAGTAGATTGATCCAAAAGGAAGCGGATCGGCTGGTGTACCACATACCAGCTATATGGCTGATGTGTATGACGAGTGCCTGCTCCTTGAGCTCCGAGTCGTACGAACGGTTCAAAGGAGAACAAAGTTACATGGGACCCACAATGATGAATTTGTTATATCCACACCGTTCATCCATATTTTGAGATCATTTTAGAGCATTAGCCAAAAAAAAAATGAATCATATCCATATGTCAAATGGACTACACCAAAAATAGCCGCGGGATAATGATTTTCACCGTTACTCGTAGGGCTGGTAAGGTCAAAAATACCTTCATGAACAGGAAAAACAAATTTCATCTTGATCCAAGACTTATGTGACCCCTAAGAGCGTTTCAATGGTAGAAGTTCAATCCCCACTGTTTATTGCAGTGTGGTCCATTTTATCTTTAGATTTGTCTTATTTTTCATCTCAAGCCTTAAGACGAGTTCGGAAAATGGATGGACGGTTTGGATATAATACATACCTCATGATGGGATTCACAGAACTTAGCTGATGTGTGGTACACCAGCCAATCCGCTTCTGATCCAAAACTTCTTGGCCCAAAGAAGGTTTCGAGGTGGGGATTCAATTCCCACTTTTTATTGTAGTGTGGTCTACCTAAGTTTTAGATCTGCTTCATTTTTAGCTCACCTATTAAAATGAGCTAGAAATATGAATGTACGGAGTGGATATAACAAAAATATCACGGTGGGCCCCACAGAGCATAAGGGTGCAGGAGATAAGCATCCTCCCACGTCCAACATCCATCCAGGGCACCCAGTGTTTGACCGGGGGGGGGGGGGGGGGGGGGGGGTGGGGGGGGGGGTCTCTTCCAGTCAGCTCCCTGATTCCTGCGAAGGCTCTGAGGGGCCACCGTGGGTTATGTATGGATTTTATCTACCCCGTTCATTCATTTTTCCATATTATTTTAGATTATTAGCCCAAACATAAGGCTGATCCAATACTCAAGTGGACCACTGATGTAGAGCGGGTCGCGGACAGTTTCATGGCCAAGATGGACCAGACGACAGAAGTGATCCGGACCATTGGACCTTAGATCGGTCGTATCTCACAATCCGGAATGAGTTATCGGGTATAAAATATATGATTTTGGAGTAGAACGAGCTACTTTAGCCAACCAATCCCGTTACACCGTGTTGCGCAACCCGGAATTGCGAAATACCCCTGGATCGACAGTCGTTTCCCTGTTTTAATTTCGTTTTTACTATAAATAGTAAGTTTTAGTTTGATTATAACTCTTCATCCGTCGGACTGTAGGAGTTGCGCCCAATGTGAAAAGAGCTTAGAATAATTAGGAGAACGGTTTGGTGAAGCCAAATAGGACACTTACTATTTTTTGGCCAAAAACCTTGCGCACTAGTAGACATCACGACCATCTATAAATAGTAAGTTTACTATTTATAGTAAGTCACGGATTCTAGGAGTTTTAGTTGTAGTTTGATTATGATTTCTTTCCCATTGCTTGGTACCCCTATTTAAAGGGTTGTGAACTCATTTTTATGGATTAATTAATCAATTTCGAATTTATTAGAATTTATTTCTATCTTCTGCTTTCTTTTCTCGTGGATTCAAGAAGTCTTTGTGAGGAGTCCAGAGAAGCTCCATGGATTCAGAGTAGTTATCCTCTTGAGGAAGACGATGATCAACCTCATCACGTTCATCTCTACGTCAATTGGTATCAGAGCGAGCATTTCCCTCGGGCCATAGCAAACAATGAAGGTATGAATCAAAATCTTGTGGACGGTGATACAGGGATTCGTTATCTTTCGGAAAAAATGAAAGCTTTCCACCGGGAGAGTCAGTTGACCATGCAAGGGTTGCAGGTAACCCTCAACCGTCTTGCGGATGCGCTACTTCCGCCCTGAGCCCTAGGCGGTGCTCCATCACTTATAGTTGCTCTACCACCTGTGGTTGCTGTACGACACAACCTCGATTTTTGTACAGCACTACCAGTGGCAAACCGTAGGGTTACACCATATAATTCAAGTTCTAGCGACGAGGACCTTAATGAGGGTTTTGCCCGACGACCAATCCATGGATGTGATCATCTAGATCGTGTTGAAAGAGACTATCGAGGGAAGGCTGAACTTCCTAGTTTTAATGGTTTATTACGTATACAAGATTTTCTCGATTGGCTAGTAGAAGTAGAGAGATATTTTAATTATATAGACGTACCAGATCATAAAAGGGTAAAATTAGTAGCATTTAAGTTAAAATCTGATGCTTCTGCATGGTGGGAATAATTACAACTCTCACGAGCCTGCCAGAACAAGGCGCCCATCTCATCATGGCCATGGATGAGACGTCTTCTTCGATCACGATTTCTCCCCAGTGATTATTGTAGATATTATTCTAGCAATACCAAAATTGCTGACAAGGAAATCGAACGGTCACAGATTGTATTGAAGAATTCTAGCGGTTAGCTACACGAAACGATCTGTCAGAATCTGAGTCACAGAAGGTGGCACGATTTATAGGTGAGTTACGACCGACAATTCAGGACCGAGTTCAGATGTACCCAGTCGGGACCATGGATGAAGCAGTTCAATTGGTGGGTAGGGCATAAACACAACTTGCAAGAGTTTCTGCTCGTCTCTATCCTTCAACTTGACCTCTCATGACAAGTCTCACGCAGGATCCAGTGCTGGCATGAGGAAAAGATCTAGTAGGAGAACGTCCTCAACCTCCTATAACCGCAAACCGTGATATGGGGAGCAGCTTATCCAGATCTCAACGTGCAGCACCCACAACAGCGGGCCCGAGTACGATTCCAAATCCTTATGCTCGGCCAAGGTCGAACAATTGTTACCGCTGTGGCCAACCAGGCCACTTATCAAACACTTGTCATCAACGTTCCGTAGCACACTTGACTATAAACGAAGGATGCACTGAATATGAGGCCGCAGAAGAAGACCATGGCTTTGATGAACATGAGCAAATCATTGAAGAAATAGCAGGCGGCGCTGAAGTGACGGGCGAGGATCGTGGCGAATTTCTAGTTGTGAGGCGATTACTGTATACCCCACGAAAGGAATTACATCCACAGCGACACAATATATTTCGTACTCGGTGCACTGTCAACGGAAATGTCTCATAAACAGTGGTAGTAGCGAGAACATCGTCTCAAGAGTGATGGTGGACAAGTTGCAGCTACCAACGATGAAACATCCTTCCCTGTATTCAATTGGCTGGATAAAAAAGGTGAATGAGACCAAAGTAACTGAACAATGTACTATCTCGTTTTCAATTGACAAAAATTATAAGGATCAAATACTTTGTGACGTGGTCGACATGTAAGCTTGCCACATGCTACTCGATCGACCCTGACAGTCAGACCGTGATGTGACCCATCGGGGACGAGACAATGTTTACGTATTCGTCAAGGATAGTCGAAAAATAATTCTTGCCCCTATGGCACAAGAGAACCACCCTGACGCCTCTAAAGTAGAGGGGAGTTCCCTCTTGACCATTCAGGATTTCATGCAGAAATCCAAAGAAACCGGCGAGGTATACGCCGTAGTGGTGAAGGGCGAGGAAGAGGAACCCTCAAACATCCTTCCAAGTTTAAGATTGTTACTAAACGAATTCAAAGAAGTTTGGCCTGAAGATTTCCTGATGGATTGCCCCCCATGAGGGACATCCAACATCACATAGACCTCATCCCTGGGGCTAGCCTGCCCAACCGCCCTCATTATTGGATGAGTCCAAAGGAGTGTGAGATACTTCAGGGGCAAGTGGAGGAATTGATCCGTAACGGTCTCTTGAGAGAGAGCATGAACCCATGTGCCGTACCAGCATTATTAACGCCCGAAAAAAGATGGAAGCTAGCGCATGTGTGTCGACAACTGGGCAATCAACAAAATTACCATCAAATATTGATTCCCAATACCACAGTTGGACGACATGCTCGATATGCTAGAAGGGGTCAAGGTGTTCTCTAAACTGGATCTAAGGAGCGGGTACTATCAGATTCGTATTCGACCCGGTAATGAGTGGAAAATGACATTTAAGACTAAGGAAGGGTTGTATGAGTGACTGTTCATGCCCTTCGGCCTATCGAACGCACCAAGTACTTTTATGCGTTTGATGAATCAAGTTCTAAAACCGTTCACTGGCTAATTTGTGGTAGTATATTTTGATGACATATTGATATATAGCTAGGATGAGACGAAGCACAAGAAACATCTCAGGCAGGTGTTACAGGTCCTACAAATTAACAAGTTGTACCTCAACTTGAAGAAGTATAGTTTTTTAACTGACAGCTTGTTGTTTATAGGATTTGTAGTAACGTCCACAGGCATGTGTGTGGACGATGAAAAAGTGCGAGCTATTAGGGAATGACCGATCCCAACAAACATTCATGAGGTGAGGAATTTTCACGGGTTGACGACTTTCTATTGTCGATTTGTGTGAGATTTTAGCACCATAGTCGCGTCTATAACAGATTGCATGAAAAAAGGACCGTTCCAGTGGACCGATAAAGCTGACAAGAGCTTTTATGAGATCAAGCATCGTTTGTCTACAACACCGGTCTTGGTGCTTCCTAATTTTGACAAATTGTTTGAGGTTGAGTGTGACGCTTCATACGTCGGAATTGGAGGAGTATTATCACAGGAAGGCAGGCCGGTAGCCTTTTACAGTGAGAAGCTTAGCGAAGCCCGAAAGAAGTGGTCGACTTATGAGCTTGAGTTGTACGCAGTTGTTCAGGCGCTGTGACATTGGCGGCATTATCTGATTCAAAGAGAGTTTGTTCTGTATACTGACCATCAATCATTAAAGTTTATTAATAATCAGAATAACGTGAATTGTGTGCATGCTAGATAGGTTGCGTTTTTACAGGAATTCACGTTTGTTCTGAAGCACAAGTCAAGGCAGCAGAACAAGGTGGCTAATGCACTTAGCCGTCGTGCATCATTACTTGTTATGATGAGTAACGAGGTGGTCGGCTTCTACTGTCTCAAGTAGCTATTTGCCGAGGATGAGGACTTCAAAGATTCTTGGATGAAGTGCCAAGAAGGTCACCCCAGTGACCTTCATATACAAGACGATTTTCTTTTCAAAGGGAATCGATTGTGCATCCCTCAAAGTTCTCTGAGGGAGCAGATTATTCATGATCCACATGGAAGTGGCCTCAGTGGACACCTTGGACGAGACAAGACGCGAGCTCTTGTAGAAGAGCGGTATTACTGACCGCAATTAGTACGTGATGTGGGAAAAACCATACAACGTTGTCATATTTGTCAGACCTCCAAGGGGCAATCTCAGAATACGGGCCTCTACACCCCATTACCTGTGCCTGACGGTCCTTGGGAGGATTTATTAATGGACTTCGTGCTTGGTCTCCCACGAACACAACACGGAATGGATTCAGTGTTCGTGGTGGTAGATCATTTCTCCAAGATGACACACTTTATCACATGCAAGAAGACCCTCGATGCAACACACGTAGCGAATCTATTCTTCAGTGAGATTGTACGACTATACGGGGTCCCCAAGACCATTACTTCTGATCGTGACACAAAGTTCATTAGCCACTTTTGGCGGACTTTGTGGACTCGATTTGATACACGATTTCAATTCAGCGGTGCTTACCACTCACAGACTGATGGGCAGACCGAAGTTGTGAATCGCACTTTGGGAAACATTCTTCGCTGTATTGCAGGAGAAAAACTGAAGTAGTGGGATTTGACATTGTCTTAAGCAGAGTTTGCATTCAACAACATGATGAACCGCTCGACTGGGAAATCACCTTTTCAGATTATCTACGAACGAGTGCCTCGCCACACACTTGACTTGGTCCCTCTGCCCAAGCACCCAGGCACGAGCATTGCAGCAGAACATATGACAGACAAGTTCATGGGCATCCATACGGAAGTGCAGACCAAGCTACATGCCTCAAACGAAAAGTATAAGGAACAAGTAGACAAGCACCGGTGACAAAAAGTGTTCGAGGTGGGTGATCGCGTTATGGTCCATCTGCGCGAAGAGAGATTTTCGACCGGGATGTAAACAAGTTGAAAAATAAGAAGATTAGACCCGTCCCAATCATTCGAAAGATCAATGACAATGCTTATGTTGTTGATCTTCCAGATGACATGGCGATCTCACGGACTTTCAACGTCGCGGACCTGACAGAGTATCATGAACCAGAGCAGGATGAGAACTCGAGGACGACTTCTTTTGAACTGGAGGAGGGGACTGATGTAGAGCGGGCCGTGGACAGTTTTATGGCCAAGATGGACCATAAAAGGCTCGTCGAGTTGACGACAGAAGTGATCCAGACAGTCGGACCTTAGATCGGGCGTATCTCACAATCCAGAATGAGTTATCGGGCGTAAAATATATGATTTTGGGGTAGAACGAGCTACTTTAGCCAACCAATCCTGCTATGCTGGGTTGCGAAACCTGAAATTGTGAAATACCCCTAGATCGACGGTCGTTTCCCTATTTTAATTTTGTTTTTACTATAAATAGTAAGTTTTAGTTTGATTATAACTCTTCATCCGTCGGGCTTTAGGAGTTGCGCCCAAAGTGAAAAGAGCTTAGAATAATTAAGAGAACGGTTTGGTGAAGCCAAATAGGACACTTACTATTTTTGTCCGAAAACCTTCGCACTAGTAGACATCACGACCGTCTATAAATAGTAAGTTTACTATTTATAGTAAGTCGCAGATTATAGGAGTTTTAGTTGTAGTTTGATTATGATTTCTTTCCCATTGCTTGGTACCCCTATTTAAAGGGTTGTGAACTCGTTTTTATGGATTAATTAATCAATTTCAAATTTATTAGAATTTATTTCTATCTTCTGCTTTCTTTTCTCGTGGATTCGAGAAATCTCTGTGAGGAGTCCAGAGAAGCTCCGTGGATTCGGAGTAGTTATCCTCTTGAGGAAGACGGTGATCGACCTCATCACGTTCATCCCTGCGTCAACCACACTACATAAAGCTGTGGTGTAAAGATGCTCACCATTGAAATCATTTCAGGGCCATCATATTATTTATTTTACATGCGACATGTTGATATGTTGTATGAAGTGAAAAGCAAATATCATCTTGGTCTAAAAATAAGTTTAGTGCCCAATAATTTCTCAACGGTAGTAATTTAATCCCCACTATGTGGTCCATTTAAGCCTTTAATCTTACTAACCAAAAGTCTCTAGGTGAAACCCATAAAATGTATGTCACAAAAATGTCTAGGTGGAACCCACATATTATTATTATTATTATTTTACATGGGCTCCTTGCAGCAGATGTTGGTAGGTAAATCCACCTCCATCCGGAACGGGTGCTATCCCAGCCTATTCCAAGCTTGGGACAGGCTAGGCTTTAAGGGGCCTCCGCAATGTATTGATTTCATCCAAATCTGAGGGCTGTACTATGGATGAGTTATTTCTCAAAAGTCATACTGAGCATGTGATCTTAGACATCTAATCAATGACAATTAAATGAATAGTAAAGAAAATAAAGGTGTTTTTTTTTCTATGTAAGCTTAATGTCTATTAATAACCCTCAAATAGATTCCCTTTTTAAATACTTATTATTTATTTATTTTTTAAGAATTTTGACACCTTTTCAAATCTTTGCTGGATAAAAAAATCTGGTAATATTCTTTTCCTAACTTTTTTTTAAATCACGAGCTAACTTTTCTTTTACCATTTTATTATTGAGATCTTCCGTGTTTTCCAACTATTCATTGGTAAATTTTTTTACTTTTCATCTACTATCTCTGCAAGAACCTTCCTCCTTTTTACCTATTATATTGAGATGGCTTGTTTCAGTTGAAAATGAGAAGAACTAAAATGAAAAAATATTACTCAAATTACATTTTTAGAAGACGAGTAATTCTTCTTTAAAAAATAAATAAATTATGCAAATGAATTTTTTTAATCAATAAATAGATATAACGAAATAAAAGAGAGCAAAAGCTCCACTTTTGAAATATGGGTTTTTCAAAAAATTTCTATTTAGATGGGTTTACATAAGAAGAAACTAATGACGGTTATAAACTGTGTTTACAGTTTTTCCAACATCACGCGATATCACGAAATTGGTCATAACTCTTTCGCTAGCAGTCGGATTGGTGCGATTTTGAGCTTGTTGGAAAAATAATTTGAATACCTTTTAAATAGAACTATAACTATCTCATTTAGACACTATTTTACCTTTCAAAAGTGGATCCAAAGTCTAGGTCTTGGCAAAAGACACATCTAAGCCAAATCTTTTGAAGAAATAAGAACTCGTCTTCTAAAAGTGAAGACTTTTTATTTTTATTTTTTAAAATTGTCATCTCCTTATACCAATTTCTTCACATACAAACACATCTAAATAGAATTTTTGCAAAAAGAACCAATCTTCCAAAAATAGATTTTTTTTTTCTATATCATTTTTTTGCTCTTATCTATTTATTATCGAAATATCCATATATGCAAAATCTTTTAAAGAAAGAAGAAGAACCAAAATTATAAAAGTAATTTTTTTGTAATATTCTTTTTTATTTTATTTCTCTCATTTTCTTTCCAAACAAATTCATTTTTGTTGATTTTAAGCACTTTAGGTCTAAAAAAGTAAGTTTTTAAAAATGGATGATACTTTAGGGCTCCCAACAGACCTCAAGCTTAGTTATGGAAAAAATCCCAAAGATAAATAACGAATGGCCTAGATTCATTAGAAAACTCAAATGTTCGGGGCCGTGCAATCAGTCTTATTTTTCGAGTCTTGCTCAATCCAAAATGAGTTCCACAATTTTGATGGCGTGGATTAATACGAGGCATTACATGTTTTTTTTTTTTTTTTTCTCTCTCACTTAAGTTTTGGAGAAATAGTCTGACTTATATTATTGTTACTGGACATGCGGGGCCTGTGGCCATTGGACGTGGGCTATTCTCGGTGATTTAAAATTGTTGGTCTAACTACTAAACAACTGAAGTTGGTTGCCTGGAAAATTTTCAAAACTGTAAGATCCTAAAATTTCTATCAGAGGTACATGAATCAATGATAAAGAGAACAATCTTTACTTTAAAAAAGAGACTCATCAATGGTTTTGAATGTTGCATTCAGAGAAAATTTCAATATGAAATCTATCCATAGTGTTTCTCACTATATAAATAGTCTAGATAATTAGAAATGACCCAGATTTAACGAACATAGCACAAAGGCATCTTACGAGAACAAGTTGGGCCACACTGCACTAAACCTTTTTTTAACTATGGAAACATGAGTTAGAGACTTGTCTATTTTAATTTTTAGATGTCTCTAGATCAATATTTTTAGAAAATGGTACCGAAGATCCTAGAGAATCAGAACAAGGTGGAGCCATCTCTATACAGTTCACATAAGCAGGATTATGTGCCACTCAAGACCATCTATCTAGTGTGACTTATTACAAATGGGCCGTGATTCAAAAGAACTATCAAAAAATTGTTTGGCTCGAAATTCGATCATTGGTATGTGTATGTGATGTCGGACGTGCCGAAGCATTATGCGGTTCAATCTGAACTGAATGCCTTGACCCTAAGTGTCAAGATAGATAGGGAAACGAGCAGACATCTATGACTGAGAACTTAGCCGTTCAACCGTCTATTCAGTCACATGTGATTGAGACTAGATGATTTGAGAATGAGAGGGTTCATCTTTCTAATGAGTTCCTTTTTCCTTTTAGCTAAAATGATTTTTTTTTTTTTTTCTTACCATGATAGCAGAGATTGATTAATTAGCATAACATCAGCTAAAATGATTATTTTTTTCTTACCATGATAGTAGAGATTGATTAATTAGCATTGTTGTATTTGATGTCTTAAATCTAATCAGATTCTGTGTAGATTTTTCGCGCAACTGCGAAAGTGCGGGATTTGTTTCCGATTTCATTTATGATTCTTTCCGATTTTGTTTGGGATTCTTTCTACAACTATATATATGGGTGTAAACGGGATTGGGAGGTATTATTCTAAAGGGTTCTAGGGTTTCTAAAATGGTGGAGCAAGGGTGAGATTTGAGGATTGCTCAAGTCTAGTAAGTCCTTCCTCTCTGTAATTTTTGCTTTCATAGTGAAGATTTGTCGCTTTGTGGCATGGTTTTTTTCCGAAAGCGTTTTCCATGTTAAATTTTTGTGTTATCTTGTGTTTGCCTGGTGCTCTTGGATTGCTATCATAGATCCATCTTTGTGTGATTCCGTAGTCCAAAACTCAACAAGTGGTATCAGAGAACGCCAAGTTTGATATTGAGAAGTACTCAGGCAAAAATAATTTTGAGTTATGGAATATTAAGATTTTTGTCTATTAACCAAGCAAAGCGAAACTAAGGCTCTTGAGGAGCGGAAATCGATTATGAAAAGTGAAGAATGAGATACTCTTACTCTTAATAGTAATGCTTTAGCCTCTATCAATTTATGTCTTACGGATGAGGTTCTCTATAATGTTTTGAGGGAGAAAACTGTGACTAGTTTATGGGCGAAGTTAGAGGATATCTATGCGAAAAAAATCCTCTGAAAATCACCTACACTTGAAGCTATAGTGGTATAACTTAAAGATGACAGAGGGTGGAGATCTGGAGGCCCACATCAGCAGCTTTAACAAATTGGCGCGCAAACTGCTGAATATGGAGGAAGTGATCAAAGATAAAGAACAAACATGTTGTTGAATTCTCTTTCAGCATTGTATAAGTTATTCAAGGACACAATATGCACCGCAAATAAAACCTTGAGTATCGACACTGTTATCTTAACCTTTCAAGGGAAGGCCATGAGAAAGCTAAATGGCGGCATGGGGACATCTTCCAATACACTGTTTATAAGGGGAAGAAATATTGAGCGAGGTACAAGATTTTCAAGACCTAGATCCAAATCTAAGTGCAAGAGCAAAGGAAAATTAAAGTGCTGGAATTATGGAATGACTGGACACATGAAAAAAATTGTACCAATCCTATAGCGAAGAAAGAAAACTCAGAGGCTTCTTTTAAGGAGGCCAATGTTGTCACATCTGATGAAGAGACAAGTGGTGGTGATGTTCTATCTGTATGTATGGTTAGACACTTGCATGACAATCTTAGAGATGAGTGAATCCTTGACACAAGAACATCATATCACATGACTCCTTATCGGAGTTGGTTTGCCAGTTACAAGGAATGCGATGGTGGACAGGTTTTTATGGACAATGACAATGCCTACAATGTTGTGATTATTGGTACTGTGAGCATTAAGCTGTTCGATGAGATGGAGCATAGCTTGACTGATGTCAGGTACGTTCCTGATATAAAGAAAAGTCTAATTTCTCTCGGTGCACTCGATGCTATAGGTTGCAACCTCACTGGTATCGATGGTGTCCTTAAAGTTTTAAAAGGTGCACTCGTGGTTATGAGAGCACAAAGGCACGAAAACCTTTATAGGTTGATCGGAAGCACTTCATGTAACACCCCGTACTTTTCTTTACTCGGTGTTACCTTTTAAACCCACATTGAGCTAGAAAAATTATTTGGTTTAACCAAAAACTTGAACTCAACATACACAGGATGAGAATTTCGAACGACATTAAAGCCATCCATCAGGGTCTCCAAGAATCAGGACACGCCTCATGATAATCGGGAAGGTGAGACTACTCGGGCACTCTAAATTAAACCCATTATGATAGTTAATACTATTGCAATACAATTGTCACCAACACATGAGAGCTAGTTAGTGACAAACCGTGCTTTCATCATAACTAGTACTTGATATTAACCGTTGAAAACAAATATCGGGTCCAACCGGTCAACAGATCATGTTAGATGGGCTAAAAATAGCTCAAAAAGGTATGTAACGACCTACCTAGGGCTCACCATCGACCCAAAGTAGGCCAGGATCCCTGAGTAAGGTCTCCAATACAAATAAACAGAATACATTGTGACACTAGCATTTCAGTGGGTCCGTGCACATCGCATGTACACCAAAAAACACTTTGGTGCAAAGTACACCAAATTCGTTAGCTGAGTCAAAAATGCCTTGACTGACCATTTTGCAAAATGCGAATATCTCCCGCCAACAGAGATTTAAATCGACTTACTCCAAACCTATAAGTGGGCCACCACGATCATTTTTCGGACCATCTGATCCGTTCAGTCTCGCTGTGGGGTCCAGCTTAACCAAACGGTATAGTCGTTTGACCCATTGTAAGCAGAGGAAGGAGATTGAATGCCACCGTCCAATTCATGCCAAAAATAATCCGACGAGCGCCTGTGGGAGGAATGAGAGAGAAGATTGCCCTTCCTCTTTGGATGGGCAAGGCTCAACCGTCCATGGTAGGGACGATCACAACCGTCCACCTCTCTCTCTCGTTGGCTATAAAAGGGCCATGTAGCCCTTGGAATTCACACGAAGAGAGGAGGAAAGAGAAGAAAAAAAAGAGAGTCATTCTTTCATATTATAGTTCGAGTGCAGGTCGACAATTACCCACCTCAGGTGATTCTTCTTCTTCCCTCTCCTTAGAAGTTTTAGCTAAGATAAGGTAGCATGGTTGAAACTGGAACCATGCCAAGCAAATGGTTGGGTTCGGTCCAGCCACAGTAACGTCAGGATAAGCCAAACAATGGTCGTTCCAGACCACACATCAGACTTCGCCTAAAGTTTGTCTTGAGCTCTCAGTAGAGCTTCGAAACGAACTCAAATAGTAAGCCAATCACTGGCAGTAGAACAGACTAAAAACGACAGTAAGTAGGTTCCTGCTTCTTAGCAGGAACTGAGCCGAACAGTGGCTCTGTTTCGGAATAAGAACCCACCCAAGTACAGCCCATGTTTTGGGCTAGGAACCGGCCAAATAATGGTCGTGTCTCGGGCCATAAACTGAATGGAACAGAAGCTCCGTTTGGAGCTGGGATCGGGTTGTCCATCAGGCCATGAATGTTTCTGTTTGGACCTTTCATCAGGCCCCATTTTGAGCTGAAAGCTGGCCAGGGAGATGAACATGTTTCATGGCTTACAGCAGGCCTATCTGAGTGTAACGTCCTGAAAAAATCCGTACAAAGACCCGAGTACCACCTCAGGCAGAAATCACTCAGGACCAAATCCTTTAGAAATTAGGCGAAATTAACTAAGTGTTAAACTAGATTAGCTGTGAAATTCGTTTGAACCACTTTAAATACGAACTGCAAGACCCAAAACTTGCAGAATCATCAACGCTACATTACCCTGAAATCTAGGATCAATCTCATTACCCAGTTGCTCTCGGGAGCACACCGAAACTCCGTATTAGACGTGGACCGCACGTCGAAAGTCCGATTACTATGAAATTATATAATTAAGACCACCTTGCTGGACTTGACAACCACCTCAGAAATCAAGTCCAGATAGTGTCCCGAAGCTATTCGCTTGAGCCCATAGTGAAGTGTGTGAGAAACATGGATATTTTAGAAATAAAAATCTAAATTTAAGTAATCTGAGACTTGTCACTTGCAGGCCGAATATAAGGATTCAGACCGTTAGAATCTGACCTAAATAAACCCTCGGATCAGGAGAAATTTTCCATATATGGCAGTGTACTTGTAACCTTGATCGAGTTTCGGTGACTGTTGAATTGAAACTGGTCCGCCACATGCGATCTGGAAACCCGATTGGATTGAAAACTTAACTGGACCTAGATCCATGGTCAGGGAACTTAAGTCCGACCTTAGGCTTAAGGGGGGGGGGCTCCGAAAGTGCTCCGTTGAACTGAAACAGACACTCTTTGGACATAACCTAAGTATACCTTGACCCTGGGGTCATTCCCATCAGTTTTAGGCCTATATAAGGGCTTGAAACCCTCACTCTCTCACTCCATACGAATTCTCTAAACCCTAAGAGAGAGAAGAGGAGAAAAAGAGGGAAAGAGAGAGGGAGAGTTGGAGTTCATCCCTGGGATTCAATCCCATCATTCCACGTGCCTTACCACCACTTTCGTACGGCTCTAACGGCGCTACCGATCCCGTTCTTAGGTAAGAAATTCAACCTCTAATCTGTTCTAAGGTTTCAAATAGTTGAAATGATGAAATAGCTAACCTAGTTCATGCTATAGGTTGTCATCGTGCCGGTGACAAAGACTACGTGTTTAAAACGAATCTGTTACGCGTTTACTAGCGTAAGGTGCGGACTGTAGACGTCTAGGTTATGGTTTTCATGGCTTTCAATGCTGGTTAATAATTTATTCTTGACGTTGATGCTATTTCACATGCAAAATGCGATGTCTGTTTTGTATTTCAGTTATATACGAGCTATGTGGAATTTAGCGTATTCTTTGTATTTGTAGAAAGTATCGTATACGTATGCAATTTGAAAGGGCGTTGGCCATGATTAACTGCCGTCTATGTATGTTAGATGTATGTATAATAACTCCTGGGCAAAAGGATTAGCCCTAATACATGTTATATCAACATACGTTGTGTATGTTATTATGTGTAGCTTAAGTGTTTGTGAAAATGACTGAATGAGTATAGAGTTTGCATTTGTGCTCGCCATGACTAATTGTCGTGGATATATGATTGTCGTATAGGCGACAACCTTTGACGAAAGGATTTGCCCTTATATGTATGATAACTAATATATACTATGTATGATGGAGGGTGTAGTCTAAGTGTTTGTTGAAATGACTGAATGAATATGAAATCATGATTTGTGCCTAGCGTGGCTATGGGATGTAAGTACATGATGATTGTGTATGTGACAACTCCTTGTTGGAAGGATTTGTCCAAGTACATGTTAAAAATTGACATATGTCATGTAGGTTGATAGGTGTAGTATAAGTGTTTGACAAAATGTTTGTATGAGTAAGTATTCTCCATACAAGTTGAGATAGGATTCTCAACTACCTTAGGGATGTGTATGATTTCCTCCATATAAGTTGTTTAGTTTCTTCGTTTTACTTATGAAAGGCATGTGTATGGATTCTTGTTTATGTTGCATCTTATAACATGCTTGATAATATGATTGGACTACTTGGTTACTTCTGTTCTGACTACTCCACATGCTTTTTGGTTAAGGTTGAATGTGTATGGGGCTATGCTATGGTCTAGGCAATCCGTAACAGGCTTTGAGTTCGTGACTGAGATTCATTCGCCACGTTGGACGTGTTTGACGAACTCGAGCCGTACTAGAGTTGTCGGCAGTGGTAAGGCCACACGGAGTGTTTATGCACTTCATGTCGATCAACTCGATGTGCGCTCGTGCTAGTCGAGCTCATCAAGTAACCCGATTGACCCGATGTATGTTCACCATGTTTGGAGGCTACTGCTTGAACCTAAGGTACCAAACTTACCAGTGAAAACTCCGTTAACCTTGGTACTTCGATCCGTTAAGTCTCATGAGCTGGACATGGTGGTATAGGACACCGTGGTCGAGCTGTCGGCCTACGCTGGGGCGACAAGCCTCCCTGTAGTGACCAGTGAGCAACCCAAACTCATGAGCCAAATACGGTGGTATGGGACACTATATTCGAGCTGTCGGCCTTCATTGGTTCAGCCTGGCTGTGGTCCTCAGTCGGGTTGGCGACGAGCCTTCGAAAATAGACTGCCAGTTGGTAAGGCATTGGTGGAGTGACCTCGAGTACAAAATAATCCTACCACGGCATAGCCTGGCTGTGGTCCCCAGTCGGGTTGGCGATGAGCCTTCGAAAATAGACTACCAGTTGGTAGGGTGTTGGTGGTAGTGACCTGAACTTGCCTATCGTATGTGATTAACTAGGATTGATGACCCTAGATGGATCATTGTTTGGGAATTGATATAAGGGAGGTACCTTAGTTTTCCAATCTTGTGTATGAAAAGGACTAATAAAAACTTGGTAATCATGCTCATAACATCGCACTGCATGTGCCCCAGGTTGAAGAGCACAGAGGGAAGAAAACATGTTGCGACCGTAAGATGGTGTCGCACGAGGGAGTGTAGGCGAGGGCATACATCATTATTCATATCATTCTTGCATTAATAAGAGTATTCAGTGATGTTTGATTTTACTGCTTTATCATTACTGCTTGACTGAATTAATAACATGTTAACCTTTGCTGTATAGTTCCACTGAGTTGATCACTCACTCCCACGTTACGGGACAGTGTTTTAAACACCAACCAGACTCTGTCTTGATTGCAGATGACAACGCGACTCCTGGGCGGAGCCTGACTTCGAGGACGACGAGGAGGCATTCTTCTACATGCAGTTTTCAGGCGTCTATGTAGACCATGTTCTGATCGACGAGGTTACAGGGATGTTGATCAGATGCCATTACACTTGTTATTGTGTACTTTTGGAGCACCCATGTATATTCTTTTTGTTCATTTTTGGAGTATACATGTATATATAACCTGGTAACATGTTCATACTCTGGAGACTTATAATAGTTTATATATATATTTTATATATCTATCACAGTCTTCTGCTTGCCTAATTTAATAATCTCTAGAGTATGATATGTTGTTTTGGTGTAATCCCACTCATGTTTAATGTACTAACATAGACAACATTTAATCATTATTACCTATATTACATAAGTGATGCGTTGGAACTCGGGAGTGGAGCTTATGCTTAAGCTCCGATTTTCAGGGCGTTACAAGTTGGTATCAGAGCATGGTTTGGATTAAACTGGAGCTGGGTTATGGTCCCACGACGCACACTGACATACTTGAACTTAGGAGGGAGCGACGGAATGTAGAAACAAACTTAGGTTTCCCTGATTTCGCCAATTGGCGAAGTTCACCGAAATCGATCGCTTTGTTCGAGTCTGTACCCATCTGTGATTCGCATGAGACGATCCCGAATCACCCCTAGACCATCTATTGACGGGTTTAGACAGTAAATCACCTCATCTCAGCCCTCGATATTGTACAGATGCAACTGTACATCAGGAACACACCTGAGAGGACCCGAAACGACTCAAAACGGAGTCCCGGGCCCAAACGGGACCCTTTCAAGGGGACGCAGAGTGGGCCCCACACATTTTTTGGACCTAGGGGGCAGGAGGACCTCGCCCAAAGGGCGAGCCCTCGCCAGAATGTCCAGAGACCGGCGAGGCCTCGCCGCTAGACAGGCTTGGTCGGGCGGGCCAACAAGGGCCGACGCCTCTAGGGCGTTGTGTGGCCCATTGATCCATGTTGGGTCGGTTTTAAACACCCCCAATGCACCCCTCTTCAGAACATACCCTCCTTAGCTTTGCTTTTCTAAAGAAAACTCAAAATCTCCACAAAAACCCCCCCCCCCCCCCCCCAAATCATTTTTCCTTCCATTTTCGTGCACCATCCAGACCACCCCCTCAAAATCCTCTTTCACAGCCGTTGTTTCCCCCTTTTCCCTTTCATTTAAGCTTACACATCCCCTTTTGGTAGCTCAATATTCACAAAACCCAACAACCTCTCTTCTATTCTCTTCATTCCTTCTCATTTTGAACACATAAGTACCATTGTGTGCTTTTACGATCTTGGCAGCCCATAAGCCATCATATTCCCACCTTTTATTCCGCCCTAGTGGCTCTTTTTGAGCTCGTGACAAATATCTTCTCCCTTTCCGCCCTCCTTTTGCTCATGGGAAAGAAAAGAGCTTCTGTGGATGAAGTCGGGCCTAGTCGCCCTACCCGTTAAAGGAAACAAAAAGACGCCGCCGCAGGTTCAAATGTTGATCGAGAGATACGGACAAAGTGGGACCTCGATCCCCAGGCTCCCCTTGAAAGGGGTCTGCTGGCAGAGTTGTCTCATAGAAGATATGAGGGCCGTCGGGTTCTCTTTAAAGCGCACGTGGATGAGCGGCTCTTTGGGGAGTACCTGTTGTTTGAGCGCCTGGAAGAGGCTAAGTGGGGTCCGCTATTTGAGGGCGAGTACCGCGCAAATGTGGGCACTGTCCGAGCATTCTATGCCCACATTCAAGAGCCTACGCTGGAGCCCTTGCAGTTCAAGATCCCATTTGGAAGAGATCAAGAGGCCACAATTGACGTTGGTTTAATATCTCAACTTTTGAATGTGTCCCTTGGTGAGGTACATGCAAGTGAGTAGAATCTGAGGAGTGCACGTGAAAGGGATCGCCGTACGCGTTTCCTTTGTGGTCGACTAGTTTAATGGCAGCCAAACAATAGCCTCCTGACGTCAAACATGACGGATGATTTCCGCCTACTCTACCATATCTGCACGTTTAACGTCTACCCTAGGTGGAGTAATCGCAGCGAGTGTACGCGCCTGATGGTAGATTTCCTGTATCAAGTGGGGCAGGGGGAGAAGTTGTACGTGCCTACGTTCGTGTTGCGACAGATAGTTCTTACTGTACGCTCCAATAGAAGGACTGATTCACTCCCCTTCGGCCGACTCATATGCAAGATTGCACGCTAGTTCGGCTACGGACTTGGCGTAGAACTCCCAGTGCCGCAACATTTTATCAATAAAACTACTCTCAATCCGATGAAAATCGGGCCACGACAATGACAAGCCCAACTTGAGGAGAGTGAGGAAGAAGGTGGAGCTGAAATAGAAGAGGAAGAGAGCGAGGAAGAAGAGGAGGCCCAAGACACGGAGGAGAGCTCCCCTCCTACGGCACCAGAGCAGGACACTGATCGGGCTGCTAGGGATGCCCGTTTAGCTCGACTTGAGGAGGATCAGGCTGTCCTACGATAGGATATGATGAATCTTCGGGGCCTCGTGAAACATAAGTTCAAGAAGGTGACTCGCACCTTGATAACTATCCTGTGTTGTTTGCAGGATAAAGGCGCCCCTCCTCCTTCTCCAAACTCGGATGCCAAGTCATCCATGCCGTCGCCCTGTGGCTTGTTTTGTTGCTGTGATAGGATCTTTGTGTTTTCATGTTGATAGGCCTAGTAGTGTAGTAGTTGGTAGAATGTTTTAAATGTTTGAAGTCTTGATTGTATTAGCTCACATGCATCTTCTGTCATGATTCATGTAACACTGTGTTTCATGTATAATGACAATATTGGTAAATGAAATGCATGAAGTTGCTTTAATCTGTGTATGAATGCTGCGTAAAAGTGTTTGTGAGTATGTTGAATCTGACCTGGGTTGCACCCTATGTTGAATATAGGGTATGCCACCTAAGGCTGCACGAGTTGCGACGCGTCTCACTTTTGGCGATCTAATTGACGGGGTATCTTCCCTAAGTGATTGCCAGATGGACCCTAGTTTGGGCCTGACCCACACTGCTATGCTAGATTCTCAGTCGGCCACTGGCTCTACCACTGGGCTGACACATATGACACCGCCTGTGGTGCCGCCTGTTACACCATCGGTTCCTGAGAAGAACCGTGCGTCAACGTCGACTCCACCCATGCCTCAGCCGGCTCCCCCTACTGATAGGCTGGAGCAGATGATGTTGTTGATGCAGCAGTAGCAGTCACAGCAGCAGCAGCAGCAACAACAACAACAACAACAGTTTTTCGCCACCATAGCAGGGGCCCTTGCCTAGAAGATGAGTGTTGTTCCGCCTGCATCACCTACGCACCCTACTGGAGACATGAATACCAGCGGACTTTTTGAGCGCTTTTAGCGTTTCTGTCCTCCCACTTTTGTGGGTACTCACAAACCCGAGGAGGCTGAGTACTGGATAGATCTCATCTCTAAGATGTTGAAACCGCTGCACTGCACTGAGGTAGAACAAGTTGAGCTAGCCACCTATATGTTCAAGAAGGAGGCTAGTTTATGGTGGGACATCCTGCAAACGGTTCCCACAGGACACGTGTGGACTTAGGGTGCATTTGAGACACACTCCCACGAGAAATATTTCCCCCTCACGTACCGCCATGAGAAGGAGGAAGAGTTCTTTCACCTCCAACAGGGGGGCATGACAGTGGCAGAATACGAGAACAGGTTCACGTAGCTAGCCAGATACGCTCCTTTGATACTAACTGATGAACCGATGAAAATGCGGCATTTTTTAGATGGGTTGTGGCCCGATATCCATACTAAGACGTGTTGCGCTAGCATTCCCAATTATGCCGAGCTAGTCAACATGTCTCTGCGAGCCGAACAAGATGGAGACAAAGTTTCTCAAACATGTATACCAATGGGCCCGAGGCCTCAACCCGAATCACGAGACCGACCAGTCCTAGGTAAGAGGCCACATGTAGACTTGCCTCCCAGGCCCATGGCTCTACCGACCCAGCAAAGGGGAGCAAAACGTTGGTGTACATATTACGATAAAGGCGGACACACTGACCCCTTCTGTTTCACCAAGATGAAAGATAACGGTGTCACGCCACCTCAAAAGATCGACTGTTGGCCACCACGTGATATAACGACTCCACCTCTACGATCTGCATCACCAGCGCAGCCATTTTACCGACCACCTGTACCTCATAATAGGCCGCCTCAAAGACCTATGACAACGCAACCAAACCATCCTCAACAAGCCCGTGTGCATACACTTGCAGCTGAAGCACCTGAGTCAACAACTGCAGCGCCTTTGACCTTTGAGGTCTCTGCCCGCGGTCAAGGTACACCTGTATTCTTATTGGTAGACATTGGATCCATTATCTTAATAGTGTCATGCCCCACAGTCAAGCGTTTGGGATTGAACACTACCCTTATGGGTGTGTTGAGAGTCCTTATCGTGACAAGGACCTTCTCCGATACTACCAAGCTTTGTAAGGATTGCCCGATAGACTTAGGAAGCAGAGCGGTGTGTATTGACTGGATAGTCTACCCGCTCATAGGCGCGATGGAAGCTGGTGGACTAATAGCCGACTAACCCATGGTAGAAAGAAATTGATTCAGCTTATACGTAAGGTAAGGTCACTAAATAGGAGCTGGGTCTTCCTTAGAAGGTCAGTCATGAAGTCGTCGAAGGAAAGAAAATAGGGTGCAAGTATTAAACCAATTCGTATGAAAGAATAGGCCTAACAATGGATTACTCTAAGGACTATAAAAATAATATGGTAACTAGAGATGACCAATATGTTGTAAATAATAGAAGGGTCGAAATGAAAAATTTCTACAACTTCGAGTTGCCAATAGGATGGTCATACCTTTTCATATTAAGGTTTAGTATGTGGTGTCTATTTAGGAATTATTTATAATCATACTAGGAATTATCTTGTGATTAGATTTGTTTATACGTAAAGATATATATATTTTTAGTTGTTTTTGTACAAGTAAATTAGAACCCTCGGGTAGGATTGAGTTTCATAGTTTAATACTCCGTAATCTCATGTTAGCGGCGAATTACAGTAAAATATCATAAGTTTCTTATTTCCCTTGTAAATTCAAGGTTCATACCGCGTCGATGAGATGTCCCTCTTTTTTCCTTTCCCGTGGCCTTCTGTTACTAACACCCCAAACTTCTGAAATATTTTAGAACTCTTGACTCTTCCCTACCTCCCAAAGTTAATGAAACCAAAGTCCAAATCTGCTCATAACTTCCTAGCCGTATGATCGAAATGGTGACATACAAATATTATATTAGGAGATTGAAAACCCTTCCAGTATAGTCTTTTGACTACGAGCACCATGGAAGAACTTATTATCCACCAAGTTAAACATAAGTTAAACAATAGTTTTCATTGGACAATACTCGAAGGAATCTTATAGACATGAGGCTTGAACCTCCTAGCGGATTATAATACTCTTTAAATGCTTAAGATGATCAAACTTTGGAATTTCAGAACCATATTCGCGGCTTAACTCGATTCTCAATCCTGTGTGATTATTAAAGGACTCACTGCTTTGACCGAGCAGAAGACTAGGATTCATAAGGATTAGGAAGGGATACAATGTGTTGTCTGCCCTGGTCAGGCGGGCAATCGATGTATCAGGTTCGAGCCTACCATAACTGACTTTCCGTATTAACCCAATCATAAATGGTAGAACATACCACCCTTAGGTAAACTTTATCATCAAACACTGAGCACGACAATAATGATTTAGACATTTGGTTTCAAACCTCAAAGGTAGAAACTTTTAAGGGGGGTAGGCCATTATGAGCTAGGCTAGTGTAGTTGTTATATACCCTAACATGTATATAAACCTGAAACCAACAGAACTAACCTTAAAACCTTTATTTGTTACCCTTAGGCAATTTCAAGGACGAAATTTTTCTTTAAGGGGGGTAGATTGTAACATCCCGGAAAAATCCGTACAAAGACCCGAGTACAACCTCAGGCAAAAATCACTCAGGACCAAATCCTTTAGAAATTAGATGAAATTAACTAAGTGTTAAACTAGATTAGCTGTGAAATTCGCTTGAACCACTTTAAATACGAACTACAAGACCCAAAACTTGCAGAATCATCAACGTTACATTACCCTAAAATCTAGGATCAATCTCATTACCCAGTTGCTCTCGGGAGCACACCGAAACTCTGTATCGGACCTGGACCGTAAGTCGAAAGTCCGATTACTATGAAATTATATAATTAAGACCGCCTTGCTGGACTTGACAACCACCTCGGAAATCAAGTCCAGATAGTGTCCCGAAGCTATTCGCTTGAGCTCGGAGTGAAGTGTGTGAGAAACGTGGATATTTTAGAAATAAAAATCTAAATTTAAGTAATCTGAGACTTGTCGCTTGTGGGCCGAACATAAGGATTCAGACCGTCAGAATCTGACCCAAATACACCCTCGGATCAGGAGAAATTTCCCATACATGGCAGTGTACTTGTAACCCTGATCGAGTTTCGGTGACCGTTGAACTGAAACTGGTCCGCTACATGCGATCTAGAAACTCGATTGGACTGAAAACTTAACTCGACCTAGATCCATGGTCAGGGAGCTTAAGTCCGACCTTAGGCTCAAGGGGGGGACTCCGGAAGTGCTCCGTTGAGTTGAAACAGACGCTCTTTGGACATAACCTAAGTATAGCTTGACCCTGGGGTCATTCCCATCAGTTTTAGGCCTATATAAGGGCTTGAAACCCTCACTCTCTCACTCCAGACGAATTCTCTAAACCCTAAGAGAGAGAAGAGGAGAAAGAGAGAGGGAGAGTTGGAGTTCATTCCTGGGATTCAATCCCATCACTCCACGTGCCTTACCACCACTTCTGTACCGCTCTACCGGCGTTACCGATCCAGTTCTTAGGTAAGAAATTCAACCCCTAGTCTGTTCTAGGGTTTCAAATAGTTGAAATGATGAAATAGCTAACCTAGTTCATGCTATAGGTTGCCATCCTGCCGGTGACAAAGACTACGTGTTTAAAACGAATCCGTTACGCGTTTACCGGCGTAAGGTGCAGAATATAGATGTATAGGTTATAGTTTTTATGGCTTTCAATGCCGATTAATGATTTATTCTTGACGTGGATGTTATTTCACATGTAAAATGCGATATCTGTTTTGCGTTTCAGTTATATACGAACTATGTGGAGTTTAGCGTATTCTTTGTATTTGTAGAAAGTACCGTATATGTATGAAATTTGAAAGGGTGTTGGCCATGATTAACTGCCGTCTATGTAAGCTAGATGTATGTATAATAACTTCTGGGCAAAAGGATTAGCCCTAATACATGTTTTATCAACATACGTTGTGTATGTTATTATGTGTAGCTTAAGTGTTTGTGAAAATGACTGAATGAGTATAGAATTTGCATTCGTGCTCGCCATGACTAATTGTCATGGATATATGATTGTTGTATAGGCGACAACCTTTTGACGAAAGGATTCGCCCTTATATGTATGATAACTAATATATACTATGTATGATGGAGGGTGTAGTCTAAGTGTTTGTTGAAATGATTGAATGAATATGAAATCATGATTTGTGCCTACCGTGGCTATGAGATGCAAGTACATGAGATTGTATATGTGACAACTCCTTGTCGGAAGGATTTGTCCAAGTACATGTTAAAAATTGACATATATCATGTAGGTTGATAGGTGTAGTATAAGTGTTTGACAAAATGTTTGTATGATTAAGTATTTGGTGAATTGTACTGTATATGAGTGTTGAGATAGGATTCTCAACTACCTTAGGGATGTGTATGATTTTCTCCACACAAGTTGTTTAGTTTCTTCGCTTTACTTGTGAAAGGCATGTGTATGGATTCTTGTTTATGTTGCATCTTATAACATGCATCTTATAACCACATATCTTCGGAAATGTTTTGAAGCCAACCACATTTGAAATCTGCATAGCAACATCTTCCTTCTTTTCAGGTTACTTCTGTTCTGACTACTCCACATGCTTTTTTGTTAAGGTTGATTGTGTATGGGGCTATGCTATGGTCTAGGCAATCGGTAACAGGCTTTGAGTTCGTGGCTGAGATTCATTCGCCACATTGGACGTGTTTGATGAACCCGAGCCGTACTAGAGTTGTCGGCAGTGGTTAGGTCACACGGAGTGTTTACGCACTTCATGTCGATCAACTCGATGTGCGCTCGTGCTAGTCAAACTTGTCAAGTAACCCGATTGACCCGATGTATGTTCACCATGTTTAGAGGCTACTGCTTGAACCTAAGGTACCAAACTCACAGTGAAAACCCCGTTAACCTTGGTACCTCGATCCACTAAGACTCATGAGCCGGACATGGTGGTATGGGACACCGTGGTCGAGTTGTCGGCCGACGATGGGGCGACGAGCCTCCCCGTAGTGACCAGTGAGCAACCCACACTCGTGAGCCGAATACGGTGGTATGGGACACTGTATTCGAGCTGTTAGCCTTCATTGGTGCAGCCTGTCTGTGGTCTCCAGTCGGGTTGGCGACGAGCCTTCGAAAATAGACTGCCAGTTGGTAGGGCGTTGGTGGAGTGACCTCGAGTACAAAATAAGCCTACCACGGCACAGCCTGGCTGTGGTCCCCATTCGGGTTGGCGACGAGCCTTCGAAAATAGACTACCTGTTGGTAGGGTGTTGGTGGTAGTGACATGAACTTGCCTATCGTATGTGATTAACTAGGATTGACGACCCTAGATGGATCATTGTTTGGGAATTGATATAAGGGAGGTACCTTAGTTTCCAAATCTTGCTGTATGAAAAGGACTGATAAAAACTTGGTAATCACGTTCATAACATCGCACTGCATATGCCCTGGGTTGAAGAGCACAGAGAGAAGAAAGCATGCTGCGACCGTAAGATGGTGTCGCACGAGGGAGTGTAGGTGGGGGCATGCGTCATTATTCATATCATTCTTGCATTAATAAGAGTATTCAGTGATGTTTGATTTTACTGCTTTATCATTACTGCTTAACTGAATTGATAACTTGTTAACATTTACTGTATAGTTCCACTGAGTTGATCACTCACTCCCACGTTACGGGACGGTGTTTTAAACACCAAGCAGACTCTGTCTTGATTGCAGATGACGACGCGACTCCTGAGGCGGAGCCTGACTTCGAGGACGACGAGAAGGCATTCTCCTACATGCAGTTTTCAGGCGGGTCTATGTAGACCATGTTTTGATCGACGAGGTTACAAGGATGTTGATCAGACGCCATTACACTTGTTATTTTGTACTTTTGGAGCACCCATGTATACTCTTTTTATTCATTTTTGGAGTATACATGTATATATAACCTAGTAACATGTTCATACTCTGGAGACTTATAATAGTTTATATATTTTATATATCTATCACAGTCTTCCGCTTGCCTAATTTAATAATCTCTGGAGTATGACATGCTGTTTTGGTGTAATCCCACTCATGTTTAATGTACTAACATGAACAACATTTAATCATCATTACCTATGTTACATAAGTGATCCGTTGGAACTCGGGAGTGGAGCTTATGCTCGACCCCCGATTTTCAGGGCGTTACACTGAGGCTCTGTCTTGGGCTAAAATCAGGCCATGATACAGATCCTCCCTCAAGCCACGTAATGGCTATGATGAGATCTGAAAATGGACAGTTCATCAGGCCATATGGCAGCTCTGTTTTGAGCTGAGAACTGGCCAATAAATGGCTGAGATTCAAGGCTTACGATAGGCCTATCTGGAACCCGGTTCTAGGGTGAACCCAGGCATTCATCAAAGTTTCCATCCTGACCTTGAAACAAACCTGAAATGGTGATGAATGAGCCCCAGACCAGGCCTCAAACTTGGCCATAGAGTGCCTTGTTTTATGCCAGCTGATCTGTCAAACGGTGGCCGAACGTGGGGTCCGAAATCTGGTTGAGCTGGTGTTGCAACGTGAGGTTGGTGGGCTGACTGCTGTCTTGGGCCCTGCATAAAATGCAGGTGGGCCTCACCAACGTCAGTGGGCTGCACTGTGTTGGGCCTCACCAAGAGGCTGGTGGACTACACTGGGTGGACCCCAGCTAAATCCCTGGCGGGCCACAACATCAAACCACTCCAGTGGGCCGCACTTAGATGTGTGTTGCATCTAGCCGTCCATCAGTGGACGATACTCTTTGACCGTCCACCAGGAAACGTCCAGAGCTGGACGTTTTTATCTAAAGAAAAAAAAAAGAAAAAAAGAGAAAAAAAGAAAAAAGAAAAAAAATATATAATAATATATATACTTGTCAACCTGTTCACATGCAAAATTTTGAGATCTCATCATAGCTGATGAGTCTGGAAAATCTGACTGGTCCACATGGAGCAGAACCTCATAAAACCCCCTAGTTTCAAATTTTTACTTTAAACCGAAACTTCGGTGGGTCATGAGAAATGCAAACAGTTTCTTCCTTTGATTTGAATTTATCTTTGCTATGGCCCACCAGAATCTTAGATCAGGGTGAAAATTCACCCCCTGAGGTTTCTTGGGATTTTGCATCTTATGGACTGATTGGATTCGGCACCCATGGCACGTGTGTAGGTGCATAAGGGAGCATGCCTTATATATATATATATATACACGTACATAAATATTTAAGATATGATGTCATACAAAGAACTCTAGTTGCTCAGGGTATGCTGTACATGGATTGCATCCAGGGCTGTCCACCAAACAACACCAGACCTCTTTGCTCCATCCAGGCCGTCCATCAAAGGGCAGGCAGTACTGGACTGCTGCTGCACATGTATATGTATAAATGCTATATGTGGTGGGTCCCATGGGACTCACGTGACATGATATCAGATGCATATGAAAAATAATGCATGAGGAGTATATCCTGGCCATCCAAAGGCAGCAGGGTCCACCTTACTGCACCCCACCTTAATGCATATATCGCACATCCACTCCGTCCCACAGAGACCATGGATCCCTGGCCGCCCATCAAGGAGCATAGCCAGACCGTCCATCAAGGGGACCCAGTGCTGGATGTGGACACCTGATCCATAGCTCAACTGGTTGGCTGGTTGGCTGGTTGGAAATACCTCGGTTCAACACTAGTGACCCTATGAGCAGCCTGGATAGAAGACAAGACGACATGATGGGCCCTGTGGGATTTCAACAGTAGGGATCATGGCCACATTGCTTTTGGTAAACAAAATCCGTCCCTCGGAATAAAACTTTGAAAACAACCCATTAAAAACAGCTAAGGGAATAGGTAGGTGCACCCCCATTCATTAGGGCCCACTTCATGACGTATAGCACCATGCATGAGACTTCACTACAACACATCTGTTAATCCAAGACATAAGGATGCTTGATAAACGTAAACTGCAATTTTTAGGAAATTCCTCAAGCGACCTTGGATCACAAGAAGACTCGGGTCGAGTTCAAGAACACTACCATACAGGTGATGATTCTTCCCCTTGAGCTTTCCATCTTCTCATTAGCTTAAGATAAAGTTTTTATTTAAATTCATAATTAATATCTCCATTTATAATCACATGTGTTAGCTGGTGGAAATTGAATTGTTGGATTACATGCTTTATGATTATCCTGTATAATTGTTTATGCTTATGGATTTCTTTTGTGGATTGCTTATGGAATTTAAACTAGTACATTAGGGAAACCCCCACCTATAAATGTACACTCATACTTGGGATGTAACTCGATCGACAGGTTTCCATTAAACATCCTAAGATGGTAGTCTCATGGGCCGGGGATTGTAACGCCCTGAAAATCGAGGGTCGAGCATAGACTCAACTCCCGAGTTCCAACGCATCACTTATGCAAGATAGATAATGATGATTTAATGTTATCCGTGTTAGTGCATTAAAGATGAATGAGATTAAGCTAAAACAACATATCATACTCCAGAGACAGTTAAATTATGCAAGCAGAAGGCTGCGATAGATATATAAAATATATAAACTATTGTTAATCTCTAGAGTGTGAACATGTTACCAGGTTAAATATATCAATGTATACTCTAAAAATGGACAAAATGAATATACAAGGGTATTCCAAAAGAGCAAACTAAAGTGTAATGGCATCTAATCAGCAACCCTGCAACCCCGTCGATCAAAAGATGGTCTACATAGACCGGCCTGATAGCTGCATAAGGAGAAACGCTCCTCATCATCATAAAAGTCCGGCTCCGCCTCGCAAGCATCGTCACCATCTGAAACTCAAACAGGGTCTGGTTGGTGTGTACAACACCGTCTCGTAACGTGAGAGTGAGTGATCAACTCAGTGGAATAATAAAGCAAAGGTTAGCATGTTATCAATTCAATCAAGCAGTAATGATAAGGCAGTAAATCACACATCCCTAAGTACTCTTGTTAATGTAAGAATGGTATGAATGTATGATGCATGCCCTCGCCTACGCTCCCTCAGCAACTTCATCTCACGTTCGACATGAACAACACTGCCTCAGTGCTTGACTTGCTACGCGTGAATGCACGCGTAATGCGGTGCATGCATATGATTACCAAGTTCTTATTAGTCCTTTTCATACAGCAAGATTGGGAAACTAAGGTACCTCCCTTATATCATTCCCAAACAAGAATCCATTCTAGGGTCGTCCGTCCTAGTAAATCTCATACAATGTTGCGGTTCTATGTCGCTGCAATGGGCTCGTCGCCAAATCAGTACAGGCCTAGTGTATACTCTGATTACTACGAAAAGGCTCGTCGCCTCTACGCAGGTTCAGAGTATGCTCGAGGTCACTACAAAGGGCACGTCTAGGGCTGCCAGGGCTGTTGCACGGAATCGTTACACCACTCCCCCATCACCCATCACTGCTTCATCACCAAAACAGTGTAGGCCGACAGCTCAAATACAGTGTCCCATGCCACCGTATTCGGGTCACGAGTCTGGGTTGCTCACTGGTTACTATGGGGAGGCTCGTCGCCCCAGCGTAGGCTGGCAGCTCGACCACGGTGTCCCATACCACCATGTTCGGCTCATGAGTCTTAACGGATCAAGGTACCAAGGTTAACAGGGATTTCACTAGTGAGTTTGGTACCCTAGGTTCAAGCAGTAGTGTCCAAACATGGTTAAGATACATCGGGCCAATCGAGTTATTTGACGAGCTCGACTAGCACAAGCGCACCTAAAGTTGATCAACATGAAGTGCATAAGCTCTCCGTGTGGCCTAACCACTGTCGATAACCGAAGTACGCCTCGGGTTCGTCAAGCACGTCTTACGTGGTGAATGAATCTCAGCCACGACTTCAAGCCTGTTACTGATTACCTAGACTATACAATAGCCCCAATCACATTCAATTACAACAAAATATCCTAGAAGATAGCTAAAGCGGTAATGGATTAAGATTTTAAATCATACAATCAAAGGTCCGATATTGTCCGCTTTAGGGCTGTCAGGGCTGATGCACGGAATCGTTAAACCACTCCCCATCACCCTTCACAGCTTTGTTCTTGCATTTTTATGGAATACAACATAAACATAGATTTATACATATTCATTACATAGATAAACAAACACTATAATATACGGTACATGGAGGAAATCATACACATAGTTAAAGGAGTTGAGAATCCTATCTCAATACCCAATTAGAGAAGAATTAATAAGCACTT
The DNA here is from genome assembly GCA_021015155.1 of Magnolia officinalis. Classification (NCBI taxonomy): domain Eukaryota; kingdom Viridiplantae; phylum Streptophyta; class Magnoliopsida; order Magnoliales; family Magnoliaceae; genus Magnolia; species Magnolia officinalis. The sequence goes on along the minus strand of JAJHSJ010000013.1, from coordinate 53,270,963 downwards.
ACTCATACAGACATTTTTACATACACTTAGTCTGCACATAACATCATACATGGTATGTAGTAGTTAGAATACGTAGTAGGGCAAGTCCTTTCGTCAAAGGATTGCCGCCTATACAACAATCACATATCCACGACGGTTAGTCGTGGCGTACACTAATGCATAGTTTATACTCACTTAGACATTTTCACAAACACTTAGGCTACAACTTGTACATACACGACATATGTTAAAATAACAGGTATTAGGCTAATCCGTTCACCCAGAAGTTGATACACATGCATCTAGCATACATAGACAACAATTAATCATGGAAAGCACAAATCCGTATTTCATACGTATACGGTATTTTCTACAAATACGAGGAATACAGTATATTCAACATAGTTAACGTATATTTGAAAAATGAAACGAACAATACTTTGTACATGTACAATAGCATCCACGTCAGTAATATATCATTAACTAACATTGAAAGCCTTGAAAACCATAACCTATACGTTTAAAGTCCGCACCTTATGCCGATAAACGAATTTGAAACTTAGTTTGTACATCGACTCTTCGTCTACGGCAGAACGACAACCTATATCATGAAATAGATTAGCTATTTGATCACTTACGCTATTTGGAACTCTAGAACAGGTTAGGGTTAGGTTTACTTACCTAAGAACGGGATCAGAATCGCCGGAAGAATGATCCGGATACGATAGTTGAGTACGTGGAATGGCAGGGAAGAAGCCCTGGATTGAACACCAACTCTCTCTCACACTTTCTCTTACTTTCCTTCTCTCTTTTCTCCTTAGGGTTGGAAATTCATATGGGATGAGAGAGTGAGGGTTTAAGGCCCTTATATAGGCCTGAAACTGATGGAAATGGCCCTAGGGCCAAGGTATACTTAGGTTATGTCCAAAGAGCATCGTTTCAGCTCAACGGAACACTTCCGGAGCCCCCCCCTTGAGCCAAAGGTCAGACTTAAGCTCCCTGACCATGGATCTAGGTCGAGTTAAGTTTTCACTCCGGTCGGATTTACAGATCGCCAGTGGCAGACCAGTTTCAGTTCAACGGTCCACGATCACCGATCACGGCCACAAGTACACTGACCTGCCTATGAAATTTCCTCTGATTCGAGGGTGTATTTGGGTCAGATTTTGACGGTTCGAATCCTTATATTCGGCCCGCAAGCGACAAGTCTCAGATTACTTAAATTGAGATATTTATTTTTAAAATGTCCACATTTCTCACACACTTCACTCCGGGCTCAAGCGAATAGCTTCGGGACACTATCTGGACTTGATTTTCGAGGTGGTAGTCAAGTCCAGCAAGACGGTCTTAATTATATAATTTCGTAGCATTCAGACTTTCGAAGTGCAGTCCAGATTCGATACGGAGTTTCAATGTGCTCCCGAGAGCAACTGGATAATGAGATTGATCGTAGATTTTAGGGTAACCTAACGTCAACGATTCTACAAGTTTTGGGTCTTGCAGATCGTATTTAAAGTGGATCAAGCGGATTTCGTAGCTAATCTAGTTTAGCACAGCTAAAACTCGCCTAATTTCTAAAAGATTTAGTCCTGTATGATTTCTGCCTGAGGTGGTACTCGGGCCTTTGTACGGATTTCTAATATATTGTTCTTCATTACCTAAACTTTAGGATTCATGCCTAATATGAAAGTACTTAGAAACAGTTTTAAAAAAAGGTGGTGAAAGGTGAAATGGGGTACCTAAACTTCCTAAGGATGAAGAGACCCGCCTCGGTGGCAGCTTCCTAAGGATGAAGAGTACTAGAGTCGATGGAAGAATCTCTACCAACTGAAAGAAAATGAGAGGAGAAAGATGAAGAAGCCAAAATAGTGTAACCTGTGTAGTGTTAGACTCTGTGTACATATTTATTTATTGGATTATATTGAGATCTTCTGAATTGAGTTCATTTGCATGGATGTGATTACCTATATTTAGATTGGTCATCATAATGAGTTGTGGTCCACATTCGTTGATTAAAGGCTTGGCCCGCTTCTCCTACTGTGTAGACCATTGTGCAGGTACAGGTATGCACAGCAAGAGTGATGCATATTGAGATGCATGCGCATATGAGATATACCTCCACCTTAATCCATGAGATGATCAAGATGAGATCTCATACAGATCGGCACAATCAGCTCTGTATTCAATCAAATCATGTAAGCCTACATATTGCAATGGGTATGGAATGTTGGTTGATCAGATGGAACCCGCGTGGTAATCACGTAAACGAGAAACACTTTACGTAAACGAGAAACACTTGATCACTCATGATATGTGAATTGAGCCACATGTGTTGCGAGACTAACTACCTACAAATGAGGGGTGGATTTCATTGCAGTCGTTGTGCGAGTATGCTAGTCCCATAGTGTTATGATCGACTCATTGCCCAAGGACGTCTAATTCCTAGTTGGCAAGAAATCGGGGGTGTTACAATCTACCCCCCTTAAAGATAATTTCGTCCCCGAAATTGGCTATGGGTAATGAGTAAAGATTTCCTTATTTCTTTTGCATAAGTTCTATTGACTTCAAGTTTATATGCGTGGCAGGGTGTATACTATCTATGCTAGTCTGGCCCATATTAGTCTACCTCCCTTAAAACTTTTTCACTCTAAAACTGGCTAAAGCTTCTATTGGGTTCATATTCAACGAGCACATTTGGGGATACTTTGACCTTACGTGTATTTTAGATCAATTACCTTCAATCCTGGGCCAGTGGGGCAAGGGTCCACCATGCTTCCGCTGCGCCACTTTGATCCAACGGAGGTATTAGCTGACCTAACTAGATTGGGCTCATAATATCCTACCCCCCTTAAAAATTATTTCTAATCTCAAGGCTCAAGAATCTGTGTCCTGATCCGTATGTCGGAACAAGGTGTAATCTAAGACCTATACTTGACATGAAATGGGAAACGATCTCTCAGTACATTGGTTTTCTTTTCATTGATTATGTGTACTATAACATTGGTACCTAGGGGTTGTGGTTGATTTCAGGGACGATGTGAGTTGGTGGCTAGATGCCTAATTCTACTTGAGAAAGACTTCCATCACGGTCCCAACTTACCTTATTTAATCATGTCTAGCTTAACAGGCAGGCTATCTTTCTAAGTTCATATGCACAATATGTATGCCAACATGGCATGTGATTTGGGACCTAATTCCTAACTGTCTGTTGCCTATTTGGGAAATTCCTTAGGCCTAAAGAGAAACTCTCTATTGGCTATATGTTCTTAACACTTCTCAAAGATGAAATAATAAACTTTTGGTTGTAAGTGGTTCGGCCAACACGGAAGGAAAGTTGTGTAGTGGGTCTGAGCCGGATATATAGACCTTCTGCCTAGCTAGGACAAAAAATTGTCGTATCAGTTCTTAACCCTAGTTGATCTCGACCTTTTGCTTGATCAGAGCATTGAGTTCATTGGTAACTACTAGGATTGAGAATTCAATTCAAACTGTGAATACCTCGCTTATATATAGTTCTCTACTCCATGTTCCCGATTGTAATAAGCCCTTGAGAAGACAATCCTAACATTAAATCCAATGAGTTGTTCTCAGAGTGTCATTAGTTTCGAATCAAAGTAAGCTTCCTAAGAGTTACTAAGGGAGCCTATAAGTATCGAGGGGATCCAATGAAGGAATGAGGTCTCACTCCAACCTAATCAAGCTAACTAACTAAATCTATCTTTCAATTGTCTCAGCATAATCAGTGTTTTACATTCCTTAGTATAACCAACCAATAGTTGTAATCCAAGGTCTATGCTTATACGCTAGATGATTCCATACCCTTTCTAATACAAGAAATTATCGCTTAAGGTCAAACATTGTCTGATTGGAATTGAGTTGCCTGAACTTGAATTTAACTACACTCGAGCACTACACACATGCTCATACTAGCTAAGAAGGTCCTAGGGTTCGCATTATTAATTTATTGGATTTCTTATATTGCCAGATTTGTTTACAATCTAGGAGTACCAACTCTAGGTCCAAAACTCTAAGGGCTTGTTTGACCGATGGTATTAGGTTGTATTAAATGGATTGCATTCCTAATCCCACTTTGGGATTGGGAATGACATGTTTGGAAGGAGGGTGGGATGGGATTAAAATCAATTTCATAGGCTTTGGAAAATGAGTCTTGTGTTGGAAAGTGTGAGATGAGATTTGTGGGTTTGAAAAGTTATGAGACACAAAAGTTGGGTTTTGTGCTCATATGAGTGTGAAATGGTGAGGCCAAGAGGAGTAAGAGATGGGTTTAGAGGAGTAATGGTGAAGGGGTGGAAGGAGTTCACAATTGTCAAGTACAACTCCTGTCAAACATTCTACACATTCGATACCAAAAGGAGCTTCATGCATTTCATTTAACCCAAAATCGTCACAATACATGGGATGTAACCTTACATGGACCATGACAGAAGATGCATGTGAGTAAATACAACCAAGGCTTCAAACACTGAAAACATTCTACTAACTACTACACTACTAGGCTCAGCAACACGAACACAAACATAACCTAAAGCAGTAACCAAAACAAGTTGCAAGACAATGGCAGGGATGACTAGGCATCCTAGTCTGACGACGGAGGAGGGGCACCCTTATCCTGCAAGCAGCACAGGATAGACTTCAACGTGCGAGTCACCTTCTTGAACTTGTGCTTCACGAGACCCCGAAGATCCATAATATCCTGTCGTAGGACGGCCTTACCTTCCTCAACGTGGGCTAAACGGGCATCCCTAGCAGCCCGATCAGCATCCTGCTCCAGTGCCATAGGAGGTGAGCTCTCCTCTGTATCCTGGGCTCCCTCTTCCTCTTCCTGTTCCTCTTCTTCCTCTATTTCAGCTCCACTTTCTGTAAGTGTTATAGTTTATATCCCTGTATGTTGTCAAATTTGTGGTGCCAAAATCACTGTTATATAACTTGCATAAGTGAAGCTCTCTCCAAGAAGCTCTCTCAAAGATCAACATTCATGAACAACCAAAGCTCACAAGTACAAAGATCAACCTTGTCTGTAAGAACTGCTCACAAGACATGACTCAAGAATGCAAGACTTTAAGAAGAGTACAAGGCAGTTCATAAAGAACTCAAGACACTTTCAAGGTTGAGCTACATCAAGATTTCAAGATTGAACTACATCAAGACTTCAAGGCTTAAACTTCAAGGTCACTTGTTCCTAATGTTTCAATGTCCTTACTTCATGTTTGAGGTTTGACTGACCTTAGGTTGACCTTAGGAGTAGGTCACTTTAGATACATAAGTCGGATGTTTATTTTACATAAGTTTGGTCTGTTCTTTGACTAGTCTTAGGCCTTCTTCGACTAGTCCTAGCTTTGCTTCGACCAGTCTAAGAAATTTCTCGATCAGTAGTGAGTTTGTTACAAAATTCAGATATTTTCTGTTATGCTTCGACTAGTCCAGGAATCTGTTCGACCAGTCGAAGGAACAGTGTCGACTGCATCTTCGACCAGTTGAAAGTCTTCGACTCAAAGTCCAGCGATAAAATTCAGGTTCTTCGACCAGTCGAAGGTGACCTACGACCAGTCGAAGGAGACCTTCGACCAGTCGTAGAACGGTCAAAGCTTATCGCGCCTATTTTTTCAAATATCTGCTATTTCTTCGACTAGTCGAAGAGCTCCCTAGACCAGTCGAAGACGCAATCTGCTCACCTATAAATAGAGCACGAATCTCAGAAGAATGAATCGAATTAATTAATTCATTCAAGCCAATCTTCGTCGAACTTATGAGAGTTAATTCTGTGCTCCATCTAAGCTAAGTGTGCTTATTTAATATTCTCTTTCTTTAGCTTTATTTAATTGATTTTGCTTCTACTATTCCAATCTAATTTGATAAGAGGAATTGTTATTCCCTTTCTTTGGAATCAAAATCAATTAAGGCAAGCCTTATTTGGTTTAATTTAAAATCTATTAGAACTAGAACCATTGTAATTGAGTATTTGACATGGAACTTAGACATTCAATCATTTACTCTGACTTGGTTCTACCGGGCTGCTACAACGAAGGAGATAATCAGGTATTTTACGTTTAATTGTAAATTCCTTTCTATTTTGGTTTCTTTTAAGATTTACCAAAAAATTCTTGTTGTATTGGTTATCTGAGGAGAGCCAGGAAAACTCAGAAGTGAGGTTTTTTTAATTGTGTAAGCCCACAGACAAAGACACAATTGTAAAGGTTTTGGGTGAACCTGTGAAAATCTATTTTGTTAGTGAACTCTAATATCCCCTGTGTGAGGATATTAGGAGTGGAGTAACATTCTGTGTGGCTGTTGATTAATAGTTGGTGAACACACAGGCGAACCACTATAATCCCTTGTGTTGTGGTTGAATGATTTATACTTCTAATATTTAATTATTCATTTGTGGGATGTATGTATGGTAGTGAATGTTGTAATCATTTAATTTAAGCATTGTGGGAATTTTGTAATAGTTTAGAATTTATTTTCTGATATTCCTTTATGATCAGCTTGATATTCAATTTCCTTTAAAGATTGTTCCAGCAAGGTTGCCCTGCCATTTTTATGGTGTATGGCTATCCCCAGAACAATACATTTGTGATTACAATTTATTTCAGTTCAGGTTGTGTTTATTTCTGTATTCCTCTTTGGTTTGAGATTTGATACAAAGATCTTTCTAGAAATAAGGTTGTCCTACCATAAACTCTGGTTTTTGGTGTAAGGTTGTCCTTAGAACAACATTTGTATCAACCTCTCAAGATCTAAATTTTGAGATTGTTTTACTTTCCTGCATTGTGATTTATTTTGACTATCATATTCTTTTTAATTCTGCTGTTATAAGTTTTATTTGGCATTGTCCTATTCACCCCCCCTCTAGGACATATAGCTAGGCCTTTTCAAGTGGTATCAGAGCCTAATAGCTCTTTTTAATTCTTGGATTTAATTCCTGAGCTGTTTAAGATGTCAAATTTTGATAGCCATTCATTTACTAGGCCTCCACCCTTTGATGGCTCCAACTATGCCTATTGGAAAGCCAGAATGAGGATCTTCCTCAAATCAATGGATGAAAATGTGTGGCAAGTCACAGTGACTGAATGGAAACCTTCTATCATGGAAGTTACTGGGGTTGACGGTTCAAAATCTATGAAAGTCACACCATATTACCAATGGACCACACTTCAGAAAAGTGAGAGTAGTGCAAATGCTAAAGCACTAAATGCAATCACTTGCGCACTATCACCGGATGAGTTCAAAAGAATCATTTCCTGTGATACTGCAAAGCAAGCTTGAGATATATTAGAAATGACACACGAGGGTACTACAATTGTCAAAAAATCTAAAGTCCAACTCCTCACAACCAGATTTGAAGAAATTCATATGGAGGAAAATGAAATGTTTATGGACTTTTACACTAGATTGAATGACATTGTAAACTCAATGTGGGGTCTTGGCGATAAAATCCCAGAAAGTAAAGTGTGTGCAAAAATATTACGCTCACTTCCTGAACGGTTCAATTCTAAAGTAACCGCGATTCAGGAACTTCATGATACGGATAATATGAGGGTAGAAGAACTAGTTGGTTCTCTACAAACCTACGAGTTAAACTTTAAAGCTCCTAAAGGTAAATCTATCGCACTAAAATCTTCTAAATGTAATTCAGAAGAAAATTCTGATTCAGAAGATGATATGACTCTTTTAGCTAAGAAATTTTACAAGATTTTCAAAAGTAAGAAAATGGTTGATTTTAAAAAATGGAATGACAAAAAGAAGTTTAGACCCAAATCTTGAAAATCTTTGAAAGATAGTCAATGTTACAACTGTCAAGAATATGGGCACTTAGCAAATAGATGTCCTAAAAAGGACAAACCCAAGAAGAAGGGTATGTTGGCTACATGGGATGAATCATCTGATTCTGAAGCTTCTTCTGAATCAGAAGATTCTGAAACTGAGTCGGGCAATGAAGTTAAAGCTCTTATGACTCTAGCCAAATTCACATTTTCAGATAATAACTCAACAAGTGAAGAAAATCTGAGTAGTGAATGTGAAAATGAAGATGATCTTCAAGAAGCTTACAATGCCCTATATAAGGAAAGTTGTAAAATTGCTGTCAAACTTAAACTTCAAAAAGAAAAGTTTTCTAAACTCAAAGAATGTTTTGAATCACTTGTCTTAGAAAAATCACAAATTTCAGATTGTTTTGAAAAATCAAAATGCGATTTGGAATTCAAAAACTCCCTAATTATTGATTTGAAATCTGAAATTGAGAAACTCAAAACTGAAGTATCTTCTCTTCTGAGTCTAAAGGACACATGGAAATTTGCCCAAGGTGATCCAAAGTTAGAAAAACTTTTATCCGGATCAAGAAAATGTGTCGATCTATCCGGGTTGGGCTATGATAAAAATTTATCTCCTAAACAAAAGTATACTCCTCCTATGTTTGTTAAAAGAGAGTCCTCAAACTCAAAAGGGAAAAGTACTTATCAAGGTTTTTCTAGAAATTCAAAAATTTTTCAAAAACCTAGAAGCAGCCGTGTCAACTTTAATCAGAAACGAAATCCACTAGCTGAAAAGATAGTTGATTTACTCAATCTAACTCTATAGGTCATTCTTACAACTATAAACAAAAGAAGACCAATGTTCCTAAACCTAAAACAGTTATGAAATGGGTTCCTAAAGTTGCCTGCTTGGTTGCTCACACTGCTTTCAAAGCAACAAGTCATTCAAAGTGGTACCTAGACAGTGGATGCTCCAGGCATATGACAGGTGACAAAGCTTTATTCACGGATCTGAAAAATATGACTGATGGTTCAGTCACATTTGGTGATGATAGCAACTGCAAGATTATAGGCCAAGGTACGGTTCAACTTTTTAATCTTCCTGTGTTTAAAAACGTTTTATATGTTGAAGGCTTAAAACATAACTTGCTTAGTATATCTCAAATATGTGATAATAACCATAGTGTTCAGTTTTCTAATCAAAGCTGTGAGATACTAAACAATAAGGGTTCTGTAATCTTAACTGGACGTAGAACGTCTGAAAATTGCTATATTATTAGCGAATCCAGCTCATCTAATCAAACATGTTACATGGTCCATATAGACGAGACTGATTTATGGCACAAACGTCTTGGACATTTACATTATCGAAATTTATATAGATTGAGCAAACGAGAACTTATAAGAGGTTTACCCAAACTTCAGAAATTAGATAAAATATGTGGTGAGTGCCAGATAGGCAAACAAACAAGGAACTCTCACAAAAAGGTGAATTCAAAACCACATCAAGACCACTCGAACTCCTCCACATGGATCTGATAGGACCTACCAGAACGGAAAGTCGTGGTGGGAAAAAGTATATCCTGGTAATAGTTGATGACTTTACCAGATTCACATGGGTAGTCTTCTTAAGGGATAAATCTGAAACCCTTAAAGAAGTAAGAAAAGTTCTCAAAAGGATTCAAACTGAAAAATGTTCTCAAATCAGTAAGATTCGTAGTGATCATGGATCTGAATTTGAGAATAGCAGTTTTGAGAAGTTCTGTATCGACCAAGGAATATTACATGAATTCTCAGCTCCTAAAACTCCACAACAAAATGGAATTGTGGAAAGAAAGAAAAGGGTGCTTCAAGAAATGGCTAATGTCATGTTGAATAGCATGAAACTCTCTAAAAATCTTTGGGCTGAAGCAGTCAACACAGCTTGCTATATTATTAACCAAGTCTACACTAGCAAAGATAATAATAAAACGGCTTACGAATTATGGTTCAATAAAAGCCTACTGTCAAATACTTTCAAGTTTTTGGCAGTAAGTGCTATATTTTACGAGATTGTGAAAATTTGGAAAAATTCGATACGAAGAGTGATGAAGGGATTTTTCTAGGATATTCCTTAAACAGTCGAGCTTATAGGGTTTTGAACAAAAGAACTGGTGTGATTCAAGAGTCCATCAATGTTGTCATTGATGATCACTTAAACACCTCAATCCCTAATTCAGATAATGATGAAGTTCTAATCATTGATAAACCCGATACTTCATCGAATCAGACTGATTCTGAGTTGAGGACTGTTAAAGATCATCCAACCACACAAATTCTTGGAAACCCACTCACCGGTGTTCGCACCCGTAGACAACTTGAGGATATATGTAATTATGTATGTTTTACATCCCAAATATAACCATCTAACGTAAAAGAAGCTCTTGCTGATGAGAACTGGATTGTTGCGATGCAAGAAGAACTCAACCAATTTGTAAGAAATGATGTTTGGTATCTCGCACCAAGACCTAAAGATAAACACATCATTGGAACAAAATGGATTTTCAAAAATAAGTTTGACGAGTGTGGAAATATAATTAGAAGCAAGGCTAGACTAGTGGTACAAGGTTATACTCAAATTGAAGGAATTGATTTTGATGAAACTTTTGCACCAGTAGCACGTCTTGAATCTATCAGACTATTTATATCCATTGCATGTTTTAGAAAGATAAAGATCTATCAAATGGATGTGAAAAGTACTTTTCTAAATGACGATTTACATGAAGAAGTCTATGTTGAACAGCTAATGGGTTTTGAAGATCCCAAAAATACTGATCATGTGTATCGGCTTAAAAAGGCACTTTATGGATTAAAACAAGCACCTAGGGCATGGTATAAGAAACTAACAAAATTTCTTTTAAGTCATAATTTTCAAATGGAATCTGTTGATAAAACTCTGTTTGTTAAAAAACATAATGATCATATCTTAATGGTACAGATTTATATTGATGATATCATTTATGGATCAACTTGTACTGACTTGACTACTGAGTTTGCAGATTTGATGAAATCACAGTTCAAAATGAGCATGGTTGGGGAATTGACTTATTTCCTTGGATTACAAGTAAAGCAACAACCTGAAGGAATATTCATTTCTCAATCTAAGTATGCTTTGAATCTAATCAAGAGATTTGGATTTGAGAATGACAAGAATTTCGATACTCCTATGAGTACTACCCTAAAACTCTCAAAAGACTCTAATGGTAAAAATGTTGACTCAAAACTTTATCGGAGTATGATTGGTAGTTTGTTATATTTAACTACTAGTAGACCTGATATTTCTTTAAGTGTTGGTATTTGCGCAAGATAGAAATCTGATCCAAAAGAATCTCATTTGATTGCTGTTAAGCGGATTATTAGATATGTCACAAGTACTGTAAATCTCGGTCTCTAGTATCCTTATGAGACTAGTGTCCAATTAGCTGGATACTCGGATGCTGACTGTGCTGGTAATCTAGATGATAGAAAATCAACCAGTGGTGGTTGTTTTTACATTGGAAATTGTCTAGTTTCCTGGTTTAGTAAGAAACAAAATTCTATATCACTTTCAACAGCTGAAGCTGAGTATATCGCAGCTGGTAATGCATGTACACAGCTTGTTTGGATGCAACGAATGCTAAGTGATTATGGAATTAAACAGGATTCTATGTTATTACATTGTGATAATTTCAGTGCGATAAATATTTTAAAAAATCATATTCAGCATTCTCGTACTAAGCATATTGACATTATATTTCATTATATTCGGGAATTAGTAGAAGAAAAAGTTATATATCTAGAATATATTCCTACCGAAGATCAACGAGCTGACATTTTCACAAAACCTCTCGATAAAAGCAGGTTCAAAAAGATGAAATTTGATCTTGGCATGTGCATTTTGAAATGATTATTTATGCCTACTTGTATCATAGTGTATATATTTGCTAGGTTGAATTCCAATTTTTGAATAATTTGCAAGAAATATGAATTTTTGGACATTCTTCGACCAGTCGTGAGTATACTCGACCAGTCGAACTTTGACCGGTCGTAGATATCCACGACCAGTCGTAGATCTCGGGAATCACTTAAAATTTGAGGATTTTGCTTTCTTCCTCATTCCGTTTTTTCTCTCTAAGGAGCCGAGCTTTGACTTATCGAACCCATTGTTCATGTTCTTTAAGGTTAGTGTTCCAATTACGTTTTTCTTGCAGATTTGTATCTAGATTGTTTACTTTTCTAGCTTGAAGCTTTCTATTTTGGATTTCATTGAGATTTGGGGTTTGAATTTTAAAAAATCTATTTTGAGTAAACCCACTTCTCAATCCTTTGCAACTTCTTATTTCCTTGATATCTTTGTTGTAAATGGCTTCTAGAAGTAGAAAAACTACTTCCCGTGGTCCTTCTTCTTCCTCCAGATCGACCATTATCTCTAAGCGTCATCTTCTTGTTCCCAATGACGATCCATCTTATGTTAGGGACATTAGATTACGTAAAGTTATTGTTGAACATCCTGTTGATGTTAATCATATTGCACCTTTTGACATCCTTCCTATGCTTGAAGCTGTAGGTTGGGTTAACTTATTACATTGGGGTGGGCCAGCATACCGGTCCATTGCCCAATCCATGTTTGCATGTATTAGTGCTTTCTCACAGGATGATTTAACTTTTAAAATATCTACTAGAGAAGGGTCTTTTGACATTGATCGTCATTTAATTTCAGCCCTTATGGACATTCCTGTGAATGATGAGGGTATTCCTATCCATAACCTAACTGGTAAACCCTCAATTTCTGAAAAACGCATGCTCACTAAAGATTTATGCAACATGGATGTTCAATGGACGCAAAAAGGGAATGCGCTTCCCGCAAGGTATTTGTTACCCAAATACAGAGTTCTCCACAAAATCTTTGTGTCTAATCTGTATCCTCGTTCGGGTAATAAAACTGACTTGACCTCGTTTATGGTTCGTGTTATCCATGCTATTTCCAGTGGTACTCAGATTTATTTACCTTTCTTAATCTGTCATTTCATTCTTCAGTTTAGACTCCATCCTGGTCATAGTGACATTCCTTTTGCCTATTTAATGACTATATTGGCTACACATATGTTAGTCGATATGCCGGTTGATGAGGCACCGATCCATCATCTGATTTTCAACAATACTAATATCAATAAGATGAAGCTGGATTTACTTCCTGAACAAGGTGGTGGTGGTGGTGGTCAAGAAGAAGCTGGTGATGACATTAATATGGATGACATTTTTGAGGAACTGGATTCTGACTCAACAAATGATCCAGATTTTGAACCATCTGATGTTGATGCTCGTCTGAGTGCATTAGAGGATAAAGTTGAGAATATAAATGTAAAGATAGAAAACATGTCTGTTGCTCATGATTTACAATTCAAGTACATGTGCAAATATCTTAGGCGATTGAACAAAGGCATGCACCAACTTGATCCCTCTATTCCTGCTCCATCATCGGGTTCTGGTTCTGATTAGTTGAAATGGCCAAGCTATATGTCCTAGAGGGGGGGTGAATAGGACAATGCCAAATAAAAACTTATAATAGCGGAATTAAACAAAGTATGATAGCCAATGAACTAATTAAATAAATTGTAATGCAGAAATGAAATGCAACCTCAAACAACTGAATTTGAGAGGTTGATACAAACGTTGTTCTAAGGACAACCTTTTACCAAAAACCCAATGTTTATGGTAGGACAACCTTATGTCTAGAAATGTCTTTGTATCAAATTCTCAAATCAAAGAGGAATAAAGAAATAAATACAAACTGCACTGAATAAATTGATTTTACAAATGTCTTGTTCTAGGGACAGCCATACACCATAAAAATGGCAGGGCAACCTTGCTGGAACAATTTTGGAATTTAAAACTTGAATCAATATAGAGAATTGCTGGAAATAAATTGTAGAAATAAATCACTAAATTATTACAACATTCCCACACTTGCTTGTAATTTCAAACTGTTACAACATTCACATTCACAAGGAAAATAGAACTGAATGATAAAAGATAAGGAATTAAATAACCATTCAATCCACAAGACAAGAAGTTATAGTGGTTCGCCTGTGTGTTCACAAACTGTCCTCAAACAGCCACACAGAATGCTACTCCACTCCTAATATCCTCACACAGGGGATATTAGCGTTCTCTAATAAAACTGGTTTTCATAGGTTCACCAAAAACCTTCACAATTGTGTCTTTATCACTTGGGCTTACACAATTCAAAAAACCCCACAATCTGAGTTTTCTGGCTCTCCTCAGATAACCATACACATAGAGATTTTTCTGGCAAATCTCATACAAAACCAAAATAGAAATTACAGTAATTGTAGAATACCTGGATCTTATCCTTTTGCAGTAGCCCGGAAGAACCGATCAGAGTAGAGATGATAGTTCAATGTCCAATACTCAAATTATTGAGGTTCTAAGTTCTAATTGATTTTAAATGAAATCACAAAGGGCTAGCTCTATTTGATTTTAATTCCAAGAAGAAGGAATACACGATTTCCCCTTTTCAAATATGATTGGAATTTAGAATAAAATCAAATGCAAAAAGCTAACAAAAGGAATTAAAATGAAGCGCAAATTAGCTTAAAATTAAACACGACTTATCTCAGAGTGGAGCCTTGCTTTGATAGATTTTTCGGTGATTAAACTCTGAAATTCGTATGCTATTTATAGCTACAGAAATTCGTCTTCGACTGGTCTAGGAGTTCCCACGACTGGTCTTAGAAGAAACAGATTTTTGAATTTCTGCGCGGAATCAGGAAAACCGATGTTCGACCGGTCGTAGGCAGTCCACGACTGGTCGAAGGTCGTCCACGACCGGTCGAGACCCCTTCTCGACTGGTCGAGCGACTGTGAATTTAGTCGCTGGAGTTTGAATCGAGGCTCCACGACTGGTCGAGGTTCGAGTCGAGGACATCCCACGACCGGTCGAGCAGACTCCAAGACTGGTCGTGAGCGAACCAGAAAATCCGATAAATTTGAACAATTCCAAGACTGGCCTAGGAAATTCTTAGACAGGTCGAGCCAGTGCTAGGACTGGTCGAACCAGACCCAGGACTGGTCTAAGAGCAGATCAAAAACATGTTTAAATACATTTGAATAATGTATCCAAAATGACCTACCCTAAGGTCAATGACTATGGTCAATCAAACCTGAATAATGAAGTATGGACATTGAACTCTACTTCATTCAACGAATGATAAATCTTTTAGTACTTGAAGCCTGAAGTACGAGTCGTCCAAAAACTTGACACCAACATTTATCTTGAGTTTGCTTTTGAGCTTCACACCTTCAAACACTGCTTGTATCTTGAACTTGAATAACCTTTGCGTGAATAAAGAATACCGTGTCTTCTTTATATCTTCTTCTTTATATCTTCTTCTATATATCTTTTTCTATATATCTTCTTCTTTATATCTTCGAAATATACCTTGAAGCCGTTTGAAGAGTCCATGGTTGTCTTAAACATAGAACACACCAAGACATAAAACATACCAAGGTTTTGACACACAAAATTTGACAATCAAAGAGGTATCATATAATAGCACTAACAATCTCCCCCTTTGGTAAATTTGTGACAAAACATATATATAAAAGCACAATATAAAAGAATCATGAATCAGTTGTCAACACATGTCAACACATGACAACCATACACAATATGAGAGATGAATCACTCCCCCTCAATAAGACTCCCCATTAAGGAATGATGCACCCCATTAAGGAATGATGCACACACCATCAACAACACAAATAACATATATATATATACCATTCTTTTCTCCCCCTTTTTGTCAAAAATATGACAAAGGAAGATCCATAAGCTCAAGAAGGAAAATAGAGAATGTGCATAAAAGTGTTAGGAGAAGATATTACAAACCAAAGTCACAGTTATAAGTTTAACAGTACCAAGAGAAATTCAAAGTGAAATCAGTTCAAACTATAGTTAAAAAAAATTTAATCAGACCCTGAAGACGGAGCAGGAATGGTAGCATCAATATGATGAAGGCCTTTCTGTAAGCGCCTCAAATACTTATGCATTTTCTTAAATTGTGCATTATGGCCAACATGCATATTTTCTACCTTTTCTTCTAATGCACTTAGACGTGCATCGAAATCAGAAGGAACAAAATCTGGATCATCTTCAGATGCAGACTCAATATCATCAAAAATCATCCATGTTGATATCCTCATCAGGAAGATCATCTCCTTCATTCGCATCTCCAACTCCAGCAGCTCCACCACCTTCGACATTATCAACTTGACCAGCAGCCAATCTCAACTTCATTTTATTTAGGTTGGAGTTGTTGAAAATAAGGTGTTGGATAGGAGCTTCACCAACAGGCATAGTGACCAACATATGAGTAGCTAAGACATTTAACAAATATCCAAATGGAATGTCACCATGACCTGGCTGAGACCGAAACTGAATAATAGAAGAACAGATCAACGAAGGCAAGCAAACATTGGCACCACTAATGACTGAGTACAGTATACGAACCATCAGAAGAGTCAACTCAGTTTTGTTACCAGCCCGAGGATACACATTAGACGTAAAAATACGATGAAGAACTCTGTATCTGGGCAACAGCCACTTGGATTTGAGAACAGTACTATTGACAGACCAAGGTGCATCCATATTATAAAGGGCTCTAGTAAATAGACGTTTCTCAGATTCAGTAACTTTATCACCCAACGTGGAAGGGTGGATTCCATCATCAATTACTGGAATATCCATTAAGCCAGAAATCAAATGACGATCCACAGTAAAAGGCCCTTCTCTTGTGGTAACAATAAAAGTTAATTCCTCAAGAGAAAAGTCTGTAATACATGCAACCATGGCCTGAGCAATTGACTGAAATGCCGGCCCTCCCCAGTTCAAAATGTTAACCCAACCAACAGATTGAAGGAGAGGAACAAGATTAAATTGAGCAATATGATTAATACTAACTGCTTTCTCAACAATAACCTTCTTAGTACGAAAATCACGAACTTGTGGAGGGTCATCATTAGGATCTCTAAGATGACGGCGAGAAACAACATTAGACCTAGATGAAGAAGCACCTCTACTAGTTCGCTTTTTACCTCTAACATCCATATTCTTGAAAAGATTGAAGAAATTTCAAGAAAAACAAGATGGGTTTCAACCAAATCAGAAAATGAGGAAGAAAACCCCAAACCCTTGAAGGAAATATGAAATAATCAACACTAACAAGGAAGACAAGAAGCAATGTTCAAGATTCTTCAACAAAATCAAGAGAAATACTCAAACTTGGAGAAATCCCATAGATGGGTACGACCGGTCGAAGCTAAGCCCGTTGGAGAAGAAGAGGGAAATGAGGAAAAAGTGATTTTTTTTCCCTAATTAAAGGAACCAGCGCGATACACGACCGGTCGTGATTAGTCCTCGACCGGTCGAACCACGACTGGTCGAGACTATCCTCGACTGGTCGTGTAAGACCAAAACATGCATTTTTAATATTATTTTTTTTATTTTATATATATATAATATATATATATATATATATATATATATTTTAAAATTTTTTTAACAAAATGCATAATCAATCATCTTATATTACACATACCGAGATCAAATTTCAATTTATTGAACCTGCATTTATCGAGTGGTTTGGTGAAAATGTCAGCAAGTTGTTTCTCGGTTGGAATATATTCTAAACAAATTACTTTTTCTTCAACAAGTTCACGAATATAGTGAAATCTAATGTCAATATGCTTAGTTCGTGAATGCTGGATTGGATTTTTGGAAATATTAATTGCACTTAAATTATCACAATATAAAACTATCGAGTCTTGTGCAATACCATAATCACTTAACATGCGTTTCATCCAGACTAACTGAGTACATGCATTTCCTGCAGCAATGTATTCAGCCTCAGCAGTTGAGAGTGAAATGGAACTCTGTTTCTTGCTGAACCAAGAAACTATGCAATTTCCAATGTAAAAGCAACCACCACTGGTTGACTTTCTGTCATCCATATTACCAGCCCAATCAGCATCCGAGAACCCAGCCAATTAAACACTAGTATCAAAGGGATACCAAAGACCCAGATTAACTGAACTTGCAACATAACGAATAATACGTTTAACAGCAGTCAAATGAGATTCTTTAGGATTAGACTGATATCTAGCACAAATTCCAACACTAAAAGCAATATCAGGTCTACTTGCTGTTAAATACAGTAAACTACCAATCATGCTTCGATATAGTTTAGGATCTATATCTTTACTTGTAGAGTCTTTTGAGAGCTTTAGAGAAGTACTCATAGGAGTATCAAAATTCTTACCATTTTCAAATCCGAACTTCTTAACTAAATTTAGAGCATATTTATTTTGAGAAATAAAAATTCCATCAGATTGCTGTTTAACTTGCAATCCTAGAAAATAGTTTAATTCTCCGACCATACTCATCTCAAATTCAGATTTCATTAGATCTGCAAACTCAACAGTCATGTCAGTACAAGTTGATCCATAAATTATATCATCAACATAGATTTGAACTATTAAAATATCATTGTTCTGCTTTTTAACAAAAAGTGTTTTATCAACACTACCCATTTGAAAATTGTGACCCAGTAAAAACTTAGTCAATTTTTCATACCATGCTCTGGGAGCTTGTTTCAACCCATAGAGAGCTTTCTTAAGGCGATAAACATGATTAGAAAACTTAGGATCTTCAAACCCTGTAGGTTGTTCAACATAAACCTCTTCATGTAAATCACCATTAAGAAAAGCACTCTTTACATCCATTTGATAAATCTTAAACTTTTTAAAACATGCAATGGATATAAATAATCTGATTGATTCAAGGCGTGCAACTGGAGCGAAAGTTTCCTCAAAATCGATACCTTCAATTTGAGTGTACCCTTACACAACCAGTCTTGCCTTGTTTCGAATAATATTTCCCAATTCATCAGACTTATTTTTGAAAATTCATTTTGTTCCAATAATATGTTTATCTTTCGGTCTTGGAACAATACCAGACATCGTTACGAACAAATTGATTAAGTTCTTCCTGCATCGCAACTATCCAGTTTTCATCAGAAAGAGCTTCTTTTACATTAACCGGTTCTATCTGAGATGTGAAACACACGTAATTACAAAAATCTTCTAATTGTCTACGAGTGCGTACACCTGTGAGAGGATTTCCAAGGATTTGTGTAGTTGGATGATCTTTGACAGTCCTCACATCATGATTAGATTCACTTGATGAAGTTTCTGGTTTTTCAATTATGAGAACTTCATCATTATCTGAACTAGGAGCCGAAGTATTTAAGTGATCATCTATGACCACATTGATTGACTCTTGAATAACTCCGGTCCTTTTGTTCAGTACACGATATGCACGACTGTTTAATGAATATCCTAAGAATAATCCTTCATCACTTTTAGTATCAAATTTTCCCAAGTTTTCCCGGTCACGTAAAATATAACACTTACTGCCAAAAATGCGAAAATATTTGACTGTAGGTTTTTTGTCAAACCACATTTCATAGGGCGTTTTATTATTTAATTTGCAAGTATAAACACGATTAATAATATAGCAAGCAGTATTAATCGCCTCAGCCCATAAATTCTTAGAAACCTTCATGCTATTTAGCATAACAGTTCCCATTTCTTGAAGAACTCTATTTTTTCTTTCCACAATACCATTTTGCTGTGGAGTTTTAGGTGCAGAGAATTCATGTGATATTCCATGATCATTACAGAATTTCTCAAAACTACTATTTTCAAATTCAGATCCATGATCACTTCGGATCTTATTTACTTGAGAACATTTTTCAGTTTGGATCCGTTTGATTATCTTTTTCACTTCATCAAGGGTTTCTGATTTATCCTTTAAAAATGAAACCCAAGTGAATCTGGTGTAATCGTCTACAATAACCAGAATATATTTTTTACCACCTCGACTTTCCATTCTAGTTGGTCCTATTAGATCCATGTGGAGAAGTTCGAGTGGTCTTGATGTGGTATTGGAGTTCACCTTTTTGTGAGATCTCCTAGTTTGTTTACCATACTGGCATTCACCACATATTTTATCTACTTTTTGAATCTTTGGTAGACCTCTTATTAGTTCTTCTTTGCTCAATCTATATAAATTTCGGTAGTGTACATGTCCAAGGCGTTTATGCCATAATTCAGTTTCATTGGTATGGACCATGTAACACATTTGGTTAGATGAGCTGTCATTTCTCACTATATAGCAGTTTTCAGAAGTTCTGAGACCAGTTAATATCACAGACCCCTTTTTGTCTATAATCTCACAACCTTGATTGGAAAACTTCACACTATGATTGTTATCGCATATTTGAGATATGCTTAACAAATTGTGTTTTAAACCCTCAACATATAAAACATTCTTAAATAAGGGTAGATTATAGAGTTGAACCGTACCTTGGCCAATAATTTTGCAATTGCTACCATCACCAAATGTGACTGACCCATCAGTCATATCTTGTAGATCGGTGAAAAGAGCTTTGTCACCAGTCATATGCCTGGAGCAACCACTGTCTAGGTACCACTTTGAAAGACTAGTTGCTTTGAAAGCAGTGTGAGCAACCAAGCAGTCAACTTTAGGAACCCATTTCATAACAGTTTTAGGTTTAGGAACATAGTTGGTCTTCTATTGTTTATATTTGTAAGAGTGACTTACAGAGTTAGATTTTAAAAGTTCCTTGAGTAAATCAAATATTTTTTCAGCTAAAGGATTTTTCATCTGATTTTTTAAGTTGACATAGCTGCTTCTAGGTTTTTGAAAATTTTTTGTTGTTTTGACAAAACCTTGTGAAGTGTTTTTCTCTTTTGAATTAGAGGATTCTCCTTTCACAAATTTAGGTGGAGAATTCTTCTGTTTATGAGGTATTGTTTTGTCATACCCCAACCCGGATCTATCGCCACATTTTTTTGAACCGGATAGGAGTTTTTCTAATTTAGAATCACCTTGGGCATACCTCCAAGTTTCCTTTGAATTCAGAAGAGAAGACACTTCATTCTTTAGTCTCTCAATTTCAGATTTTAAATCAACAATCAGAGAGTTTTTGAATTCTAAATCACTTTTTGATTTTTCAAAATAATCTGATATTTGAGATTTTTCTAAAACAAGCAAGTCAAAACAATCTCTAAGTTTAGAAAATTTTTCTTTCTGAAGCTTAAGCTTCACAGCAATTTTACAACTCTCTTTGTATAAGGCATTGTAAGCATCTTGAAGATCTTCTTCATTCTCATGATCATTATCCAAATTTTCTTCACTAGTAGAATCATCGTGATCAGAGAAGGTAAACTTAGCTAGAGTCATAAGGGCTTTTACCTCATTGCCCGACTCGGTTTCAGAATCTTCTGATTTAGAAGAAACTTCAGAGTCAGATGATTCATCCCATGTAGCCAACATACCCTTCTTTTTAGGTTTGTCCTTATTAGGACATTTGTTTGCTAGATGCCCATACTCATGACAGTTGTAACACTGACTGTCTTTCAAAGATTTTCGAGTTTTAGATCTAAACTTCTTTTTATCATTTGATTTTTGAAAATCAACTCTTTTCTTACTTTTAAAAATTTTGTAAAATCTTTTTGCAATAAGAGCTAAATCATCTTCAGAATCGGATTTATCTTCTACCGTATTTTTGGAAGATTTCAAAGCAATTGATTTTCCTTTAGGAGCTTTAAAATTTAATTCATAAGTTTGTAGAGACTCAACGAGTTCTTCCACCTTCATTTTGTCCGTGTCACGAAGTTCCTGGATTGCGGTTACTTTAGAATTGAACCGTTCAGGAAGAGAGCGTAGAATTTTTGCACACACTTTACTTTCTGGGATTTTATCACCAAGACCCCACATTGAGTTTACAATGTCATTTAATCTAGTATAGAAGTCCATAAACATTTCATTCTCCTCCATATGAATTTCTTCAAGTTTAGTTGTGAGGAGTTGGACTTTAGATTTTTTGACAATCGATGTACCCTCATGTGTCATTTCTAAAATATCCCAAGCTTGCTTTGCAGTATCACAGGATATGATTCTTTTGAACTCATCCGGTGATAGTGCGCAAGTAATTGCATTAAGTGCTTTAGCATTAGCACTACTCTCACTTTTCTGAAGAGTGGTCCATTGAAAGTATGGTGTAATTTTCATAGATTTAGAACCATCAATTCCAGTTACTTCCATGACAGGAGGATTCCATTCAGTCACTGTGGCTTGCCACATACTCTCATCCATTGATTTGAGGAAGATCCTCATTTTGGCTTTCCAATAAGCATAGTTGGAGCCATCAAATGGTGGAGGCCTAGTGACTGAGAGGCTATCAAAATTTGACATTATTATATATAGCTTAGATCGTTAGCTCAGGAAATAAATCCAAATATAAAGAAATAAAAGCGAGCTATTTGGCTCTGATACCACTTGAAATGGCCAAGCTATATATCCTAGAGGGGGGGTGAATAGGACAATGCCAAATAAAAACTTATAATAGCGGAATTAAACAAAGTATGATAGCCAATGAACTAATTAAATAAATTGTAATGCAGAAATGAAATGCAACCTCAAACAACTGAATTTGAGAGGTTGATACAAACGTTGTTCTAAGGACAACCTTTCACCAAAAACCCAATGTTTATGGTAGGACAACCTTATGTCTAGAAATGTCTTTGTATCAAATTCTCAAATCAAAGAGGAATAAAGAAATAAATACAAACTGCACTGAATAAATTGATTTTACAAATGTCTTGTTCTAGGGACAGGCATACACCATAAAAATGGCAGGGCAACCTTGCTGGAACAATTTTGGAATTTAAAACTTGAATCAATATAGAGAATTGCTGGAAATAAATTGTAGAAATAAATCACTAAATTATTACAACATTCCCTCACTTGCTTGTAATTTCAAACTGTTACAACATTCACATTCACAAGGAAAATAGAACTGAATGATAAAAGATAAGGAATTAAATAACCATTCAATCCACAAGACAAGAAGTTATAGTGGTTCGCCTGTGTGTTCACCAACTGTCCTCAAACAGCCACACAGAATGCTACTCCACTCCTAATATCCTCACACAGGGGATATTAGCGTTCTCTAATAAAACTGGTTTTCACAGGTTCACCAAAAACCTTCACAATTGTGTCTTTATCACTTGGGCTTACACAATTCAAAAAACCCCACAATCTGAGTTTTCTGGCTCTCCTCAGATAACCATACACATAGAGATTTTTCTGGCAAATCTCATACAAAACCAAAATAGAAATTACAGGAATTGTAGAATACCTGGATCTTATCCTTTTGCAGTAGCCCGGAAGAACCGATCAGAGTAGAGATGATAGTTCAATGTCCAATACTCAAATTATTGAGGTTCTAAGTTCTAATTGATTTTAAATGAAATCACAAAGGGCTAGCTCTATTTGATTTTAATTCCAAGAAGAAGGAATACACGATTTCCCCTTTTCAAATATGATTGGAATTTAGAATAAAATCAAATGCAAAAAGCTAACAAAAGGAATTAGAATGAAGCGCAAATTAGCTTAAAATTAAACACGACTTATCTCAGAGTGGAGCCTTGCTTTGATAGATTTTTCGATGATTAAACTCTGAAATTCGTGTGCTATTTATAGCTACAGAAATTCGTCTTCGACTGGTCTAGGAGTTCCCACGACTGGTCTTAGAAGAAACAGATTTTTGAATTTCTGCGCGGAATCAGGAAAACCGATGTTCGACCGGTCGTAGGCAGTCCACGACTGGTCGAAGGTCGTCCACGACCGGTCGAGACCCCTTCTCGACTGGTCGAGCGACTGTGAATTTAGTCGCTGGAGTTTGAATCGAGGCTCCACGACTGGTCGAGGTTCGAGTCGAGGACATCCCACGACTGGTCGAGCAGACTCCAAGACTGGTCGTGAGCGAACCAGAAAATCTGATAAATTTGAACAATTCCAAGACTGGCCTAGGAAATTCTTAGACAGGTCGAGCCAGTGCTAGGACTGGTCGAACCAGACCCAGGACTGGTCTAAGAGCAGATCAAAAACATGTTTAAATACATTTGAATAATGTATCCAAAATGACCTACCCTAAGGTCAATGACTATGGTCAATCAAACCTGAATAATGAAGTATGGACATTGAACTCTACTTCATTCAACGAATGACAAATCTTTTAGTACTTGAAGCCTGAAGTACGAGTCGTCCAAAAAACTTGACACCAACATTTATCTTGAGTTTGCTTTTGAGCTTCACACCTTCAAACACTGCTTGTATCTTGAACTTGAATAACCTTTGCGTGAATAAAGAATACCGTGTCTTCTTTATATCTTCTTCTTTATATCTTCGAAATATACCTTGAAGCCGTTTGAAGAGTCCATGGTTGTCTTAAACATAGAACACACCAAGACATAAAACATACCAAGGTTTTGACACACAAAATTTGACAATCAAAGAGGTATCATATAATAGCACTAACATTAGTTTATATGAGATTTCTGATCTGTAATAACTTTATAACTTAACACTTGGTTGATTGATTTTGAGTTGGATAATATCTTTGTTTTATGCTGGATATTTATTTTATGTACAACTATGCTTAGTATCTCTATCTCCGGTTTTACTATAATCTCATAACTCCTCATGTTTACTCTCATATATCTCTTTATTTAGTTCTCCTTTATTGTTGTTTCCTTTGTCATATTGTGACAAAAAGGGGGAGAATGGTTTGTTCTTAACGATGTGATTGTGAGAGGAGTAGCATTGGTTATGTTACTCAGGTTATGTTACTCAGGGGGAGTATGTTTGAACTGGTTGAATGTTGATTATTGAATATTGATTTGTAGGGAAGCCAGTTTGATATTAACTGGTTCATGATTCTTTAACCAGTTATTGTTTTACTTTATGTTTATCTTGGTTATGTGTTTTGTCACTAATTTGACGAAGGGGGAGATTGTAAGTGCTATAGTTTATATCCCTGTATGTTGTCAAATTTGTGGTGCCAAAATCACTGTTATATAACTTGCATAAGTGAAGCTCTCTCCAAGAAGCTCTCTCAAAGATCAACATTCATGAACAACCAAAGCTCACAAGTACAAAGATCAACCTTGTTTGTAAGAACTGCTCACAAGACATGACTCAAGAATGCAAGACTTCAAGAAGAGTACAAGGCAGTTCATAAAGAACTCAAGACACTTTCAAGGTTGAGCTACATCAAGATTTCAAGATTGAACTACATCAAGACTTCAAGGCTTAAACTTCAAGGTCACTTGTTCCTAATGTTTGTCCTTACTTCATGTTTGAGGTTTGACTGACCTTAGGTTGACCTTAGGAGTAGGTCACTTTAGATACATAAGTCGGATGTTTATTTTACATAAGTTTGGTCTGTTCTGCGACTAGTCCTAGGCCTTCTTCGACTTGTCCTAGCTTTGCTTCGACCAGTCTAAGAAATTTCTCGATCAGTAGTGAGTTTGTTACAAAATTCAGATATTTTCTGTTATGCTTCGACTAGTCCAGGAATCTGTTCGACCAATCGAAGGAACAGTGTTGACTGCATCTTCGACCAGTCGAAAGTCTTCGACTCAAAGTCCAGCGATGAAATTCAGGTTCTTCGACCAGTCGAAGGTAACCTACGACCAGTCGAAGGAGACCTCGTAGGTCAGCTTTGACCAGTCGTAGAATGGTCAAAGCTTATCGTGCCTGTTTTTTCAAATATCTGTTATTTCTTCGACTAGTCGAAGAGCTCCCTAGACCAGTCGAAGACGCGATCTGCTCACCTATAAATAGAGCACGAATCTCAGAAGAATGAATCGAATTAATTAATCCATTCAAGCCAATCTTCGTCGAACTTCTGAGAGTTAATTCTGTGCTCCATCTAAGCTAAGTGTGCTTATTTAATATTCTCTTTCTTTAGCTTTATTTAATTGATTTTGTTTCTGCTATTCCAATCTAATTTGATAAGAGGAATTGTTATTCCCTTTCTTTGAATTCAAAATCAATTAAGGCAAGCCCTATTTGGTTTAATTTAAAATCTATTAGAACTAGAACCATTGTAATTTAGTACTGGACATTGAACTTGGACATTCAATCATTTACTCTGACTTGGTTATATCGGGCTGCTACAACGAAGGAGATAATCAAGTATTTTACATTTAATTGTAAATTCCTTTCTGTTTTGGTTTCTTTCAAGATTTGCCAGAAAAATCTTGTTGTATTGGTTATCTGAGGAGAGCCAGGAAAACTCAGAAGTGGGGTTTTTTTAATTGTGTAAGCCCACAGACAAAGACACAATTGTAAAGGTTTTGGGTGAACCTATGAAAACCTATTTTGTTAGTGAACGCTAATATCCCCTGTGTGAGGATATTAGGAGTGGAGTAGCATTCTGTGTGGCTGTTGATTAACAGTTGGTGAACACAACGGCGAACCACTATAATCCCTTGTGTTGTGGTTGAATGATTTATACTTCTAATCTTTAATTATTCATTTGTGGGATGTATGTATGGTAGTGAATGTTGTAATCATTTAATTCAAGCATTGTGGGAATTTTGTAATAGTTTAGAATTTATTTTCGCTATTCCTTTATCAGCTTGATATTCAATTTCCTTTAAAGATTGTTCCAGCAAGGTTGCCCTGCCATTTTTATGGTGTATGGCTGTCCCTAGAACAATACATTTGTGATTACAATTTATTTCAGTTCAGGTTGTGTTTATTTCTGTATTCCTCTTTGGTTTGAGATTTGATACAAAGATCTTTCTAGAAATAAGGTTGTCCTACCATAAACTCTGGTTTTTGGTGTAAGGTTGTCCTTAGAACAACATTTGTATCAACCTCTCAAGATCTAAATTTTGAGGTTGTTTTACTTTCCTGCATTGTGATTTATTTTGGCTATCATATTCTTTTTAATTCCGCTGTTATAAGTTTTATTTGGCATTGTCCTATTCACCCCCCCTCTAGGACATATAGCTAGGCCTTTTCACTTTCTCCCTCACTCTCTTCCTCTTAGCTCTCCATCTCATCCTCACTCTCCTCAAGTCGGGCTTGTCGTCGTCGCGGCCCGATCTCCATCTGATTGAGAGCAATCTCGTTGATGTGATGAATCGGCACCGTCCTTTCGGCCCCAAGTCTGTAGCCAAACTCATGGGCGATCTTGCATATGAGTCGGCCGAAGGGGAGCGAATCAGTCATCCTATTGGAGCGTGCGGTAAGAACTATCTGTCTCAAAACATATGTAGACACGCACAGCTTCGCTCTTTGCCCCACTTGGTACAGGAAATCCACCATCAATCGCGTACACTCGCTGTGATTGCTCCACCTGGGGTAAACATTGAACGTGAAAATGTGATGGAGTAAATGGAAGTCATCAGTCATATTGGTCGCTAGAAGGCTATTGTTGGGATGCCACTGAACCAGTCGACCATAAAGGAACTGTGTGCGGCGATCCCTTTCATGTGCACTCCTCATATTCAACTCACTTGCATGTACCTCACCAAGGGGCACATCCATAAGCCGAGATATCAAACCAACGTCAATTATGGCTTCCCGGTCTCTTCCACATGGGATCTTGAACTGCAAAGGCTCCAGTGTAGGTTCTTGAATGTGGGCATAGAAAGCTCGAACAGTGCTCGCATTTGTGCGGTACTAGCCCTCAAATAGCGGACCCCGCCTGGCTTCTTCCAGGTGCTCTAACAACAAGTATTCTCCAAATAGCTGCCCATCCACATGAGCTTCAAAAAGGACCATACGACCCTCATAAACTCCATGCGACAGCTCCGCCAATAGAGCCCTTCCAACAGGAGCCCGGGGATCAAGATCCCGCTTCGTCTGAAACTCCCAATTGGTGCTTGTACTAGCGGCGGTACCTCTCGGTCTCCTTGAATGTATGGGGCGACTAGGCCCAGCTTCATCCACGACACCCTTTCTCTTTCCCATGAGAGAAAGAATGGAGGAAATCGAGAAAATGGCCGTAATAAGCTCGAATAGAGCCATGGAAAAATGAAGAAAAGGGAGGAAAGGGCCGGGGCCTTTAGGTCTCCACGGATTTGAGCCTCCAAGGGGTGTGTAAAGGCTCAAATGAAAGGAGAGAAGGAGGGAAAATGGAAAGATGGGATGGGTTAATGGGTTTATATGAATTTGAGACTCAAATTGGGGGTTTAAGAGTTCAAATGAGAGAGAATGGAAAGATTGGAGGGTGGGTATTGCTGAAAACGGTGGAGGTATATGTGTTTTGACAAAAAATGAGGGTGAATGAAGGGAAGGTTTGAGAAAGAAATCAGAAAGTTTTGGAGAAAAGGAGAGCTTGAAGTGGTGGTTTGTGAAAGAGGGGGGTATTAGGGAGACTTTTAATCGATCCACCCTGGATCAGTGGGCCCCACAACACCCCAAAGGTGTTGACCCGAGCCGGCCCGCCCGACCAGGCCCGCTGGGCGGCGAGGCCTCGCCAAACCAGCGAGCCCCTCATCGGTCTCTGGAGGTTTTGGCGAGGGCTCGCCCCTTGGGCGAGGTCCTCCTGCCCCCCTCCCCTTGGTCCAAAAATGTGTGAGTCCCACCCTGGGTCCCCCTGTATGTGTCCCGTTTGGCCCCCGCCTCTGTTTTGCTTCGTTTCGGGTCCTTTCAGGTAGGATTCTGATGTATAGCTGCACAAGGAGAGTTTTGAAAGCTGGGATGGAGTAATTTGTGGTCTAGACCCATCGTTTGACGGTCTAGGAGTGATCCAGGGTCGCCTCATGCGATCACGGAGGTGTATGGACTTGATCTCAATGATCATTTTTGGTGAACTTCGCCAATTGGCGAAACCGGGACTCTTATGACTATTTCTACATTTTCTCGCACCCACCTAAGTTGAATTTGTGTTAGCGTACGTTGTGTGACCATAACCTAGGTCTGGTTTAATCCAAATCATGCTTTGATACCATCTTGTAACGCCCTGAAAATCGGGGGTCGAGCATAGACTCAACTCCCAAGTTCCAACGCATCACTTATGCAACATAGATAATGATGATTTAATGTTATCCGTGTTAGTGCATTAAAGATGAATGGGATTAAGCCAAAACAACATATCATACTCCAGAGACAGTTAAATTACGCAAGCAGAAGACTGCGATAGATATATAAAATATATAAATTGTTGTAAGTCTCAAGAGTGTGAACATGTTACCAGGTTAAATATATCAATGTATACTCCAAAAATGGATAAAATGAATATATAATGGTGTTCCAAAAGAGAAAACTAAAGTGAATGGCATCTAATTAGCAACCCTGTAACCCCGTCGATCAGAAGATGGTCTACATAGACTCGCCTGATAGCTGCATAAGGAGAAACTCTCCCCATCATTATAAAAGTCCGGCTCCGCTTCGCAAGCATCGCCATCATCTGAAACTCAAACGGGGTCTGGTTGGTGTGTACAACACCGTCTCATAACGTGGGAGTGAGTGATCAACTCAGTGGAATAATAAAACAAAGGTTAGAATGTTATCAATTCAATCAAGCAGTAAAGCACACATCCCTAAGTACTCTTGTTAATGCAAGAATAGAATGAATGTATGATGCATGCCCTCGCCTATGCTCCCTCAGTAACTTCATCTCATGTTCGCGCATGAACAACACTGCCTCAGTGCTTGACCTGCTACGCCTGAATGCACGCGTAATGCGGTGCATGCATATGATTACCAAGTTCTTATTAGTCCTTTTCATACAACAGGATTGAGAAACTAAGGTACCTCCCTTATATCATTCCCAAACAAGGATCCATTCTAGGGTCGTTAGTCCTAGTAAATCTCATACAATGTTGCGGTTCTAGGTCGCTGCAATGGGCTCATCGCCAAATCAGTACAGGCCTAGTGTATACTCTGATTACTACGGAAAGGCTCGTCGCCTCTACGCAGGTTCAAAGTATGTTCGAGGTCACTACAAAGGGCACGTCTAGGGCTGCTAGGGCTGTTGCACGGAATCGTTACACCACTCCCTCATCACCCATCACAACTTCGTCACCAAAACAGTGTAGGCCGACAACTCAAATACAGTGTCGCATACCATCGTATTCGGCTTACGACTCTGGGTTGCTCACTGATTCACTACGGAGAGGCTCGTTGCCCCAGCGTAGGCCGACAGCTCGACCACGATGTCCCATATCACCATGTCTGGCTCATGAGTCTTAGCAGATCAAGGTACCAAGGTTAACAGGGATTTCACTGGTGAGTTTAGTACCCTAGGTTCAAGCAGTAGTGTCCAAACATGGTTAACGTATATCGGGCCAATCGGGTTATTTGATGGGCTCGACTAGCACGAGCGCACCCAAAGTTGATCGACATGAAGTGCATAAGCTCTCTGTGTGGCCTAACTACTGTCGATAACTGAAGTACGCCTTGGATTCGTCAAACACGTCCTACGTAGTGAATGAATCTCAGTCACGACTTCAAGCCTGTTACCGATTGCCTGGACTATACAATAGCCCCAATCACATTCAATTACAACAAAATATCCTAGAAGATAGCTAAAGCGGTAATGGATCAAGATTTCAAATCATACAATCAAAGGTCCGATATTGTCCGCTTTAGGGCTGCCAGGGCTGTTGCATGGAATCGTTACACCACTCCCCCATCACCCTTCACGGCTTTGCTCTTGCATTTTTATGGAATACGACATAAAGATAGATTTATACATATGCATTACATAGATAAACAAACACTATAATATACGGTACATGGAGGAAAGCATACACATAGTTAAAGGAGTTGAGAATCATATCTCAACACCCAATTAGAGAAGAATTTATAAG
Source organism: Magnolia officinalis (assembly GCA_021015155.1). Lineage (NCBI taxonomy): Eukaryota > Viridiplantae > Streptophyta > Magnoliopsida > Magnoliales > Magnoliaceae > Magnolia > Magnolia officinalis. The sequence goes on along the minus strand of JAJHSJ010000013.1, from coordinate 53,240,409 downwards.
CACTTACTCATACAGACATTTTTACATACACTTAGTCTACACATAACATCATACATGGTATGTAGTAGTTAGAATACGTAGTAGGGCAAGTCCTTTCATCAAAGGATTGCCGCCTATACAACAATCACATATCCACGACGGTTAGTTGTGGCGTACACTAATGCATAGTTTATACTCACTTAGACATTTTCACAAACACTTAGGCTACAACTTGTACATACACGACGTATGTTAATATAACAGGTATTAGGCTAATCCGTTCACCTAGAAGTTGATACACATGCATCTAGCATACATAGACAACAATTAATCATGGCAAGCACAAATTCGTATTTCATACGTATACGGTATTTTCTACAAATATGAGGAATACAGTATATTCAACATAGTTAACGTATATCTGAAAAACGAAACAGACAACACTTTGTACATGTGCAATAGCATCCACGTCAGTAATATATCATTAACTGACATTGAAAGCCTTGAAAACCATAACCTATACGTTTAAAGTCCGCACCTTACACCGATAAACGAATTTGAAACTTAGTTTGTATATCGAGTCTTCGTCTACGGCAGAACGACAACCTATATCATGAAATAGATTAGCTATTTTATCACTTACGCTATTTAGAACTTTAGAACAGGTTAGGGTTAGGTTTTCTTACCTAAGAATGGGATCGGAATCGCCGAAACAACGATCCAGATATGATAGTTGAGTACGTGGAATGACAAGGAAGAAGCCCTGGATTGAACACCAACTCTCTCTCATGCTTTCTCTCACTTTCCTTCTCTTTTCTCCTTAGGGTTGGAAATTCATATGGGATGAGAGAATGAGGGCTTAAGGCCCTTATATAGGCCTAAAACTGATGAAAATGGCCCCAGGGTCAAGGTATACTTTGGTTATGTCCAAAGAGCATCTGTTTCAGCTCAACGGAACACTTCCGGAGCCCCCCTTGAGCGAAAGGTCAGACTTAAGGTCCCTGATCATGGATCTAGGTCGAGTTAAGTTTTCAGTCCGATCGGATTTACAGATCGCCCGTGGCAGACCAGTTTAGTTCAACGGTCCACGATCACCGATCACGGCCATAAGTACACTGACCTGTGTATGAAATTTTTCCTGATTCGAGGGTGTATTTGGGTAAGATTCTGACGGTCTGAATCCTTATATTCGGCCCACAAGCGATAAGTCTCAGATTACTTAAATTGAGATATATATTTCTAAAATATTCACGTTTCTCGCACACTTCACTCCGAGCTCAAGCGAATAGCTTTGGGACACTATCTGGACTTGATTTCCAAGGTGGTGGTCAAGTCCAGCAAGGCGGTCTTAATTATATAATTTTGTAGCATTCGGACTTTCGACGGTCCAGATTCGATACGGAGTTTCAATGTGCTCCCGAGAGCAACTGGGTAATGAGATTGATCCTAGATTTTAGGGTAACCTAGCGTCAACGATTCTACAAGTTTTGGGTCTTGCAGATTGTATTTAAAGTGGATCAACCAGATTTCGTAGCTAATCTAGTTTAGCACAGTTAAAACTTGCCTAATTTCTAAAGGATTTAGTTCTGTATGATTTCTGCCTGAGGTGGTACTCGGGCCTTTATACGGATTTCTAATGTATTGTTCTTCATTACCTAAACTTTAGGATTCATGCATAATATGAAAGTACTTAGAAACAATTAAAGAACAAGGTGGTGAAAGGTGAAATGGGGTACCTAAACTTTAGGATTCATGCCTAATATGAAAGTACTTAGAAACAATTAAAGAACAAGGTGGTTAAAGGTGAAATGGGGGAATTTTGAAGGAAATGGGTTGAAAGGAGATTTGAGACTTTAGGATTGAGTTTTGAGAAGTCAATTAAAGTGTTATGATCGACTCATTGCCCAAGGACGTCTAATTCCAGGTTGGCAAAAAATCCAGGGTGTTACAGGGATGGTGGTCATGAGACACTATGCCCGAGCCGTTGGCCTACGCTGGGCCATATGCTCCACGTAGTGACTGTGAGCTTATTTAAATTGGTTGGTTGTAAATGGACTAATAATGACTTGGTTAATCATGCATACATAGCACAGACCAACATCTATTGCTATCGCATGTGATGTAAGTATCGTTCCGTCTAGATGATGTGTCTCGGGTTTGATGATTGCATTGCTGATGTACGTATCGTTCCGTCTGGATGATGTATCCCGGGTTCGATGATTGCATGGGGGATGTACGTATTGTTCCGACTGGATGATGTGTCCCGGGTTCAATGATGAGCCCACTATCCGCACGGATGAGCATCCCCTGGGCGATGATTGCATTCCATATATCCATGCACCTAATAAGACTGCATTTACTCTGTTTTTGTTGTCTAGATATTTTATAACTATGCTTACCTAATGCGGCGGTGTGTAATCTTGAGGGAAATTCACACTGAGTTGGCCACTCATCCATCAAATATACAACCGTACAGGTAATACAGGTGGCTTTAGTGATATGTATGTTCAGACTTGATGAGGAGCATAGTACGATCGCCAGGGATGCATGACTGTATTTGCCTGGAGGAGCTGCGTGATCTTGCGGCTTATATTTATATGCTTTCTGTTATTCTTCATGTATTAAATTCTTGTAATCTTGTACTTGTTAAATTCGAGACATTGGTTTGTATAAGTCAGTATGGGCAACCTCTTGTATATTCTAAATGAAATTGAGAAATTTCCTTTTATGCTTACTTGTCCATTCTACACTCATCTACTTACTCTGATGAAAGATAAAAGAAAAAATATATACTTAACTTTGACCATCCTTTAAGGTTAACACTCGAGTTTTTGGGAAACGAGTTGTGTACTCGGGTCCTGAAGATTCGGGGCGTTACACTTCAGCAGGTGGAATAGTAAAAACTGTTGCAGATTCCACTTTTGTACGTATGTGGCATGCTCGTCTGGGCTACATGAGTGAGCGGGGCATGAAGGTACTATCTGATCGTTGTTTTATTCTAACTTTTAAAAATTATGATTTAGATATATGCGAGCATTGTATATATGGTAAACAATCTAGATTATCTTTTAAAATTGAAAAAAATGTTTGTAAGAGAGTGCTTGATTATGTGCACTTTGACATATGGGGGCCATCGCCGGAGGTTTCTATTGGGGGGTCATCATGATTTGTTTCATTTATTGACAACTACTCAAGAAAAGTTTGGGTTTACTTCATGAAACGTAAATCCGAAGTTTTCACCACATTTAAATAATGGAAGGCAATGGTAGAAAAACAGTCAGAGCGAAAATAAAGGTTTTAAGGACTGACAATGGTGGAGAATTCAATTCCACTGAGTTTAATGAATATTAGAAGAATGAAGGAATCATAAGGCACAATACAGTGCATCACACATCTGAACAAAATGGTGTGGCTGAATAAATGAATTGGACTCTCTTGGAGAGGGCCCGATGCATATTAAGTAATGCTGTGTTGGGTAAGGACTTATGGACTGAGGCCGTTAACACGGCTTGCTATTTGGTAAACAGATCTTCTTCTACGGTAATTAAATATAAAATTTTAGAGAAAGTATGGAATGGTCATATACTGGACTACTCAGATTTGTGCATATTTGGTTGTGAGGCTTACTCTCATATACCGTTAGTTGAGAGAGATAAGCTAGACCATAGAGCCAAAAAGTATATTTTTGTTGGATATGGTATTGATGTGAAAGGTTACAGGTTATTCAATAAGGTCACATGCAAGGTTATCACTAGCCATGACGTCAGATTTGATGAAAGCTCCCTATTCCACAAGAATGATCAAGAGGAGCAAGAGGAACCAGAAAAGTTGATCGTAAACGTCCAGATCGACACAGATGATACTCAGGCAGAGACAGATGCACAAACAAAAGTATAGGAGCAGATGAAGCAGCCACTTGTGAGAAGGAACTCACTGCGTGATCGCAAGTTACCGGCAAGATACAAGGACGACTCTAATATCACATATACCTTCATTACAGATGAGAGGGACCCGTCAACTATTCAGGAGGCTCTTGATGGACCTGATGCAGAAAAGTGGAAAGCGACTATGGATGATGAGATGGACTCGTTACACAAAAATCATACATGAGAGCAGGTGAAGCTTCCAATGGGCCGAAAAGTGATCGGATGCAAGTGGTTATCCAAAAGGAAATATGACAGATACAAAGAGAGACTGGTAGCGAAGGGGTATGCTTAGAGAGAAGGAATCGACTTTACAGATATATTCGCGACGGTGGTTAAGCAAGTAACTATTAGATTCGTGTTGGCGCTGGTTGCCCGATACGATCTCAAGTTTGAACAGATGGATGTCAAGACTGCATTCTTGCACGAGGAGTTGGAAGAGCAGATCTACATGAAGTAACTAGAGGGCTAGGAAGTTAAATAGGCAGAGGAAAAAGTTTACAGGTTAATGAGGTCATTATATGGCCTGAAACAATTGCCTAGGCAGTAGTATAAAAAATTTGATTCTTTCATGTTGAGTCAGAAATTTACTCAGAATGAATATGATCATTGTGTCTATTACAAAACACTGTGCGATGGAAAATTCAACATCTTAGTGTTGTATGTTGATGATATGTTGATCGCCTATTATGATATGTCTGAAATCAACATACCGAAGATTCAATTATTAGGGACATCGAGATGAAGGATTTGTGGGCTGCTGTAACACCCTGAAAATCGGGGGTCGAGCATAAACTCAACTCCCGAATTCCAACGCATCACTTATGCAACAAAATGAATGATGATTGAATGTTGTCTGTATTAGTGCATTGAACATGAGTGAGATTAAGCCAAAACAACATATCATACTCCAGAGACAGTTAAATTTGCAAGCGGAAGACTATGATAGATATATAAAATATATAAACTGTGGTGAGTCTCCAGAGTGTGATAATGTTACCAGGTTAATGAATTACAAGTATAATTCTAAAATATACCAAGTTGTGGAAGTGTAATGTCTTCTATCCCAAACACATAGCCCCGTCAATGCAATACCAGGTCTTCATAGACCTGTCAGAGAGCTACATGTAGGAGAACTCCTCCTCAACATCATAGTAGTAGTCCGGCTCTGCTTCATAAGCATCGCCATCACCTGAAACTCAACAAATCTGGTTGGTGTGTACAACACCATCCCGTAACGTGGGAGTGAGTGATCAACTCAGTGGAACAGTAAAGCATAGGTTTACATGTTATCAACTCAGTCAAGCAGTAATGATAAAGCAGTACAATCAAACAATTCTAAATACTCTTATTAATGCAAGTATGAATGCAGTCATGATGTATGCCCTTGCCAAACCACCCTCATGTGACACCATCTTACGTTCGCAGCATGCTTTCGTCCCTCAGTGCTCCACATCTTCCAGGCACATGTAGTGCGATGATGAGCATGATTACCAAGTTGTTATTAGTCCATTTCAAACAACAGTATTGGGAAACTAAGGTACCTCCCTTGTATCATTCCCAAACATGATCCATTCTAGGGTCGTCACTCCTGGTTAGTCTCATACGATATTATGGTTTGAGAGGCATAGCGAAGGCATCACAAAGGGCTCGTCACCCGTCAACACAGATACAGATCTCACCGTATGCGACTCAATTGCTGGCCGTCTGCTCGAATACAGGTCTCACCATACTCGACTCAATCGCTGGCCATCAGCTCGAATACAGGTCTCACCGTACTCGGCTCAACTCATGCTCTAGTTGTTGCGAAGGGTTCATCGCCAATCACAGACCTTAGGGTATACTCGAAGACACTACGGAGGGCTTGTCGCTCGTCAGCAACAATACAGGTCTCACCGTAATCGGCTCTCGCCGTAGGTGTCGACAGCTCGAATATAGTGTCCCATACCACCATAATCGGCTCACGAGTCTAGTTGCTCACTGGTCACTACGGGGAGGCACGTGGCCCCAGCTTAGGCCGACAGCTCGACCACGGTGTCCTATACCACCATGCCCGGCTCATGAGTCTTAGCGGATCGAGGTACCATGGTTAAAAGGGATCTCACTGGTAAGTTTGGTACCCTAGGTTCAAGCAGTAGCGTCCAAACATGGTGAACATACATTAGACAGATCGGGTTACTTGACGAGCTCGGCTAGCTCGAATGCACGACAAGTTGAACGATATGAAGCGCATAAGCACTTCGTGTGGCCAACCACTATCGCCAACCGAAGTACGACTCGGGTTCGTCGAACACATCTCACGTGACAAATGAATCTCAGCCACGAATTCAATCCCGTTACCGATTGCCTGGACTATAATCATAGCCCCAATCACATTCAATTGCAGATAGTTAAAGCGGTAATGGATCAAGATTCAAATCATACAATCAAAGTCTGATATTATCTGTTTAGGGCTGCCAGGGCTGTTGCACGCACTCGTTGCTCCACTCCCCCATCACCCATGACGGATCATACAACGTAAACATGAATTTAAACATATGCATTACATAGATAAAATCATACAATTAGTTGAGCAGGTTATGAAGCACAACAGAAGCATGAGTTTGTACATATTAAATTCCTAATCACACAGCTATCCAAGGAAATCATACACATAGTTAAAGGAGTTGAGAATCATATCTCAACACCCTTATACATTACAATTTACTAACTACTACTTATTAAGACATTTCAACAAACACTTTAGACTACCCACATCAACATACATGACGTATGTTGATCACATAGGCATTAGGCCAAATCCTTTCACTAGGGATTGCCCCAATCATAACACGCGTACACCCACGACGGATAGTCATGGCAAGCAGGAATCCAAGTTCCATATTCATTCAGTCATTTCCACAAACACTTGGGCCACACATTTTAGCATATATAGTGTATATTGGCCGTGGCGTGATTTATGGTAAATTCTTTCGTAAAAGGGGTATCGCCAATACAACAATTATATATCCATGACAATTAGTCATGGCGAGCACGAATGAGAATTCTATACTCATTCGGTCATTTTCACAAACACTTAGAATACACTACTTTAACATACATAGTGTATATTAGCAAAAGCATGTATTAGGGCGAATCCTTTCGCCAAACAAGTATTTTATCCATATATAATATATCAATACAGCAAATAATCATGACAAACACATTTCCAAAATTTATATGTATACGGTACTTTCTACAAATACCTAGAGTATGTAAAATTTCATATTCTTCATCTTTAATCAAAACGGAAAACAGACAGCACTTTGTACATGTGCAATTGCATGCAGATCATGAATCTATCATTATCTGACATTAAAAGTGTTGAAAACCATAACCTATACACCTAAAGTTCGCACCTTTTGTCGTAGAAACGTAACGAAGTCGATAGGTTTGCTAAGCTTTCGTATACGGCTGTTTGGCAACCTATAGAACAAATTAAGTTAGCTATTTCATAACCTACAACTATCAAAACTCCAAAACAGATTAGGGTTAGGGTTTCTTACCTAGAAACGGAATTGGAATCGCCGGGAAACCGATGAGAATGGTGTGGTTGAGCATGGTTAGCAGCATGAAAGAGTGGCAGGGAGATTCTCCCACTTCTCTCTCACTTTCTCTCTCTTTTCTCTCTTCTCTCTCTAGGGTTTCTCTCAAATTCGTATGGCTGCAATGAGAGAGGGTTTAAGGTCCTTCTATAGCCTAAAAACTCACCGAAATAGACTCCAGGTCAAAGTATACTTTGGTTATAACCAAAGCGGGTCAATTTTAGCTCAACGGAGGACTTCTGGCGGGCCTCCTTGAGCCAAAGGTCGGACTTAAGCTCACTAAAACTGGATTTATGTTTAGTTAAGTTTTTGTTTCAGTGGGATTCCCAGATCACTCGTGGCGGACCAGTTTCAGTTCAACGGTCAGCGGATCTCGATCGGAGATTCCGAGTACATGGATATGTGTATGAAATTTCTCCTGATCCAAGGGTGTAATTTGGTCTAATTCTGACAGTCTGGTTGCTTAAAACTGATCCGCAAGCGAGAGGTGCCAGATTACTATTTGAGGTATTTTATTTTGAATTAATTTCACATTTCTCACACTCTTCACTCCGAGCTCAAGCGAATAGCGCTGGGACACTATCTGGATTTGATTTCTGAGATGGTTGTCAAGCCCAGCAAGGCGGTCCTAATTCCTTAACTTCGTGTTAATTGGACTTCCGACGTGCGGTCCAGATCTGATACGGTGTTTCGTGATGCTCCCGAGAGTAGCTGGGTAATGAGATTGATCCTAGATTTTAGGGTACCCTAGCGTCAATGATTTTACAAGGTTTGGGTCTTGCAAATCGTATTTAAAGTGATTGGTGCTAATTTCACAGGTACTCTAGTTTCACACTGGCTAATTCTCACCTCATTTCTAAAGAATTTAGTCCTGAGTAATTTCTGTCTGAGGTGGTACTTAGTCCTTTGTAGCAATGTTTAATTTAAGTATTATTCTTCATCACCTAAACTTTAAGATAGTGTCTAATGTGAAAGTACATAGAAGGATTTAAAGAACGAGGTGGTGAAGGGTGGAATTTGTGAAGGAAATGGGTTCACAAGTAATTTTAGATTATGGGATTCAGTTCTAACAAGTTAATAAGCTGTTAGGATCGACCCATTGCCTAAGGACGTCTAATCCCAGGTTGGTAAAAATCCGGGATGTTACAGCTGCAAAAAGGGTTCTCAGCATAGATATTCATAGAGACAGGAAGAGGAACAAACTTTGGTTATCATAAACAAAATACCTTGAAAAGGTGCTAATCAAGTATGAGATGGACCAGGTAAAGCCAGTGAGCGTTTCCCATGTGGCTCACTTCAAGATTTCCTCATAATAATGTCTTAAATCAAATGAGGAAAAGTGGGTTATGTCTCATGTGCCTTATTTGAATGCGGTTGACAGTTTAATGTATGTCATGGTTTGTATGAGACCAGATATTTCATAGGTAGTCGGTGTTGTGAGTAGATATATGTCAAACCCCAGCACGTAACATTGGGAAGTGATGAAATGGCTACTTCGATATATTCGAGGTACAAAAGACTACGTCTTAACTTTTGAGAAGACAGGAGCAAAGTTGATAGGGTATGTGGATTTAGACAATGAAGGCAGTGTGGATTCCAGAAAGTCGACTTCAAGTTACTCGTTTGTACTAGTGGGTGGATCAATTAGTTGGATGTCGAAGCTTCAGTCCGTGGTGGCTCTTTTTACGACCGAAGAAGAATATATGGCAATGACAGAAGCGTTTAAGGAATGTTTCTTGTTAAGAGGTGTTCACTCCCTAAGTATAGGGCTGTGATGTTGTAATAAACTCGGTGAGATTGAGGTCGAATTCCAAGGGACTGAAACCTATATGTAATCTGAAATTAAGTAGAACTAGAATTAGACTAAGACGAAATCTAAATCGAATAAATTTAAAGAATAATGGTGAAATATTTAACTAAAATTTAGAGAGATCAAAGGTAGGAAACTAGGGTGCCAAGGATTCACTTGTAGAGATCAGGGACATCTACGCTTGATTCATGAACTCAACTCGACTTCGATTCCCATCTTCATCCAGTTGGAAGATATATCACTAAAGCTCGATTTGAACTTCCTTTGATCTAGTTTTCAAGAGATGAGAAGGGTGTGAACTCCGCTTAATTCTATCACAAAACCATGCCCATGAGACAAAACAAACAACAGAAGTTAACCAATCCACAATCCATCCAAGGGAATTTATGAACATTAGGAAGGGTTCCATCATCCAACCATGCCCAGGAGACGATGGTAAACAACAGGGATTCCTAAATTCATAATCCCTATAATGCACGTAAAATACCAGAAGATATTGCAGATCCATTGTAATTTGAGTCACAACAAACCATTAAAAACTAAAGGCATTCCATATGATCAAACTAGAATCAAATAGAGTTCAGTTTAAACAAGAATCAAAAGCATAAAAAGAAATCTCCTATCTCGCTACAAGCTTCACCTCTTAGCCTTAGCTAAGAGGTTTAGCAAGACATGATTAGGCTAATTCTCTTAAACAAAAACATTAAATAAATAAATAAAACAAAAGAAAAAACATTCGAACTATCTCCCTCTCTTGCACGTTGAAGCCCGAGGCTTAGATTCCTTTTCTCCTCCGTTTTTCTCATCTTTATAGGATTGGTGGCCATAGTTTTGTTGGAGTCAGAGAATCGACTTCTCTTACGCATTGTAATTTGCCAAAAAACTGGACTGCGCAATCTCTGTTTTTATGCAGCAAAAATGCACAAACATCTTGCGTTTGATTTTGTTTTCGTGACAGCTGAACATCTCAGTTTCTGTTTGTATTCATAGTTATGGTCGTCCCCACCTTTTTCAGCCCGTGAACGGTCCAGATGGACCATCCGATCAATGGTGGTGGGCCACTACTTCCCGGATGATCCAATTTTTTTGGACGCGCGTAAGCAATGCCATCGGACTGACGCTGGACGTTGGTGCGGCCCATTTATTGGTGTTGCTCGAAAGATCCAATCCGTTCATTGGATTATGCACGAAAAATCAGTCGGATATGACCATTTTTCCTCTGTTTCGGTGTGGCCCACCAGATTTCTCCTTACACCGTCTATTCTCCGTTTGAACGACTGGATTTTGATCCTCGTGATATTTTGCAATTCTTCCACCTAGGCAGTGATAAGAAGCTCGATGGGAGACCAAAGGACGGTCCAAATCGGTCATGTAGATCGAGACGATGGCCCACAAGGATCATACGCAGGTCTCTGTTTGTGCAGCGGGAAGAAGTTTGAATTTGGTTGGGATTTGCGGTCAAAGACGTTTTGACCGTCTTTGGAGTCACGGTGCACAACAACTGCACGGATAAGTGCGGTGCACATGACTTTTTGTAGGGCCCATAATGATGTGTATGAGAAATCTACGCCATCCATCTGTTGTATCATCTAATTTAAGGGGTTGATATCAAAGTTGAAGCATATCCAAAGATCAGGTGGGCCCCAGAGTAATAATTCATAGGCTGATCTGACCGTTGGGCCACTTTCACAGGGATCCAAAGGCTGAAATTTGACATGTACGGTTAATTTATGATCCTTAGGCCATATATGAAGTTTTGATCCGAACGGATGGTTGGAACCTTGTGATTTTTTATTCTGGACCAATTTCAGGCCACTTGAGCTTCAGTTTCTCGATTTTCTCGGATCTCTGGCATGTAAATCCGTCAATCTTGGTCCCCTGGAGTCCATCCCTTAATTTGATAATGAGTGTCTGACATTTTACTCCATGTATCTTCGTGGCATAGAGACTAGATTCAACCGAGAAGATCGGAATGCCGATGAAGGGCAGGAGCATGAACAAGGACTCATATCTGTTTCGCACATAACGTTCGTCCTTTAGGATCCCCGACGTTTCAGGATATGGACCTTGGGGATCTAGAAAGGTGCGGTGGTATGTGTTGCATAATTGTAAAGAAATAGAGTCGTACTTAGAGTAAGTCTTCCCTCGATTATTATTTTCTCTACCTACGATGATCTTAATGTTTCTTGCTGATGACGTGCCATTTATGTGTAGCGAACATATCGACCAAATGAAGTCCCAATTCCTGACAAATTATGATCGAATGCATCAGGATCAGTTTCCAGAATGGTTCACAAAACGTATAAGATTTCACATTGTATCTCACCACACTTAGAATGAACCTAAGAAAATCCCTAAACAATTATATTTTGTACATGATAATAGATGAAGACGTCGCGTACTAGTAACTTTATAGATGCGTTTGATGCACTATACTCACTGGCGTGTGGCCCTGATAGACGTGTATCTAGATATATAGGCTGTATTGTAAACAAGATTCAATTCCACATTGAAGAACGTGAGAAGTATAGGACCACACAAAATAGTGGAGTGGTTGTGAAAGGAACGCATGAGGAGGTAGAAATAGACTTTTATGGCATTTTGACGGATATTATTGGGCTGAATTATTGTATGAGAAAGCGGGTGTACTTATTTAAATGTAATTAGTGGGACGTTGGAAATAAGAAGTATGAGCGTAAATTTTGACGGATATTATTAGGCTGAGTTATTGTATGAGCGTAAATTTATCTCGTAAGTGGTTTAAGGACGACCCATTTGTCCTCGCCGGCCAAGCCGAACAAGTATTTTACCTCGCTGACACCAAGTAAGGTGGCTCTTGGCAAGTGGTGCAGAAAATAAAGTCCAAGAATGTATTTGACGTTCCCGTACCATAAGTTGAAGATAGCGAGGATGGGAGAAATGAAACGTCTAGGGTTAAACAAGCATATCAAGAAGACATGCCATCTGGGATACAGGGACTAATTCAAGTGTTGATATTGATGTGGTGAAATTGGACAGAGATGATGTGCCACCTGATCATGTTGATGCCTCAATAATACATGACATTGTTAGTGCTGATAGCGGTTCATTAATGACGGCGTTGCAGACGATGAAGAGGAAATACTGATCAGCGATAGTGATGGTGAAGAAGAAATAGTTCTAAGCGATAGTGATACAGACGACGATTATTAAATGTACACATGATTTACATGTCATTTTTCAATTCGAATAATTTATGTATTCCATATATACGTGTAACATCTTGAATTTTTGCCAACCTGGAATTAGACGTCTTTAGGCGATGGAACAATCCTAACACCTGTTTAACTTTTCAAACACTCAATTCAAGGGTCTTAAATCCCTTCTTCAAACCATTCTCTTGAAAACCTCACCTTTCCTTCACAAATCTCACCTTTCACTACCTTATCCTTCAAAAGTAACTAAGTGCTAAGCTAGATTAGCTACGAAATCCGCTGGATCCACTTTAAATACGATCTGCAAGACCCAAAACTTGTAGAATCATTGACGCTAGGTTACCCTAAAATCTAGGATCAATCTCATTACCCGACTGCTCTCGGGAGCCTCACGAAACTCCGTATCAGATCTGGACCGCACATCGAAGGTCCGATTAACGCAAAGTTAAACGGTTAGGACTGCCTTGCTGGGCTGACAACCATCTCGAAAATCAAATCCAGATAGTGTCCCAGTGCTATTCGCTTGAGCTCGGAGCGAGGAGTGTGAGAACACCTGATTTTCTTTATAAATTAAATCTCAAATAGTAATCTAAGACTTGTCGCTTGCGGGCTTGATATAAGCAATCAGACCGTCAGAATCTGACCCAAATACACCCTCGGATCAGGGGAAATTTCATACACATGCCCATGCACTTGTAACCCTGATCGAGTTCCGGTGACTGTCGAATTGAAACTGGTCCGCCACGTATGATCTGAGAATCCGACTGGAACAAAAACTTAACTCGACCTAGATCCAAGGTCAGTGAGCTTAAGTCCGACCTTTGGCTCAAGGGGGGCCGCCAGAAGTGCTCCGTTGAGACGGAACAGACCCACTTTAGTTATAACCTAAGTATACCTTGACCTTAAGTCTATTTTGGAGAGTTTCTAGACTATATAAGGACCTTAAACCCTCACTCTCTCATTCCATACGAATTTGAGAAAACCTAAGAGAGAAGAGAGAAAAGAGAGAGAAAGTGTGGGAGATGTGGGAGGATCTCCCCGATACTCTACCGTGCCGCTATCCAAGCTTAACCATCCCGCTCTAATCGCTTTTCTGGCGATTCCGGCTTTGTTCTTAGGTAAGAAAACCTAACCCTAATCTGTTCTAGGCTTTCTATTGTTGCAAGTAGCGAAATAGCTAATCTATTTCATGATTCAGGTTGTTATACCATCGTTGACAAAGACCTAAAGTCTCTGTCTAATTCGTTACGATTCTACGATAAAAGGTGCGGACTTTAGACGTATAGGTTATGGTTTTCAACGCTTTCAATGTCAGATAATGAAAGATTCATGATCTGCATGCAATTGCACATGTACAAAGTGCTGTCCGTTTCATTTTTCGGTTATACGTTAACTATGTTGAATATATTGTATTCTTCGTATTTGTAGAAAATACCGTATACGTATGAAATATGGATTTGTGCTTAACATGATTATCTGTCGTGACTATGTGCTTGTATGTATGCGACAACTCCCTAGCGAAAGGACTTGCCCTAAATCACGCCACGGCCACTATACGCTATATGTGTTAAAATGTGTAGCCCAAGTGTTTGTGGAAATGACTGAATGAATATGGAACATGGATTCCTGCTTTCCATGACTATCCGTCGTGGGTGAACGCGTGTTATAATTAGGGCAGTTCCCTAGTGAAAGGATTTGGCCTAATACCTATGTGATCAACATACGTCATGTATGTTGATGTACGTAGTCTAAAGTGTTTGTTGAAATGTCTGAATGAGTAGTAGTCAATAAATTGTAATGTATAAGGGTGTTGAGATAGGATTCTCAACTACCTTAGTGATGTGTATGATTTCCTTCATCTAAGTTGTTTAGTTTAATCACTTACTGGTTTATGAAACGTATGTGTTTGGATTTTCTGTTTGCATTGTGTTTTATAACATGCTTGTTAATATGTTTGAATTACTTGTTTATTTAATTCTGCTCTGACTACTTCACATGCTTAAGTTGTATTCCATAAAAGCCGTGAGGGGTGATGGGGGAGTGGTGTAACGATTCCGTGCAACAGCCCTGACAACCCTAAGCAGTCGATGTTGGATCTTTGATTGTTATGATTTGAAATCTTGATTTGTTACTGCTTTGACTGTCTCATATGCTTATCTGTTGAAATGAAATGAAGTTGGGACTATTGTATAGTCCAGGCAATCGGTAGCGGGATTGAATTCGTGGCTGAGATTCATTCGCCACGTAGGGTGTGTTTGACGAACCCGTGTCGTACTTCGGTTGGCAGCAGTGGTTAGGCCACGCGAAGTGTTTATACACTTCATGTCGTTCAATTGATAGTGCGCTCGAGCTAGTCGAGCCCGTCAAGTAACCCGATCCGCCTTATGTATGTTCACCATGTTTGGACGCCTTTGCTTGAACCTAGGGTACCAAACTTACCAGTGGAATTCCATTAACCATGGTACCACGATCCGCTAAGACTCATGAGCCGGGCATGGTGGTATGGGACACCATGGTCGAGCTGTCGACTTACGTTGGGGCCACGAGCCTCCCCGTAGTGACCATTGAGCAACCAGACTCGTGAGCCGAATACGGTGGTATGGGATACTATATTCGAGCTGTCGGCCTACACTGCTTTAATGGGTGATGGGGAGTGGTGTAACGATTCCGTGTAACAGCCCTGACAGCCCTGACCGTACCCGGTGTAGTGACCTCGAGCATACTCTGAATCTACAGCGAGGCGACGAGCCTTCCCGTAGTAAATAGAGTATAAACTAGGCCTGTATTGATAAGGTGATGGGGGAGCGGTGCAACGAGTGCGTGTAACAGCCCTGGTAGCCCTTTACAGCGACCTAGAACCGTATCATCGTATGAGAGTATCTAGGACTGACGACCCTAGAATGGATCATTGTTTGGGAATGATATAAGGGAGGTACCTTAGTTTCCCAATACTGCTGTATGAAAAGGACTAATAACAACTCGGTAATCATGCTCATCATCGCACTGCATGTGCTTGAAAGATGTGGAGCACTGAGGGATGAACGCATGTCGCGGACGTAAGATGGTGTCGCATGAGGGAGTATGTTGGTGAGGGCATGTATCATGACAACATTCATACTTGCATTAATAAGAGTATTTAGAATTGTTTGATTGTACTGCTTTATCATTATTGCTTGATTGAATTGATAACATGTTAACCTATGCTTTATTGTTCCACTGAGTTGATCACTCACTCCCACGTTACGGGACGGTGCTTGCAACACCAACCAGACTGTCTTAGCTGTAGGTGATGGCGATGCTTATGAAGCATAGTCGGACCACTACTATGATGTTGAGGAGGAGTTCTCCTACATGTAACTCTCTGACGGGTCCATGAAGACCTGGAATTGCATTGACGGGGCTATGGTATTTGGGATAGAAGACATTACACTTCCTCAATTTGGTATATTTTAGAATTGTACTTGTAAATAGTTAACCTGGTAACATTATCACACTCTGGAGACTCACCACAGTTTATATAGTTTATAAATCTATCACAGTCTTCTACTTGCTATCTCACTTGTCTCTAGAGTATGATATGGTGTTTTGGCTTAATCTCACTCATCTTCAATGCACTAATACAGACAACATTCAATCATCATTCATTATGTTGCACAAGTGATGCGTTAGAACTCGGGAGTTGAGTTTATGTTCGACCCCCGATTTTCAGGGCATTATAAGATGGTATCAAAGCATGATTTGGATTAAACCGGACCTGGGTTATGGTCACACGACGTACTCTGACGCACTCTGACTTAGGAGGGAGCGACGGAATGTAGAAACAGTCATAGGTTGTCCCAGTTTCGCTAATCGGCGAAGTTCACTGAAAATGATCGCTGTAATCGAGTCTGTACTCAACCCTGGTCACATGGGTCGACCTTAAAACACTCCTAAGCCGTCTATTGACTGGTGTAGATCACAAATCACCCCATCCCAGCTGTTAGAAATTGGTAAATACAGATATATATCAGAAACTTCCTGGAACGACTCGAAACGGAATCGGGGGCCAAAGGATGCAATCCGGGGGGACCCACGGTGGACCTGGGGTACATTTGGCACCCTGGGAGGGGGGTGGCCACTGCCCTACCCCGGTAGCACCGCGATCAGTCCAGAGGACCTGGCGGCGCCGCGCTCACCGCAGTCGACCGCGGTCCCCTTGGGCCGGGCTGGTCGGGCCGGTGCTGGTCGGTGTCGGCTCGACCCCTAGACACGTGTGGGGCCCACGAAATTTTGTGGGGCCCCTCTTTCTTGTTCGTTTTTCCCCCTCCCTCTCAAGCACCCCTCCAAGCTCTCCTTTTCTCCAAAAATTGTTGTTTTCTCTCTTAAACCCCCCCTCCATTCACCTATTTCATTATTTTCTGTCAAAACGCACATACTTCCACCGTGTTCAGCAACACCTACCTCCCAGCCCTCTCATTTCCTTTCATTTGAGCTCCTACACCCCCCATTTGAGGCTCAAACTTGTGTACACCTCCTAACCCATCCCATCTCTTCATTTTCCTTCTTCAATCACTTTCATTTAAGCCTATGTAGACTCAAGATTCTGAAGCCAACAATCCCTCTCCTATCTTCTCCATTTCCTTTCATTTGAAGCACAAAACCCGCAGTTTTGTTTGGAACATTTAGGGCCCGTTCGGCCAACTGCATTAGGTGAGATTAGGTGGATGAAATTGTAAAAGTAATAATAAATGTATGCGTAAGGTACGGTCCCTAGATTGGGTGTATCCCATGTTTTCCAATGCCATGTTTGGAATGTATGCAATGAAAAGTATATCCCGGGTTTTCCTTTCAAATTACACTTAGAAATTCCTCATCATGGGATATGGAAATCCCATCTCCCACTTTCCAACACAAGGCTCATTTTCCATAGCCTATACCATTCATTTTAATCCCCACCCACCCTCCTACCAAACATGTCATTCACAATCCCGAGGTGGGATTAGCAATGCTGTCCTATATAATACAACTTAAGATCACTGGCCGAATAGGCTCTTGGAGTTTTGGACCTAGAGTGGTGTTCCTAGATTTCAACAAACCTGACCGTATAGGGAATCCAACAAATTAATAATGTGAACCCCAGGATCTTCTTAGCGAGTATGAACATGTGTGAAATGCTCGGGCGTAGTTAAATTCAACTTCAGGCGACTCAATTCCAATCAGACAACGTTTGACCCTAAGTGATAAACAATTTCTTGTATTAGAACATAGACTTTGGATTACAACTATTGGTTGGTTATCCTAAGGAATGTAGATAAATTTAGTTAGTTGACTTGATTAGGTTGGAGCGAGACCCCGTTCCTTCGTTGAAACCACTTAGTACTCATAGGCTTCTTTAACAACTCTTAGGAGGCTTGTTTGATTAGTAACTATTCACGCTCAGAGGAAACTTATATATCCCTTGGATTTAATGATAGGTCAAATCAATACATCCCTTAGAATCGCCTTCTCAAGGACTTAGTACAATCGGGAACACGGAGCGGAGAAACTATATATAAGCGAGGTATTCGCGGTTTGAATCGAATTCTCAATCCTGGTAGTAACCAATGAACCCTATGCTCTGATCAAGCAAAAGGTCAGGATCAACTAGGATGAAGAAATGATATGACAATTTTCTGTCCTAGTTAGGCAGAAGGTCCATGTATCCGACTCAGACCCACTACACAACTTTCCTTCCGTGTTAACCGACCACTTGCAACTAAAATGTTATTATTTCATCCTTGAGAAGTGTTAGGAATATATAGCCGATAGAGAAGAAATTTCCCAAATGGACAACAGACTGTTAGGAAGTAGGCCTCGAACCACGGACCATTCTGACATGTATAATGTGCATATGAACGTAGAAAGATAGCCTGCCTGTTCAGCTAGACATGATTAAATAGGATAAGTCTGGACCGTGGCAAAACTCCTTGGTAGAAGTAGGCATCTTGCCTCAAACTCATACCTGCCCCTGAAATTAACCACAATACCCATCATCTTTAGCTCCTTTCTATAACCATAGGTACCAATGTCATAACACACATCATCGATGAGAGGAAGACCAATGTATTGATAGATCGCTTCCCATTTCATACCAAAGATAGGTCTAAATTTCACCTCGTTCTAACACACGGAGTGAGACATAGATCCTTGAGCCTTAGGAAATTAAGTTTTTAAGGGGGGTAGAATATTATGAGCCCAATCTAGTTAGGTCGGCTAATACACCTCTTTGATCTGGGTGGCACAGTGGAAACGTGGTGGACCCTTGCCCCATTGGCCCAGGATCGAAAGAAATTACTCCCAGTTATACGCAAGGTTAGGTCATTAAATAGGATCTGAATTTTCCTTAGAACGCCAATAATGAAGTCATGGAACGAAATCAATCAGGGTTCAAGTGTTAAACAATTTCATGTTACAGAATAGGCCTAACAATGGGTATAAACCAAATTACAATAGCCAAGGTCAACGTATCTACAACTGTGCTCATTGAATACGAATATAATAGAAGCCTGTTCTACTATGAGAAACCGTTTTAAGATGATCTAGTAAGATTTGATTCACCATTTTCTTGGACATAGATAATATCGAGGACTCTCCTAAGCCAAGACCCAACGGGCAACCTTATGGCTAGGAAATTTGAACCTTTCGTTGATGGGCACTCCCTAAGCTTTTAGAGTGATCGAACTACGGAGTTACTGAAATATACAACTGCGAAGCATTCGCGGCTTGACCCAATTCTCAATCCTGGGCGACTACCAATGGACTCACTGCTTGGCCGAGCAGAAGACCAGGATCTACCAGGACTAGGAAGGGATACGATGAGCTTTCTACCTTGGCCAGGTAGATGATCGATGTATCAGGATCAAGCCTTATAATTGTCTCTCCGTGTTGGTCAAACATTGAAAACAGCTATCTTACTCTAACTAGTTGGGAATCGTCGCCAAGACTCCAAATAGAAAAGAAATCCACTGTAGCAAACCATCAGGATAAAAGCAAGGGATAAAGAAATAAATTTTTTTTAAGGGGGGTAGCCTGAAATGTCCTAGACTAGTATGCACAAGATACGCCCTACCACGCATAGAGACTTGAAATCAATAAGTCTTAGGCAAATGAAATAATAGAATCCTTACTTATTACCCTTAGCCAATTTTGGGGACGAAATTATTTTTTAAGGGGAGTAGATTATAACATCCTGAATTTTTGCCAACCTGAAATTAAACGTCTTTAGGCGATGGGACAATCCTAACTCCTGTTTAACTTCTCAAACACTCAATTCAAGGGTCTTAAATCCCTTCTTCAAACCATTCTCTTGAAAACCTCACATTTCCTTCACAAATCTCACCTTTCACTACCTTATCCTTCAAAAGTAACTAAGTACTAAGCTAGATTAGCTATGAAATCCGCTGGATCCACTTTAAATACGATCTGCAAGACCCAAAACTTGTAGAATCATTGACGCTAGGTTACCCTAAAATTTAGGATCAGTCTCATTATCCGGCTGCTCTCGGGAGCCTCACGAAACTCCGTATCAGATCTGGACCGCACATCGAAGGTCCGATTAACGGAAAGTTAAACGGTTAGGACCGCCTTGCTGGGCTTGACAACTATCTCGAAAATCAAATCCAGATAGTGTCCCAGTGCTATTCGCTTGAGCCCAGAGCGAAGAGTGTGAGAACACTTGGTTTTCTTTATAAATTAAATCTCAAATAGTAATCTGAGACTTGTCGCTCTTGATATAAGCAATCAGACCATCAGAATCTGACCCAAATACACCCTCGGATCAGGGGAAATTTCATACACATGTCCATGTACTTGTAACCCTGATCGAGTTCCGGTGACTGTCGAACTGAAACTGGTCCGCCACACGTGATCTGAGAATCCGACTGGAACAAAAACTTAACTCGACCTAGATCCAAGGTCAGTGAGCTTAAGTCCGACCTTTGGCTCAAGGGGGGCCGCCAGAAGTGCTCCGTTGAGACGGAACAGACCCACTTTGGTTATAACCTAAGTATACCTTGACCTTAAGTCCATTTTGGAGATTTTCTAGCCTATATAAGGACCTTAAACCCTCACTCTCTCATTCCATACGAATTTGAGAAAACCTAAGAGAGAGAAGAGAGAAAAGAGAGAAAGTGTGGGAGATGTGGGAGGATCTCCCCAATACTCTACCCTGCCGCTATTCAAGCTTAACCATCCCGCTCTAATCGCTTTTCCGGTGATTTCGGCTTCGTTCTTAGGTAAGAAAACCTAACCCTAATCTATTCTAGGCTTTTTATTATTGCAGGTAGCGAAATAGCTAATCTATTTCGTGATTCAGGTTGTTATACCATCGTTGACAAAGACCTAGAGTCTCTGTCTAATTCGTTACGATTCTACGACAAAAGGTCCGGAATTTAGACGTATAGGTTATGGTTTTCAATGCTTTCAATGTCAGATAATGATAGATTCATGATCTGCATGCAATTGCACATGTACAAAGTGCTGTCTGTTTTATTTTTTGGTTATACGTTAATTATGTTGAAGATACTATATTCTTCGTATTTGTAGAAAATACCGTATACGTATGAAATACGAATTTGTGCTTAACATGATTATCTATCGTGACTATGTGTTTGTATGTATGCGACAAGTCCCTAGCGAAAGGACTTGCCCTAAATCACGCCACGGCCACTATACGCTATATGTGTTAAAATGTGTAGCCCAAGTGTTTGTGGAAATGACTGAATGAATATGGAACATGGATTCCTGCTTTCCATGACCATCCGTCGTGGCCGCACGCGTGTTATAATTGGGGCAGCTCCCTAGTGAAAGGATTTGGCCTAATACCTATGTGATCAACATACGTCATGTATGTTGATGTACGTAGTCTAAAGTGTTTGTTGAAATGTCTGAATGAGTAGTAGTCAGTAAATTGTAATGTATAAGGGTGTTGAGATAAGATTTTCAACTACCTTAGTGATGTGTATGATTTTCTTCATGTAAGCTGTTTAGTTTAATTACTTACTGGTTTATGAAACGTATGTGTTTGGATTTTCTGTTTGCATTGTGTTTTATAACATGCTTGTTAATATGTTTGAATTACTTGTTTATTTAATTCTGCTCTGACTACTTCACATGCTTAAGTTGTATTCCATAAAAGCCATGAGGGGTGATGGGGGAGTGGTGTAACGATTCTGTGCAACAGCCCTGACAGCCCTAAGCGGACGATGTTGGACCTTTGATTGTTATGATTTGAAATCTTGATTTATTACTGCTTTGACTGTCTCATATGCTTACCTGTTAAAATGAAATGAAGTTGGGACTATTGTATAGTCCAGGCAATCAGTAATGGGATTGAATTCGTGGCTGAGATTCATTCGCCACGTAGGGTGTGTTTGACGAACCCAAGTCATACTTCGGTTGGCGGCAGTGGTTAGGCCACGCGAAGTGTTTATGCACTTCATGTCGTTCAATTGATAGTGCGCTCGAGCTAGTTGAGCCCGCCAAGTAACCCGATCCGCCTTATGTATGTTCACCATGTTTGGACGCCTTTGCTTGAACCTAGGGTACCAAACTTACCAGTGGAATCCCGTTAACCATGGTACCATGATCCGCTAAGACTCATGAGCCGGGCATGGTGGTATGGGACACCATGGTCGAGCTGTCGGCCTACGTTGGGGCCACAAGCCTCCCCGTAGTGACCAGTGAGCTACCAGACTCGTGAGCCGAATACGGTTGTATGAGACACTGTATTCGAGCTGTCGGCCTACACTGCTTTGATGTGTGATGGGGGAGTGGTGTAACGATTCCGTGTAATAGCCCTGACAACCCGACCGTACCCGGTGTAGTGACCTCGAGCATACTCTGAATCTACAGCGAGGCGACGAGCCTTCCCGTAGTAAATAGAGTATAAACTAGGCCTGTATTGATAAGGTGATGGGGGAACGGTGCAACGAGTGCGTGTAACAGCCCTGGCAGCCCTTTACAGTGACCTAGAACCACATCATCGTATGAGAGTATCTAGGACTGACGACCCTAGAATGGATCATTGTTTGGGAATGATATAAGGGAGGTACCTTAGTTTTCCAATACTGTTGTATAAAAAGGATTAATAACAACTCGGTAATCATGCTCATCATCGCACTGCATGTGCCTAGAAGATGTGGAGCACTGAGGGATGAACGCATGCCGCGGACGTTAGATAATGTCGCATGAGGGAGTTTGTTGGTGAGGGCATGCATCATGACTGCATTTATACTTGCGTTAATAAGAGTATTTAGAATTGTTTGATTGTACTGCTTTATCATTACTGCTTGACTGAATTGATAACATGTTAACCTATGCTTTATTATTCCACTGAGTTGATCACTCACTCCCACGTTACGGGACGGTGCTTGCAACACCAACCAGACTGTCTTAGCTGCAGGTGATGGCGATGCTTATGAAGCAGATCCGGACTACTACTATGATATTAAGGAGGAGTTCTCCTACATGTAACTCTCTGACGGGTCCATGAAGACCTGGAATTGCATTGACGGGGCTATGGTATTTGGGATAGAAGACATTACACTTCCTCAATTTGGTATATTTTGGAATTGTACTTATAAATAGTTAACCTGGTAACATTATCACATTCTGGAGACTCACCACAATTTATATAGTTTATACATCTATCACAATCTTCCGTTTATTATCTCACTTGTCTCTGGAGTATGATATGTTGTTTTCGCTTAATCTCACTCATGTTCGTTGCACTAATACAGACAACATTCAATCATCATTCATTATGTTGCATAAGTGACGCGTTGGAACTCGGGAGTTAAGTTTATGCTCGACCCCCTATTTTCAGGGCGTTATAATACGTGAAAATTACAAGTCATGATTTGTTCTTTTAATTGACTTGTTTATAATCCACATTTGTAGTTGAGTCAATTTCTGATCATGTCCTCTTTAAACCGGAGCGTAGCGGAAGCACGAAGCATACTTGATCAGCTGTTGCAGATGAACTTTTTGGTCTTATATTCTTCTGGTAGGGCCAAAGAGTTAGCCGGTCTGGTCGATGAGTGTGCAGCGGAATATATCGACGACGACTCAGAAGAAAGATTACACCATCTCAAACAAATTCCGGAGCTGATGGAGGTATATAACCATGGGAAACATGCTATGGAAGATGCGGTGCACTCACTTGCACATCTGAATGGAGTCCCGAAAGACTAGATTTCTCCTATTATGACTGTCGAGTTGGCTATAACAATGTCGAGTGCTTCACGCAACATGACATATGCTTCTGAAGCGTACAATAACTTACGCAGGGAGTACTTCAGATAGTTTACTTCAAAGTTATTTCGTATTACAACAAAATACATGTATTTAATATAAAATGAAAATGTGTAATGGAATTTCTAAGGGTTAATTTAGATTAAAGTTTACAGTTTTATTATATTCTGCTTGCATTATAGTGTAATGGTCTAATCATATTTTAATCATCACTCTAAGCATAAGCACAAATGCATTGTACCATGAACACTACTTGTATAATGTTTTATTATATTCTACTTGTATTGACATTGTTTAAATTTATAAGTTCGTAGCTCGCATATATTCAGTGATAGCACCAGGTGGGAGACTACGTCATTCGCGCACTGGATCTGTCCCTTCTACCTGTGATGCAACGAAGACAGCATCGGCGTTACATGTTGCATCGTAGGCATTTGATCCCTCAGTCGCGCATACACCGGGCACTGCATGTAAGTCTAAACATATATTTCTTTTAATGACTTCTGTTTATGCTTAGACTTACATATTTCTTTTGCAATAGCACTGTCGACCAGCCAACGAGAACGTGAACCCATGCGTGGGTTACTTTTAGATTGACTTACGCGTGAGGGTAGGGTGACAGTAGAGTTCCCACAGGACTGCATTAGACCTGTTGGGAACAATGTCAGGTTGTTTACGTCGGAGGTCGGTGTCTTATACCGATATCTGATCCCCCCACTACCCCCCGTTGGGCGGATGTGACAAATGATGTGCGACAGCTCATCCGTCACCGCCTTCAGGTAAATTTTAGTAAATTAAAATTTATTTTATAAAAGTTCATTTACGGTTAAGTTATTTTCTTAATAAGTTTATTTACCTTAATCTGTTATTTACAAAACTGCAGGATAAATTTGACTTGAATTTGAGTATTCCGCACATTGCCCATGCCGTCGACGACATGGTTAAGGATCAGTTCAAGGAGTACCGCGGTGACTTACATAAGCGGTACAAGCAGTGCGTGAGCCACGAGGAGGTCGTACAGTTCGCACAGGCGCACGTGACCCATGACGATTGACGGATATAATTAATAACAATGTATTATGAATAATGTGTTTAAAAGAGGAACAAAATAAATTCTGAGAACAGGGGAAAGTTAGAAGTGAACCACATGGCTGGTTCAAAGTCATTTGTACGACTTCGTCATGACATGGTCAGAAATTACTGGTAATTAATAAGTTGATATATTCTTTCCATGTATTTATATTAACTCTATTGTCCTTTTGATTGCGCAATGAGATTCTATCACTGGTAAAGAGCCCGGACCGGTAGACCTCTAAGAGGGACTCACTGTCAGCGAGATCTTGGGTTCATCCTACAGCCAGCGAGAATTGGGTAAAAATCCTTACATTGTAAAATTTAATTGCATTGAATTAGAATAATGCCATTTGTTATGAAAATTTATATGTTTTTATTATAGGCGGCGATGGACACCTTACGCAGTCAGCCCACTCCTGATGGTTCTCAGCGGAGTGAGCCAGAGATCTTGAGTCAGGTGCTTAGCATCCATTCTGGATATGTGCGTGGGCTTGACCATGGTGTCAAGCTCATGGCACCCGCTAGAGCTGCCTCCAGCCGATCCATCGTCATTGGTGACAGCACCATACGTCGAGCTAATATCGCAGAGAGAGAGGTTGAGCAGTTACGGGTCGTCGTCCATGACATCAGAGAGCAGTTGGAGAGGCAGAGTGAGCAGCTGGAGAGGTAGAGGGAGGAGCAGGAGAGGAGGATGGATGAGCTAACGAGGCAAAGGGAGGAGCAGGAGAGGAGGATGGAGGAACTGACGAGGCAGTGAGAGGAGCAGGAGAGGAGGAGGATGGAGGAGCTGACGAGGCAGAGAGAGGAGCAGGAGAGGAGGATGGAGGAGATGTAGGTGGAGCATGAGCGACGGATGACAGAGATGTTTCAGGCTCTCACTGCACGCTTATCCACCGATGCCCCACCACCTCCTCCTTCATCTTTGTAATTTTTTGTATTTTTATTTATGATGTTAAGCTTATATGTATTTATGTGTAAATGAATGTGATGTGGATAAGATTGCTTGTGTTTGGATTAATGTAGTTTATGTTTGGATGGATTTACTAGTTTGGGTTTAGATGGATGTGAATGTGAATATGATGAAATATATTATATAACAGGTGTATATCAGGAAGAATATGATGAAATATAACAGATGTATATCAGCGATTTTGTGCTGGATGGAAGAAAAAACAAAAGGAGACTTTTACCTACGAACTTTTTCGTAGGTAAAAGTCTCATATACATTTTTTTACCTACGAAACTTTTCGTAGGTAATAGTCTCATCCACTTGTAAATTTTCTGTAAAATATTTTTACTTACGAAACAAATCGTCGGTAAAAGTTTTTCATGAATTTTTTACCGATGAAATAATTCGTCGGTAAAGGTTTTGTAAAGAATTTTACCTACAAAAAGCTTCGTCGACAAAGTTTTGTACTTATTTTTACCGACGAACTAATTCGTCGGTAAAAGTTTTCCAAATATTTTTACCTACAAAAACATTCGTTGGCAAAGGTTTTTACTTTTTTTTACCGATGAAATAATTCACCGGTAAAAGTTTTCTAAATATTTTTACCTACGAAAAAAGTCATCGGCAAAGGTTTTTACTTTTTTTTTAGCGACGAAACTTTTCATCGGTATAAGTTTTGTAAATATTTTTAGCGACGAAACTTTTCATCGGTGTAAGTTTTCTAAATATTTTTAGTTACGAAAATTGTCATCGGTATAAGTTTTCTAAATAGTTTTACCGACGACAATTTTCATCGGTAAAAGTTTTTAACTTATTTTTTACCGGCAAAAAAATTCGTCGGTAAAAATCTTCCCATTGCCGACGATTCAAATTTTCGTCGGTAAAAGCCTTTCCCGTCAGTCTTTTACCAACGAAAATTTTCATCGTTAAAACGTTTTACAGATGAAGAAATACCTTTTAGCGACGAAAATTTTCGTCGGTAAAAGTGGGTTTTCTTGTAGTGTCATTTCCAATCCCGACAAGGTGAGTGCATCTGTTTCTTCTTCTTAATCTTCTTCTTCTTTTCCTCTTTCTTGATTCCGTTGGAGATCCAGTCATCTAGATGAAGATTTGAATGGACGGCTGTGATTATCTACCCTTTTTATGTGGGTGGATATAACACATACATCAGGTAGGAGGACCGGATTCCGTGATGGCTTGATGTGTTGGGCCAGGTGCTAGAGAATGGGGTCCACCTGATGAGTGGCTTGGACTTGAATCGGGTTCCGTGATGGCCCGCCTGATGCACGTCGTCCATCTGTTTGGACAATGGGCCCACCTAATGTATGCATTGTATCCATGTTGTCCATCTGTTTAGACAATGGGCCCACCTGATGTATGCGTTGTATCCATGTTGTCCATCTATTTGGGTAGTGGGCCCACCTAATGTATGGGTTATATCCACACTAGTCATCTGTTTGGACAATGGGCCCACCTGATATTTGGGAGACTTATGAAAACTAAGAACAGAATCTCAATCATATCCACAGACTATACACAATTTTCTCAGATGACTCATACTTTAGTCATTCATCTCACAGACCAATTAATATGCCATTGTTATGGAAAGGAACAAATCAGGAAATACACAGTGATTAGTTGTCCATGCAAGCTCTTGATTCCATTAGATGCTTAAGACAGTGGGCCTGTTTGGATTAGCGGAATCCAAATGGTAGATTTGAAAAATGAAAACTTTACATCCAAGGAAATATGTGGAAAAGAATCCAACTAAACTGCTTTGTCTCTTAGCACATGTGATTTCCATGGAAATGTGGAGAAGCCAATCATCATGAAGTGAGAACAGTCTCTTGAAAAACATGGAAACCTCCATTTCCTTAAAAAAAAAAAAAAAAAAAAAAAAAAAAAAAAAAAAAATTTAAATCGTCTTTTTTCAAGGAAACCCGTGGAAATGGAAATCAATTTCCACAGCTGACTTTGTTTCATATAACTGACCACTAATAGCTGGGACAGGGCTATGGCGATAATAATGGTTTAACCTTTTTCATGTAGAGTAATTTGAACCTATAGATAGGACCTACCAATTTCCTGTGCTAGACATGTGGGCAATTTATGGATAAACAATTGAGACCTACCAACTTCCTGTGTAATTCCTGTTGAAGTAACTAATGAGAAGCAATATGAGCCTTTGTTTGTATGATTTCTAGATATTATACCCAGATATGCATGAATACGCCATAGAAATGGCCTACACTTAATACTGACATTTTGGACATGCTCGAGACACATTGCCTATTTTAAGTATCTGGGTATGAAATGCCTATTTTTTCAAGTATCTAGGTATCAACGATTGGTGGTTTAAACACATTGAACTACTGTCTGCAAGCTGTATGATGCTTTCCTTCGAGTGATATGAACTTTGTTTTTTTGAAGCTCGAGCTCGACTCGACAGCTTTGGCAAACAAGCCAAGCTTGAATGTTGAGCTTGAGGCCGAGCTCGAGCTCGAGCTCGAACTCAAGTACACCATGGACAAGCCGAGCCGAGCTTGGCCCACCTCGACTCGACTCGGCTCGATGCCCACCTCTAGATGTACTTGACTCGTCGAGCAGCCAACAAAAAATCTGATTTTTATTATTTTTATATTTTTTAAAATTATAAATATACAAATAATAAATAGAACAATGCATAAACAATATGATTTAATTAATAAGAAGTACGCATACCAATATCATGTTTTAATTTGGAATATCTATTCCTAACAAGCGGTTTGGTCATAATGTCAGCAAACTGCTTTTCAGTCTGGATATATTCTAATGAAATGCTTTTGCCCTCAACTAATTCTCGAATATAGTGATATCAAATGTTGATATGTTTTGTACGAGAATGTTGAATAGGATTCTTTGAAATATTAATTGCGTTTGAATTATCATAGTATAATATCATAGTATCTTGTGCAATCCCATAATAAGCTAACATTCTTTTCATCCAGACTGCAATGTTGTAACGCCCTGAAAATTGGGAGTCGAGCAGAAACCTGACTCCTGAGTTCCAACACATCACTTATGCAACACGATTAATGATGATTGAATGTTATCCGTATTAGTACATTAAACATTAATGGGATTATACCAAATCAGCATATCATACTCCAGAGACAATTTAGATTACGCAAGCAGAAGACTGTGATATGTATAAAAACTGTATAAAAGTAATAGCAAGCCCTCGGAGTATGATTGTCACTAGGTTAAATAATTACAAGTTTAGTTCCAAAATGTACAAAACAAGAAAGTGTAATGTTCTCTATCCAAAACTCTGTAGCCCCGTCAGCGCAACTCCAGGTCTACATAGACCCGCAAGAGAGTTGTATATAGGAGAACTCCTCTTCGTCATCGTAATAGTCCGGCTCTGCCTCATGAACATCGCTATCACCTGTAGCTAAGACAGAGTTTAGTTGGTGTTTAAAACACCGTCCTGGAACGTGGGAGTGAGTGATCAACTCAGTGGAGCTATAAGGCAAAGGTTAACATGTTATCAATTCAATCAAGCAGTAATGATAAAGCAATACAATCAAACATCCCTAAGTACTCTGGTTAATGCAAACATGATATGTATTAAATGATGCATGCCCTCACTTGCACTCCCTCTGCGATCTTCCTCTTACGGTCGCGACATGCACCCCTTCCTCTGTGTTCAACACCAACGCCAAAGGCACATGCAATGCGGTGTATGAGCGTGATTACCGAGTTCTTATTAGACCTTTTCATACAGCAAGATTGGGAAGCTAAGGTACCTCCCTTATATCATTTCCCAAGCAATGATCCATTCTAGGGTCGTCAGTCCTAGCTAGTGTCATACGATGTTGCGGTTCTAGGTCGTTACAAAGGGCTCGTTACCTCAATGCAGGCCTAGCTTATACTCTAGTTGCTATGGAAAGGCTCGTCACCTCAGCGTAGTCTCAGAGTATGCTCGAGGTCACTACGAATGACTCGTTACGTAATCGTAGACCGATAACTCAAATACAGTGTCCCATACCACCGTATTCGGCTCACAAACTTAGGTTGCTCACTGGTCACTACAGGTGGGCTCGTCACCCCGGTGTAGGCCGATAGCTCGAGCACGGTGTCCCATTCCACCATGTCAGGCTCATGAGTCTTAGTGAATCGAGGTACCAAGTTAACGGGGTTTCCACTGGTGAGTTTGGTACCCTAGGTTTAAGTAATTGCTTCCATACATGGTGAACATACATTGGGCTAATCAGGTTACTTGACGAGCTTGATTGGTACGGGCGCACATCGAGATGATCGACATGAAGTGCGTAAGCACTCTGTGTGGCTTGACCATTGTCAACAACCAAAGTACGGCTCAGATTCATCGAGCACATCCTGTGTGGCAAAACAACCTTAGCCACCACACCAGGACTCGTTACCGATTGCGTGGACTATACCATATGCTCAAACACACTCTGATATGAGAAATATGTACACATGATAATCATACAACATTTAACAACCAATGCAAACCTGGATAGCATTTGAACGTATAATGAAACACATATAACATGCCATTCTACATCCCCACCATTTAGATTACAGTTACTTGAAGGAATTTATGCATATAGCTAAGGTAGTTGGGAATCCTATTTCAGCATCCTTATTAAGTACAGTTCATCTAACAACTTCTCATATAGACATTTTATCACACTCTCATGCTACACATATCAACATACATAACATATGTTGATTATAACATATATTTGGACAAATCCTTCCAACAAGGAGTTGTCACATACACAACAATCATGTATTTGCATTCCATAGACATGGCGGGCACAACTCATAATTCCATATTCATTCAGTCAGTTCAACAAACACTTAGAATGCATTGAAAATAGCCTAACCTACATATATGTGTAATATGCTGAAACATCCTAACTACGCATATGTGATAGCACTCAAGTCAGTCATAAATCATTGACTGACATTGAAAGCCTTGAAAACCATAACCTAAACGTTTATAGTTCACACCTTTCGCTGATAAACAAGTATCGAACTCAGTTTGTATGTCAAGTCTTCGTCTACGGCACGACGACCACCTATAGCATGAAATAGGTTAGCTATTTCATCACTTACACTATTTAAAACCCTAAAAAAGATTAGGGTTAGATTTCTTACCTAAGAACGGAATCGGAATCGCCCGTATAGTGATACAAGAATGGTGGTTAAGCACGTGGAGTAGCGGGATTGAATCCCAGGAACAAAGGCCAAATCTCTCTCTCTCACTTACTCTCTCTTTCCTTCTCTTTTCTCTCTTCACTCTCTTAGGGTTTTTCAAATTCGTATGGAATGAGAGAGAGAGAGAGGGGGGGTTTAAGGCTCTTATATAGGCCCAGAACTGATGGGAATGGCCCCAAGGCCATGGTATACTTAAGTTATAGTCAAATAGTGGTTGTTTCGGTCCAACGGAGCACATCTGGAGGCCCCTTTTCTGTGTACAGTTTGGAGTAGGTCCCCTGACATTGGATCTAGGTCAAGTTAATTTTTTGGTCCGATTGAATTTGTGGATCGACCGTGGCGGACCAGTTTCAGTTCAACGATCGTCGGCGCTCGATCAGGGCCACGAGTACATGGACCTGTGTATAAAATTTTCCCTGATCTGAGGGTGTATTTGGGTCAGATTCTGACGGTCTGAAACCTTAGATTTGGCCTGCAAGTGAATGGCCCAAATCACTTAAATCTGAGTTCATTTTCTAAAGGTATTCGCGTTTCTCACACACTTTGCTCCGGGTTCAAGTTGTGCGTTTCTGGATACTATCTGGAGTTAATTTCCGAGATGGTTGTCAAGTCTAGTAAGGCAGTCCTAACCGTATGGTTTCGCAGTAATCGGACTTTTGACGCGCGGTTTAGGTCCGATACGTAGTTTCAGTGTGCTCCCGAGAGCAACCGGGTTTAGATATTAATCCTAGATTTCAGGGTAATGTAGCGTTAATGATTCTTAAAGTTTTGGGTCTTGCAGTTTATATTTAAAGTGGTTCAAGCTAATTTCACAGCTAATCTAGTTTAACACTTAGTTAATTTCGTCTAATTTCTAAAGGATTTGGTCCTGAGTGATTTCTGCCTGAGATGGTACTCGGGTCTTTGTACGGATTTTTTTTGAGATGTTAAAGATGTATTCAGCTTCAGCTGTAGATAGTGATACAAAATTTTGTTTCTTGTTGAGCCAGGAAACTAAACAATTTCCTACATAGAAACATCTACCACTGGTAGATTTTTTATCGTCGATGTTTCCTGCCCAGTCTGCATCTATATATCCGGTAAGTTGTACAGTTGTATCATGTGGATACCATAGACCAAAATTAGCAGAACTTGCAACATATATAATTATGCGTTTAACAGCAATTAGATGTGATTCCTTAGAATCTTACTGATATCTAGCACAGATTCTAATGCTAAAAGCAATATCTGCTCTACTAGCAGTTAAGTATAAAAGACTACCAATCATGCTTCGATATAACCGAGAGTCTATACTTTTACCTATTTCATCCTTAGAGAGTTTAAGAGTTGTACTCATACGAGTATCAAACTTTTTACCGTTCTTGAATCCAAATTTCTTTACCAAATTCAAAGCATATTTGGTTTGAGAAATGAAAATACCATTTTCGTGTTGTTTTACTTGTAAACCAAGAAAGTAATTCAATTCTCCAATCATACTCATTTCAATGTTGGATTTCATCAGATCTGCAAACTCAATGGACAAGTTAGTGCTTGTAGATCCATAAATAATATCATCATATGTACAATCAATATATGTTCATTATATTTTTGATAAATAATGTTTTATCAACACTTCCCATGATAAAGTTGTGACTAAGTAAGAATTTAGTCAACTTTTCATACCATGTCCTGGGAGCTTGTTTTAAACCATAAAGTGTCTTTTTAAGACGATATACATGATCTGAAAATTTAGGGTCTTCAAAACTCGTAGGTTGTTCAACATATACTTCTTCATGTAATCACTATTTAAAAATGCACTTTTAACATCCATTTGATATATTTTTAATTTTTTATAACAAGCAATAGAAATAAATAATCTAATGTATTCAAGATGCGCAATTGGTGCAAAGGTTTTATTATAATCAATCCCTTCTATCTGAGTGTAGCCTTGTATAACCAGTCGTGCTTTGTTTCTAATGATATTTTCCATTTCATCAGATTTGTTCTTAAAAATCCATTTGGTCCCAATTATATGTTTATCAGATGGTCTAGGAACCAAATACGAAACATCATTTCTGACGAATTGATTTAACTCTTCTTGCATGGCTAATATCCAATTTTCATTGTTAAGTGCTTCTTTTACATTAGCCGGTTCAATTTAAGAAGTGAAGCAGACGTAGTTACAGATATTCTCTAACTGTTTTCTTATCTGAACACCAGAACGAGGGTTACCTAATATCTGATCAGTCAGATGGTCTTTGACCGATCTTAATTCAGCATTATCTGGATTAGATGAAGAATCGGTTTTCTCAATAAAGTTGACTTCATCATCATCTTAACTTAGTGAGGGTGTGATCAGGTGATCATCAATTACAACGTTAATAGATTCTTGGATCACTTCTGTTCTTTTGTTAAGAACACGATATGCTCGACTATTCAGAGTATAACCCAAGATTATTCCCTCATCACTCTTGGCTTCAAACTTCTCCAAATTTTTCGGTCACGTAATATGAAACATTTACTTCCAAAAATTTAAAAGTATTTGACAGTTGGTTTCTTATTGAACCATAACTCATAGGCTGTTTTATCTTTTGATTTTCTAACATACACACGATTTATAATGTAGCATGCGGTATTAACAGCTTCAGCCCATAAGTTTTTTGGTAAGTTCATGTTATTTAGCATAACATTGGCCATTTCTTGTAACACTCTATTCTTTCTTTCAACAACCTCATTCTGTTGAGGTGTTTTAGGAGCAGAGAACTCATGTGATATACCATGGTCTATACAGACTTCTCAAAATTGCTATTTTTAAACTTAGTACCATGATCACTTCTAATCTTGATCACATGTACTTCTCTTTCAGTCTGAATTCGTTTTAGAATTCTTTTGATTTCATCGAGAGTCTTAGATTTCTCTCTTAAAAAGGTCACCCATGTATATCTGGTAAAATCATCAACGATAACCAGAAAATACTTCTTTCCACCTCTACTCTCCGTTCTCGTTGGTCTAACTAAATCCATATGGAGTAGTTCAAGAGGTTTGGATGTGGCTAAGGAGTTCACCTTTTTGTGACTACTCCTAGTTTATTTGCCAATCTGACATGCACCACATATCTTTTCCATCTTTTTTTAATTTGGGTAGACCATGAATATGGTCTCTTTTGCTTAATCTATAAATATTTATAAAGTTAACATGTCCAAGACGTTTATGTCATAGTTCTATTTCATCTTTTTGGACCATGTAACATGAAAAGTTAGAAGAGCATGATTCATTGATAATGTAGCAATTCTCAAATGTCTTACAACCATTTTATATCACACATCTCTTCTCGTTTGATATCTCATATCCGTGATTTGTAAATTTCACGCTATGTTTGTTATCACAGATTTGAGTTATACTTAGGAGATTGTGTTTAAGACCTTCAACATATAAAACATTCTCAAAAGGAGGAAGATTAGAGAGTTGAACAGTGCCTTGGCCTATGATTCTGCAATTGTTTCCATCACCGAAAGTAACTGATCCGTCATTTACTTCATTTAAGTTGGTGAATATCACTTTGTCACCTGTCATATGTCTTGAACATCCACTATCCAAGTACCATTTTTGAATGGCTAGTGGCTTTGAAGGCTGTGTGGGCAACAAGACATGTGACATTTGGAACCTATTTCGTTATGGTTCTGAGTTTAGGAGTTCCATTAGTTTTTCTTTGTTTCAGGGAGTTGGAATTTCTTCCATTTCTATTGACTCCGATTCCATATGAGTTAGATTTTAGAAGCTCTTTGAGTAAGTCCACTATTTTTTCAACTAAAGGAGGTTTTTTATATCTTTGATTTCTATAGTTTATGATATTAGTATTAATCTTAGAAACTTGAAAAGATTTTGGATTTTTGAAATCATTTGACTATAGTTTCTCAAATTCTTTACCTTTTGAGTTTGAGGATTCACCTTTTACAAATATAGGAGATGCATTTTTATATTTCAGAGAATTATCTTTGATATAGCCTAGACTTGATTTGTCGCCACATTTTCTGGATGCAGTTAATAGTTTTTCCAGCTTAGGGTCTCCATGGGCATATCTCCAAGTATCCTTAGAACTCAAAAGAGAAGAAACTTCGAGTTTTAAATTCTCATTTTCAATTCTAAGTTTTTCTAACCCTAAGGTTTTGAAATTTAAATCAAGTTTTTTTTTTTTTCAAAACAATCTGAAAGATGAGATTTTTTTCAAATTGTTGTTTTCAAGTTCTTCTTTTAATTTAATTAAGATATTTTTCCTCTTGAATTTTTAGTTTGACAGCAATTTTGCAAGTTTCCCTGTATAGGGCATTGTAGGCATCTTGAAGATCATCTTCATTTTCATTTTCAGGGTCACTCCCAAGATTTTCATAGTCAGATAAGTTACAGCTATCTGAGGAGGAAATTCTGGTTATAGTCATTAGGACTTTTTATATCATTTGAATTTTCTTGTTTTGATTCATTAGATTCAGAAGAACTTTCAGAGCCGGATGATTCATCCCAAGTAGCCAACATGCCCTTTCTTTTTAACTTATCCTTTTTATGACATTTATTTGCCAAGTGCCCGTATTCATGATAGTTGAAACATTGACTGTCCTTTACCGATTTTCAAGATTTTGATTTTCCTTTTCTTTTGTCAGAAGGTTTTTGAAAACCTGATCTTTTCTTATTTTTGAAAATTCTGTAAAATTTCTTAGCAAGTAAAGCCATATCATCTTCGGTATCTTTAATATCAGAATTAACATTATTTTCTTTTGAAACAGATTTAGATGATTTAAATGCTATGGACTTACCTTTAGGAGCTTTAAAATTTAACTAATATGTTTGAAGAGAACCAACTAACTCATCAACCTTCATGTAATTAGTATCTCTTAATTCTTGAATGGCAATTACTTTGGAATTGAATCTTTTAGGAAGGTATCGTGATATTTTTGCACAGACCTTGCTTTATGGGATTCCATTTCTTAAACCCCACATTGAATTTACTATATCATTTAGTTTCGTATAGAAGTCCATGAAAGTTTCATTTTCTTCCATACGAATTTCCTCAAATTTTGTAGTGAGGATTTGAACTTTAGATTTCTTAACTATAGAAGTTCCTTCATGTGTCATTTCAAGAATATCCCAGACTTATTTAGCTGTATCTCATGAAATGATTCTTTTGAATTTATCAGGTGATAGAGCACAAGTTATGACATTTAAGGCCTTAGCATTAACACTGCTTTCGCTTTTCTGAGCTGCAGTCCATAAAAAGTATGTAATTTCTCTCATAGTTTTAGTTCCATCACTGCCTAATACTTCAGACATAGGTGGTTTCCATTTAGTTAAAATTGCTTGTCACACGTTTTCATCTAAGAATTTTAGAAAAATTCTCATTCTGGCTTTTCAGTATGCATAGTTAGAGCCATCAAAAGGTGATGACCTGATAATAGACAAGCTATCGAAATTTGACATAATGAAAGGTCTAGATCTTTTAACTTAAGGAAATTAATCCAAAAAATGAGCAACTTAGCTCTGATACCACTTAAAAAGGGTGAGCTTATCAGTCCTGGGGGGGGGGGGGGGGGGGGGGGGGGGGGGGCGAATAGGACTATGCCAAATAAAAATAAACTTGCTGAAATAATAAATAAATCAGGAAATAAATTCTCACTGGTATTGAAAAATTGATTCAAACTTAGTTCGTAGGACAACCTACACCCAAAACAAAGTTTAGGCAGGACAACCTTATTTCACGAATAGTCGTAAGGATCAAAATCTCAAACTAAAGTAAGATCCAATAGAGTTATCTATTGCAAGCATTCGCCACATTTGCATAAATAAAATTACAATCATTCTCCACATATGCAAAAAGTAAACATTCACCACAAACACCAAGAATTATAGTGGTTCAGTGTATACACCAACTGTTCTCAAACAGCCACACCTACTCCACTCCCAATAATCACAAACCACGTGATATCAGTTTTCACTATAAACAAGGTTTTCACAGGGTCACCTTAAAACTTGATACAGTTGTGATTTTAAAGGGATTATCATAAACAGAAACCCTATACTGAGATTTTTTTGGCTATCGTAAAGAAACCAAAATACAAAGAATAGAAATATACTTATCTTCTCTTTGAAGACGTTCTTGATGTAGCCTGTAGAACCGCTTCGCTTGAAGTACAATGTTCAATGTCCAGTAGCACAAACAAGGGTTCTAGGTTCTAGATTGATTTTAAATTAATTCAAACAAAAGGCTACTTGTTTGAATTCCTAAAATCTCAAAGAAGAGTAATTACTCTCTTAAAAAAAAATACGATTCATGAAAAGTGATCAAGGAATTAAAACAAAAAGCTATATAAATAAAATATTAAAATACCATGCAATAGCTTGAAGATAGTGGGGACTTCTCTCTCTCTCTCTTGGTGAAGGCTTTTTCTATCTTGGATGAGTAATTTCGGATTAAGAGAAGGCCTCTATTTATAAGCTGAAAAGTTGTTGCTTTAACTCGTCTAAGGTCTCCTTTGACTCGTCTAAGATCTAATCAAATTTCAAATTTTGGGTGCGATCGGATAAAACTGTTCTTCGACTGGTTGAGGGCCTTGTTCGACTGGTCGAGTAAAAGCTTTGACTGGTTGAGGGTGCCAAATTTTAGTTGCTGGACTTCGAGTCAAGTAACCCTCAACTAGTCGAAGGTCTCTCTTCGGTTGGTCGAGTAGTCTGCTCGACTGGTCAAGAAAGCACCAGAAATATCCGTTTTTGGATTTCAAACTCTGACTGGTCGAAGTTTATCTTAAACTGGTCAAGCCATAACTTAGACTAGTCGAACCTAGGCCTATACTAGTCGAACTTAAGCCTAACCAAAGTATAAAAACCCATATAAGTTTGTCTTTTGAAAGCACCTAAGTCTAAGGTCTTTCTAGGGTCTGTTATACCTGAGAAGACTAGACATTGAAGTTTAAAACTTGTTCTTCTTCTTGAATCTTCAATAGACCATAGTAGATCTTTTACTTGAAGTGTATTGAAGGTGAAGCTTGATTTTCTACTTGAAGTGTAGTAGAACTTGAACTCATTTTAGCTTGAACTTTCCAACTTCATGACTTGTACTCAGTAAGGTGACTGACTTCATGACTTGAACTTTCCATCTTGATCCACATTAGATGGACTACAACCCAAGCTTTTTTGTCTAAACGAAATTTGATAAACAACAATGTGCTTTATACAATATAGCACTTACAAGGTCCTCTACAATGTCATGAGAGAGAAAATTGCAGTAAGTACATGGACGAAATTAAAGGACATTTACGCGAAGAAATCTCTTAAGAATTGCATATACTTGAAGCTTCAATTGTTCAATCTGAAGATGGTAGATTGGGCTGATGGTGAGGCCTGCATTAGTAACTTTAAAAAGAAAAATTATAAATTGCGGGATGTGGAGGAAATGATGAAAGATGAGAATTAGACATGGATCATATTGAAGTCTCTTCCGACTTCGTATGAGTCGTTCTAAGACTTATTGTGCACCAATAGATCGACCATTAACATCAATACCATTATCTCAGTCCTTCATAGAAAGGTGATGAGAAAGAAAAGTGGTGACGTGGGCGCTTCTACTGATGCATTAATTACGATGGGACAAAATTTTGAGTGGGACAATGGATCTTCTCGATCGAAGTCCAAATTTAAAAGCAAGGACAAAGGTAAGTTGAAGTGCTGGAATTGTGAGATGTTCGGGCATATGAAGAAGGATTGTTAAAATCCTAAGGCAATAAAAGAGAATTCATAGGTTTCTTCTAGGGAGACCAATACTGCAGAGTTTGATGAAGGTACAAGTGGTTATGGTATGTTGTCAGTGTCCATGGTCAGACACTTATACGATGATCATACAGATAAGTGGATTTTAAATAATGAAGCATCATATCATATTACTCCTCATCAGAGTTAGTTCACCAATTACAGAGAGTACGATGGTGGCCAGGTATTTATTGGCAATGATAATGCTATAATGTGGTGGTGTTGGATAGGTGCGCATCAAGATGTTTGATAGCATGGAGTGTATCTTAACTTAGGTGAGACACGTTCCTGAGATGAGGAACGGCTTGATATCTCTGGAAGCACTCAAGGCGCTTGGGTGCAGATTCACCGGGTTTGATCATGTCCTTAAAGTTTCAAAGGAGACACTCGTAGTTATAAAGGCATATCGGAATGAAAATCTTTACAGATTGATCGGGAGCACTTCATCGGGTGGAACTGCAGTGACTGTACCATGTCTGTACGTATGTTGCATACATGCTCGGGCTACATGAGCGAGCAGGATATGAAGGTACTTTCTAAACACTGTTCAATTCCAGTCTTAAAAAGTATTGAATTTAATACATGCGAGCATTGTATATATGGTAAACCATTGAGGTTATCTTTTAAGTTTGGTAAACATGTTTGTAAGGGAGTTATTGATTATGTGCATTCTGATGTATGAGGGCCGTCAACCTTGGTTTATGGTAGAAGGTCGTTATGGTTTGTCATATTCATTGACGACTATTACAGGAAAGTGTGTGTTTATTTTATAAAAAATAAATCCTATTTTTTCACCTACTTCAAGTAATGGAAGGTGAAAAAATAGTCAAGGCGAAAGGTGAAGGTATTAAGGGCAAATAACAGTAGTGAATTTACTTTTGGAAAATTCAATCAATTTTGTAAAGAAGAAGGGATCGTGAGGCACAACACAGTCTGCCATACACCAGATCAAAACGGTGTGGTTAAGCGGATGAATTAGACTCTCTTGGAGAGGACTCGATGCATGATCAGTAATGCTGGGTTGGGCAAGTAATTATGGACTGAGGCCATTAATACACCTTATTACTTGGTGAATTGGTCCCCTTCTATAGCTATTGAATGTAAAATTCCAGAGGAAGTGTGGAGTGGTCAGCAAGTAGACTACTCAGGACTGCGAGTATATGGTTGCAATGCTTACTCTCATGTACCATCAATTGAGAGAGATACGCTAGACCAAAGGGCAAAAAAATACATCTTTATCGGTTATGGTAGTGTTGTGAATGAGTACAGGCTGTATGATCGGGTCACACGGAAAATGATCTTTAGTCGTGATGTCAAATTCGACGAAGGATCCTTATTCTATAAGGATGATCACAAGGAACTGGAAAAGTTGGTTGTGGACGTTCAGTTAGATAGATATGAGACTCAAGCTGAGACAGACACATATAAAGGTACAAGAGCAGGTGGAGCAACCACCTTTGAGAAGGAATCCTCCGCGGGATCACAGGTTACCAGCGAGATACGTGAATGACTTAAATAGGAGGGTCCGTCTACTCTTTAAGAGGCTCTTGATGAGTCGAATGCCGAAAAGTGGAAAGCAGTGATGGATGATGAAATGGACTCCTTATACAAGAACGAGACGTGAAGCTAGTGGAGGTTCCCATTGGCCATGGAGCGATCGGGTGTTATTGGATCTTTAAGAATAAACAAATAGGTACAAGCCAAGGTTGGTGTAACATCTCAGAAAAATCCGTACAAAGACCCTAGTACCACCTCAGGCAGAAATCACTACGAACCAAATCCCTTAGAAATTAGACGAGAATTAACTAAGTGCTAAACGAGATTACCTGTGAAATTATCACTAATCACTTTAAATACGATCGGTAAGACCCAAAACGAGTAGAACTGTTAACGCTACATTACCTAAAAACTTATGATCCATCTCAAAACCCAGTTGCTCTCGGGAGCACACTGAAACTCCGTATCGGACCTGGACCGTCCGTCGAAAGTCTGATAACCTCGAAACTATACGGCTATGACCGCCTTGTTGGACTTGACTACCATCCCGAAAATCAAGTCCAGATAGTATCCCGAAACTCATAACTTGAGCCCGGAACGAAGTGTGTGAGAAACGCGAATACCTTTAGAAAATGAACTCAGATTTAAGCGATTTGGGTCGTTCACTTGCAGGCCAAATTTAAGGATTCAGACAGTCAGATCCTGACCCAAATATACCCTCGGATTAGGAAAATTTTCCTACACAGGTCAGTGTACTTGTGGCCCTGATCGAGTGACGATGACCGTTGAATTGAAACTGGTCCGCGACGGTCGATCCATAAATCCGATCGGACTGAAAACTTAACTTGACCTAGATCCAATGTCAGGGGACTTACTCC
Organism: Magnolia officinalis; assembly: GCA_021015155.1. Taxonomy (NCBI): domain Eukaryota; kingdom Viridiplantae; phylum Streptophyta; class Magnoliopsida; order Magnoliales; family Magnoliaceae; genus Magnolia; species Magnolia officinalis. Next base: position 53,199,251 of record JAJHSJ010000013.1, on the reverse strand, counting down.
GGACCGTACGCAGAAAGGTGGCCACCAGATGAGCTCCGTTGGCCCGAAACAGCCAACTTTTGGCTATAACCTAAGTATACCATGGCCTTGGGGCCATTGAAGTCAGTTTTGGGCCTATATAAAGACCTAAACTTACCCCTCTCTCATTCCATACGAATTTGTAAACCCTAGGAGAGAGAAAAGAGCAAAGAGAGAAGGAAAGAGAGAAAAAGTGAGAGAAAGTGGGAGAGAGTTCTTAGGATTCGATCCCACCACTCCACGTGCTTAATCACCTCATCCGTGTCGCTATACCGGCGATTCCGATTCCATCTTTGGGTAAGAAATCCTAACCCTAACTTGTTTTAGGGATTCAAATAGAGCCGATATTTGGTGGAATAGCCAACTAATCTCATGCTATAGGTTGTCGTTGTGCCGTAGACAAAGACGTAGCGTTCGAACTGAGTTCGTTACGAGTTTACCGGCGAAAGGTGCGGACTATAAATGTTTAGGTTATGGTTTTCAAGGCTTTCAATGTCAGCAATGATTTATGTCTAACTTGATTGCTATCACATATGCCGAGATACAATGTTTTCCGTATATTTCACATTTACGTAAACTATGTTGATTTTAAATGCATTATATGTGTTTGTTGAAATGTCTGAATGAATGTGGAATTATGATTTGTGCTGGTTATGATGGATGTTTAGGAACACATGATAGTTGTACGTGTGGCAACACCTATGTGGAAGGATTTGCTATAATATGCGTTTTAACTAATTTGTTACATGTATGTAATATGTGTAGTCTAAGTGTTTGATAAAATGTCTGAATGAGAAAAATGCTTGATGTAATGTACTTAATAAGGGTGTTGAGATAGGATTCTCAACTCCCTTATATATAGTTACAGTTTCCTTTGTGTAACCTATCTTACTACTATGTGATTTACTGATAAAATGCCTATGTATGATGACATGTGTAGTATGTATTGGTTGAAATGCTCGAATGAGATTTATGCTTAGATTTGATTGTCACATGCTGTCTTGGATTATCACATGTGAATGCTATTGGTTAGAGTGTGATTGGGACTACGATGTAGTCCAGGCAATCGGTAATGGTTTACGATCGATGGCCATACTGTTTAGCCACGACGGATGCGTTCGATGAATCCGAGTCATATGCTGTTTGTCGACAGTGGTTAGGCCACGCGGAATGCTTACGCACTCCATGTCGATCAATTCAACGTACACTAGTACCAGTCAAACTTTTCAAATAACCCGATTGGCCCAATGTATGTTCACCATGTGTGGACACTACTGCTTGAATCTAAGGTACCAATTACCAGAGGAAAACCCGTTTAACCTTGGTACCACGATCCGTTAAGACTCATGAGCCGGGCATAGTGGTATGGGACACGGTGGTCGAGTTGTCGGCCTACGCTGGGGCGATGAGCCTCCCCATAGTGATCAGTAAGCAAACCAAACTCGTGAGCTAAATATGGTGGTATGGGACACTGTATTCGAGCTATCGGCCTACGCTAAGGTGCTGAGCCTTTCCCGTAGTGACCTCGAGTATAAATTAAGGCCTATGAGGACGGCGACGAGCCTCTTCATAGTGACCTGAACTTGCCTGTCCACTGCTTTGTATTCAGGGGTGACGTTGCCCTATAACTTGCCTATCGTATATGATAAACTAGGATTGACGACCCTAGATGAATCATCGTTGGGTAAATGATATAAAGGGAGGTACATTAGCTTCCCAAATCTGTTGTATGAATAAGTCTAATTAAGAACTTGGTTAATCACGTATATGCACAGCATTTGCATGTGCCTTTGGCGTTGGAGTTGAGTACAGAGGAAGGGGTGCATGCCGCGATCGTGAGATGATGTCGCAGAGGGAGTGTAGGCAAGGGCATGCATCAGTAAAGTATATCATTCCTGTATTAACAAGAGTATTTAGGATATGAGTGTTGTACTGCTCTATCATTACTGCTTGATTGAATTGATAACATGTTAACATTTGCCTTATAGCTCCACTGAGTTGATCACTCACTCATACTCTGGGACAGTGTTTTAAAACACCAACCAGACTCTGTTTTAGATGCAGATACTGGCGCGTCGTATGAGGCCGAGTCAGACTTCTACGATGATGAGGAGGAGTTCTCATAGATGCAGTTATGAGGCAGGTTTATGTAAACCGTTCTGATCGACAGGATTACAGGGTTTTTTGATTAGTTGGACATTCACATTTTGTTATTTTGAGAATTATACATGTAATTATTTGACCTGGTGACATGTTCATACTCTGGGGACTCAAAATCCACTTATATGCTTTATACATCTATCACAGTCTTCCACTTACGTAATTTAATTGTCTATGGAGTATGATATGTTGTTTTGGTATAATCTCATTCATATTTAATGCACTAATACGGACAATATTTAATCATCATTATTTATATTGCATAAGTGATGCATTGAAACTCAGAAGTTAGGCTCTTGTTCGACCCCCAATTTTCAGGGCGTTACAGTTGGTACCGAAGGGATACACTCAGAGGAAAGGTGTCGAATTCACCGAGATATTCGCGCCGGTAGTGAAGCAAGCATCTATTAGATTCGTGTTGGCACTAGTTGCCCAATACGATCTCGAGCTGGAATAGATGGATGTGTTGGTAGTGAAGGGATACGCTCAAAGGGAATGTGTCGACTTCACTGAGATATTCGCGCTGGTGGTGAAGCGAGTATCTATCAAATTTATGTTGGCACTAGTTGCCCAATACGATCTCGAGCTATAACAGATGGATGTGAAAACTATTTTCCTGCATGGGGAATTGGAAGAGTAGATCTACATGAAGCAACCAAAAGGTTTCGAAATATAAGGAGCAGAGAATAAGGTTTGCAGGTTAAAGTGGTTATTGTATGACCTGAAACAGTCGCCTAAGCAGTGGTATAAAAAGTTTGATTCTTTTATAGTGAGTCAAAAGTTTACCAGAAGTGAAAATGATTATTATGTCTATTACAAGACATTGAGTGATCAGAAATTCATTATCCTAGTTTTATACATCGATGGCATGCTTATCGCCAATCACGGTATGTCGGAGATCGACTTACTGAAGACTCGGTTATTAGGGACATTCAAGATGAAAGATTTTGGGGCTACAAGGAGAGCTCTCGGCACATAGATATAGGAAGAGGAGCAAGTTATGGTTATCTCAGGTAGAATACCTTGAGAAGGCATTGATGAAGTATGAGATTGACAAGGCTAAGCCGGTCAACGTTCCCCACGTGGCTCACTTCAAGTTATCTTCATAACAGTGTCCTAAAACCGATGAAGAAAAGCAGGATATGTCTTGTGTACCTTATTCAAGCGTAGTTGACAACTTGAAATATGTCATGGTCTGTACGAGACCGGATATTTCACATGCAGTGGGTGTTGTTACCAGATACATGTCTAACCCTCCCAATGAAATGACTACTTCAATACATTCGAGGTACGTAGGACTGTCTTATCTTTTGAAAAATCAGGGGCCAAGTTAGTAGGCTTTGTTGATTCTGATTACGTGGCCGGTGTGGGCAATAGAAATTCTACTTCTGATTACTCGTTTATGCTAGCGGGTGGAGAAATTAGTTGGACGTCGAAGCTTCAGTCTATGGTGGCTCTTTCTACAACTGAAGTTGAGTACATAGTGGTGACTGAAGCATTCAAGGAAGGTATTTGGTTGAGAGGGATGATAAATCAGTTGGGGCTTCAACAGGAGGCTATGCTGATTAATTGTGACAGTGAGAGCTCGAATCAATTTGGTAATAAATTTTATTTATCACTCACATACTAAACATATTGATGTGCGTCACCATTTTATCTGACATGTACTTGAGGAAGGAGGCGTGACTCTAGAGAAAATTCACATGAGCGTGAATCCGCTTAACATACTCATTAAGGTGGTTCCTATCGAGAAGTTCAAATTCTATGCAACTTCTCTAGGCTTGACAAAGGAGTAAAAGGAAGACATAGTGTGTATGAGAAACGATGGTGGAGCTATGATGCAAGGCGAAATTAGATATTATGAAAAGAAGCTGTGAAGAATGAAGATTGAAGACATGATGAAGATTGTTGTTGATGCCTCAAATCTTTTAGCAATAGGGTCTGTCGATGCCATCGACAATTATTTAATGTCATTGAGAAAATCCAAAAATCCCATGTTGGTTGTTGGACACTTTGTGGTGTCCTACTCGATGCCATCGATAGGTCGTCAATGCCATCGAAGTCCTATCGAATATGCCATCGGAAAAATCTGAAAAATTCATGTTTTGTTACTGGAACATTTTGGTGTTCTACTCGATGACATCGAGAGTGTTTGATGCCATCGAAGTGCCATCGAGCACGGCGCATAATTACATACGTGCGGGATTTTTTTTCCTATTTTGATTGTGATTCTCATGCAAGTTATATATATGAGGTGTAATCGGGATTTGAGAGAGGGCTGAGGGCTTTTTAATTCGTTCTAGGATTTCAAGGGCATAGCTTGAGGAGATTCGAGGCTTGTTCGAATCAGGTAATCTCTATCTCTTGTAATTTTCTACTTTCATAATGCATTATTGTCACTTTTTGCTTTGTTTTTTTTTCCCGTAAGGGTTTTTCCACATAAAATTCGGTTTGTTTGTGTTTGAACTTGGTTGTGCGATTGGAGTATTTTGCTTGATTCATCTCTTTGTGCTTCCATGGTTCCCCAATAATAATTATGTTTCTCCTTTTTAGTGAAGAAGAAACCACTATATTGTTGCCTTATAAAGAAGCCATATTGTCAAACCACATAAATCTCTATCTCTTGTTTTTGTTTCATCCCTTTAGCTTTTGGGTATTGGATTGGCCCTTTTCTTTTGTGGTTTTGCATTGATGCACTGGTATGCAGGTATTTTTCCATAACAATTAGATCATAGCCAAAGGTTGAGAAGGCTTTTAACAAAAGATGAGTGTTGGCATTTTTATTTCAAATGACTGGATTGAGTTCTACCATATTTGAGGTGCCGAAATTCGATAGATCCAATTACGCGTTATGGGAATTGAAGATGAATGCAGTGTTAGTGAAGAAAAGTTGCAATTGCGATAGAAGAGAGAAGAATATGGTGGAGATGAAAGATGGTGAATTAGAAGAGAAATCAATTAAATATGACATGTCTTTTTCTTATGCTGGATGATTTGGTTTTGTGCAACGTGTCGAATCAAACCACTGCAGAAGGTTCGTGGGACAAATTGCAAAACCTGTATTAAGAAAATTAATATCAAACAAGATCTTTTTCCAATGACAACTGTACAACTTGAAGATGGAGGAATCATCCTTTTTGTAAGAACACTTGAATGGGCGCAACACCCTGATTAATATATTAATGACGGTCGATGCGAAGATTGATGACGAAGAAAAGGTCGCACTTCTACTTTGTTCAATGCCTTATTTATGGGATGGTTTGATTATGAATCCCAATAATGATCCAAATCTTAATATAAAGTCGATCGTGTTCGCATTGCTTACTAAAGAGTCTCATAGAAAGATACATGGGGGATCTGCTAGTGATGCTATGATGGTAGAGGAAGATCCATTGAGAAAGGTACTAGTGGGAGAGATTAGATGAAATCTACATTGAAAGAACATAAAACAAAAAAAAAAAAAAACATTTAAAATGTGAAAAGAAGAGCCACTTGTGTAAAAATTATAAACTCGGAAAAGTAAATCAGGAAAATTCTAAACCTAATTCACATAATCAAACATCATATTCGAAGGATTTTGAAGAAAATCTATTTGAGAAAAACAATTCATTTGAGGATGGAAAAATGTTTGCTGACAGTGATTCAACGAGAGAATCTAAACTATCAACAAATCTTAGATTTAGATGCTTCATTACATATGACTCCACACTGAGATTGTTTTTACACATATATAGTTATATGATTACGACATTATTTACATAGGTGATGATAGCATGTGTAAAATTGTGTGGATTGAAGATGTTCACGCATAGTTTCTGGTGTGCAGCACGTACTTAACCTGTGAAAATTCTTCTATTATTGGAATAATTTGATGAAGATGGTTATAAATTTGAATATAATTTTTAATTATAATCCAAATCTACGCTCATACGCTAGATTTGTCATTTATCCAATATCACGTAGTTTTACGCATTCTTACAGTCACTCCTAGTGATTGATTGTGAGTTTTTCATTTTGTTTGATTGCACTAGTATTCTGAAAAGTCATTTATTGTAGAAGACAATATACAACCCACTTTTGGAGGAAGAACCCTACCCTCTAATTATTGCCTAATCATTATAAAATTCTTCAAGTGGCTGAGTAAGTGACTGATCTTCTCAGAATCTTTTCATATACATTTGCATCGGACGCATCTATTTATTTTGGCGCTTGGGGTCGAAAGTTGATCAGTATGTATGAATCAAACTGTTGGGGGCCTTGCACAAAACCTTAGAATCTAGCCTCCCGAAACAAAACAGAATTATGGATAATAAAGCAATAAAATAAATCAAAGCATAAATCACACACCACACAAAAGATTTTTACGTGGAAAATCCTCAAAGAGGTAAAAACCACGGGACCTCGTCCAGATCAACAATCCACTATGAAGTAGAACGTTACAACCTTCTTCACTCACGCAAGAGTGGATAAACAATGAAAGAATAAAGAAAAACCAGAGAGATCTCACCGATTACGAGGACGTAGGAGCGCTGAGATATAGATTGCACCGTTGATCACCTCCATGAGCATAACCTTACTTCTATAAGCTCTCTCTCTCTCTCTCTCTCTCTCTCTCTCTCTCTCTCACCTCTGATATCCCTAAACCCTTTAGGAAACCCTCTTGTGCTTTTTTCTTACTCTAAAAAAGTCCTAGGGACCCATTTTTGTAGTTTTAGGAAACTCCTTTTTGCATCCCAGTTGTGAAAGGACTTGCGAAACGAAATCTGCACAAAATCGCGGAACGTATCTGCGTAACCTCGACTGGTCGTACCGAGTCCACGACTGGTCGAACGCCATCCACAACCGGTCGAACGCCACCCACGACCGGTCGAGCACCCCCGGAAAAAATAGTTCACAGTCACTGGACTTTGAGTCGAGCCACGACTCGACTCCACGACTGGTCGTGCACCAACCCTCGACCGGTCGAGCACGGGACAAAAAATCTCATCAAATCTCCCCCTTTTTGTCCTAGGGGGATCCACCTTCTTCGACCCAACCTGGTTTCTACAAACCTCAAACTTGCCCTTGAGTAAAGCCTTGGTCATTATGCCTGACCCATTATCGTCCGTGTGGACCTTCTCAAGCTGTAACACCTTCTGTTCCAAAGTATCCCTGATCCAGTGATACTGAATCTCTATGTGCTTTGCTGACTTGGATTCTTGCTCAAGTATATAGCACTTTGACTATTGTCACGCCCCAAACTCGGAAACCGGGCTCACAAAATTCCCGATTGCCGAATCCGGCGCCGACAGCCTCCGTAGTACCCCATTCTCGGCTCCCAGCGCCCATACGCCAGATTCCGATCCTGGGATCCTACAAGGAGGATTTTCAGCATGAATTTTTTTTTTTTGTAATGGAGCATAACCACAAGCATAACCAAGACACAAAACATCAACACCACATATCCACTATATCAAAAACTTCGAGTACAATACAGAAAGGGAAATACAATATGAATATGTCAAGGAAAACTCCAAAAGCTCCAGAAGACTGCTGCACGCTCCGAGCTCAACGCTGCTGCAACCTAACGCCACCTGCACGCATCTATCGTGCATAAGCTTATAAAAAGTTTAGAGGGTGGTGAAAGTGTGTGTAAGGTAAGTGCCAAGTATATAATATCAGAGTAATGCGGAAACATGCGGTAAGTCCATGAATGCTATCAACTGTACCAAAGCTATATGATGCAAGGCATGAATGCTATCGGCCATACCAAGGCCATGCGATGCGAGGCCTATGTAGCCAAATGTCATATGCAAGATGCAAAGCAAGCGTGCCAGTACTCATAAGTACACATATCAGTATAGTTCCTCTCTGGATATCACCGGGGTCTAATACACCTCACACTGACTGCCTCCTCCCTAGCTGCACAGTCAAGCGAGTGGAAGAGACCACACTATCCGCCTGACCAGTAGTCTGCCAATACCTACCCGGCTCGTCGATAGCGGACACATTTGCGAGCTGGTCAAACTCAGCCTAACTTATAGCCCCCTCACTCAGGCGGATAAGGCCACACCCCCTTCCAACCGATCACGACACAGTGGGAGACGCGGCCTACTGGTATTCGGCACTCGGGCGCTCGTGTATCCACTCGGTCTCGACGTTGGAGCACCTCCTGGTACCAAAAAGGTTCTGGGATTTTCACCCAAGGACATCCTAAGTGCCCACAATGCTAGAGCTAATATTTCCGGTATCCGGTACGACCACCCACGATGTATCTGTGGAGTCTACGGCCCTGATGTCGCTAGGGCGTGCAGTGATCAAGTCACACATATGCGAGATGCATGAGTCACACCATACAAACATGCAGCAATCTCGCGCGTACCACGCGCTCATGTCGGGCACTCTGTCTCATATGGAGTCCCGTAAATGTTTCAGCCCAAAGGCTTATGGTATGATCAAACATTCCTCATATCAAGCATACATATGATGCGTATGGGTATGAGTCATGGAGTTACACTAAGCATGCTATAAGATGATGAACTATCCTTACAATGCAGATGGGCCTAGATGGCCTACACACAACAAGTATGAGCCTACCAGTGGGCCTAGGGAGAGTCGTAATGCGGACATTTAACCAACATTATACTACAATGTGGACGTCAAACCAACATTGCTTCCACGGCATGGCCCGCACTAAAATATTATTACACAAACCATGGGGAATCACATATTGCAATGGACCTTAGGTACATCCCATTGGGCTTTAAATACATCAAATGGGCCATATCACATGGGCCTTATATTCATCAAGTAGGCCACATCAATGGGCCGCACCAATGGGCTTTATGTACATTGCAATGGGTCATAACCCATGGGTCTTAGAATACATCATAATGGCCTCGTAACATGGGCCTTACATCCTCATCAAAGTGGGCCTCAACAACGGCCATAAATATAACAAGATGACCTCATCACTTGGGCCTTAAATATACACCCAGGTGGGCCTCAAAGGACGACCACAATTAAATCAAGATGAGCCTCATCCACATACTAAGGTGGGCCTCAATGGACGTCCACAGTTAAATCAAATGGTTAGATCATTTTGATGCAACACATACATCAAAGGTGGGGCCCACCGAACTACGGATCTGGCTCATCTTTAGCTCATGCCATACAAAAGATGAGCTTTTAAAATGGATGGACAGATTGGATGCAACACCTGCATCATGGTGGGGGTCCACATGAAGGCCCACCACCCAGAATAATATAAATAATATAATATATAATTATACATAATATATACATACAATATTATATATGATATAAATTTTTATATATATATATATATATATATATATATATATATATATATATATATATATTATATAATATTATATATTATATATATATACACACACACACACACATACACTCAGGCACCCACATACACTCACACACACACACACGCATGCACCCACCCACACACGTGCACACACATGCACAGGGGCCCCACCGTCCACTGGACGGTGGGTTACAACACATGCATCAGGGTAGGCTTCCACCGCCCGCCTGGACGGTGGGAATAAAGCACATACATCACTGTGAGCTCCACGTGGGGCCCATTGTAATGTTTATACTCCATCCAAACCGTTCATGAGGTCACACTGACCTGGAAATGAAGAGGAAAAATAATTTTCGGATTGATCCAAAACTTCTGCAGACCCAAAAAAATGGGTAACAATGGTATACATTCAATTCACACTATTCCCTCTGATGTGGGCCACCTGAGCTTTGGATTGCCTGAAATTTGGAGGGGGGCCCACGTCAAGAGGTGGTCCACCAAATGGACGGCTTGAATGGCATACATACATCAAAGTGGGGCCCACTGGCCGTCCAGCAGGTTGCTGGACGGCGTGAACAAAACACATGCATAAAGGTGGGCTTCCACCGTCCGCCTGGACGGTGGCAGCAAGGCACATGCATCAGTGTGGGTCCCATGTGGGGCCCACTGTAATATTTATTTTCCATCCAACCCGCCCATAAGGTCACGCAGACCCAGATGGAGGGTGAAAACAAATTTCAGCTTGATCCAAAACTTCTGTGGACCCAAAGTGGGTTTTAATGGTATATTTTCAATTCACACTGTTTCCTCTGGTGTGGGCCACCTGAGCGTTGGATCGAGCTTATTTTTGGAGGGGACCCACCACAGGGGGTGGTCCACCTCATGGACGGTGTGAATACAAAATATACATCATGGTGGGGTCCATAACTAGGGCCAATGGGGACCACCCTTTTTTGTTACGTCATGGCAGCAAGGTTCCTGCCACCTTTTTCTCAGATGAAAAGAATTTTGTTACCCTAGGTGGGACCCACATTAACCAGATCTACCCCGTCCATTGTATGTGTCCCACAAAATTAAGCGTCCAAACCAAATTTCATGCGGGTCCAAGCTCCACGTGGACCCCAGCAATCATTTTCCAAAGTTTTAACGGCAAAAATCACTGTTTCCTATGGTAAGGCCCACTCGATTATCGGATCAGCCTCATCTTTTGACTCAACGCCTAAAATGGGCGGGAGAATAGAATGGACGGTGTGGACCATCTACATACATCAAGGTAGGGCCTACATGAATGACCCAACCAAGTAGCCATAAACCAAAAAAAATAAAGGTGTTTTCACCTTCACGTCCAGAGACAGTCTCTGGACTCCTTTTTCTTTCTTCTCTTTGGGCGTATGGTAATCTTAAGGTGGGCCCTTCCTAGGTGGGCCACCACATGGTGAGGTGGTGTGGTTACAATACATATGTAAAGTGGGCTCCACCTTTAGATGGTTTGGATCCAAAGCATGCTCCATTGTGGGGTCCATCCAAGTGGGCCACACAATCATAACATCACAAGAAAAGAAAAAATGAAAGAGAGGGAGATAGAGAGAAAATGGGACACACGTGTGATGGAGGGACCCCGATACTATGGGCCCTCCGTTACATGATCTACAACATACATTAAGTGGGTCCCATTTCATATGGGCCCACCGATCAAAATCAACGGTGGAGATCCGTTCTCCACCGAAATGGATGGTCTAAATGGCCATATCGTGCAAAGAAAGTAAACATCATGATGGGGTCCATGGAGAATGGCCCCATCATGGATTGATCTTGAAATCAAAGTGGACCATTGGCCACATTTAGGGTCCAAAATGAGATCCATACCATTGATCGGTAGGCCTCACTTGGCCCATTATCAAAACAAGAAATCTACACCTATAGGAGCACCCACCGTCGATCTTCTTCGGTCCGTTGGAACGCCAACCTTCTTGTGCTTCTCTTTGACGGTGGAGATGGGAAATCAAGGGCTAGGATGAGAGGTTTTGGGAAGGGAAAGGTGGGCCACACAAGGTCTTTTTTTTTTCCATGGAAGGCTTGGACGTGGGAGCTCTCTTTGCTCTTGGTGTTGCTTGGAAAATAGTGTAGAGAAAGAGAGAGATAAGGAGAGAGAGTGATGTGAGGTGAGTGATGGATGTGAGTGATGGGTGAAGGGATGGATTGGTTGACTTTTGGTGGTGGCTTTACTTGTGGAAAAAGAAAGCATGGGTGCTTTGTACTTGACATGAAGTGATGGATTGATTGATGTGATTGATTGATGTGATTGATTGATGGGATGGGTCGTAGAGATTCTCTTGGGATTTGTAACGCGCGGTGTTTTCTTCGAATTGAACGCCGGCCCGCATCTTCTGGTCAGGGTATCGGATCGATGCGTGAGTCGCGGCGTTGGAACCGCGGCGACGGTGCAGTCGCAATGATACAGGTCTCGGATTAAACTGACTCGAATCTAAAGGATGTGACGTACGATCGATCGCAACGTCGATTATCAGTCGTAGATTGCCGGACTTCGACGGAAAGGATCGCGGGATTCGTCGGAACAGTACAGACTAGGACACGGGTCTTACAACTATCGCAATAGACCACGTGCTCTTCCTTCTTCAGGCTAAGTTCCTGTAGAAACCTCTTCATCCAAAGCATCTCTTTACATGCCTTTGTGACTGCAATGTACTCGGCCTCTATCGTCGACAATGCTATAACCTTCTGTAGCTTGCTCTACTAAGAAATCACCCCCCTACAAACGTGAACATGAACCCCGATGTGGACTTCCTGGAGTCTATGTCACCTGTCATATCTGCATCTGTGTAGCCCTCTAACACAGGTTTACCTCACCATAGCATAAGCTCAACCTGGATGAGTCTCTTAGATACCGCAGTATCCACTTAACCATTGTCCAATGTTCTTTGTCAGGATTGACAAGATACCAACTGACAACACCAACCGCATATGCTATGTTTGGACGTGTACACACCATAACATACGTCAAACTTCCTACAGGTGACGCGTAGGGTATCTTCTGCATCTCTTCCACCTCTGCCTTCGTCTTGCGACACTGCCTGTCGCTCAATCTGAAGTGACCATCCAGTGGAGTACTGACCGGCATCGCTGCATTCATATTGAATCGCTCTAGGACTTTCTCAATATACCGATCTTGTGACAGCCAAAGCTTCCTGCTGCTTCTGTCACGGGTTATCTCCATTCCTATGATCTGTTTAGCTGGGCCCAAGTCTTTCATCGCGAATGACTTGCCCAACTCCTGTCTCAGCCTGTCGATCTTCTTGATGTCTTTTCCCATGATGAGCATGTCATCAACGTATAACAGCAGAACTAAGAAATCACCATCTGAGAGCTTGCGCGTGAACACACAGTGGTCCAACTCTGTTCTGTCATACCCATGTTTCAACATAAACGAGTCGAACTTCTTGTACCATTGTTGTGGAGCTTGTTTCAGCCTATATAAGCTCTTCCTCAGCCTACACACCATATGCTCTTTGTCCTTGACTTCGAACCCCTCTGGTTGGTGCATGCAGATCTCTTCTTCCAGGTCACCATGGAGAAAGGCAGTTTTAACATCTAATTGCTCTATCTCCAGATCCATGCTAGCCGCCAACCCAAGCAACACCCGCATGGATGTCATCTTCACCACTGGTGAGAATATCTTCTCGAAGTCTATACCTTTCCTCTGACCGAACCCTTTCACTACAAGTCTGGCCTTGAACCTCGTCTGTGAATTCTTCTGTTCAATCTTCTTTCTGAACACCCTTTTGTTGCTCAGAACTTTATTGCCCTTAGGCAGTTTCACCATGTCATAGGTGTGGTTCTTATGCAATGATTTCATCTCCTCTTGCATAGCTTTCAACCACTCCCCCTTATGCTCATCGGCTAGGTCCTCAGAATAATCTTCTGACTCTCCCCCATCAGTCAACATAATGTACTCATGTGGCGAGTACCTCTTGGACGGCTGTCTATCCCTAGATGACCTCCTCACCTGTGGCTCAACCGGTGGATCAAGTGGGGGCTCCTCCCTTGGTCCATTTTTTGAAGGAACTCCCTCGTCCTCTGCACCTTCCTATACTCCCCCATCATCAAGCACCATGGGAGGAATAATAAGATCCATGTCCTCTAGCTCACCTGAACTAGGTTGGTTCTTCTCTGGCTTACTAATGTCTTCTATACACTAATCTTCAAAGAAAACCACATCTCTGTTCCTGACGAGCTTCTTCTCGGTCGGATCCCACAATATGTAACCAAACTTTTCATCACCGTACCCTAAGAACACACATTGCCTGATCTTCATATCGAGCTTGGACCTCTCGTCCTTTTGGTACGTGAACGGATGCCCTGCAACCAAATACCCTAAGACGACTGTACGATGGATCCTGTCCAGTTCACACCTTCTCAGGTACTTCTCCATTCAACGGGGCTGATGGAGATCTGTTTATTAAATATACCACCGTGTGCATTGCTTCTCCCCAGAACGTCTTGGACTTTCGCATGGGATAACATGCATCTGATTCTCTCAACAATTGTGCGATTCATTCGCTCAATTACACGATTATGCTGGGGGGTCTTGGGAACCGTCTGTTCATGCCGTATACCCAGGGACTTGCAGTACTCATGAAAGTCACCAATATACTCACCACCATTGTTAGTGCGGATGCACTTCAATGATCTACCTGTCTCTCTCTCGACCATAGCATGAAACAATTTAAACACACCAAAAACCTCGTCCTTGGATTTCAAAGCATAAACCCAAACCCTCCTAGATGCATCATCTATAAAAGTGACAAAATACAATGCCCCACCTAAGGTTTTTGTCCTCATAGGACCACAAACATTAGAATAAACCAAATCTAATGCATGAACTTTATTAACATGAGAAGCAGATTTAACGAATGAAACTCTATGTTGTTTCCCTGATAAACAATCAATACAGGTTTTAAGAGGTATACCTGTCACGTCTGGAAGGAGCTGCTTCCTTGGTAGTAGCTGAAGCCCTTTTTCACTCATGTGACCTAGACGCCTGTGCCACATATCAATAGATGAATCTTCCGCTGCGTTCAACCCACCCTTGCACACATTGACACTTGCCTTGTAAATGGTGCAACACTTCTTTCCTCTGGCTGCGATCAATGAACCCTTGATGAGCTTCCAGCGCCCACCAGCAAACCAGCTTTCATAGCCATCATCATCCAACCTTCCTTTCGACATCAAGTTGAGGCGAAGGTCTGAGATATGCCTCATATCCCTGAGAACTAATGTGCAGCCCACATCGCTCTTCACACAAATATCACCGGCCTCTACAATCTTCGATACGCCAGAATTTTTCATCTTCACTGTCCCATAGTCACCTAACTTGTAGCTTGTGAAGAAGTCTCTACGTGGAGTCGCATGAAAAGAAGCTCCCGAGTCTATCACTCAGTCGGTGTCCTGACTCATAGCCGTGAGACATACATCGTGATCTGCTGAAAGAATAACTACAACATCGTGGAATCTGATTCATCTTCCTTCTCCTTTCCTTTTCCTTTCTTGTCGTTCTTCTTACCACGACATTCATGCTTGTAGTGGCCCTTCTTGCCACAATTCCAGCAATCAACATCTTTCTTGTTACTTGACTTGCCTCTTGATTTATCTCGGGCCTTCCCGCCCTTCCTGTTCTTTTCTCTCCCCCGTTCCTATGTCACAAGGGCCTCTTGCTGAGTAGACCCCTGAGACTTCCTCCTTATCTCCTCATTGAAGAGACAACTGACTACCTGTTCCATGGATATCTTTCCGTCTGGCGCGGAGTTACTTAGAGACACCACCAATGTCTCCCAACTGTCAGGCAATGAACTAAGTAATAGTAAAGCCTGCAATTCATCATCTAGGACCATCTTCATAGCAAAGAGCTGGTTCACTATATTGCTGACCTCATTCATGTGATCGGGCACAGAACTACCATCATTGAACTTGAGATTCACAAGTCGCCTTATCAGAAAATTTTTATTACCGACTGTCTTCCTCTCTACAGCCCTTCTAATTTCAGTCATAGGCTAACGGCTGAGGTTTCCATAGACACATGGTGGAACACAGAATCATCCAACCATTGTCTAATAAACTTCACTACTTTTCGGTCCATCTTCTTCCAATCATCATCAGACATATCATTGGATTTTACTGATATGCCTAAAATTGGAGAATATAGGTCCTTGCAATAAAGCAAGTCCTCCATCTTAGCCTTCCATATGGTCCAGTTAGAACCATTGAGGCTGATCATCCTTGATGAGCCACCTTCCATAATTTAAAATCGATCCTACCCGTTCAATGAACTTATGTCTAATACCACTTTGTTGGGGGCCTTGCACAAAACCTTAAGATCTAGCCTCCCGAAACAAAACAGAATTATGGATAATAAAGCAATGAAATAAAGCAAAGCATAAATCACACACCACACAAGAGATTTTTACGTGGAAAACCCTCAAAGAGGTAAAAACCACGGGACTTCGTCCAGATCAACAATCCACTATGAAGTAAAACGTTACAACCTTCTTCACTTACGCAGGAGTGGATAAACAATGAAAGAATAAAGAAAAACCAGAGAGATCTCACCGATTACGAGGACGTAGGAGCGTTGAGATATAGATTGCACTGTAGATCACCTCCATGAGCATAACCTCCATTTTACAAGCTTCCTCTCTCTTTTTCTCTCTCTCACCTTTGATATCCCTAAACCCTTTAGGAAACCCTCTTGTGCTTTTTTCTTACCCTAGAAAAGTCCTAGGGACCCCTTTTTATAGTTTTAGGAAACTCTTTTCCACATCCCAGTTGCGAAAGGACTTGCGAAACGAAATCCGCACAAAATCGCGGAACGAATCTGCGTAACCTTGACTGGTCGTACCGAGTCCACGACCGGTCAAGCACCACCCACGACCGGTCGAGCACCCCCGGAAAAAATAGTCCACAGTCGCTGGACTTTGAGTCGAGCCACGACTCGACTCCACGACTGGTCGTGCACCAGCCCTCGACCGGTTGAGCGAGGCTCACGACCGGTCGAGCACGGGACAAAAAATCCCTTCACAGACAATTTAGAAAAACTTATATATTTCTTTTCTTTCTCAAAATCACTTAAAATTGTTTAGGGTGAAGAACAGCATGCTACTTATTTAATTTGTCTCCTTTAGCACTACTACAAGAAGAAGTTTTGGAACAAATTTGAAGAAGAAATATGTCACATGTAAAGTGGTGTATAAAGCCATTCTTGGAACGAAATCACTGAGTATATAAAAACCAGGAAAAATGATCTAATACAAGTATACAACCTAGTATATGCATCCAATCATGAACAGTAAGTGGTGTATGAAGCAACTCTTCGATTTTTATTATTTTTATTATTTTTTATTTTTTTGTTTTAAAATGCTTTCAAGATGCCACAAGGAATACCGTGATTGAGTACATACCACATTACAGTATAGCAAGTGTATTGTATTATTTCCCATGAGAGTAGAAAATAGATGGGACCGTAAATGCCACTGGTGGGCCCGGGGCATGGTTGTCCATTCATCATACTCGTTTATCTCGTCCCATGATTGGATCGGTCTGATTATTGGTCAGGGCATGTACCTGTCTGAAGAATGGTCCCATCTCGCACAGATGTGCTGATTAATGGCCATCTAATGGACAATTTTTTTTTTAAAAAAAAGAAGAAAATAAATGATCCAATTTCATGGTGGGCCTGAATTTGTACAGTCCATTTTCACATCGCAGATCGCACTCAATTTACACACGCCAGATGAATGGGCCCCACATGATGACTGGGACATAATGTGATTGCAATACTACATGTGTGTATCCATATCAAAACATTACAAGAGATATGATCCAAGCAAACTTCATAATAATTGGCAATAATGTACAAAGTGAATTGATGGTTAAAACTATTTTCTAGCTGACCATATGTTTTGTGTCCTGTGGCCCACCTGAGATCTAAACATTTTTTCCCATATGAGTGAAAGATCTGATCATGTTTGGATGCCCAGCGTTCCCACATGATGTGTGGAAGTAGTAAACATCCATGAATATAATTTCATTACAATCATCAATTGTAATTCATGGTCAGAGTCACAAACAACACTTCATGAGTCATGATTATGAATTGCTCCATAGGAATATTTTGTCTCGGACAAGTCCATGGAATCGGTCTAGTTCGACACCATGAGTGATGAGGGACATGTGATAACCTAATCCTAAATACATGTATCATCATGTTAAAGAATGTTCAAGTAAATACATGAATCAATTAACCATTTCCAATCAAAGGGATTAGGTAAATTTCAACACAAAGATAAGGTCATTCCGTTAGGATCATGCCTTTTAGCATAAAATCGCGTAAACAATAAAAAGGGAGGACATAGAGATATGAGAATATCCCAGATCTATAATAAGTTAGTCCACGGTCAAGTTCAGATATGATTCTACTGACTAACCATCCCTCTTTTCCATTCAATTTAGAAACGGAGTATCCAGAGAGGAACAAAAGGGGTGAATAATGAAGGGTTCGATATGAAAAAAGTATGGGTTCTTTTGTCGTCAAAAGAAAATGAGGATGATTCTTACATTTTCCTGCACCCCGAAGATCTAGAAAGAAGGAAACCTAAAATTGGGGTGGAATCCTCAACATTCAAGGGTCAATCCTGAAACCCTAATTTCTTGAATAAAGAAGAAAAAAAATACAAATTTCTATTCATTCAATAATAATGAAAATAGGATTTCTCACAACATATATATAAGGTATGGAAAACGTGAAAGTGCACTAAAGCCCCTTAAAACAAGAAAAAATAACAAAAAAATTTAAAAAAAAATAAAGAAAGTGCAATAAAACCCCTGAAACAAGGGAAAAGGATAAAAATGCCTAAAACTAAAACACCCGTGTAGTAGGGTGTGAAATCCGACCCATGGATCTATGGTCGAGGTGTGGTTATGCCGCCCTTGCACTCGTAGCTCGTCAGAAAATGGGTACAATGGACCCAACATCCATTCACATTAACTCCTCCGCTCCAGTACTCTATCAGCGATGCTTCCTCCTCTGGTACACATTAAAGTGTGCACCACTGATGTCTGCATCAATGAGTCACCCAAACTAGTCACTCCCGACTTGGGCGAGTCGTGACTCGACTTGAGGCCAAACAACTCAGTCTGAGTCATAGTCTTTTAACCATACTCCATAGCATCATCATCATCATCATCATCAACCAGTAATGGTGACAAAACAACTGTAGAAACAGTAACACAACACTTTCGCCATTGATGTATGTCCGGAAACTAAATCCTAGGAAAACTAGTGGATCTTATATTGCTGTTATCAGGTTCTTACTGAATCCTAATGCATGTACCTGATTACACCCATATGTTGGCCACTAAAGTGACATAAAAGGTGTGTCAAAGCCACCGCACTACGACCATGGATTCCTATTCTCACCTCGAGTTCAAAGATTAGTTGAAGTTGGTGCACAATCAAGTGAATCCATTCCGAATATGACGGGCCTCTCGATAAGGAGACTTGATGCGATCCTTCAATGCAAATATCCAATCGAGTCAATTTTAGTACTCGTAAACTAGTGATCTGCACTACCGCGTGAAAGGAATAGGCAACAAGATGCCTGATGGTGAAGATCAGCCCATCCTAACTCGTCATTAGTTTCTCTTCATATTGGTAACCATAAAATTAAAATCGCAAGTCACCCAAACTTGTCGGAGCAGTCATGAAATTTAAGGTCCTCAAGAACCATGATACAACTACTCTCCCTTAGCCTCATTGGTCTCCACTTCATTATTTCTCCCATGGGCCTAAAAAATGAACTCCATGAAGGAATTCTTGGGGCCCACCAAACATATTATCCCAAGTTTCACACCCAAATAATAATAGAACAATGGAAGTAATGAAAGTAACAAGTCTCTAATGACTTAATTCCAATCATCACGAAAGGTTACAAGTGATCAAGATCCAATAAACAGTTGTTTCGTACCCAATTAAATAATAGAACAATAAACGTAACAAGACTCTAATGACTTAATTCCAATCATCACAAAAGGTTACAAGTGATCAAGATCCAATAAACAGTTACAACCCAAGGTGCAAGAGAAAGGGTCACCACATGCACCGCCCTGGAATGAGGGCCAATGTCACATTTCTCTTATTAACTGTCTATTTTCAGGCCACAACAGCAAAAAAGGCTAGGATCTTCCAGCCTGGGAGATTTCAGGCCATGGTTCATCTACATTGGGGTCCAACAAACCAATGATCTAGTCAATCACCAAATCACGGCCCCACTTGTACGAACTGAAAAACTGATGATTCTAAGCCGTATGATTATCTTCAGTGCAAAAACTATATTTCCTCTTATATTTGTCTGTTTCTTTGCAATGCTAATGTGAAACTAATGAACCAAGGAGGAGTGGAAACTGAATCATTGCATTGATTGAATATAAATCAAAGATGATATGACTTCGGCAAGGAACGTATTAAATATCTTCCCATAGATATGAAAAAAAGAAAGAAAAAGAAGAAAAGGAAAAAAAACCTGAAACACACTCACACAACATTACAGATCGACTCTTATCCCACGTTTTATTTCTCGTGGGCATTGAAAAAGGAGAAAATCCGCCATCATATGACAAACCCGTCCTTGATTGTTGAGTTCTTCAATATGATGATGATGCCAGAACGGATGTAGAACCCTTCTGAAGATCTGTCAGCTTCTTGTATGCCCTGCAAACACACCCAAAAAATAAGACAGACGGACTATGTCCATAACAGTGGGATATTCAACACTGAGGTCTTGGTATCGATCCCTAGTGGGGGTGGCTAACAGTGATGTGTGAACTGACAGTGGGGTGTACTAACAAGCTAACAGGTTTTTTTTTTTTTAAAAAAAAAAAAACAGTGGGATATTCAACTTTTAGAAATTAATGGTCATGGATGTATTTGGATGCACAAGTGAAGTGTGAATGAGGAAATGACAGAAGTTAATGTCATTTCACAACCTTAAATCAAACTAACATTTAGCTTGACTACAACTTGAAAGTAAACGTAATTGCAATTTGGATTCCAGAACCTCAATATGAATGCTAAGGATTTGTTTGGATGAACTAGTTAATTGGACTCCGATCATAAGTTGAAAGAAGTCAAAATAATTAAAATGTTATTTTCCTTTGGTAGAATTCATATTGATGGTTGGGGCTCCAAATTGCAGTTATACTTCTTTTAAGTTGAATGGAAAAGCATATAACTGAAAATTGAAGACTACTTCCTCATGAATACTAGCAAACGTTGCTAACTTTTTCCATTTCCTCATGATTTAGACAGAGCATTTGCAATTCAAGTCACTTGGGTACCCAAACGCAGACTGAGAAGATTACAATTTGGTTGTTTGCTTTTTAATAAGAATTTCCATTCAATTTGATCGTGCAACAAATGCACCTGTAGAAGTCTTCGAGTCCATTGGCATCGGGCCTTCCACTCTATTGCAATCGCTGTTTGCATGAGTTTGGAGAAATTTGGTACTGAGCAAACAACAGGCTGATGACAGGTAGATGATCCAACTACAGTCTCCAAACAAGAATTCTTTTGACTTAATTTCTGGCCCTCTTCTTGATGAATTAGAAGCTGGTTGGTGAGTTGGTAGCCAAACAGGACCTAAGCCCACAATCGCTGCTTGGCCAGCCATCATGGCCCCACATTTTTGGTTGGATTTGGCCATCTCGGTTCTACTAGTACTTTAGGGAGACTTGTCTCAATCATCACCATCATCATCATCATCATCATCATCATCATCAAAGCCTTATCCAAATTTAATTGGGTTTGGTTAGATGAAACCTGTTCTACCATTCCACTATCAAGGGCCATACCTTCAGTTAGACCATAGATCATCAACTCTTTTCTTACCACCTCCATCCACGTCCTTTTGGGCCTTCCCCTTGCCCTCTTAGAGCCTTCAACTTGTAACAACTCACTCCTAATTGGCCCAGTTCTTGGTCTACGTTGCACATGACCAAACCATCTAAGTCTACTTTCCCTCATTACCTATTGGTGCTACTCCTAAGTTCCTTCAAATGCATTCATCTCTAATTCTATCCTTCCTCGTCTTCCCACTCATCCATCTCAATATCCTCATTTCAGCTACACTCATCCCATGAACATGTTGTTCCTTAACTACCCAATGTTCTCTCCCATAAAGCATGGATGGTCTTACAGCTATCCTGTAAAATGTCATTTTTAGTTTGAGTGGTACACGATGATCACATAAAACTCCAGAGGGCACATCTCCATTTCTTCCACCCAGCTTAAATTCTATGCACAACATCCTTCTCAATCTCTCCACTCTCATGAATAACTAACCCAAGGTATCAAAGGTGGTCATTTCAGGAAACTTCTTGGTTATAAATCTTAACTAATTCATTGTTTTCACTCCTATTGTTACTAAATTTCAGTCCATATACTATGTTTTAATCTGAATAATTTTAAATCCTTTAGATTCTAAAGCACCCTTGCATCTAGATTTGTGATTATGCCCTCTCTTGTCTTGTCAATCAAAACTATGCCATCTACAAACAACATACAACATGGGATACCTTCCTACAAATGTCTTGTTAACTCATCCATAGCCAATGAGAAAAGGTAGTGATTCAATGCCGACCCCTAGTGCAAGCCTATAGTAATTGGCAACTCACTTATCTATCCACTAATGATCCTCACATTTGTTACTGCTCCCTCATACATACCCTTAATCATGTCAATATATCCTGCTCTCCTTTTATTTCTCCATCAATTGTCTTAAGTAGGAAAATAGATTCAGTGCTAGACCTTTCAAGCATGAACAAACTAATTTTTTCAAACATTCATCTAATGCCTTAGTCTTTGCTCAATCACTATTTCCCAAAGTTTCATAGTGGCTCATAAGTTTAATCCCATGATAGTCAGTGTAGCTTTGTATGTCACCTTTATTCTTATAAATAGGCACTATGGTACATTTCCTCAATTCGTTTGGCATTTTCTTCAATCTTACAATCTTGTTGGACACCTGTCAACCAAGATAACCCGATATCTTGCATTCACTTCCAAACCTCTATTGGTATACCATTTGGTCCAACGTCCTTTCTTGTTTTCATCTTTCTCAAAACTTCTTTCACTTCAAATATCCTAATCCTATGAAAATATGTATGGTCTTCAATGTCATTTTAGTTTATGATTAATTGTAGCCCTATGCTCCTAGAGTGGTTGTCATTTTACAAGTTCTGAAAATAGCTTCACCTTTCATTAATGTCATTGTCCTTTATTAGTACCCTCCTCCGGTTATCGCTCTTAATGCATCTAACATGACGAAGTTTCCTTGCATGATTGGCTTTTCCCTCTAGATACTCCTAAAACATCTATTGCCACTTTCCTAATGCGCTCAACCATCTCATTCCACATAACATTTACTTCTTCCTCGACATTCTACTTTTCTTCTTCCATCAAATTATTTATAAATAACATTGTCTTTTCTACTTTTAAATTGCACCACCTAATTTTTTGGGACACTTATTAGTTTCACCCCCTTTTACCACCTCCTAATGTAAACATGCATAAGCATTAACCTATGTTGCGCAATCAAACTCTCTACCGGCGTAACCTTACAATCCTTGTATATTGATCATTTTACTTTCCTAAATAGAAAAAAAATCTATTTGGCTTGTATATGATTCACCTTTGAAGGTTATTAAACATCCATCTCTCTTTTTAAAGCATGTGTTTGTTAGAATTAGATTGCATGCCATAACAAAATCAAGGATAGCATCTACCATCTTATTTCTTCTCTCAAAGCCATATCCTCCATGTATGCTCTCATATCCTCAACTTTCTTTTCCTACATGACCATTTAATTTAAGTCTCCTATTATGAATATCCTCTCTCTATTCGGAATTCCTTACATTAATCCATCCATATCCTCCCAGAATTGTCTTTTGATTCTATCCTCTAACTCTAATTGCAGTGCATATGCACTTATAATATCGATTATTTCTTCTCCTAACACAAGATTTATTAATAAAATCATATCACTTATTTTCCTAATATTTACAACTTTATCCTCTAAATCTTTATCTACCACTACCCAAACCCCATTTCTATTATTGTCTTTAATACCACAATTTATATCTAGTTTTGGCCGGCAAGCTACATTAACTCTTCTTCATTTCATTGTATCTACCAACTCTAAACTCTTACTTATCAATATTCCTACATTCCATGTGGGAAGATGAATCTATTATCCCGGACTAGCTTCTTTAACCATGTATCTAGATTGGTGCAGGGCCCTTACCTACTTCTCACAACAATTGGGCATTGTTGCAGTGCATCGCTTCGGGGGATGTCCTAGCTAACCCTTGCCCATTCTCACTGCACCTGGGTTCCTATGCAACGGGTCACTTATGGGGAATGCCCTAGCACAAGTTTGGAATATCATGTTGTTCAGATTCATGATGAAAATTATGGCATAAGTTTTGACGCAGGTCGCCAACCTGACACAACTCTCTTTCCAAGCTGGGGACCAGCAATGAGAGCACAAAAGTCCCACAGGTGTAATGCCATAGGAAATTACAAAGGCTGATTATAATCAAGCGCTATCTAATTGTAGGAGATGGGAATATATGTAATTGTGCGTGTGCGTGTGCATGTGCATGGTCCTTGGCACTCCTATAAAGTATTTTATGTTTTGTTTCTCTTAGGTTAATATAAGGATGTGTGTTAGTCGAATTGACTTAATACATAAAATCTCTCTTAACACTAAAACTCTTCTCTCTCTTCTTCTCCTCTTCTCCCTTTTCTCTATTTCGTACTCTCAATCTCATCTTTTCTACTTGGTATCAAAATGTGGAATCTTCATGTTGATCATTGGTATAGGAACCTGCTGATGTCAGCAACCGTACAATTGACAACATCTGTAAAATCCGGACAGACAAAATTGATTAGGAAAAGTATGGTTTGACGAAGCTTGATTTTAAAAGATTTGTTATGATTTTTGTGGAATTTTTTGAATTGATTCGAGGTGCATTTTGAGACATTCTTTCAATTTGATGAAAAAGCCATGAAGTCATGATTCTTTGAGATATCTGAAAAATTATATGATGTTTCTTAGTGCATCCATTTGACCATAATAGGCTATCCATAGCCTTGTTTTGAATTGATTTATGGATGTTGATGATGTTTTGGTGATTATAGTGGATCAATTCCACTATTTTTTGGGCCTTTTTCAATTATGAGGTGTATATAATAAATTCATGTGAATACGTTCAATGCATTGATCCATATGTTCAATGCATTATGAGATCTTCTAATTCACACACATTGTTGATCACAACTATGAAGTTAAATGGTAACAATTACTTGCAATGGACTCAATCCATCAAGTTGTTTTGGGAGGCAGAGAAAGGTTCACCTAGACCCCTTGTGAGTGAACAAACTGAATTTTGGGTGAGGGCACTAGACACCTTGTGAGAGTTCATTTTCTATTTCTCTTTTTTTCTGTATGCATTTATCACATCCATTTCACATCGTTGTACCAACTCTACCATTACAATAGAGGATTTAAGGAACTCTACCTCTGAATTAGCAATGACAACATTCTTTCCAATCCTTGCATTCTTGTCAATGATACAGTCACTATACAACACCAATGAAAATTGTGAGAAACAAGAATGGCTACCATAAGAATGCAAAATCATGGTTTAACATAGAAAAACCTGATTCGGGTGTTCTCTCCTATTCCAATTGGAACCCTTCCCTCGGCCAACAATGATGCTACTTCAACATTAGTTTCATAGTAGTCAGCTCCAAGCATCACAGTATCCTGCACATAGTTTCACCCACATCAGGTACAAAATGAAATGTATGCAGAGAATGCTTGACATATCAACATGGCATTTTAATTGTGGGTCTTTTTTCTTGGTTAGGTAGGTTAAGGGTCTTTTTTTATGCTCGGTTGGACTGAATTGTCATTTTAATTTGTGGTGATGACCAACTGCTAATTGCGGTTCCATGCATTTCAAGTTGGGCTTGAAATTATCAGGATTGGTATTTGGAAGTTAGTATTTATGGAGTGGGGCTAGCCCCATAAGTTTATTTATACTTTGTTGGATTGAATCATTTAAAAATTCAGTTCGATTGAGCACCCAAACACAGCATAAACAATGTGACCCTCGGCAACTAGGAAACAAACCTTTAGGTGCACATTACAGTTTATTCGAGATCGGATACCAATGACACTGTGCTCTATCATGCAATGATCCAAGAAACTTCCATGGGAGATAATAGAATCAACAATCTGCAAAAGAAAAGTACGTCAGTTCCAAAGTAATCGACATTGGAGGTAATACATATGAGAATCGAAAGCTGAAGTTTGAGGACTTCATGGCATGAAATATGCAGGACTCTCGAAGGAAATAGGATATGAGTAAAGCATTTTAGAGAAGAAAGTTGTTCTTATATTGCTGTTGAAATAGATACCAGTGGGCTGGACATGGGCCAGGCTGACCCATTGGTCTTCTTGTGGTGGCCTGCTGCGGGCCAGTCATGAGTCTGATTTCCATGCAATTGTTGGGCACGGGCTTGAATTTCATGCCCAATTAATAAATGGGGCATGTCGGGCCTCAGATTTGATAAACTTTTCTGTTGAGGCCATACCAAGCTTGGGCCCATGCCCATTTACGACAATTATGTGTTTGGATCACCAGCTGAATTAGATGCCTGACTGATAAAGGGGCTCGACTGGGCCTGAGCTCCAGACCTGGGTAGTGAATGAGCCTACTGTAGCTGTGCTGGAAGCTGGCCCATTGCCACTGCTAAATAATTACAATATAATCCTGAAGTACAATGAAATTCTAAACTCCAGGGCTACTTTCTTCTTGGGTTTTCATTATGATCCCTAATGGCTTAAGGGCCTAGCTTGAAATGTTCCATCAGCCCTTGGGCTTTTGATGTATTGGTTAGGTTCTTAACATTTGGTATTAGAGCCAACAACATGTCTTGTGTTTGAGTCACGGAAGGGGCAACCTGTTGAAAGGGCAACTTGGACCAAAGTGAAAGCCGCCACAAGGTGGAAAGGGTTGCTTGGACAATCAGAGTGCAGCAGTCGTGTCTGGAAAGGGTTACCTAGACAACTAGAGGCAGCTGGCATGGTGGAAAAGGCTACTTGAAAGGAGGCCAGAGTGAGTGCTGCCATAGGGTAGGCCGCCACGGACAGCGGCTGCAGAGTGTGGTGGTATGTTAAGATCCCTAATAGTTTAAGGGCCTAGCTTGACGTGTTTCATCAGTCCCAGGGCTTTTAACGAATTGGTTAGTTCTTAACAGTTTCACAAGCAATGTAACAGGAAGAGAAAAACCTTGATGCTTCTAGCCAAGAACTGAAAGGACTACGGCATTACTCGCAAAAACTCTCGCTACCATCCATTGATTGCTTGACATTCCTCTTGTGTTTTCTATGAACATCAGTCATCATCATCATCATCATCTAAGCCTCATCACAACTAGTTAAGGTTGGCCACAGAAATCCTGATCTACCATTCCACTCTGTCAAGGACCATATGCGGTTACACCATCGGTCATCAAATCTTTTCTTATTACCACCACCCACATCCTTTTGGGTCGTTCTCTTGCCCCTATGTACAGCCTTCAATTTGAACCAAGTCACACCTTCTAGCTGATGCAGTTCTTGGCCTGTGATACACATGGCCAAACCATTGAAGTCTACTTTTCTCGTCTTATTACCTATCGGGGCTAGTCGTATATATGTTCTCATGAATATGTTCATTTCTAATTCTATCCTTCTTGGTCTTGCCACTCATCCATCTCAACATTCTCATTTCTACGAACATCACCGAAGTAATGGATATGTGGCATTTTAGCAAGACTAAAAATATCAGAACCATGTGTTCTCTTTCTTTTTCTTTACTGAAAGAAGGATGTAAGAATAAAAATCATTTGTGATGCAGACAGAAAATTAAGGGGCAATCTGGAGTATAAAGCATATCCTAGGAATTTAGAAATTCTCTAAGAAGGAACACCAACTTCCGGATTTTAGATCAGTTGCAAAAGGGAACTCTGCTAAACCGACAGCTCCTCCAAATGCAGGAGAAATGCCAAGGCATGTGAGACTGAGGCTGCTCACCAGGAATGCCCCACCATGTAGATTCCTTGGCCTGTATATTGTGCTAGTCCACTCATTGAGTGGTGCACCAAAAAACAATGGGTGGTTTTTAAAGTAGATGCCAATGGTCCACATTCAATATACATGTATGGACCAGACTAATTTCTGGCCAGGCAGCTACTACAGTGGGGCCTGTGTGATGAGAAACTTGGATCTTTCACACGTGTTGACTAACAGAATGCAACCAAATGTTGTTGCACACTTGCACTCAACTTGTTTTGATAAGTTAAAAACAAACAGGTGATTCTTTGATCATTCTCACAAAAAGAGTGTTAATCCCATAAGTTCTGCTTGTTTTAAGCAATCTAATTATTTGGAAGGTCTCATCTCCAACTGGTTTCACGGTAAGTTATCTGGAACCAGTGAATAAGTTCCAACCTGTTAAGTGCATGCAGCATCCAACCTGTCCAATAAACCCACCGTGCAAGTGGTTGGACATGAGACCTTATACTAACAATTTATGCCTTCGCAATCTAACTGAGGTGCACACAAAAGGATCTCAGTTTCAAAGCAGATGAAAGAAATAAGAAGGATAACTAACCTTGCTGCTGTCAACCGTTGTGGGTGGTAAGTTTCGTCGTGATGTGTACATTGGCTTTGTTGCATCATAGAAACTGAAGTTTGGTGGCTGAAAAAAGTACAATGAAATATCGAAATGTTACTATAACAGTTTTAAATATTCATGCCTGTTTGAAAAAGAACAAGTGATATTTAATATGTACTTTATATTGAATAACCCCATCCAAGTGAAGAGAGGCAAAATATATTTTATACAATGTCATATACTACACACTTCTTTTTTTTTTTTGAAAGATGACGATATTGTATTAAGAAACAAAAAGATTACAGAAAAGAGGAGAGAGAGTCCGCTGAGAAAGCAGACTCAACTAGACTCCAATAAAAAGAAAATCACAACCCTTCAAGGATTCTACATGAATAGCCCATTCTATCATTAACCGCTTAGCCTTGGAAGCAACAACCTCTACGGAATTCGAAATGTCCCTGAAACATCTTCCATTTCTTTCTTCCCAAACCGACCACCAAACAGCAAGAATGGCCATCCTCCAAAGCTTAGTCCTAACCTTACCAATGTTAACCCCATGTCAAGCATGAAGGAGATGATTCACCGCTCCAGGATCGCACCAGCTGATATTAAACCGAGAACAGAAATCTGACCAAATTCTAGTGATGAAGGGGCAATGAACTAAAAGATGATCAACTGTTTCTTCTTACCGCATACAACATAAACATATGTTTGCAAGAACCATCCCCCTTTTCTTCAAGTTATCTACTGTGAGGATTTTCATCTTACCAACTAGCCAGCCGAAAACCACAATCTTAGGGGGAGCCGAGTATTTCCAGATGTGAATAGGCTGCTGAAAATCTTTAGCACCCAGGTTGCTATGAAGCAGATTATAAAGAATTGTGGGGGAGCCGAGTATTTTCTTCATATACTACACACTTTTACTGTGGAGCATGACACAACCAAAGAATTGTGGAAAGAATGATAGCAGTCTAACATATCCATACATTTATATTATAGCAACTGAAAGATATGTTGAGTGTGGCATTACGTTGACGTATGTGTGTCTAGATGAAACAGGGAAAACCCCATGATGAGGACATCACTTCACGTACACCTTTGCGTATGTATCAAAACCCCATATGTTGTATACAGTCTTTAGTGGGATCCACATCCCATGTGTCCATACACACGTGTACATGTGCAACTCATTATGATAGTTGCATTCATTAAGAGGTTTTTGGGATTAGCACCTGTTAAAAGCATAGTTTTAAAACTCGACGATTCAAGTCGAAACTTGGCCAAGTCAAACTGACTCAACATGATTTCGAGCCGAGACACTACGAAACTTGCTTTCGAGTGGGACTTGGTCTAGACTCAATGAGACTTGTTGAGTTGGATCACCAGCTCAACCAACTTGATGTGACTCGAGCTGATCGCATGCTTGGTGAATTGTAAAAGTTAAAAAGAGATGTTGAGTTTTGAACTCACAACCTAGAATAGGATAGTAAATGCCTTTAATCAGTGCAAGTTGCACAGTTGTTCATTTCAACTATTTTACAAAAATAACTCAAGATAATTATTTTTAATGTTCAATACTCTTGTAAGTATTTTTAATTTAATATTAAATACCAACTGGAGACAAATAAAGGCTCAGTTAGTCTTCAAATCAGCTCAACCAGCTAGACATCCTTTTCAAGTTTTGAACATGGTTAAAAGTGATCAAATGCATTTATTGGTAAGTGAACATCTCAATGTAGTTGCGGGAAATCTTCTCTCCTCAAGATTCCAAGGAGTGATTAAAGTGAGTGTTGAGGGAGATGCACAATCAAAGGTTGACTATACATGCTATGAGGTCTAATCACTGACCCTTTTCTAGTATAATCAATAATTGCATGGATGGTTAGATCATTGGGTCAAAGTCAGTTTTGAGAATGATGGAGAATCAGAGGTGGGTCAGGTCAAAGTCACTTTTGAGAGTGATGGACAATCAGAGGTGGGTCCTACAAGATAGAAAATGATCAAATCTTTCATGTTATAACAAATATAGGTTGTCCATTTCCTGGCCCTTTATCAGATGGTAAAGATCATCCAATCAAAGTGATTTCTGGGAATAATAGGCAATCAAAACTGAGCAATACATAATGGAAGGCCCGGATCATTAATCAGACCTTTTCTAGTACAATTAATATGGACCATCCTTTTTCTATTTGTTGATTAGATGGTTAGGATCAGCCAGATTTTTGGTGTCCGAGGAATCAAGTGGTTAATTGAGTAGGAAGAAACAGAGGAAATGAAGGAAGAATAGAGAGAGAGAGAGAGAGAGAGAGAGAGAGAGAGAGAGAGAGAGAGAGAGCTCAGGGCAAAGTCTTGTTAGTCTCAATGACTAACATGTATTATTAATAAAAAGAGAGACTAGCTAGTATGGTTCTCCGCATTATTAAACATGAACATATATTTACTCTCTACAATTATTTCATGGTGGGATGACCCTAATGACTGGTTTGATTGCTTACAAACATCATGGTGGATCCCACAAGAAAACTAGTTGCATTTACAACCAGTTGTTTGTGACACACACACACACACACACACACACACTCTCTCTCTCTCTCTCTCTCTCTCTCTCTCTCTCTCTCTCTCTCTCTCTCTCTCTCTCTCTCTCTCTCTCTCTCTCTCTCTCTCTCTCTCTCTCTCTCTCCAAACACAAGCATGCATATACATATACGATGCATGTTAGTCAGTGTTGGGGTAAGTCGGCTTATGGAATGGACCAACTCTACAGACATGGCCCGGGCTCCCTAGGCGTTGAGTCTGACCGAGGCCTACATGTCAAGAGCCAATAGGCGCCGAGCCAAGAGCTGAGGCCTTCGGAGACATATAATGCCGACTCAATACATAGGTCGGCCAAAACATAGGTCGATCGAATCATGGCCCAACCCTAGTTTGGTCTACCCGCTATGTCGACAATGAATCGGCCATTTATAGCCGACCGCAATTTGATCGGTGCACAACTCAATCAGCACCATTCAACATTATCTCCTTTAGAGCCGACCAAGAAGACATCTCGAGATGAAAGATTTCCTTCCCGAGATCCTCGGAAGATAACATCCGATCCTGAAAATCTAGGAGATCGAAGATCTCGAGATCGGCTTGGATAAGGAATCCAAATCTCCTGCAAATCAGAGAAATATCCCAAATCCACGGGATTGCACCTCCTCTATAAGTAAGAAACGCCTAATGGTGAAAGACACACACACATTCTCACTCCTAAGCCATTATCGTACTCTTAAACCCAGATTTCAAGCCTGACTTTGGCATCGGAGGGTCCCCTGAATAAGTCAGGGTCTCCTTTGTCCTCTTCCTATGTAGGTGTCCAAGTAGCGGAAAGGGGGTGAGCAGAAAACAGCTTCAACAGTTTGGCACCATCTGTGGGAACCGACATTGTACGTCGTTTTCGCTCTACCAAGAACACTATAGAACTTGCCATGGCGAGAGGGAAAAAGAAAGCTCAAACCCATCCTCAGGTGACTTCGATTGCGACCTTACCAGCGGCTGGCCAAGCCCCACAACCAGCGGACCGGCCAATGCGACCGGAGACTCGTCAGGGCTCTCCAGCCCGATAAGCGATCTCCGCTTTGACTAGGCGTACTCAGCGGAAGCGGGGAAATGGCCGGCGTGATGCCTGGGAAAGAGACATCAGGTCCGATCTGGATTACATGAGGTAGATGCTGGAGCAAATACAGTCTCGACAAGTGCGAGAACCTGATCGAAGGGAAGGATGGTCGAGTGACGTTCGCCAGTCCAATCCACAGTCTTCTACCCCACGAACGGTACCTCAGCCGAGCTAATGCCAGGACCCGGCTGAGCCCGCTCTGACACATGTCTCGGGGACAGCCCCTCTGCCTGCTTCCGATCTGCGGCATGAGATTGATCGAAGGAGGCGCAATCGACTACCGACCGAAGGAATAGCCGATAGTGAAGAACCATGGAAGACTGAGATCCAAAATCTGCAGAAACAGATTGCCGACTTGAAGCAGAGTCGTCCGGTTAATCCGTCGGGACTGGAGGAGACAATCCCCATTCATGGCCAATATAATGCAAGCCCAACTACCAAACCGGTTCCGCCTACCTCAAATTGTTCCTTACACCGGCAAAGCCGGCCCAACAGAACATATAGAGTCCTTTCGGACTTATATGGAATTGCACGATGCCTTGGACGCGGTAATGTGCCGAGCCTTCTCGCTTATCCTGTCCGACGTTGCTCGTCTTTGGTTCAAGCAACTGAAGCCGAGGTCCATCAGCTCGTTCGCCGAGCTCAGTGAGGCTTTCGTCGCGAACTTTATCGGGGGCAAGAAAAGGCTCAAGGCATCGGCGCATCTGAATAATATAGTCTAGAAGGAAGAAGAGCTCCTCAAGGACTACATCAAGCGCTTCAATCTCGAAGCCCTGCAAGTTCGGAAGCATTCGGACAAAACAACTCTCAACTCCATCATGCAAGGGGTAAGAGACAAACCGTTTCTCTTATCCCTGGATAAGAATCCACCATCCACTCTGGCCGAGTTCATGGCCCAGGCAGAGAAATACGCCAATACCGAGGAAACTCGGATCCTACGAGAAGCGGCTCAGAACAGAAATGCCTCGGCAAAGCAGTCGATAAAAAAGGAAGCCGACTCAGCTAGTAACAGTAAGAAACGGAAAGACGACCGGCCTCGAGACGAGCGCGGGTCGAGCAAACGACCTGACAACAAGTTTCCAAACTACACCCCACTTAATAAACCTCAGGAGCAAATCTTGATGGAAATAAAGGGTGAGAACTTCGTCAACTGGCCGAACAAACTGCGCAGCAATCCCGATCGGCGAAATAGAAATAAGTATTGCCATTTCCACCGGGATCATGGACATAACACAAGCAACTGCTACAACCTGAAGCAGAAGATCGAGAGGCTCATCCGAGAAGGCCACCTTGGTGAGCACGTGGACCAAGGAGCCAGGATTGTGACTGCGGAAGAACGCCTAAGTGATAACCGACCCACGAAAGAAATCCGAACCATTGTCGATGGTCACGAAGGCGGAGGCGACTCGAACAATGCTTAAAAGAATCATGTGAGGAGCATTAGTCGCCTTGAGTCCGAGATCATGATTCTGGCTCTACCCTCGAAGGAGAGAAAGCTGAAAAAATATAATGTGACGTTCACCGAAGAGGACGCTCGAGGCATCCACCACCCGCACGAGACGCTTTGGTCATTACTGTCACTATAGCAAACCGCAGGGTACTCGTCAACACAGGCTCGTCTGCAGACGTGTTGTTCACCCAAGCTTTTGACAAGATGGGCATGGAACAGTCGGCACTGCGGCCTGTGAGAACTCCTTTGATCGGCTTCTCGGGCGGACAAGTCTTCCCTGAGGGAACCATTTAGCTCCCCCTCACCGCCGGGGACGTGCCAAATCAAGCGACGATCATGATCGACTTCCTCATAGTCGACCAATCTTCAGTCTACAATGCAATTCTCGGCCGACCCTCGCTATGCCTTCTCCGAGCTATAGTCTCCACGTACCACCTCTCCATGAAGTTCCCAACCGAATCGGGAGTCGGGATCGTCAAAGGGGATCAGCACGACGCTCGACGATGTTATGCTACAGCTCTAAAAGCTCCATCCGAAGTGGCGACGATCGAGTCCCTCGAATCTCCCGAGCGTGATCAGCCGATCGAAGAGCATCCAAGTTCAGTTTGATGAATCCGACCCATCAAAAACAGTACAGATAGGGTCGTCTTTGACATCTCCATTGAAGGACAAACTCGTCGCTCTGCTGCGACGATACTCCGACGTTTTTGCATGGTCTCACGAAGACATGCCCGACATCGACTCATCAGTAATCACTCATCACCTCAATATCAATCTGACCTACAAGTCAGTCCGACAGAAGAGGCGTGCTCTCGGCCCTGAAAGATATGCTATAATAGAGGCAGAAATGAGTAAACTTCTAAAGGCCAAGTTTGTCGAGGAGGTGTGTTATCCCGATTGGATAACCAACATCGTCCTGGTCGAAAAAGTCAATGGGAAGTGGCGGGTCTGCGTGGACTACACCGACCTAAACAGAGCCTGCCCAAAAGACAGTTTCCCTCTTCCTAGGATCGACCAGTTGTCGACAGCACCACGGGGCACGAGTTACTTAGTTTTATGGACGCCTATTCAGGCTATAACCAAATTGTAATGCATTCGAGTGATAAATCAAAAACCACCTTTGTCACCGACAAAGGCCTTTATTGTTACCGAGTGATGCCATTTGGGTTGAAGAATGCAGGAACGACCTACCAAAGGTTGGTCAACAAGATGTTCTCCCTCCAAATAAGGTGGACAATGGAAGTGTATATCGACGATATGCTCGTTAAGAGCATCCGAGCGACAGATCACGTAGTCGATCTCGAGGAAATGTTTCTCGTCCTTCGGCAATACCAGATGAAACTGAGCAAATGTGCCTTTGGTATAAGCTCGGGCAAGTTCCTCGGTTTCCTGGTCAGCCAGAGAGGGATCGAGGCAAATCCTGAGAAGATCAAAGCCTTGCTCAACATGGAATTGCCTAAGACGATCGAAGACATCCAAAGACTGATTGGAAGGGTTGCAGCACTCAACTGCTTCGTGTCCCGGGCCACAGACAGATGTCTTCCCTTCTTTAAACAGTTGAAGGGTTGGCAGATAGTCAATTGGACAAAAGAATGTGAAACAGCCTTCCAGCAACTTAAAGAATACTTGGGGTCGCCACCCTTACTCTCCAAGCCTGAGCTAGGCGAAACACTGGCACTGCTGATATACTTAACAGTTTCTGATGCTGCCATAAGCTCGGCTTTGATCAGCAAGCATGAGGGAAAGCAGTTTCCGGTTTATTACATCAGCAAAGCTCTCGTCCCGGCAGAAACGAGGTATCCGACCTTAGAAAAAGTGGCCCTAGCGTTGCTTGTCTCATCCCGACGCCTGCGGCCCTACTTCCAGGCTCATTCGATTATTGTTCTGACCGACCAACCGCTGCGACAGATACTCCAAAAACCGGAAGCTTCAGAATGACTCACAAAATGGGCAATCGAGCTGAGCGAGTTTGACATCCATTATAAGCCTAGAGTTGCAATCAAGGGTCAAGCAATGGCTGACTTCATCGTTGAAGTCATACAGCAATCCGAGCCAACTTTAGTTGAGTTAGAGAGGCCGACTGACCAGCAAGATTAAGAACAGACCGCTCCCGCCCAACCCCTTTGGAAGCTATACATTGATGGCTATTCCAACTCTAAGGCAAGCGAGGCAGGGGTGTTATTGTCCTGGAAACTCCTGATCACACACACATGCAGTATGCCTTAAGACTTGGATTTCAAGCCTCCAACAACACAGCAGAATACGAAGCTCTGCTCCTAGGACTTCGTTTGGCGGCCAGTTTGGGAGTCACTCATCTCAATGTGTACAGCGATTCTCAACTAGTCGTCAACCAGATAGCCAATATCTACCAGACTAGAAAAGAGAGACTAAAAGCTTACCTACAAAAAGCAAGAGAGTTGATCGACGGGTTTCAACACTGTACTATCGTCCGAATCCTGCCGGCTGAGAATGCCAAAGCCAACCTTTTGGCAAAGCTCGCCTCGGCCGATGATGATGAAATCCCCAAGTCCGTCCCGATTGAGTATGTTGCCAAGCCGAGCATCGACGATACCGACTCCGCAGCCATGCTCCCCATTGACTCGGGACCTACTTGGGTCGATCCTATCATTCGGTATCTCGAGATCGGTGAGCTACCCGAGGATCGAGCCGAGGCCTGACGACTGAAGATCCAAGCCGCCCGCTACACTATGCTCAGCGGGATCCTATACAAGAAAGGATTCTTCGCACTGCTCCTGCGATGTTTACGACCTAGCGAGGCTGACTACGTCATGCGAGAAATTCATGAAGGTATCTGTGGCAATCACTCTGGAGGACGATCCTTGGCTCACAAAGTTGTTCGACAAGGCTACTACTGGCCGACCATCTAGTAAGATGCCCGGAAGCTCGTCCAAAGCTGTGATAAATGCTAAAGATTCGCAATAGTTCCTCGGCAGCCACTGGAGGAGCTCACCCCAATGGCCGACCCTTGGCCCTTTGCTCAATGGGGGATTGACATCATCAGACCTTTCCCCACGGGGAAGGGTCAGACAAAGTTTGTCGTCGTCACTGTAGACTACTTCACCAAGTGGGCAGAGGCCGAACCCCTGGTCAAGATAACTGAGCAGAAAATTACAGATTTTGTTTGGAAAAACATTATCTGCCGATTTGGGATACCTCGGACTATCATTTCTGACAATGGAAAGTAGTTCGACAACAGGCAATACCAAGAGATGTGCAAGAACCTCGAGATCAGATGCGTGTACTCATCTCCACGACATCCCCAAGCCAATGGACAAGTCGAGGCAATCAATAAGATCATCAAGAAACACCTCCGAACCAAACTCGACAGGGTTAAGGGGGCTTGGGCCGAGGAACTCCCTAAGGTTTTGTGGGCTTACCGAACTACGGCTCGGACCGCGACAGGAGAAACTCCCTTTTCCTTGGCCTATGGGTCGAAAGCGGTCACCCTTGTGGAGGTCGGACTGCCGACCGCCCGAGTAAGTGCGTTCAATGAACATGGCAACGAGGAACTACTGACACTCAACCTCGACCTTCTGGAAGAACGAAGAGAACAAGCTCGGCTTCGGACGATCATCCGTCAATAGCAAGTGTCTCGATTCTACAACGCACGAGTCAAGATCAGACGATTCCGAGTGGGAGACTTAGTCCTCCGGAAGACATTCCAAAACACCAAGGAGGTCGGTGCAGGTACGTTGGGGCGCAACTGGGAAGGACCCTACGTAATTGCAAGCACCATTCAACCCGGTACATATCGATTGGAAGATCTGACCGGCCAGCTGTTGCCTCATCCTTGGAATGCCGAGCATCTCAAGATCTACTATCCCTAAGTCAGTCGACAGACAATCATTGCTCAACCTTGCAAACATGAAAGAATCCATGCCATGACAAACAATGTAAATCAAACGATGGATTGCAAGGAAAAATGTATTCATTGATCAGATCAGAAATGTCACATTGATATTGATTCAGCGTTTACATCAGTATTACATTGGCAAAAAACCAACAAAAGTACATAATGTCGAGGTTGGACGATGCTCGCTTCCACAGATGCTCTCGAGCTCGGCGCTCGGCGTGCTTGAAGTACCTGAAGCAGATGTGGGGAGCAGAAAGGAATTTTGCTCTGCAAAGCTAACTTCTATGCTCGGCCGCCTCATCAGGAGCTAACTCAGGGGCCGCCGAAGGACCTGCCTCAGGAGCGGCATCGAGAGTCGCCTCAGTGTATGCCTCGGGTCAACTGTGACTCTCTCACCCGGACCATCGGATCCTGACTCGCTCTTGTCGAAGCCAGAGAGGTCGAGCTCGGGAAAGCTCTCCTTCATCCCCCTCACGCACTCGGCGTACCCCTGATGGAAGAGAGTGTTCCTCTCATCCTCAAAGGACTGGGACGACAGATACTCCTCCACGGCCTCTCTCCGAGCAATGACGAGAGCAGCCTTGGTCTCCGCCCTAATCCGGTTGGCCGCAGCACAAGCCTCAATGCACTCCTTGCGGCTCTCGTCATACGCCGCTCTGACCTCTTCCAATCGCGAGGCCAGGCAGGCCCTCTTCGCCACAGACTCCTCTAGAGCGGCCTTCGTTGCCCCTAGCTCGGTTATCGCAGAGGCCGCTTGAGCCCCTGCGCCCGATAGCCGAGCCTCCACTTCCGCGGCCCGCCTATTGGCCTTGGACAGTTCGACGCGGGCCTTCAGCGCCCATGGCACAAACTGCACAAAAGAAAATGAATCAGTATTGAAGTAAGAGACAAGACGAACAAACAAGCAACAACGGTTATGTCCTTACCTCAAGGAGCACCGTCTTCATCCTGGCGAGCGTCCGCTCCATGGAAGGTAGCTCGAAGAGGCCGGCGAACTCCTCCTCGATCCCCTGGCGACTCGCCCAGGTGAGGATCCCCTCAACGTGACGATGGAAGCTTCCTCTCTCTTCCTCAGCTACCTCTCCTTTGGGAGGCTCATCCTCCTCCTCCCTCCTCGGGGGGACCTGCTCTGCAATAGGTCCTGGCTCGGGAACCTCCCGAAGCTCAGGAGGGGCCACCTCCGTACCCTCGTCCACGACCTCGATTATGGTCGGATGAGGAGGGACGGCCTTCCCCTTGTCCTTGGAGGACGTCTTCTGCTTCTTCGAAGCTCGAGGATCACCCCGAGGAGGAGCTCTGACTTTGGAGGGAGGGCGGAGAGGAGGCCGAGCTTCAGACATCTCTGCACCACAAATGAGAACACAACAGCGTCAGCAACAAAATCATTGGCAAAAAAAAAAAACCGAAGTTCAGATCATCTGCTACCTGTCAAAGCCACGTCCAGACCCGACTGAAGAAGACGCTCTGGTTGCAGAAGCCTTCTACAAGATCTCCTCTCCAGGCTCAGAGCTTGCAGATCCCGGATTCGCGCTACAGAACCAGGGCCGAGCTTCAGCCGCCGCTTGGGGACAATTGAAAAGTAAGGAGCTGACAGTCAGAAAATGCGAAAAGAATACTTAACGATCAAAGCGGCGCGCAATATTACTCGAATTACCTGCCTCAGAGAAGGCTCAGGGAACACAGGGTATGAAGGGTCCTGACTCGGTCGTCTCCCAGCAACCAAAGGCCCAAAACCATCGATCCCTCCAGTTTTTATTGGAGGACGGGGGGTCGGTCATCAGAGCCCCGCCAGTATTTCGCCAGGAGCAGAAATAGTACCAGTCGGGTTGCTAAGGGTTCGGCTGTACGTGGTACGGATGGAGGAACTCCTCCACACTTAGCTCGGGCTACTCTATCTCGGCCCACAGAACCGCACAGCCGAATAAGTCCCTTCACCCATTCGGGGTAACTTGCCCCGGAGCCATACCGAGGCTACCTAAGAAACGCTGAGCGACCTCTTGAAGTGGTGGGCGAAGGCCGCACTGCAGCGCGACCTGGAAGATTGCGACCGCCCCAGGGATGGTCAGTCGGGCAGCTCATCCGGCAGAGGGAGACGTAGGATGATCGACTTGGGAATATGATACCCGATTCGGATCAGAAACAGATCATCCTCAGTCAAAACCGAGGGTACCGGCCCCTTAGACCCTTCCTCTACCTCAGCCTCCTCAGCTTCATCCTCGGACGGAGGGTCAGACCGACCAGGAAAATCTTCCACTACTGCATCTCGCCTGGGAGGCAAATTCGATGTTCTGGCAAACGCTGCCGGCCTTTGCGCCGGAGATTCCAGTACTCTCTGTAAATGCCGGAATGCGATATCCGCATTCACTGCCATCTCACCAGAAACGAGGGTGATTTCGAGGCAGCCTAGAAGCCGCTCGCTTCACCTTCGTCCGTAGACTCCCTCCCGAGGGCTTATGGAGCCTAACATTTGTGAAATTAAAGAAAAGGGAGGGAGAGAAAGCTCACCGAAGATTATGGAGATGCCGGAAAATACAGAAAAACAGAAGACAAAGCGAAGAAAGGGAAGGAGCAGAGAGAGTAGAGGAGAAGATGGAGATGGGCGCGAAAATGTGAAAATGAGGACGCTAAGGCGCTCCTTTTATAGTCGTGCCATGTGGCTCCGGCATTAAATGGGAAGCCGAATCGGCGTCTCCTCGGACACCCCGGCCTGACACGTGGCACCACACCACGCGCCGTTTAGATCCGCCATCAAGCGCCCTGCCACCCGTCTCCCTCCTATTCGTCCCGCCATCGAAACGACGGCCCTACAACTCGTGCAACCTCGGGAAGTGAACCGACACGTGTTAGAATGAGGTAACATGTCCCGATATTCGTGTTAGCCGCCGTACAGGCGATAAATGCTCCATCATAAGCTCAGTCTAAATACAATCCGACCCAATTCCGATCTACTCCTCGGCCTCCACAGGTCGGCACAAGGAGTAGGGGGGCTCACTGTTGGGGAAAAATATGACAAGTCAGCAAGTCGGCTTATGGAATGGACCAACTCTACAGACATGGCCCAGGCTCCCTAGGCTGAGCCTGACCGAGGCCTACATGTCGAGAGCCAATAGGCACTGAGCCAAGAGCCAATAGGCGCCGATCCAAGAGCCGAGGCCTTTGGAGGCATATAATGCCTACTCAATACATAAGTCGGCCAAAACATAGGTCGATCGAATCATGGCCCAACCCTAGTTTGGTCTACCTGCTAGGTTGGCAATGAATCAACCGTTTACAGCCGACCACAATTTGATCGGTGCACAACTCAATCAGCACCATTCGACATTATCTCCTTTAGAGCCGAACCAAGAAGACGTCTTGAGATGAAAGATTTCTTTCCTGAGATCCTCGGAAGATAACATCCGATCCCGAAAATCTAAGAGATCGAAGATCTCGAGATCGGCTTGGATAAGGAATCCAAATCTCCTGCAAAATCAGAGAAATGTCCCAAATCCACGGGATTGCACCTCCTCTATAAGTAAGAAACGCCTAATAGTGAAAGAGACACACACACACACATTCTCACCCCTAAGCCATTATCGTACTCTTAGACCCAGATTCCAGGCCTAACTTTGGCATCGAAGGGTCCCCTGAATAAGTCAGGTTCTCCTTTGTCCTCTTCCTGTGCAGATGTCCGAGTAGCGGAAAGGGGGTGAGCAGAAAACAACTTCAACAGTAGGCAATGGATTAGAAAGCCCACCGAACCCAGCTTGGACCTTCTCGGGCTTGGCAGATAAGACCCAATCAATTTTTTAGCCAGGTCGAACTTGGGTTCAAGTCATTATAACTTGCCTGGTCCTTAATTAAGGGTATTTTTTGTAACTATTGTAATATGATATAACTACTCTGAAACCTTCCTTCTCCTCTCCTACCCCACAACATCCCCTTTCTTATCCCGAACCCACAAAAACCCTTCCAATAGGAGTGGAAGACCACTGGCTCTCGAGCTGGGTCAGGCCAAATTGGGTCTGTGCCCAAACAAACTTTTTCAAGCTCGAACTAGTCTCGGACTATGGTCTCTATAGTGTTGAGCTGAGCCCCACCCAAACCTGGCCCTTTGCCATCCCTGTAATGTGTGCAAATAGGAATGTATGCATGTGCGTGTGTGTCGGTATGAATATATCCGTGTGTTTTTTCCCTTTCATGTTTTATTAAGAGGCTTAGCCTCAATGCTTCTTGGGCCTAGAATATCTCAAAACTGGAGTACAATGAAGAAAATACTATTTTTTGCTATTTCATAACTTTAGCACATTTACTAAAAAAGTGAAACTAAGGTAGAACACCTTAACTCACCTTTTGATGAAGAATTAAAAACATCCAGCCAAGTTTGTTTATATTATTGTGTTTGTAGCAATATGCATTAGCACAATAATTCACACAAAGACTAGTGAAATTACTGGCAAAAAGAAGCAACTGATTACCTCATATGGCAGAGAAGATCTAAAAATGTTAGGTTAAACATCAAGAAATTAAATGCAGATAGCAGTTCTTGTGAAAGGTGATGATGAATTCTTCCTTCCACTTCCAGCGACTTTATGCAGCCACTTCTTTATGCAAGGAAGAACTTTGCTTGAAACTTTAAAGCTGAGAAATATAATACAAGCAAACAAAATAATTTTTACAGTACTTACATGTGCAGTAAGGGCGAGATTTGCCTCGAAAAAGGATCTAATGGTCCCAATATCCTCCCAATAATCATTGAACAGATATGCCTACAATGCAACAACCATCTTACATATAAATTGATCGTTGAGGAATGCTAAAATGAATGAAATTACATCATGACATCAAAAGTTAGACCACCAAACATAGGTTATTTGAAGTTCGATGAAACAAAATAAATAATAGAATGATAAAGTCGGTTGGGCCTGCCTTGATTATTAACTTCAAAGATTGGGTTTTGGAATAAGATGGCATAGCTGGATGAAGGCAAGTGTATCAATTGCCATTTTTTTTTTCTTGCTGACTGTTTAGCAAAAGGTTTTTTTTTTTTTTGTTTGTTTGTTTTGGGTGGGGGGGGGGGGGGGGGGGGGGAATTGAAGCAACCCCCTGTCGCCATTTCTGTTTGTGCCTGCGGCTGAGGTGTTGAATAAGATGATGGAAAATGATAGAATATAAGCTTTGATCAAAAGGTTTTCAGTGAATCAATCAGAAATTACAAGGGTCCTTATTCATGGCTTAGTGGTAGACTCACAAGAGTTTCAACACTAAGGTCATGGGTTCGAGTACCCATTGTGGTGTGTGTGGGTGTGTGCATATAAAAAATTTTTAAAAAAACTTAAAAAAAATCAGATTTTACAATATCCCACTTGTAGTTAGCGAATGATGTTCTGATCCTCTCAATTGGATGTCCTCAACAGTCGGCTAGTCCGAAGTGCATATTGAGAAGCTTTGAGGCCTCAACAGTTGAATGTCCTAAACAAGTATAAAGATCAACCTCTCAAAAACAAGCTCTTAGGTGTTGATATGGAGCATTGAAAAAGTTGGCTGAGTTGACGAATGTGTTGGTGCATGTAAGGCTATTTTCTCCCTTCTACTTATCTTGGGATCCCACAATTTCTAGGGCAAGTTGTTAAAAGTCTTTGGGGCCCGGTATTCGGAAGGGTCTAGTAAAGATCATCTGATTGGGAAAGGGAAAAATCTTTCTTTGGTAGTGCACATTACTCTCATGAAGGCTTCTACATCTGTTATGCTGATCTACTTCGTTCATGTCGTTGTCCGAATGCTCCATGGCGGTCATCAACAGATTGGGGAGTAGAAAGTGAATTCTTGTGGCAAGGATAAGAGGAAAGTTAAAAATACCATTTTTTGAATGGAAAGAGGTTCACAAACTAACCATTGAAGGGGAGGACAAAACAAAATTGCTCAAGATTTTGGTGGAGAGGAGAATATTTTTTGGAAAACAATGATCTTGCTAAAATATAGATAGTGGGATGTGGGTGTACTGCCCCCTCGCCTTGA
Organism: Magnolia officinalis; assembly: GCA_021015155.1. Lineage (NCBI taxonomy): Eukaryota > Viridiplantae > Streptophyta > Magnoliopsida > Magnoliales > Magnoliaceae > Magnolia > Magnolia officinalis. The sequence goes on along the minus strand of JAJHSJ010000013.1, from coordinate 53,155,981 downwards.
TACAGAAAAGTTTGAGGCTTTGAAGGCCATATTGAGCATGAGGAATATTTTCAATCAGGGCATCAATTTCAGTTGGGGATTGGCAGCTACTCAGATTTTGGGAAGATAGATGTTGTGGGGATGTTCCTCTTTGCACAACAAAACTTAACTGACCAAAATCAGGTCAAGGATGTTGGAGTTTATGATGCAGGACATGAAATTTAAATATGATATGCAAGATTTCAGGCTTTAGATCACACTAATTTTAAAACAACCACAAAAAATTCCACATCCCACATAAAAGTCAAGCATTCAACAAGGGAAATCTATGCGGGTCCAAGCCTACACATGTTAGGGCTGGATCAATTAAAAATTATAGACTAAACAATGCTCAAAGGAGAGTAAATTCATCCACACATGCAAAGGATTACTTCCCAATCCAATGGATTCACATGTTTCAAATCGGGAAAACCTAGGGTTTGCAAAAGTAGAATAGGACTTGGGATTTAGTATTATCTAGGATTAGGGTTAGGGAAATAAGGTAAGAGAGGAGTGAAATAGAAGAGAGAAACGAACCCAAGATGATCCACACGTGTGGACAGCGGCCCGAGCCTGACGCACGTGCGTTAGATCTTGCCCGCACGTGTGTGGGGCTCACGAATCTGAAATCAGCCAGCTAGGTACTGGTCAGCCAGGGGAGGTCTACCTTCACGCCAAGTTTCACGCCGATCGGACGTCTGGTTTGTGTACGGTGCTCCGCCGAAGTTTCAGCCCTCCTGCTGGGCCAGATTCTGGAAATCTGTCGTAGGGGAAAGATTAGCTACAAACGTAGGTGGATTTGATGAGGGGATGACTGTAAGAAATTAGGGCGATTTGGGATGAATGTGGCTTCGCACCATAGTAGTTAGCCCTTCGAAAAAGGGAGGGTTTCACACATTAGGCTTCACAACTCAGAGAGGAGCAGGAAAACGCAGAAATTTTATTCAATCTTCAATGAAAAAAAAAAAACCTACAAGGGGTTGCCTGTTTATAAGAAAAACCTATACCTCAAAAGTCGCCCCATGTGTGCATACTATTACTTAAAGACGAAGTAATAAAAAATAACAACTAATCAATGCAATCTAAACCGTTCATGATGTTCCTAATAACGGTAATAAGCAAAACACAAAGTCCTAGGTCACCTAGGGTAGTGGGCCACGATTATGAGATCCAATGATGGGATCCACATGATGATCGGGTCCACCCCAAGGAACCAAAACACAGTCCTCTAACTAGGAGGCCCTCCATGGATGTCGTCATCAATCCAGATCGAAGGGGGCCCTCCTCCTTGCGTACGTGCGTAAGGGGGGCGTGCATGTGCACGGGATGTCCCCATCAGTTTATAAGAGAGTCAAGAAACATACTACTTGGACTCCATACATTAGGAAATTAAGGGAGGAGGAGATGGGGGATTTGACGAACCGCATGGCTATGCTAGAAAGGTTTATGACCCACTATGAGAGGAAAGACAATAGAGTATGGAAACGGGTGAAAATGGGAGGTTATGGGATAAATCCTTCTATGATCTTATTTAGGAAAAGGAGAGGGGTGAAATGGCCAGTAGGGAACCTTCTACTTGGCTGTGGGAAGTTAAAGCCCTACCAAGAATTGTCACCTTCACATAATTAGTTGGTCGGGATAAAGCCTTGACTATTGATCATCAGCAAAATAGGCATGTGTCATGAGGATGGTATGGAATGTGTGCCTTCCAGTCATCCTTTGGTTTATTTGGATGGAAAGAAAAAACAGCTCCATTGAGAATAAAGAGAAACTGGACGCTTTTGTGGTGGCGGAAGAAACAGCTCTTATGTTACCTTTCAGGCTTTGGGTAGAGTAATCTTCTTGCTGGTGGCTGCTTTGAGCTGTTACATTTTTGTGCCTTTTTGGGATTTTGAATAATATTGGCTTCGCCAATCAAAAAAAGAAAGTACCGTGAATTTATTCCTATTGATGTTTCAATTATCTTCATGTGTGCAATTGTGACTAGGATCTAGACACTTATCTCCTTTGACAAAGGAGCCTCAAACAAACAAAACAAGAGACAACAGAGCCTCATTACCAAACACAGCCAAAAAATAGTGACAAACTTATCTCAGATCCTCAATAAGGAAATCAGCTGGTCCAAACTAGTTTTAACTTTGATATACTTTTCTTCTATATTTTATCTAATCGTGAATCTCGATGCGTAAGAAATTTGGATTGCAACTCTTTTAGGCCACAGATGCACAGGTTTGAGACATTGGATCTCTCCACTTATTTCCCAATCCAAACTGGACACAGGAAAAAAAAAAAAAAAAAAACAGCCTTGGTACATATGGACACTGCGCATTACAAAAGTATTCCATGATAGGAGCTCATATTTTATCACTCGACAGACAAAAACACAGGTTAAGTTGAAGACTCTAGGTTCAATATCAAAAGAGATGCCACACAACCTTACAACTGTTTCAAAGAACCAAACTGCAGTGTGCAATGTGTGTGGGTCGATCCTTGTGGAATTTGAAGCTGAATAATAAATCATTTCGTTAAGGTGCATTGACTAAGTACGCGGCAAAGCTAATACATGGGCTTTCTTTTTGGAACTTAATTTGAATCTTAGGGAGTGCATCAGTACTTCCATCAGTCTCAGGTAGTGCATCTTACCTTGCATTGCAAACCAAGGAAAGAAAACATTGCTTTCTATTATCTCTATCCAAACTTTGGATAGTGATTCAATCCACAATTCCACCGAGTTTCTTAGAACATGTTTTTATTATCTTATTAGAAGAGCAACAAACTCTTCCACTTTTCCGTACTAGATCTGATCTTCAATCTCTTTGAAGCCACTCCCTCGACTTCCAAGTTTTCTCATCCTCAAGGATTTCCTCAACCCCCCCATGACTATCTCAATTTAGGTTGTTCCATCCTATAGACATATATTAGCACGGTTGTGTGGGCCGTGACTCTTTGGATTGTGGGCCATGACACTCTAGACCATGGACCGTGACTCTCTTGTTCCTCTCATTCTTTTTCTTTCTTTTAATTTTCCCTTTCTGCCCTTTGTGCTAAGGGCACTTTATCAATGTTGTCAAAATTGTTATTGTATCGCAAATCATAAGATTTTTTATAATTTTCTTAACATTTCAAAATTATAAATAAATTAGGAAAAAAAATTAAAACTCATCACTCATCCTTTTGCCATCAAATGCACCAAGTAATACCATGCCATGATAGTGCTAAGGGATTCTTATCTTTCCTTCTTTTTTCTTTTCTTTTTTCTCAAGAAATTTCCCTTAAAAAACATATGAGGATCCTTCAGCAATTTATGTTCTTGTTACCCTTCTTTAATGTAGAATCATGTTCAAAAAGTGACACTTGATTTTATCGATCGACGGAAAAAGACATTTTGATTTCTAACCATCATTCTGCAATACATATAAGTCAACATTATTGTAACCATCCATAAAAACATTCCACATAAGCCATACATCAATTTGGTGTTTCAACCAGTTAAGAAGTAAGAAATCATTAAAAATGCTCCATTATTTAATGTTGAAAAGAAAATATATCATTTAATATCTGATAAAGAACAAAATAAAATAATTTACCTTTTCTAAAGGATTCTTAAAGCCCCCACCAATTTAAAAATAAAAAATGAAAGCCAAGTGAAGCTTAAATTAGAAGAGAACAAGTAAAATTCGAACCATAAATCAGGATTTGAATCGTAAATTGTAGGATTTGAATCATAAATTGTAGGATTCAAATCGTAGAATCATAGGATTCATATAAAAAGAGATGGAAGGTGGGATTCAAATTGGTTTTGCTTAAGATTTGATGCAAATCGTTTATTGTAAATCGTAGGATTTTGACAACATTGCACTTTATGTAATTTGGCATTTACTTAATACAAAATAGAAAGGGTTAATTTTCCCTTTCTCTTCCCAAGTGCTTTTTCCTCTTTAACACTTCTCTACTTTCCATTGTGTTACCCTCATTCTACATGCTCTAGCATCGGTTGTTATTCCTTGAACCCATAACTTGAACTAGGATTTTATTCCTCATATCCAACTTGTTAGTATTGTGTGGCCTAGAAAGCTATGTTTTATGTATGACCTTAGTTATTAATTAATGGAATGTTTTCTTTTGCATCTATTAATTGTGTGTATGGAACTAGTCAAACATGTGGAAATTTTATGGGTTAAAAGAGAAGGTTTTCTCTATTGTTCTAGGGAAAGATGAAGTTGGACATAACTGCCACTTGCCAAGGGAGAAATGTGTTTCATGGATCTCAATACCCTAAATTCTATGACCATAGTATTAGGAGTGGGAAACCATCGTGTGTTGAGAACTAGCAACGAGTTAAGATGGAAGGTCTCCACCATCGATCAACTGTGCCTTGGTCCTGGCCCATATGGGAGCACGAGTGTTCACAGAATGTAGGTTCTTGTATTTAGGCCTGGCTGAGCACTTACATTGGAGGATCACATCAAGTTTCTAGTCAAGAGACCCGTCATGCCTAGACCGGGTTGACTTGCTCATGTACTAGCTTTGACTAATCCTTAGACCAAAGGTTGTGTTGGGACTTTATGATCATACCGTTTTGGGCTTTAACTTACCCTACGAGGTCACATTAGTGATTGACATACAGGTGTGGTTGGCCATATACAAAGCCCACATGCTCCAACAAGGGATCTACTTGGTTACTCGAGATACACATTTAGTGGACTGATCTTAATGTTTGTACCATCCATCAAGTGGTTTTAAGTTGGCCAACAAAATTTTAATGTTTTATACGTTTAGTCAATTAATTTTAACCATTGTTCTTTTGATTTTAACCATTAAACTTTTTTCATTGTGCTTGATGGAACATCAAATGCATAAGATCTGTTGAGCACAAGAATAGGTCAAGGATGGTGGCCACAATAAGTGGACGGATTTCGTCAATTTGGGTCTATAGATAAGGCAGGTTTGCTTACTTGTTACATGGTGGGGTATATTGAAGTCTATAGGGGTGAGGAGCGCCATCCTAGTGTTTTCCTTTGCAACCATGATTCCTCCTTATAAATAGATCCTATCTCAGCACAAATGAAGCAAGAGAATGCCCCTGGACATCCCACCCTAGGACATTTAGAGTGAGAGAGAGAGAGAGAGAGAAAGAGAGTAGTAGAGAGAGAGAGAGAGAGAGAGAGAGAGAGAGAGAGAGAGAGGGTGACACCCCCTTCCTCTGAAATGTGAGTGCGCTTCCATTTAAAAAAAAAATAAATTCTAACACAACCTTTATGAGATTTTCCTTGAACTAAACTATTTTGGATCCTCCATAGTAGAGGACTTGTTTTGTACGTTCTCTTTGCAAGCTTGCATTGCATAGTTTTGGAGAAAGCAATTAGTTCAAAGAAATCATGAGAAGAATTAGGAGTGTGAATGTTGATGTCAAGCCAAATAACATCTCTTATGTGGTTGATGTAGGATGATAGCCAGGTTTTTCTCACTCAATATTGTAACCCCTTTTCATGTGTGAAAAGGCAATCAAAACATCATACATTTGGTATCTTTTGAAAGCTTATTGTAGCACATTTCCCGCAAACCCAAGATCACAATTCCATCAATAATTGAGCAAGTTATGATTTAGTTAAGAACAAATTACAGCTTCTCATAAAGTTGTCACGAAGAGGCTCTTGCCATAACACATCCTACGAGGCCCTCAAAAAACAACCATAGCTTTCTCTAACAATGTCCAAATTGAATGTTATAGGCTTGTTAGAAACCTAACTAAATAATCTTTCAAACAAGACCAATTTGACAAAAAATTGACCCTATTTCATTGTGAGTATATGTTGTGCATTTCAAAAATGTGTTGTGCTTTGGTTTTGGCTTTTCCTAGTGGAAGTTTAATCCCATATTGGAAATGACCAAGGAAAAAATGAGGCATATATAAGGTTCCTCTTTCTAATTTCTGTAGCCTTGTGAAATATACATACACTAATGTGTTGGCCCGTATGTGCGCACAAGCATGGCTTCAGGGTCGAGCCAACTGAAAAACCTATTAACTCTGTGTATGCACAAGATACTCACATGCAAGGGGGGGTGCATATCTCCAGCCTAGAAGGCTTGAGCGGGTCACTTTCCTTGGTCTAAGATAGGTTTAGTTTGGCAAAAATAATTAATTATTATTAATTAATTTTTGGTCCATTGGATGTGACTGTCCGTAGCTTTCCATTATGTGTCTCCTCGAAATGAGCACATCTTGTCTTCTACCTAACCCCTACTTCTTCTAATTGTGTGTCTATTGAAGTCTATAAAAGAGGCCGTATGGGGTTACTGTTCCTTATCTCTGCAAAAAACTGTCTTTTGGTATTTGTTTTCTTCATCTCTCCTTCTGGCAAGATAAAAACATGGGTGTTTCTTCTATTGTGCTATTGATCGGTTGTGGTGCACAACCTCAAATTGATTGATGGCTCCTTCAAGCTATTGTATCCTAAAGGTGAATGTGTTGATACCTATTTGACTTAAAATCATCTAGAAGGGGAACAATTCATCTTAAAGAGAGCAACCTAGTCTGTGCCTCAACCCAGCAGGTCTGCTACATGAATTAATCTGTCTATACCATCAATTTAGGTTTGAAAATCGATATATACGAGTACTATCTATAACTCGCTTGAATGAGGGGGCTGTGCTCATCTTTATGTTGTAGAGGTTGATTTACTACAATATTGGCTAGAAAGCTTGGTTTTGGTTTCAATTCTTCCACTTGTGTACATACTGCGAGGATGTCCTCAGTGTACTTCTGAACATTTGGATCTAATCCCTGTACGGCAGAGGACGACCAGAAGGTTGATTTGGTGTTGCAGAGACACAGTTGATGCCCAGAAGATAATTAGAAACCAGAAGACTTGATGCTTCAAACTCATGGCTTATGCCCCCAAGTCGGTATAGTCACTGCGGTACTAACCATCGGTTGACCTTCTGAGCAGTGTGAAATTTGGACCAGCTGGTTGCGAGACAGGAAGCACCTATGTGTTTGTAACTTTTTTACCGAGAGGTATTTGACGCATCTTGAAGGACTAAAACCATATTTGGGATTTTCACCACCAACACAGAGCTGTCAGAATTGAAATTGGTGTTTTTACGAATGGCAGTCTGCAGCTTGTTGTTTTCTCGCCACTTCGCTCTTCTATTTGATGCCTGATCTCTTTGTAATCTGTCTTTCTCTAGTGGTCAAACCATTTCAATCTCCATTGGCTACGTTTGTCACAGAACTTGAAAGTAGTTTTATTATGAAATTAGATGATAGACAGGGAGTATTATGAAATAATTGCATTAGATATGTTGATTAAAACTTCTCAAGAAGAGGTATTAAAATTGTCTCATGAATAAGCTGTACTAACATTATGGCAATGGCAATAAGAAGATATGAACATAGTATAGAAACCCAATCCATTATTTGAAATGAACTGAAGAAAGAATTGTGCAGACCTTGATGAAGAACTCTTTAGCTGAGGCAGGTATTATTTCAGATCCAAAGTCATTTGCAGTAGGAAATCGCCATCTGACCCAACAATGACGTATAGCTTAATGCTCCTGTTTGACATTGCTTTCTAGGTTTTATATGAAGAGAATAAGCAACTGGCCAAACAAACATCAATCATGGAAAAGGACCAACTTGATTAAACAACCAAGACAACCATGGACAATTGCGAAAAAGCAGAAAACAAATGGTGCACCTTTGCTTGGTTCAAAATAAATAATTCTATTTGCACTTTATGGTATTTCTAGAAGCAGCCAAAAGAGACAACTAAACTAACCATAGGTTATAAAAAAAAGTTTCAACTGAAATTCTAGTTCATTGAACTATCCTTGTTTCATACAAAACAATTTCAAACTACATATCAGAAAATGGGCATTCATTCCAATAAGACCCGCAAAAAGAAAATAGAAAAGTTGGTTCCGTTCCTAGGTAGGCAAGAGATGATTTATAGATGCCTGCAGAAAAGAAAAGACAAGCACAATATAAAGGACAGGACCATGTGCATTTGCTGCATGCTCATCACAGGCACTGGCAAATGTACTGTAATCTTCTCAACGGCATGACACCATCGACATTATTCCTGAAAAAAACACAGACTAAAATATGTGCCATTTGGTTCATTATCATAATTCTATTCCAGAAAAATTTTTGACATTTGTAAGGGTAGTTAAATCATTTGCTTCAGACATATGTGGGTAACTTCCTGATAGAATCAGTGATTTAAGTTGTGAGGGATGAAAAGCCAATCTCCTCCGATTTGCTGGGAGGCTTCAGCTGATAAACAACTCTGTTATGTCTATTGTTTAGTAATGAGTAAAGGATGGTTGCTTTTCTCCTTCCCGGCTGGCATTAAAAAAGAGGTGGAGAAAACATCTAGGCTCTTCCTCTAGGGGATTGGATGGAAAATCTGTTGATACTGTTAGTTGTGAGAACTCGTCTCCTGACTGATTTTGGGCCTCGGCATCAGAAATCTGCGGACTTTGAATGTGGCCTCAATAGCCAATCTGTTCTGGAAGCTGCTGACTGTGAAAGATCATATCCGGTTCACTTGGATGAATGATAAATGCATGCATGGCAAAAGCATTTGAACCCTTACTGCTGTCCCTTCTTCCTCTTTCATTGGAGAAGAACTCTGGCTCTAAAAAAATTTTTATTAAGGCCACACATTAAATACTTGATTGGTTAGCTGACCCCAATTAGTTGGATAACACTTAGATGATGATGATTAAATACTTGATAGGTGAAGGAACTAAAATCTCTTCCTAGACTGATCTGTGGCTTCCAGGGGGAAGCATTATGCATATGTCAGGTTCAGAGTCTCACGCCCATTTATGATTTTCCCTTGGGGGTTCATGTTAAAGATGATGATATGATTTCTAATCATCAATGACAATTGCCATAGCCTTCTGTGATGGACCTTGCTGACATTTGAATGAAAGTAGCTCTGTTATCCAGCTGTCGATGAAGGTCTCTAGTGTATTTCTGATGATAGCCTTCTGTTTACCTGCTGCTTGTTTCTGGAAACAATACTATCCATAGGTCTTCTTTCTTGTTGAGGAAATAGCATTTTTAAGCATTTCTGTTGTGCTTGGATAGCTGTCAAGGCAGATTAAAATCCAAAATAGGCTGGCTTGTTTCAGGCTTCAAATCAATGTTTTTTGTGTCTTCTTCTATGCTCAGATTGAATTGACGTTCCATAGAGCTCTCTGGATTTGGGTTAAGATTGCCACTTATTTGAATACAATTCTTGTGCCATCAATGCTATCACTATTCCTACTTCTGCCCTGTAGAAAAAACAGAAGGTTTGCTAAATATTTCTTATATCTACACTATTGTTTCCAAGGTATTAACATCAAGTTTCTTTATGAGAGATCTTTTATCGCTTCAAGGAGGCTGTACGATATGGCTAGCCATCTTCCTTCACACCTATCCATTAGTGGCATGAGAACTTTCAATGAAATGCATCCCCCTTTTAGTCTGCTTGGCCCAAGCTGTTAGCGTTTGCTTATTCTTTTTGTGGTCTTCTCCCATTGTGTTTGGCTGGTAATAGAATTTGTTCACATTCCGAAAGAAATTTGTAATTAATAGGTTTTTTTTTTGTTTTGTTTTTTTTTTTTTTTTTTAAATAATAAAAATAATAAAAATAATAAAAAAATTAGCCTAAGGTATAATGGAAGGAAATTCTCTAAGTTGCGTAAAAGGATAATCTGAAGCAATGTCCACGACTCAAATCACTTAAGATAGCATGTTAGTATATTGTATATATCTTAGTAGCTATAGTCTACATCTATATTTACATTTTGATTCAATTAAGATCACCCTCATCATCATTATAGCCTTGTCCCAACTATTTAGGGTTGGATTTAGGAATCTTATTTTGCCAATCATATTCAAAATCAAAATTCTTATGATTATGTGACCACAATTCTACGAGCAGGGCCCACCCAACATCAGCCATACTCTTTTACCATTGCTTGGGAACAGATGGATCATTCCTTCCAAGCAGAGTTTCCACTCTTGATTCTGTTAAGATCACATGTTATAATCATGGTGCCAATTTTTGTGCTTGTGTCCATATCCTAGGCATCATGGATTTGGTAAAGAATGTCGCTACACTTCTTGACTATGCATATACAACAGGTTCAGGGCCTTCGCTTAGTGGGTCAGCCGGAATTTTCCACAAGGTCGAGAAAATTCTATGCAACTCGATATTGACATGTTTTGTACCATTTAGAAGATACATAAGGAGCTTCACAGATGCAAAAGATTACCCTGTAAAAAGAAGAAGTAGATTTTCAACTGCAATGTAAATTCTCTATGCTACCATCTCACTAAAGGAATATAGATTACTGAGCTTCTACATAGAAGCCCTCCCTTTTCATTGAGTAGCTCAAACTATTCTAGGACTCTTCATGAACTCCCTCGGAAGCCTGAACTTCATTTTCCCCAACCCCTAGGAACTCTTCACACGAAGTAAATGCTTCCCTAGATATTCTGATTACTAGAAACTTGAAGAAAATGCTTGCAACCCCAGAGACACTCGCATTCCCGCATTAAATGCTGGAATTATCCGACCTTCAACTTCTGCTAGGGAACTCTACAGCTTCCATCAATTACAAACTGCCACTAGACTGTAACTTAAAACTACAGAACTGCCTTTGAACTGTAATTCTGAAAATTATAGAATGCCACTAGATGCCAAATCTGTCTCAAATAGTATTGCTGTCAATGTTCAAGTCAAAACAGCCATTCGTGGATTTCTCTTTAACTGTAATGCATTTGCGGCTAAAGGTCTCTTTGATTCACAATGCAAACCTTCATTTGAATTTTAAGTTCTGCAGAGTGCAGATTATCACCCAAGCATATGGAGTTTAGAATCCACAACATGCTACTTGTATTAAACTGAATTTTTATGGTGTAGCAAACACAAGGGCTGTGGGAGTCTTTAGTCCTCTATGATGAAGAGAATCACGTGATTCTTGCTAGGACGACTGGACGCATTGAGAATTGGCATTAGGCTTTTTTTTTTTTTTTTTCCTGAAAGGTGGGATTTCACCCCCTTTTTTTCATTCCAAAAAAAGAGATTTACAAAGCATAGCTCAAAAGACAATTCGGGTGCCCTCAGAAACAAAAAATAGGCTGAGGGGACCTATCATAAGGGGCACTATATACCCACCTATGTACAAAAGAAAAAGGACTGAAGAGCATGAAACGAACAGAAACAGCTAACGGGGGGCTCTAATCGCCCCAATTCCGACCCTATCCAACACAAGCATCCCACGAATATGAGCCAAAAGCGAACTGGAATTGAGGTGGGTAGAAGAGAGTTGGTACAAACTCCCAAGTTGAGCCAAACCGTCCGCGGGGCCATTCTCCTCTCGGAAAGTGTGGGAGAAAGAAAATTGGCCCATCCTCCGAAGATAGTTGATTCTAGAGATCCAAGGTTTCCATTTCCAAGGAAACTTGCAAGGAGAGGTGAGACATCCAATCGCCACCTTTGAATCCGATTCAACCATAACTCTATCGAAACCTTGTTCCAAACATAACACCATCCCATCATGAATAGCACGGAGCTCCGCTAAATTATTTGTACCAACCCCATATGCCGCCGAAAAACCAAATAGGAAGGAACCGGAGGCATTCCTACAAACCCCGCCCCCACCTGATGGCCCTGGATTAGAAAGAGCCGAGCCATAATTGGCATTAGGCTTGTTTCATAGCACCAAAGCCAATCTTATTGGAGATTATCAATGTGATTTATAAAGAAAGGAAGTGGCATCTACAATGGAAGATCATACACATTTGACTAGATTTCATTATCATTACTCATAACCAAATGGAAAAAACCTACCCTGACCAAGGAGAGGCAAATCTTCTAGTTTGAAGTCGCAAAATTATTGGTGTTCACCTGAATAATAAAGGTTCAGTTGTCATCGTTGAAACGTTAAAACTATCATTTTACCTTCTTGGGTCTTGTATCATTCTCAAAATATCTTTGGTTACCATATAGAATAAACTAATGCTGTATTTAAAAGAAACATTTGATTGAATCCGTCGGTGGAGTCTCGTCATTTTGAACTCATCGAGTGTTTGGAGCAGCACAGAAATAAAACCCAACAAGGTGGGTTATCAGCTTTCTGTTTTTCCTGTGCTGAAATAACAATTGTGCACTTTCAAATAGTAGTTGAAATAATCAAATATTGATTTGTGGAAATTGGTACTGCACACCCAACCAGTGAGGTTCAGTATAATTAGATTGAAAAAAGTATTTGACACAAAGTACAAAAATACAAAACTCCATTGAATTTTCTCTCAATTGCTTTGCTACAAGTAACTTCAATCCACTGCAGAACTTTTCTTTATACCAAAACCTTATTTAGGCATGCTAAAAGAGGAGTATAGCTGGAAACTTCTACAAATCCCAAGTGACAGAAAGGGAAAAAATATCTTTGGTCAGCTAGGATCAAAATCATGAAGACAGAGACTAGAACTGTCATAGAAGAATCATGACTTGGAAAAGAGAAATAATAGTAATGAATCACACAGGGAACTTCAATTATATTTTCTGCATGCCAATTCATGTTCGTTGTCACTCATTTCAAACAAAAGATGGGACGGTTCACTGGATCAGATATGTAGGGAACCTTTCTTATAAAATTTCAATTTCATCTTCTTTTAAAAATCATAGAATCTACATGCAGCTTGAATACCATACCTTAGAAGATTCAAGAGTATCTCCTTCTTGAAGATATACACTCCCATGGAAGCAATGTATGGTTTCTTTTCAGCCTCCTCTCGTGACAGGCCCAAAACTGTAGTATCCACCGCCTAAGGAATTTGAAATGAAGATCATGCAATCATGCAAAATTGTAGAATCGCTTCATACTCATGAGGTCTGATTTCAGTCTAATCCTATCAGTAGATGCAAACATAAGGTATCGGGATAATTACCATTGCCTTCAATTCCTCTCCTTTGGGCTTTTCATTAAAGAAAAGAACCCTTCCTTTGTTGTCTATCTTCATTAAACCAAAGTCTGAGGCACGGCTGTCAAGGAAGAAAGATACTCCAAATTAGTATAAAACCATACATCTTGGAAGCTCAGAGAAACACATGGAAATAAAAATCTTATTCTACACAAGAAAAAGAGATTGTAAATGAGAAGGATGGTAATCATGGTGAAAGTCAAAAGTACAGAAGGTATCAACTACGTATATAGGCAAATAATAATTGACGACTTCTACAACCAACTTCATTTTCACATTGCTTGAAACAAGGGAAAAAGTAATTATGCACTAATCTACTATTCATCCCTAGTCAATGGTAAGTAATTGTCCACGCTAGAACATGTGCCAACATGCCATGTGTGTGTGGCATCTGAGCTTTGCAAAAAGCGGGCCTCACCATGAAGACAACCGGGTGCAAAAATAGGCTCGTTTACTCATTGTGCAGGCTACACTGTGCAAAAGCAATTGATGGCTTAAACATGTGTATGGCATCTAAGCTTTGCAAGAAGCAGGCCTCACCATGAAGATCACCAGGTGCGAAAATAGGCTCATTCACTCATTGGGCAGGCTACATTGTGCAAAAGCAATTGATGGCTTAAATATGAATTGAAGACTCTGCAACACAGACCAACCTATTCAGTCCTCAGTCAAGTCAGGACTCACCCGAGTTGGCTGATTCAGGCATACTTTAATCGTGGTGATGATGGATCAGACTTGACCAAGTCCAAGTTTGCAATGCAGAGGTTTAACCCAGACCTGCTAATGGCATGTGTGGTCCACCTAAGTTGACTGGTCTGATTTTTACCCTAGGTGATATCCAGGTTGGGGCCAACCTTTCGCATGCCTCCGATCTCATATACACATGACATATCGACCGCATGTGCATGGTGGACACATACTGTCCACTGTAGTGCTATGTGTTGTGCCTCCGCACGTGCGTAATCAGCTATGTTCACCATTCACTATGCAAAGTGGGCACTTCCATAATTTGGAGAGTAAGGAACCATGAATTAAAATTTTGAAGAAAAAGCTAGTCGATAGATAATTATAGGAGTAAATCTCATTCAGATTCTGCAACCACAAGAATTGGTTCTGACTAATACCTGTCATCCATAGGGAGACATGCAATAGTAATATCTGCGCCACTTTGACGATGGCCCTGGAAATGAAGTAATTCCAAAGATTAAAACATACAAGTTTGTGAAAATGAATTTAACCTCGATGCACAATGGTGCAAGAGATGCAATGCCCAACCTGAACAAAGTCCATATAGTCCATACGGTACAAATGATCTCCGGAGAGAATCAATACATCCTCAATCTCCTTTGCTCTGGCATCCTACAAAATGATAGTCAGCATATTGCTAATTTGAGATTCGATGCCCTCGATGTATTTTTAATAGTCTAATAGCTAAACCATTTACTGACTTTATCTAAATTTAAAGGGGATTTGGCAAGGTCCTATAACAGAGAAACTGGTTAGCTTAAAAACAACCTCATAATCTGCTGGTTGATGTCTTGTACCTTTTGGGAACAACTTCAATATTGAAATAACTAAATTTGGGAGTAAGAAATTAATTTACAAAATGCTTACCTATGTTGTAAAATTTTAAACAGTGTCCGAATCAAGGTTACCTGGATCGTGGGTCGTTTTGGTACATAGTATGGGAACCAGCACGCAGTATGCTACATTGCCACTTCCTCCATTACGTGGTACGCTAGGGGTAGGTTCATATCCGTCACTCCAATACATACAATGTGTATGCAATATGGTTTTGTATATGAAATCATATTTTAATTCATATATGAAATGATGGATGCTATTATTATAGTCCCTGCATGCTTAGTGTTATATTATAACAAATAAATAAAAGTAGAAGTATCTTCATTGTAAATATAAATTTTCACTTAATCAATATTAGGAATATAGAACCATAATTTTAGGTCCCTAAAAATAGCGCCCAGATCTCAAATGACCCATAATCTGGATTGCTTGATCTGAAATGGAAAACGTGGGGTGTTTGGTGTTTTAGGTAATACTGGTCAGAATAAAAATTATGCATTATTCCTTAGCACCCTTTGGGTTGTATCCAATTAAAAGATATCATGAAAGGATATACATACCCCTAAATACAGCACCATTATATCATATGACCATGACGTAGAACCAATATAATGCATAACATATCATCATCTAAAACAGCACAAACTGACATGGATGGATCAATAGGTGCCAGTTTTTCGACTAAAAATATTGCACAGTAATAGTCAATGCCTAAAACACATCTGCAATCTGCATCATAGTAGAGAACCAAGGAAGTGAAATGATCCCTGCCTGATACTTCTCTTGATTAAAACAGTAATCAATATACAACGTGTGGTTGCCGAAAGCTGGATTTGATGCCATCTTGATTGCATTAGCATTATTCCCATGTGGAAGAGCCAGGAAAAGCGGCTTCTAAACTGGAACTAGATTTAATGATTGTATGATCTGTTTCTTATTTCCTTCTCCTATATGATATCAAGACAAGGAACATGCAAAACCTATTGGAATGTCTCATGCCTATGCATCAGACCCTGTCAACATCTGATTAAGCTGCGGCTTCTCATTATGAAATACATGTACTATCAGTTAATAACCCTTTGCGAGCCATATCAAGTGATATGCTGAACAAATGTATATCGGATCATCAAGGTGCAGTGACAAACTAACACAAGATATGCACTACATGGCAATGCCAAGTCGAGTAACTATGCAGTCAACCAGCCCCCACACAACTATCTAATAAGATGAAATCCCACTGTGGCGTGAATGTGTGAGTGTGTGTGTGTGGTGTGTGAGTGTGTGTGTGGGGGGTGTGAGTGCGTGTGTTAAAAAAAGGTATCTAATAAGATGAAGGATCCTACAAAAAACCTCACTAATGTGAAGAGAGGTGTAGGTTATATTTCCTGACATATGGAAAGATCGATTAACTCATTGATTGTAATCAACTCATCGATTGTAATCAACCAATGCAATATACTATTAGATAGCGCTTGATTGTAATCAACCGATGTAACAGTCTATTATGTAGAGCGTGTGGGAATTTTTTTTCTCCCATTACTGGTCCCAAGCCCAGATAGAGGAGGAGGATTGTGTCAGGTGGTTAGCTGGCTTCAAACTTGTAACGCCCTGAAAATCGGGGGTCGAGCATGACTCAACTCCCGATTTTCAGGGCGTTACAAGTTGGTATCAGAGCATGATTTTGATTAAACCGGACCTGAGTTATGTTCCCACGACGTATGCTGACGTTTTTCAACCTAGGAGGGTGCGAGAACATGTAGAAACAGTCCCAGGTTTCCCCGATTTCGCCATTTGGCGAAGTGTATCGAAAACGAGCGTTTTGATCGAGTTCGTACTTGACCTTGATCGCACGAATCTATCCCAAATCACTTCTAGACCATCACACGACGTGTTTAGATCACAATACAACCTCTACCCCCGGCACAGTAATCGCGGCGAGTGTACACGACTCATGGTAGACTTTCTGTATCAAGTGGAGCAGAGAGTGAACTTATGCGTGCCTACATACGTGTTGCGACAGATAGTGGACATGGCACGCTCCACTAGAAGCTCTGGTTCGCTTCCTTTCGGCCTACTCGTATGCAGGATCGCAAGGGAGTATGGCTACAGTCTTGGGATGGAAAGGCCGACACCGATTCATGAGATCGACAATAGTACTCTCCATCAGATGGAACTCGGGGCTCGGCGAAGACGAGCCCGACATGAGGAGAGTGAGGATGAAATAGAGAGTGAAGAAGAAGAGAGTGGGGAAGGAAGCAGATGATGTCCTGATGCTTGTTTTCTTTTTGCTTTTGGTTGTGCTTTCAGGTTGATGGATGTAGTAATTAGTAGTATGTTTTAAGTGTTTGAAGTTCTGGATGAAATTGGCTCACATGTATTTTCTGTCATGATTCATGTAACTCTGTATTCCATGTATTGTGACAATTTTGGGTAAATGAAATGCATACAGCCTCTTTTGCTATGAAGTGTGTGGAATGCTTAAGTGCTTGTGTATGGTGCTGCTATGCCTTGTCTTACGTGTGTTGTACCTTATGTTGTATAGGGCATGCCACGATATTATACGAGGCGCACGACACCCCTCTTGCTCACTGACTCTATGGATCAGACTCCTTCCCGCAGGGGGGGTCCTGCTGAGTCGGGTTCAGGCTCAGGCCAGCCTCCTGCTGGTTCTTCTGGTGGACTGCCACCGTTTACACCCCCGGTTCGTGAGCAGAACCGGGCATCTTCTTCGGCCCCACATGAGCCATAGGCTGCTCCACCTCCTGACAGGTTTGAGCAGATGATGTTGCTGATGCAGCAGCAGCACCAGCAGCTCATGACAGTCTTATCTCAGGGTGGCAGTGTGGCTCCACCTCCACCACCTACACGCCCAGCCGAGACTGTTGAGCCTCCTGCTCAGGCTGAGGTCGCACCTCCGCCTTCACCTGTTGCGTACCATATTGGAGATGTTGGTACGCGTGGATTACTCGAGCGATTTCAGCGCTTGAGGCCTCCCACATTTACGGGTTCTCATACCCGAGGAGGCTGAGTACTGGCTTGATCGCATCTCTAAGATGCTACGGATGCTCCACTGTACGGAGCAGGAGCAGGTCGAGTTGGCCACCTTCATGTTTGAGAAGGAGGCCAGTCTATGGTGGGATAGTGTGCTGCGTTCTGTCGCAGTAGGGTATGTGTGGACGTGGACAGCTTTTGAGTTCAGGTTTCACGAGAAGTACTACCCTCAGACGTACAGGCATGAGCGGGAGAACGAGTTTCTACGCCTCAGGCAGGGAGGCATGTCAGTCACTGAGTACGAGCACCGCTTCACAGAGTTGGGCCGCTATGTGCCGACTATACTCGCAGATGAGCAAATGCGGATTCGACGTTTTTCTGAGGGGTTGCGACCGGACATTCGGTCGAAGATGTGCTGCGTTACTATACCGTCCTATGCCGATCTGGTACACATGTCGATGAGGGCCGAGCAGGACGTAGATCGACTGGCACATTCCCGCGGTACTGTGGTTACGAGACCGCGGCCAGATGTGCAGAGCAGGCCGTTCCTCGGCAAGAGGCCTCGTGCTGATTCACCGCCCAGGAATGCAGCGCCAGTATTCCCGATGCGGCGCCCAGGTGTGACCTGCACATACTGCGGGAAACCGGGTCACACAGTCGAGAGCTGCTTCGATCGGATGAGGGATAACGGTTTTTCACCACCACAGAGGATAGATCGCCCACGTCCTCAGGCCTTGACAGTCCCACCTCTGCGGGCTGCCCCAGCTCATCCATCATTCAGGCCTCCTGCATCACGCTTCAGGCCGCCTCAACGGCCCATGGTTCCACAGCCGAACCGCCAGCAGCAGGCACGTGTACATGCTCTCACGACAGAGGAGACAGTGGCAGGACCTTCAGCACCTATGGCCTTTGAGGTCACTGCGCATGTTCGAGGTAGTTTTCCAGTTTTGTTGGGGACACAGGGTCCACTACCTCCATCATTTCATACTCGGCGGGTTTGGTTTAGCGCTAGCTTTGCATGCGACTCCTACCAAGGGATTGCGCCTTACTACGGCTACGGGGACCTTTTCAGATGTCACACAGATGTGTGAGGCATGTTCGGTAGACTTGGGTAGCAGGACAGTGTTGGTTGACTTCATCGTCGCTCCATTGTGGCACTATGATATGATTCTCGGTATGGATTGGCTCACGGAGTGGAGGGCAGAGATTGATTGCGACAGTCGGGTCGTGACAGCCTATGGACCTGACGGCACAACTTTCACATTCCCCGTGCAGGTCAGTTTACCCTATCGCATCGAGTGCTACACTACTCTGTTGGAGCATGTTGATGGGCCGACGCTAGGAAACACACCAGTAGTCAGAGATTTTGCGGGTGTGTTTGCGACGATCCCGGGATTGCCCCCAAGGCGGGAAATCGACTTCACTATTGATCTTACGCCTGGTGCGACACCTATCTCGTTGCCGACTTATCGCATGCCTCCATGTGAGATGGAGGAGCTGAGGGAACAGATCGACGAATTGCTTGAGAAGGGCTTCATTCGACCTAGTGTGTCTCCTTGGGGTGCACCCGTGTTGTTTGTGAAGAAGAAGGATGGTTCACTGCGATTGTGTATTGATTACCGCAGGTTGAACCAGGTAACGGTGAAGAACAAGTATCCATTGCCCAGGATAGACAACCTATTTGATCAGCTGAGAGGAGCACAGTACTTCTCGAAGATTGATCTGCAGTCGGGGTATCACCAGTTACGCGTCAGGGATGAGGACGTGCAGAAGACAGCTTTCAGGACCTGTTTTGGGCACTACGAGTTCCTCGTGATGTCGTTCGGCCTTACAAACGCACCGGCCGTGTTCATGGACCTGATGAACAGGGTATTTCGGCCGTTCCTTTACCGATTCGTCATCGTATTCATAGATGACATCCTGATATACTCCATGAGTCGGGAGGAGCATGAGGAGCACCTGAGAGCCGTGCTTGATACCTTGAGGAAGAATCAGCTATATGCGCAGTATAAGAAGTGTGACTTCTGGAAGGAGGAAGTCAAATTCCTCGGACATGTGGTGTCCAAGGATGGGATAACAGTGGACCTTGCTAAGGTAGCCGCGGTTCAGGATTGGCAGCAGCCTGGCTCGGTTACCGAGGTGAGGAGTTTTCTGGGCCTAGCAGGATACTATCGACGCTTCATTCGAGACTTCTCGAAGATTGCCAGGCCGTTGTCACAGTTGACACAAAAGGACCTGAGGTTCGCCTGGAATGAGAAGGCGGAAGCAGCTTTTAAGGAGCTGAAGGATAGGTTGACATCCGCCCCTGTGCTAGTATTGCCAGAGCAAGGGGTTAAGTACACGATATATACTGACGCGTCTCGCGTTGGTTTGGGTTGTGTCCTTATGCAGAAGGACAGGGTGATTTCGTATGCTTCGAGACAATTAAGGAAGCACGAGGAGAATTACCCTACACACGACCTTGAGTTAGCAGCGGTCATCTTTGCATTGAAGCTCTGGAGACATTACCTCTACGGAGAGGAGTTCGAGCTTTTCTGCGACCACAAGAGCCTTAAGTATATATTCACGCAGCGAGACTTGAATATGAGACAGCGCCGGTGGATGGAGACCTTGAAAGACTTCAAGTTCGAGGTTTCCTACCATCCTGGCAAGGCGAACCTTGTGGCAGACGCGTTGAGCCGCAAGAAGGCGATAGCATTTGCGGCTCCGCTAATGATAGCTGAGTGGGACATGGTTGAGTTCGTGCCGGACTTTGAGCAGAAACTCACCGGGGAGGAGCCATTTGAGTGTGTCGCACACGTACGGGTGCGACCACTTATTGATGATCAGATTATCGAGGCCCAGAAGGGGGATGCGCGTTCGATTGAGCTTCGGGAGCAGGCTAGCGATGACGAGGACTCCGAGTGGAGAGTCAGTACAGATGGGGGTCTACGATTCCGTGGTCGCCTGTGCGTTCCTGATATTCCTGACTTGAGACAGGAGCTTCTCGAGTCTGCTCATAGTTCGAAGCTCGCGATACATCCTGGTAGCACGAAGATGTACCAGGATATGAGACGGTCGTACTGGTGGGATAACATGAAAGCCCACATCGCTGAGTTCGTTTCTCGTTGTCTTACATGCCAGCAGATCAAGGCAGAGCATCGCCGACCTCCTGGGCTTCTTCAGCCCATGCCTATAGCCGAGTGGAAATGGGACTTCATTTCCATGGATTTTATCTCGGGGCTGCCAAAGACAAGGAAGGGACACGATTCCATCTGGGTGATTGTGGACCGGTTGACCAAATCGGCCCATTTCCTCCCTATCAGAGTTACGAACTCTGCAGACGAGCTGGCTAGACTGTACATCAGGGAGATCGTCCGTCTGCATGGAGTTCCACTAGAGATCGTGTCGGACAGAGACGCGCGATTCACATCTATCTTCTGGACTCGTATCCAGGAAGCGATGGGTGTGAAGTTGAAGTTCAGTACGGCGTTTCATCCTCAGACTGATGGGCAAACAGAGCGGGTAAATCAGGTTCTGGAGGATATGTTGAGAGCATGTGTGTTGGACTTCAAGGACAGTTGGGATGACTGTCTTCCTTACGCAGAGTTCGCCTACAACAACAGCTTCCAGGCGAGTATTGGTATGGCACCATATGAGGCCCTGTATGGTCGTCCTTGCAGAGCACCGCATTGTTGGGCTGAGGTTGGCGAGCGTAGCTTGATTGGCCCAGAGTTGGTTCAGACGACCTCAGAGAAGATCGACATTATTAGGCGTCGACTTCTCACAGCCCAGAGCAGACAGAAGAGTTATGCCGATACGAGGCGGCGACCGCTTGAATTCGAGGTCGGGGATCATGTGTTTCTTCGAGTTTCCCCTATGAAGGGAGTCCTTCGGTTTGGGAAGAAGGGGAAGCTCACACCGAGGTTCATTGGTCCGTTTCAGATACTGGATCGAGTGGGTGTTGTGGCATACCGTCTTGCTTTGCCCACACCACTTGCAGCTGTACACAACGTATTTCATGTTTCTATGCTGAAGAAGTACGTTCCTGATCCTTCGCACATCATCAGATGGGAGCAGGTACAGCTGAGCGAGGATGCTACGTATGAGCTGCGCCCGACGCGTATCCTTGACAGGAAGGAGCAGGTACTGCGTAGCAAGGTCATCCCACTTGTGAAAGTACTATGGACACATCATTCCGAAGAGGAAGCTACTTGGGAGACTGAGGTCGAGGTCAGGAAGAACTACCCTCAGATTCTCGAGGACTACGAAAAGGTATAAATTTCGAGGACGAAATTTTTTGTTTAAGGGGGGTAGATTGTAACGACCTGTAAATTTCCGTACATTGAGCCGAGTACCACCTCGACCAGAAATCACGTAGGATTAAATCCTTTAGAAATATAACAAAGTTAACTAAGTACTAAACTCGGTTAGCCATGAAATCCGTTGGGATCGCTTTAAATACGATCTGCAAGACCCAAAACTTGCAAAATTAGTGACTCTAGGTTACCCTAAAGTCTAGAGCCAAACTCATTACCCGTCTGCTCTCGGGACTGAAACGAAACTCCGTATGAGGTCTAGATCGCACATCGGGAGTCCGATTAACACGAAGCTAAGAAACCAGGACCGCCCCACTGGGCTTGACAATCATCTCAAAAATCAGATGATTCCAATGTCCCACGGCCATTCTTTTTGATCCGGAGCGAGGGAGTGTGAAAAACACAAATTCCATCCCAACATAAATATCTGGAATAGTGATCTGGCATCATTCGATTGCGCGTCAGTATTAAGCAACCTGACCGTCGGAATCAGACCAAATTACACCCTCGATTAAGAAAAATTTCAGGAACATTTACATGTACTCAGAATTTCTGATCGTGGCCCACTGACCGTTGAACTGAAAGTGGTCCGCCACGTGCGATCTGGGAATCCGATCGAGTCGAAAACGTAATCCCACGTAGATCCATAGATGGTGAGCTTAAGTCTGACGTTTGGCTCAAGGAGGGCCACCAGAACATCCCTTTTGAGCTTGGAAAGTAGCGAACTGCCTATATATGCAGCCACCCTTGAACCTGAGTCTATTTTGGACATGATTTTGGCTATAAAAGGGGCTTAGAACAGCCCCTCTCACAGCCATACGAATTTGGGAGAAAACCCTAGCAAGGAGAGAGAGAAAAGAGAGAGAAAGTGAGAGAGAAGTGGGAGATCTTCCTGCCCTTTTTCCCTGCCATTCTACAAGTCACACCGCCCTATTCTAGGCGCTTTTCCGGCGTTCCCGACGTCACTTATAGGTAAGAAAACCCTAACCCTAAACTGATCTAAGGTTGGGAGAGTTCCAAGTGATGAAATAGCTAACCTATTTCCTTCCCTAGGTTGCCTAGTTGCGGTACACGGAAGCTAGACAAATCTAGCGGGTTCCTTACGCTCAAACGGCTTAAAGGTGAGGACTTTAGGTGTATAGGTTACGGTTTTCAACGCTTTCAATGTCAGATAATGATAGATTCATGATCTGCATGCAATTGCACATGTACAAAGTGTTTTCCGTTTTCTGTTTCGATTAACGTTGTAGAATATGGAATTTCACATACTCTAGGTATACGTAGAAATACCGTATACGTATTTTTTTCGGAAAAGTGTTTGACATGTTTATTTAATGTATGATTATACAATATATGGATAAAATACTTGTTTGGCGAAAGGAATCGCCGTAATACATGTTTGCTTGTAAACACTAGGTATGTTGAAATTGTGTATTCTAGAAATACCGTATATGTATAAATTTTGGAAATGCAATTGTCATGATTAATTGCGGTATGATTATGATATACATGGATAAAATACTCACTTGGTGAGAAGATAGTCCTAATACATATTTTACTAACATACGTCATGTATGTTGAAATAGTGTACTCTATGTGTTTGTGTAAATGCTTGTGTGAGCACATGCTTAGATGTTGGCACCGTAGGTCGGTGCTGATATGGAATTCTTGACTACCTTAGAGACATGTAGGATTCCCTCCATGTGGTGGTTTACTCTAACCACTCACTTGTGATGTATATGTAATTGTATCCCTAATTGTATAGTACCCTATAACATGCTTTACAACATGCTTTCCTTCATGCTTTATAACATGCCTTATGACATGCCTGCTAACATGCTTGTATTACTTTGTTTATCATGCTTTACTCCACATGCTAAGGATGAAAATTGATTGAGGTTGGGACTATGTCTATAGTCCAGACATTCGGTACCAGACTTGAGATTGTGGCTGAGATTCATGTCGCCACAAGGGATGTGTCTGACGAACCTGAGTCGTACTTCGGTTGGCGATAGTGGTTGGCCACACGGAGTGCTTTTGCGCTTCATATCGCCCAACTTGTTGTGCGCTCGAGCTAGTCAGGCTCGTCAAGTAACCCGATTGTCGAATGTGTGTTCACCATGTTTGGTCATTACTGTTTGAACCTAGGGTACCAAACTTACCGATGGAATCCCGTTAACCATGGTACCTCGATCCGCTAAGACTCATGAGCCGGACATGGTGGTATGGGACACCGTGGTCGAGCTGTCGGCCTACGCTGGGGTTTCGTGGTGTTGCGATTGCGTCAGCCCGAGCCTCCCCGTAGTGACCATTGAGCAAATAGACTCGTGAGCCGATTATGGTGGTATGGGACACTATATTCGAGCTGTCGGCCTACATTGATAAGGTGATGGGGGAGCGGTGCAACGATTGCGTGTAACAGCCCTGACAGCCCTTTGTAGTGACCTCGAGCGTACTCTGAGTCTACGTGAAGGCGACGACCCTTCCGTAGCGACAGGAGTACATACTAGGCCTGTATCAGCCTAGTGATGAACCGTTAAAAAGGTGATGGGGGAGCGGTGTAACGATTGCGCGTAACAGCCCTGGCAGCCTTTGCAGCGACCTAGAACTACACTTCGTATGAGATTACCAAGGATTGACGACCCTAGAATGGATCATGTTTGAGAATAATACAAGGGAGGTACCTTAGTTTCCCAATCCTGCTGTTTGAAATGGACTAATAACAACTCGGTAATCATGTTCATCATCGCACTGCATGTGCCTGGAAGATGTGGAGCACTGAGGAATGTATGCATGCCGCGGACGTAAGATGGTGTCGCATGAGGGAGAACGTCGGTGAGGGCATGCACGCATAACTGCATTTCATACTTGCATTAATAAGAGTCTTTAGGATTGTTTGTTTGTATTGCTTTATCATTACTGCTTGACTGAATTGATAACATGTTAACCCATGCTCTATTGTTCCACTAAGTTAGCTACTCACTCCCACGTTACGGGACGGTGTTCTGGACACCCATCAGACCCGGACCTAGATGCAGGTATAGACGGGTCGACGGAGACTGAGCCTGATTTCGAGGATGATCAGGAGGAGTACTCATACATGCAGTACGCTGGTGGCTTCTTATAGGCTGGCCAGTGATCGCGGGACTTCGGGATCGATGTTTCCAGTTGTATATTTTGATATTTTGTTTAGAACAACAACACATGTATATGTATACTCAGTTAGTGCTCATACTCTGGAGGTTGAGATGGTTGTTATACCTTACATACATTATATATGCATTTTCAGTCTTCCGCTTGCCTTTTTGAAATTGTTCTGGAGTATGAATTACTGTTTTGGATTAATCTCATTCATGTTTATTGTACTAACACAGCCAACATTCAATCATACTCATTTATGTTGCATAAGTGATGTTTTGGAACTCGGGAGTTGAGTCATGCTCGACCCCCGATTTTCAGGGCGTTACAAAACTTTTGCCATACCTTTCATCATCATGATGATGATGATCTGGAAAGATTGATTACCGGTAAGGTGACTGATGGTACAAACTCAATGCTTATTCAGTGCCCTCAGTCCATGAAATGTCAAGATGAAATCAATTGTGTGGGGTGTGTGTGCGTGTGTAAAAATAATAATAATAATAATAAATAATAAATAAATAAATAAAGATGAAATCAATTGTGTCTAGTAAAGAGGGAATCACAAGGTAGGCCTTAGATTAACAACCCTAGAAACCACATTTAAGAAGTAAAAACAAACAAGGATAGCATGGATTAGGATTTAGGCCAGAATTTGAATGTTAAGCAATATGACGACCCCCAATCTTTCAACAGCCACTATTCAAGAGTGAAAGAAAATTAATACTCCGTCTCCATTTATGCTTGTCCTCAATTCTTTTGAACTCCATTACCAAAACTAGTTTGGATTCCAAGGAGGATGCATCAATTGCTTACTAGCATGCACAATCTTACTAGCAAGAGCACTTAAACATTGCAACTTTACATCTTAGGAGTTTCTGTCCTCCTAGCAATAGAGGTTGGGACATTTTCAAGTTGAAACTAATCTACCCACACCATTCGATGAATCCTCAACCCAGAAGACAATCATTCAAAAAAGAAAATGGAAATTTTTTTTCTGTGATGTAATACAATCATGACATGGAGGAGCTAGCCACCAATACATGAACCCCCATATTGATCTTCGTGAGTTTTATCTGTCTTCTCAGTTACGAAGGCCATATCAGAAGCATGCATAACTAGCCAAATTGATTGCCATTTCTGCTTTAATGGATCCCCAGTTCACTTGTATAAGTGAAATTCAACAGTCAAACATTCATCAAAGATGGCAGAACTGATCTCAAGGGATGGACAATTAACAGATTTAAGATTTGACATATGGGTAAAAAGGTGGGAGCATATCAATGTTGTAGGTCTCTGAATTGCTTCTTAGTATGCTATCCAGCTTCTTTGAATCCAAAGCTCCAATCACCATATCTTGCTAGATTATGCTCTTTCAACACAGGTCCATTTCATGGGTCTGAAATATAAACCTCTATAAATCATGGTTAGACACGGATTGGGACCAATTGCTAAGATTTTGCATGACTTAAAAGTATATATTCTCAAGCTTTGGAGAGTAATGTCACTCTTCGAGAACCTGGGCTTACATGCCATATGTGTCATTATAGTAGGAACTATGCTTGCATGGAGCAGTTGTAATTCTGTGTTTCGTAATTTGTTTTCACTTGTAGAGGAGAAAAAGAGGAGAAGAAGAAGACATGCACTGAACTGGCAATTAACATATTAAACATCGAATTAGAAATGATATTTGGTACCTCAAAAATCCAATGGAACTGTCGCACAGCATCTGCAGTCCCCTGAAACCACCTCATGCCTGCCTCCCCTGGAGTTTGAGTGGCTGCTAGAACCTGGTATAGTACAAGATTGTTTTTCTTGGTAGCTTTCTTACAAAAAGTACTAATCATAAACAGATCAATTAAAAGCTCAAGAAGTGGTTATTTAGGTTAAAAAGCAATTGAGATGCTTCTCGCAAAAATAAAGTGAAAAAAAAAAAAAGAAGAAGAAGAAGAAGAAGAAGAAAAGGGTTTTGCATTCTTTTGTGAGATAAAATTGATTGTGCGAAGCATACATGAAGCATTTGAGTTCCATCATAACTAAAATTTTGATATTTCATGCATTCTATGAATCACTTCCTCAATTTTGAGCAAATATATTAAGACCCCAATAGTATGTTTTCCATAGATTTCATAAGCTAGTGACTCAAGCAGATGTCAACGCTACGGGCCTAGCTGAGTGGACCCAAACCATGTGGGTCATCCTGACAAAGTACATGGGTGAACCTATAAAGTATGATGGCAAACTTATAAAGAACAAGAAGAGTAAATATCAATAGGCAAAAGTTATAAAGTATGAGGGTGAACATATAGAAGACAAGAGTAAATATTAGTGAATGACTGGATGGAAGGGCCCACAAGATCCAATGGTATCTACACGATTCAGACGAACCTTTATAAAGCTGAAAATAGACAGCCCTCACCTAGTGATGCCAAATCACTAAGGGAAAGAGATGGTGCTTATCAACCCCTCTGATTCACAGTTAGGACGGCCACCAGATACCATCAAGGGTTTAGATTGTATGATGGAAGCTTTTTATGGACAAATGGGTATTTCTCTCCTTCAATCACTATTTTCTCTCCAGTATTTTAGAATAAGTGCTATTCCACTAAAGGAGTTTCTCTCTCTATAATTGGAGAGGATCGGGATTAATCTGTTAATATAGGAATAAGATATTATCCTTATCTCAAGCAATATCTATCTCCTCTCAATAAGCCTATTTTTAAAAATGTGTAAAATGCAAGACTATTTCTTCTATTCAATACATTCTACTTGGAATTTAATCATAAAATACTCTGTTATTAGGGCTTCTTTTTTTTTATTATTAACTACAATTGGGTAACAGAAACACCAAAAGAGCAAAATCCTAAACATCACATGAAAGATATAAGTTGGAAATAAACGACGAAATTATATCATGGTAAATATGCACAAAAATGTTAGTAATGGACAGACACATGCTTCAGTAGAAGCTCACAAGGCACAAAATTATTAGAAGGATGATGAAGCAATAGTATATACAGGTCCTAGTATCATATAAACAACTTTACCTCATACGGAATAGAAAAAACAAATAGAAAATTGCTATGATGTAGCTGCTGATGAGTTTGATCTTATATCACAACCATTTATCTTGCATCAATGCCACATCATAGATCAAATTAACAAACTTCAACATATACCTCAACAAACCCATCTCCGAAGTTCACTCCATTGCCATAGTTGTAAGCTCGGGCAAGATGCCTATTAAGTGATGCAGAGTTGAACTGAGTGAGAATGTAAACTTTATTGATTCCACTGTTTATGCAGTTGCTCATTGGCACATCAATCAATCTATATGCACCTCCGATGGGCACCTGAAAAAGAAAGTATGGAACCATTGGTCGAGATCAAAAGAGTAACACAAGCAACCTAGAGCTGATAGATAACCAAGTTCTAAACCAAGGCTTGCTTCATCATCATCTTAGCCTCTTTCAGCAATTTGAGTTGCTTTTAAAGGGCCTATTGGTGAAACTTCCAACAATCAGCCATCCACCACCTACCATTAGAGCAATGAACTCTAATTTTATGACGGAATGCATAATTGCATATACATGTCTGTTTCTTGGATCCATAAGATACTGCAATTCCTCCAAGGGTGAAAACACATCCACTAGTAGATTTGGATTCATCTGAATCTATTATCCAACTAGCATCATAACACCCTTCTAACACACTAGGGTGCAAAGAAATGCAATACATAGTTTATAGTTTTCTTTAGATATTTTAGTATTCTAGAAACTACATTCCAGTATACTAAATTAGGATTATTAGTGTATCTACTTAATTTACCTCCTATAAAAGAAATATTTGGTCTAGTACTAATCATGGCATAATTAAACCACCTATGACTTAAGCATATTCTAACTGAGATACACTTCTTCCTTCATTTGTAACTAACTTGATATTAGGATCATAAGGTGTAGAAACTGGGTTTACATCATAGTAATTGAATTTTCTATTTTCTTAGTGAGATTGAATGAGCATTATCCTATGTTCAATCCTCACTAGTTTTATACCTAGAATTACATCAACTGACTCATATCCTTCATATCAAAGCTAGATTATAGAATTTTTTTAGTTTCATTTACAATTGTTAGGTTGGTACCAAAGATTCGCATATCATCTACATATAAATATATTACCATGCCTTGACTTTCTAAAAACCTAGTATATGCACATTTACAAGATTCATTTATCCTAAAGCCTCAAAAGATGCAACAACCTGATTGAACTTTTCATGCAATTGTTTAGGTGCTTATTTTAAGCCATACGGTGACTTGGCTACTTTACCTACCTTGTTTTCTTAACTTGACACTACGAAACCTTCCAGTTGTTTCATGTAGACCTCTTCATTCGGGTCACTAACTCACTATTCAAGAAGGTCGTTTTCACATCCATTTGATGAATCTCTAATTTATCGATGGATACTGGTGTAACCGTTACCTTGATTGTTGAGATATGAGCAACTGGCGTATATGTATTGAAGTAATCAATGCCTACCTTTCGAGTAAACCCTCTAGCCATAAGTCTACCCTTACATTTATCTGTTGTTCCATCTGGCCTTAACTTCTTTTTTTTTTAAGATTCATTGACAACTTATCGGTTTTGATCTTGGGGTACCTATGTGGGGCATTAGCATTTCTCTAACATTGGATGCAGTCTAGATATGTAATTTCAATTTTATTTTAATTTTCTGTTCTTACGAAGCCTTGCTATGTTTCAAGAACCACACGACTCAAAAGGAAGTCCCATTTTCAATGTATTGAAGTGCTGACTTTTTATTGGATAAAAAATGTATTTATAAAAACATTACTATTGGTTAGATATGGTGCGAAGCATGTCGTTTTATCTCCCTAAGGTCTTCTTCATTTGTTTTTAGATATGGAGCAATATATATTTCCCTAGGATTAGATGTAGTTCCTTAATTAGCTACAAGACAGTATAAAAACTGTTGAGAAGTGGAGCCACATCTGGGGCCGCCCACGACCAGTCGAGGTTGCGCGGATTTCGTGTCGCAAGTCCTTTCGCAACTGGGATGCGAAAGGAGTTTCGCGGATTTCGTGTCGCAAGTCCTTTCGCAACTGGGATGCGAAAGGGAAGTTGCCAAAACTATAAATTGGGGTCCCTAGGGTTATTCTAGGGTTAAGGTGAATATTGGGAAATATTTCTAAGGTGTGGGCAAGGAATTTTCTCTGTACTTCCAAGGGAGAGTTTATATTTCTTCCTGTTTATCGTTTGTGGGTGAGGCCTGAGATTGGATCTAGGCCCACTGCGTCGTTGGCGTGCTGCGCAACAACTGGTATCAGAGCTATTGGTTTAGTTCTATTGGGAGCGATGGCGGAAGATGGAAAAACTAGAATTGAGAAGTTTGATGGTTCAAACTTTGCCTTCTGGAAGATGCAGATGGAGGATTATTTGTATCAAAAGGACCTCTATATTCCTCTAGGAGGAAAAGAGAAGAAACCAGAAAAGATGACAGATGATGAATGGTTTTTACTAGATAGGAAGGCTTTAGGAACGATCCGACTCTCTTTGTCTAAGAGCGTCGCCTTCAATATATCCAAGGTAAAAACAACAAAAGAATTAATGGAAGCCCTAGCCACCATGTATGAAAAGCCCTCAGCATCCAACAAGGTTCATCTTATGAAACGGCTATTCAACATGAAGATGTCAGATGGTGGGAGCGTGGCTGAACATCTAAACGAGTTCAATACAGTCACGAGCCAGTTGGAATCCGTTGGCATTGCTTTTGAGGATGAGGTCAGGGCATTATTGATCTTATCCAGTTTGTCAAACAGTTGGTATGGTTTGGTGATTGTTGTGAGCAATTCTTCAGGATTGACAAAGCTGAAATTTGATGATGTGGCCGGTCTAATTCTCAGCGAAGAATCTAGAAGGAAGGCATCAGGAGTTTCAAGGGATTCAGGGAATGCTCTAAACGTTGAAGGAAGAGGAAGATCGCTGAACAAAGGAGGCAATAAACACGAGCGTTCTAAGTCGAGGAAGAAGTCTAATGGACCGAAAGACAAAGACGGGTGTTGGCATTGCGGCAAGAAGGGGCACATGAAACGTGATTGCAAGGCGCTCAAGAAACAAGAAGGAAGCTCTCAAGGCGGGAAGGATTCAGTGAATCTATCTGAGGAGAGCGACACAGAGGCGTTGATCTTGTCTCTTGATGCGAGGAATGAGTCTTGGGTTATAGACTCGGGTGCTTCGTTTCATGCTACTTCGTGTAAGGAAGTTCTGCGTGATTATGTGTCAGGTGATTTTGGGAGAGTCTACCTGGGTGATGATGAGCCGTGCAATATTGTTGGAAATGGGGATGTTCATGTAAATCAGAAAGACGGAACGGTCTTGAAATTGAAGGATGTCAGACATGTACCGAGTTTGAAACGTAATCTGATCTCAGTGGGACAATTGGCCAATACCGGTTATGTGACGACATTCACCAGTGACTCCTGAAATATCACAAAAGGTGCCTTGGTAATATCTCGAGGCAAAAAGGAAGGTAGTTTGTACGTGACTTCATGATCGTATAATTCACTCGCAGTCGCATCAACTGGAGTGAATGGGCAGTTATGGCATCAGAGGCTGGGACATATGAGTGAGAAAGGGATGAAAGTGTTATTGTCAAAAGGGAAGCTACCAGGGCTGAAGTCTATTGACTTGGAATTCTGTGAGGACTGCGTGTATGGCAAGCAGAAGAGGGTAAGCTTCAAGAAGACGGGACGCGCTCCAAAGACACATCTGTTGGAGCTTGTACACACTGATGTGTGGGGACTGGCACAAATATTATCTCTTGGTGGCTCACGTTATTTTGTTACCTTTATTGATGATGCTAGTAGAAAACTGTGGGTCTACTTCTTAAAA
This sequence comes from Magnolia officinalis, assembly GCA_021015155.1. Lineage (NCBI taxonomy): Eukaryota > Viridiplantae > Streptophyta > Magnoliopsida > Magnoliales > Magnoliaceae > Magnolia > Magnolia officinalis. The sequence continues at coordinate 53,124,055 of JAJHSJ010000013.1, read as the reverse complement.
CATAAATTTGATATATTTGATGTATTTAAGAAGTGGAAAATTATGGTAGAAAATGAGACAGGTAAAACAGTAAAGTGTCTCAGATCTGACAATGGGGGAGAGTATTGTGATAAAAGGTTTGAGGAGTATTGTGCAGCAAATGGAATCAAACATCAGAAAATGATTCCAGGGACACCACAGCAGAATGGTGTGGCTGAGCGCATTAACAGGACCATCCTTGAGCGCGCCAGGAGCATGAGGTTACATGCAGGGTTGCCCAAGACCTTTTGGGCAGATGCTGTGAATACTACCGCATATCTCATCAATAGAAGTCCCTCAGCACCATTCGATGGTGGGCTACTAGAAGAAGCGTGGACTGGGAAGGAAGTGAACCTTGCACATCTCAGAGTGTTCGGTTGCACTTCATATGTTCACATTGATGCAGAGCACAGAAACAAGTTGGATGCAAAGTCTAGGAGGTGCACGTTTATAGGCTATGGGCAGCATGATTTTGGCTACAGGTTCTGGGATGCAAAAAACAGGAAAATCATCAGAAGCAATGACGTAGTCTTCAATGAAAAAGTGATGCATAAGGACAATGTGCAGGAAAATAAGGCCGAAGAAAAGGAATTCGTAGAGTTGGAAGATTTACCGGACACGGGTGTTACAACGTCACAGGATGATCATGCACAGGAGCATTATGAGGCCGAGCCACATACACCGATTGTGAGAAGGTCTACTCGGGAGAGGAGACCCACGGTCCGATATTCACCCTCATATTATCTACTGCTGACAGATAATGGTGAGCCAAAGTGTTTTGAAGAGGTATTATAGTCTGATACATGGGTTAAGTGGGAGCAGGCCATGGATGAGGAGATAGACTCTCTTGAGTCTAATCGTACATGGGAGCTAGTCACTCTACCTAAGGGTAAGAAAGCTCTTCATAACAAGTGGGTTTACAGATTGAAGGAGGAGCACGATGGTTCGAAACGGTACAAGGCTAGACTGGTTGTGAAAGGGTTTCAACAAAAGGCAGGTATCGATTTCACTGAAATATTTTCACATGTGGTGAACATGTCTACGATTCGCATGGTGTTGAGTATAGTGGCTACAGAGGACTTACATCTAGAGCAGCTAGATGTTAAGACAGCCTTTCTTCATGGGGACCTTGAAGAAGAGATATATCTGCATCAACCGATAGGATACGTGGCATCAGGAAAGGAGAACAAGGTGTGCAGACTGAAGAAGAGTTTATATGGCCTGAAGCAGGCCCCGAGGCAGTGGTACAAGAAGTTCGACAATTTCATGTTGGGAAACGACTTTAGGAGATGTCATGCAGACCACTGTTGTTACTTGAAGAAGTTTGATACGTCATACATCATTCTTCTTCTGTACGTTGATGATATGCTTGTGGCCGGTTCAAGCATGAAGGACATCTCAGATATCAAAAGACAACTGTCTAGAGAATTTGCCATGAAGGATTTAGGAGCTGCAAAACAAATCCTAGGCATGAGGACAAAGCGTGACAGGGAAAACAAGAAACTAGTTTTGTCACAGGCAGAGTACATAGCCAAGGTACTTGACCGATTCAATATAGGAGGTGCTAAGCCGGTTAGCACTCCATTAACCAACCACTTCAAGCTATCTAAGGAGCAAGGGGCAAAGACGCAGGAGGAACGGGACTACATGGCTAAAGTCCCATACGCGTTAGCTATTGGGAGTCTCATGTATGCTATGGTGAGCACGAGGCCAAACATTGCTCAAGCAGTGGGAGTGGTTAGCAGGTTCATGAACAACCCCGGGAAGGAACATTGGGAAGCTGTGAAGTGGATCCTTAGATATTTGGTAGGTACTAAGGATGTAGGGTTGTGCTATGGTGGATCGAAAATCAAGCTACAAGGCTACATGGATTCAGATTTGGCAGGAGATATTGACAGCAGAAGAAGCACTACAGGTTATGTTTTTACTCTGGGTAGTGCTGCAGTCAGTTGGGTCTCTCGGTTACAAAAGATAGTATCATCAGTACGACAGAAGCAGAATATGTTGCGGCTACAGAAGCATGCAAGGAGATGGTGTGGATGCAAGGTTTTATGGAAGAGTTGGGTAAGAAGCAAGCAGATTGCAAGTTGTACAGTGATAGTCAGAGTGCAATACACTTGGCTAAGAATTCAGCATTTCATTCAAGGACCAAGCATATTGCCATCAGATATCACTTCATACGTTCGTTACTGGAAGATGGATCGATTGCACTGGAGAAGATTCATACAAGTGAGAATCCTGCAGATATGCTGACCAAAGCGGTCACAAGGGAGAAGCTGAAGCTCTGTTCAGCTTTGATTGGTCTTCAGGCTTGAAGACCGGGAGGTGGTGCACTCCGGATGAAGAAGACAAAGGTTTATGGCGATGTGTCTCCAAGTGGGAATTGTTGAGAAGTGGAGCCACATCTGGGGCCGCCCACGACCAGTCGAGGTTGCGCAGATTTCGTGTCGCAAGTCCTTTCGCAACTGGGATGCGAAAGGAGTTTTGCGGATTTCGTGTCGCAAGTCCTTTCGCAACTAGGATGCGAAAGGGAAGTTGCCAAAACTAGGGTTATTCTAGGGTTAAGGTGAATATTGGGAAATATTTCTAAGGTGTGGGCAAGGGATTTTCTCTGTACTTCCAAGGGAGAGTTTATATTTCTTCCTGTTTATCGTTTGTGGGTGAGGCCTGAGATTGGATCTAGGTCCACTACATCGTTGGCGTGCTGCGCAACAAAAACATGTTATTGGGAGATTTTCTTACTAGTATTGAAGCTTGGGAAACCCAATAAGGAGATTCTCAGAGGCAATGAATCCAATGAGGTTAATGTTTCCAAGCATGCCAATGATAATCAAATACAGTGTTCGAAATATCGGTATCGTGTTACGTATCGCATCATTAGGATACTGATACGTATCGGTTATCGCACGGGATATATTGTTTGTATCGGGTAATTTATCACACTTTTTGGGAAACATGGAAAATATTAGGAAAATGGTTGAATTTTTCAATGAAACACGGAAAATATTGGGAAAAGACCTTAATACACACTTTTAAATCATAACATCTATAAAATAAAAAAATAAATAAAATAAATAATAAAAAAATGCACACGTAATAGGCTTCGAAATTAAACTTCCTACACTTAAATTTCAAAAATATAGTGTATTTGATGATGATTTCATCAAATACTCATAAATACTTCGAAATTAGTCTCAATTGATAGCTAGTTGAAGGAAAATTTTCAAAAAAAAAACATAGAGAACATGAAGTGTTATGGTTGAGGTGGAAAATAGAGAAGAAGAAGAAGAAGAAGAAGATGGAGAGGAGATTGTTGGGAAATGGGTTGTGGCTTTTAACTATCCAAGTTTTAGTTGCTCTAGCATCTATTCATAAGTTAGAAATCCATCAGATGGATGTAAAGACAGCTTTTTTAAATGGTGACCTCGATGAAGAGGTTTAAATGGAGCAACCGGAAAGTTTTAGCATCCATTCATAAGTTAGAAATCCATCAGATGGATGTAAAGACAGCTTTTTTAAATGGTGACCTCGATGAAGAGGTTTATATGGAGCAACCGAAAGGTTTTATAGTTCCAGGACAGGAAAATAAAGTGTGTAAATTGATCAAATCACTATATGGACTTAAACAGGCACCTAAGTAATGGCATGAAAAATTCGATAAAGTAGTTAATGCAGGGGCATTTTCACACTGGGCTCGAGTGGAGTCGCCTGTGGGATGTAGGGGCACACTCGGGGTGGGTGACCCATGTGATTTGGGGCCCACAGGGGAGGTCTCATGTTCGAGACTCCTCACCAGGGGTGATTAATGCACATTTCACACCGAGCTCGAGTGGGGTAGCCCGTGGGATGTGGGGACACACTTGGGGTGGGCAGCCCATGTGATTTGGGGCCCACGAAGGGAGTTCGGCCGAAGTCCTAAACCCATGAAATGTGGGGCCTGGGCTATGAGATAAAGGGATTAATTTGTCATAATCTAACAGTTCGAGCTTTTAGAGCAAGTGGTTAATTGTCCTGCATTAATTTGGTATCAGAGCGGGAGGTCTCGTGTTCGAGACTCCTCACCGGGGGTGATTAATGCAGGGGCATTTTCACACTGGGCTCGAGTGGGGTCGCCTGTGGGATGCAGGGGCACACTCGGGGTGGGTGACCCATGTGATTTGGGGACCACGGGGGAGGTCTCGTGTTCGAGACTCCTCACCAGGGGTGATTAATGCGTATTTCACACCAGGCTCGAGTGGGGTAGCCTGTGGGATGCGGGGACACATTCGGGGTGGGCGGCCCATGTGATTTGGGGCCCACGAAGGGGGTTCGGCCAAGGTCCTAAACCCATGAGATGTGGGGCCTAGGCTATGAGATAAAGGGATTAATTCGCCATACTCTAACAGTTCAAGCTTTTAAAGCAAATGGTTAATTGTCCTACGTCAGTAGTCACCTTATAAGGCTTTAAGATTAATGAATCTAATAAATGTGTATATTCAAAATTCTCTAATAATAAATGAGTAATTATATGTCTTTACGTAGATGATATGTTAATCTTTGGTACAAGTTTAGAAGTTAAAAATAACACTAAAAGATTCTTATCATCTAGTTTTAACATGAAGGATATGGGTGAAGCTAATGTGATTTTAGGTATCAAGCTATTAAGAAACAATGATGGTATAACTATATCTCAATCACATTATATTGAAAAGATACTTAAAAAGTTTGATCATTATGATCAGAACCCAGTTTCTACTCCTTTTTATTATAATATTAAGTTAATTAAAAATGAAGGTCATAGTGTATCTCAGTTAGAGTATTCCAAGGTGATTGACAATCTTATGTATGTTATGATTTCTACTTGACCTGATATTGCTTTTGCAGTAGGTAAATTGAGTAGGTTTACAAGTAATCCAAGTTTAGATCATTGGAATGTTGTCTCTAGAGTACTCAGATACTTGAGAAAAATAATTAACTATGGTTTACACTTTTCTGGTTACCCTAGTGTGCTTGAAGGGTATAGTGATGCAAGTTGGGTCACTGATTCTAATGAATCCAAGTCTACTAGTGGATGGATTTTTACACTTGGAGGAGCTGTCATTTCTTGGGGATCCAAGAAGCAAACTTGCGTATCTCACTTTACCATGGAATATGAATTCATAGCTTTGGCAACTAGTAGTAAAGAGGCAGAATGGTTAAGAAACCTGTTATTAGAAATACCATTATTGGTAAGGCCTTTACCACCGATCTCTATCTACTGTGATAGTGAAGCGACACTATCAAAGGCATATAACAAGACTTATAATGGAAAATCTAGACATATCAGTCTAAGGCATAGTTTTGTGCGGCAACTACTTGGTGACGGTGTTATAACAATACAGTACGTACGATCTATCCAAAATCTAGCGTACCCGTTCACCAAGGGACTGGCAAGGGATGTTGTCAGTAGAACATCAAGAGGAATGGGACTTAAGCCAATTTCATAGATACCAGATGAGGGAAACCCAACCTAAGTTAACAGGTTCAATGAGCAAAGTACCACAAGAAGTGTCTGAAGCAGCACTGTACGTTTTCTATCTGTCTCATTCCTGAATGTATGTATAGTGCTGGGTACCTGTAATGATAAAAAGGAGGATGAGTTGCTGCTCTTAATGAGTCCTTTCAAGGGTGTTATAGTTACGGGGGCATTCATAAGGACTCACCTATATGAGTATTGGAAGTGAGGCCACTTCCTAATGTTCGAGAGTTTTGGCTACTCTCATGAACTCATGAATCCAGGACAGAGCACAAGGTCGTTAATATGTTTACAACAGATAATAATTGAAATATATATGTGTATAACATGTTCGGTTATGTCATATAGAATACTTAGTTCAAGACCATAGTTACTAAGGATTCTGATTCAACTTTGATTTGTTTACACCATGGTATGCCAAAACGGTTACGTATCGGCCGTAACGGCCGATACGTAACGGTAACGGTGTGAACCGTTACGCGTTTCGGGGTCGTATCGGCCGTTACGGAATTTTGTACCCGTATCGGCCGATACGGGCCCGTTACGGGGCGTATCGGCCGTTACGGGCCGTTACGGCCGTTACAGGGCCGTTACGGGCCCGTATCGGTCGAATTTTGGCCCTTTTTTTGAAAATTCGAAAAATCATTTTTTAATGATTCTTTTGCTGTTTTAATGATGCCATATGATGTGTTAATCATAGTAGAACATGTTAATGTGCATTTTACAGATTTTGGGTGCCATTTTATATTTTTTTAATATTTTTTTCTATTTACGCATGAATTTTGGCCCCTTTTTTTAAAATTCGAAAAATCAATTTTTAATAGTTGTTTTGCTGTTTTAATCATACCATATGATGTGTTAATCATAGTAGAACATGTTAATGTGCATTTTACAGATTTGGGGTGCCATTTTATATTTTTTTTATATTTTTTTCTATTTACGCATTTATTTTGGCCCTTTTTTTGAAAATTCGAAAAATCATTTTTTAATGATTCTTTTGCTGTTTTAATGATGTCATATGATGTGTTAATCATAGTAGAACATGTTAATGTGCATTTTACAGATTTTGGGTGCCATTTTATATTTTTTTTATATTTTTTTCTATTTACGCATGAATTTTGGCCCCTTTTTTTAAAATTCGAAAAATCAATTTTTAATAGTTGTTTTGCTGTTTTAATCATACCATATGATGTGTTAATCATAGTAGAACATGTTAATGTGCATTTTACAGATTTGGGGTGCCATTTTATATTTTTTTAATATTTTTTTCTATTTACGCATTTATTTTGGCCCTTTTTTTGAAAATTCGAAAAATCATTTTTTAATGATTCTTTTGCTGTTTTAATGATGCCATATGATGTGTTAATCATAGTAGAACATGTTAATGTGCATTTTACAGATTTTGGGTGCCATTTTATATTTTTTTTATATTTTTTTCTATTTACGCATGAATTTTGGCCCCTTTTTTGAAAATTCGAAAAATCAATTTTTAATAGTTGTTTTGCTGTTTTAATCATGCCATATGATGTGTTAATCATTGTAGAATATGTTAATGTGCATCTTACAGATTTGCGGTGCCATTTTATATTTTTTTAATATTTTTTTCTATTTACGCATGAATTTTAGCCCTTTTTTTGAAATTTTGAAAAATCATTTTTTAATGATTCTTTTGCTGTTTTAATGATGTCATATGATGTTTTAATCATAGTAGAACACGTTAATGTGCATTTTACATATTTGGGGTGCCATTTTATATATTTTTTATATTTTTTTCTATTTACGCATTTATTTTGGCCCTTTTTTTGAAAATTCGAAAAATCATTTCTTAATGATTCTTTTGCTGTTTTAATGATGCCATATGATGTGTTAATCATAGTAGAACATGTTAATGTGCATTTTACATATTTGGGGTGCCATTTTATATTTTTTTAATTTTTTTTTCTATTTACGCATGAATTTTGGCCCTCAAAAATAATTGCAAACACCTAAATGTAAGATATTTTCATATTACATTCATTCTAATATATCTATCATTGATAGTAAGTTAGAAAATTAAATATATGAATTTTGTAGTCAAATTTAGGTTATCTGGTTCATAAATTCATCAGACAGTCCGATACAACTTCTCACCAAAGAGTGGACCGTTACACCACCATAAACATGTTCCAATTTATAAATGAATGCATATTTGGAATGCTTAGAATATTCCGGATTTAATCCATATTTTTTCATATTTTTTTGGCAAAAAAAAATTTTTGCGCCGTTACGGGCCGTTACGCCCCCGTATTGCCGTTACGCCCCCGTATCCGTATCGGTTTCGGAAGGCACCGTTACGCCAACCGATACCGATACGGAACACTTTGGTTTACACTAAGTGAAGGTTCAAGTTCATAAGACACATTCTCCTATTGTAACACCCCGAATTTTTTGCCAACCTTGAGATAGACGTCCTTAGGCAATGGTTCAAATCCTAACACCTTATTAACTTGTCAAAACTCAATCCCAAAGTCTCAAGTCCCCTTTCAACCCATTTCCTTCAAAATCTCCTATTTCACCTTTCACCACCTTGTTCTTTAGATGTTTCTGAGTACTTTCATATTAGGCATGAATCCTATAGTTTAGGTAATGAAGAACAATACTTTCGAAATCCATACAAAGACCCGAGTATCACCTCAGGCAAAAATCATACAGGACTAAATCCTTTAGAAATTAGATGAGTTTAACTAAGTGTTAAACTAGATTAGCTGTGAAATCCGTTTGAATCACTTTAAATACGATCTGCAAGACCCAAAACTTGTAGAATCATCGACGCTACATTACCTTAAAATCTAGGATCAATCTCATTACCCGGCTGCTCTCGGGAGCATCACGAAACTCCGTATCAGATCTGGACTGCACATCGAAAGTCCAAATAATACGAAGTTATAGAATTAGGACCACCTTGCTAGGCTTGACAACCATCTCCGAAATCAAATCCAGATAGTGTCCCGGGGCTATTCACTTGAGCCCGGAGTGAAGTGTGTGAGAAACGTGGATATTTTAGAAATAAATATCTAAATTTAAGTAATCTGAGACTTGTTGCTTGCGGGCCAAATATAAGCAATCAGACCGTCGGAATCTGACCCACATACACCCTCGGATCAGGGAACATTTCCCATACATGTCCATGTACTTGTAACCCTGGTCGAGTTTCAGGGACCGTTGAACTGAAACTGGTCCGCCACGTGTGATCTGGGAACCCGACTGGGACGAAAACTTAACTCCACCTAGATACAGGGTCAATGAGCTTAAGTCCGACCTTTGGCTCAAGGGGGGCTCCAGAAGTGCTCCGTTGAGACGAAACGGACCTGCTTTGGCTATAACCTAAGTATACCTTGGCCCTGAGTCTAATTTGGTGAGTTTTGGGCCTATATAAGGACCTTAAACCCTTTCTCATTCAGCCCATACGAATTTGAGAGAAACCCTAGGAGAGAGAAGAGGGAAAAGAGAGAGAAAGTGTGAAAGTTGTGGGAGAATCTTCCTGCTATTCAAACCCACGTATCTACGTGCCTAACCATCGCTACCAGATCGCTATTCCGGCGATTCTGACTTCGTTCTTAGGTAAGAAAACCTAACCCTAATCTGTTTTAGGGTTTCAATTGTTGTAAGTAGCGGAATAGTTAACTCGTGCTATAGGTTGTCATATCAACGTTGGCGAAGGCTTAGAGTTTCTAGTGAATCCATTACATTTCTACGGCATAAGGTGCGGACTTTAAACGTATAGGTTATGGTTTTCAGGGCTTTCAATGTCAGATAATGATATGCTATTGCACATGTACAAAGTGTTGTCCGTTTCGTTTTTTAGATATACGCTAATTATGTTGAATATACTGTATTCCTCGTATTTGTAGAAAATACCGTATACGTATAAAATACGGATTTATGCTTACCATGATTAATTGTTGTCCATGTATGCTAGATGCATGTGTATCAACTTCTGGGTGAACAGATTAGCCTAATATATGTTATATCAACATACGTTGCCTATGTTATATTGTGTAGCCTAAGTGTTTGTGAAAATGACCGAATGAGTATAGAATTCGCATTCGTGCTCGCCATGACTAATTGTCATAGATATATGATTGTTGAATAGGCGATACCCCTTTGACGAAAGGATTTGCCCTAAGTCACGCCCCGGCCAATATACGTTATATCTGTTAAAGTGTGTAGCCCAAGCGTTTATGGAAATGAATGAATGAATATGGAACTTGGATTCATGCTTGCCATGATTATCCGCCGTTGTTGAGGGTCAAATATTGCATATCAGACCCCAATTACTGCCTGGATTTATGAACATGATACTGTTTAACAGCTTATTTTAATCGTGCTTGTGTTGCAAAGTGACTTTAGGAGCTTGGACTAAAATAGGGTGCTAAAAGTTGAGATTTAATGCTCAGAATTCACCAAAGCATGGGACGGACCCCAGGGGACCAAGATCGACGGATTTACACGCCAGAGATCCGAGAAAATCGAGAAACTGAAGCTCAAGTGACCCGAAATTGGTCCAAAATGCAAGATCACAGGGTTTCCACCATCTGTTCGGCTTGAAACTTCATATAGAGCCTGAGGGCCATAAATTAACCGTACACATCAAAAATCATCCATTGGATCTCTGTGTAAATGCCCCAACGGACAGATCAGCCCCTTTAATCCTTAAGTGGGGCCCACTTGCTATCTGGATATGCTTCAAATTTGGTCTCAACCCGTTATATGAGGATACAAGACAGATGGACGGAGAGGACTTCTCATAAACATTACACTTGGTCCCAACTGGAAGTGCCAGTGCACAGTGCACAAGTGCACTCAACGTGCACTGGACTGACGTGCTCAGTCAAAGTCGGTCTCACCGACTTTCCAAAATAGGAGACCACATCTTCGTTCGTCCGTCCGCATAGCAACTTATCGAGGAGATGAGTGGTCCACTACCTTTGATCATATGATCAATCCTGACCGTCCAATCACTCCGGGAGGCTAAAAAGAACGTACACATTATGTTCTTGTGGATCCACACACGTGTATGCAGGGAAATCTCGTCCACTGTGTCTAATGGACGGTAGAAGCAAGGTTCCATGGGCCACGCTGAGTCCGATCCAAAACTGACTATGTCTGAATGGTTTTTCGAGGTGAATCCAATGGACGGACTGGATTTCACCGCTGACATCAATCATGGGCCCCACCAACGTCACAGCGCAAGGGAGAGGCGCACGCCCTGTTTTCGCGTCCGGTCTCTGCCGATCTTTTGCGGACGTTGCGTGATCTTGGCGGTGATCGGATGGCCGATCTCGACCGTCCATCATGTAGGCCACATCGAAACGTCCCATGGGACGTTATTTCTTTGGAAGGAAAGGAAGGAAAGTGGGGAAGTTTTTGTCATTTTCTTGGCTGCAGAAACAGGGACCGACTGCTCACGTTGTTGCGTAATTCTCCACCGCCTCTATAGACAGCAGCTGACTCCAACTCTTCTCACCGTTCAATGATTTTGTTGCCTATAAGAGGTAGCAAGGAGAGAGAGACGGGGGCAGCCGTGGAGGCGAGGAGCAAAGGCGAAAGAGAAGAGAAGTTCAAGTGGTTTTTTTTCCTATTTACTGTTTTGTTTTTTTTTATGATTTTAGAGAGATCTATCCCACTCATGTCGGGCTAAACCTATTAGCTAGGGCTAAGAGGTGAAGCTTGTGGCGTGATGGGTGATCCCTACAGTTTTGATTCGTGTTGAACTTGATATTGATGCTAGTTTGATTCTAAAGGAATATTTCTAGTTTTTAATGGTTTGTTGTGACTGAAATTACAATAAGTCTGTGATAGCTTTGAGTATTTCTTTCCATTATTTGATTGTGAAGATAGGAAGCCCTGTTGTTCACCATTGCCCCTTGGACATGGTTGGATGATGGAATCCTTCCTAACATTCATACATCTTATGATTGGTTGTGGATTGGTTTAAGTTCTGTTGTTTACCTTGTCTCATGGGCATGGATTTGTGATGGAATCATACCTAATTCTTATACCTTTCATCTCTTTGAAAATTGGATCAAAGGAAGTTCAGATTGTGCTTTAGTGATATACCCTCCAACTGGATGAAGATGGGACTCAAAATCCAGTTGTGTTCTTGAATCAAGCTTAGATCTCCCTGATCTCTACAAGTGGATCCTCTGAATCCCTAGTTTTCTATCTTTGAATTCTACATATTTTAGTTTATTATTTCACCATTATACACTCATATTCACTTGGTTTAGATTTTATCTTATTCTAGTTCTAGTTCTGGTTATTTTCAGATTACGTACTGGTTTCAGTCCCTGTGGATTCGACCTCGGTCTTACCGAGTTTATTACTACATCACAACCCTATACTTAGGGAGTGAACAGCCGTGGGTGCACGCGTGTTATACATGGGGCAGCTCCCTAGTGAAAGGAATTGGCCTAATACCTATGTGATCAACATACGTCATGTATGTTGATGTATGTAGTCTAAAGTGTTTGTTGGAATGTCTGAATGAGTAGTAGTTAGTAAATTGTAATGTATAAGGGTGTTGAGATATGATTTTTAACTCCTTTAACTATGTGTATGTTTTCCTCCTTGTACCGTCTATTATAATGTTTGTTTCTCTATGTAATGCATATTTTTAAATCCATGTTTAAGTTGTATTCCATAATATCCGTTATGGGTGATGGGGGAGTGGTGTAACGATTCCGTGCAACAGCCCTGGCAGCCCTAAGCGGACAATATCAGACTTTGATTGTGTGATTTGAAATCTTGATCCATTATTGCTTTAACTATCTATACTTGAATGTGATTGGGGCTATTGTATAGTCCAGGCAATCGATAACAGCCTTGAGTTCGTGGCTGAGATTCATTCGCCACGAAGGACGTGTTTGACGAACCCGAGTCGTACGTTGGTTGTCGGCAGTGGTTAGGCCACACAGAGTGCTTACGCACTTCATGTTGATCCACTTGATGTGCGCTCGTACTAGTCGAGCTCGTCAAGTAACCCGATTGGCCATTGTATATTTACCATGTTTGGACGCTACTGCTTGAACCTAAGGTACCGAACTCACCAGTGGAATCCCGTTAACCTTGGTACCTCGATCCGCTAAGACTCATGAGCCGGACATGGTGGTATGGGACACCGTGGTCAAGCTGTCGGCCTACGCTGGGGCGATGTGCCTCCCCGTAGTGACCAGTGAACAACCCAGACTCGTGAACCGAATACGGTGGTATGGGACACTATATTTGAGCTGTCGGCCTACACTGTTTTAATGGGTGATGGGGGAGTGGTGTAACGAGTGCGTGTAATAGCCCTGACAGCGCTAACCATTCCCGGTGTAGTGACCTCGAGCATACTCTGAATCTGCGGTGAGGCGACGTGTCTTCCCGTAGTAATAGAGTATAAACTAGGCCTGTATTGATAAGGTGATAGGGGAGCGATGCAACGAGTGCGTGTAACAGCCCTGACAGCCCTTTACAGCGACCTGGAACCGCATCATCGTATGAGATTATCTAGGACTGACGACCCTAGAATGGATCATTATTTAGGAATGATATAAGGGAGGTACCTTAGTTTCCCAATACAACATGTATGAAAAAGACTAATAACAACTCAGTAATCACGCTCATAACATAGCACTGCATGTGCCTGGAAGATGTGGAGCACTGAGGGATGAAAGCATGCCGCGAACGTAAGATGGTGTCGCACGAGGGTGGTTTGGCAAGGGCATGCATCATGACTGTATTTCATACTTGCATTAACAAGATTATTTAGGATTTTTTGATTGTACTGCTTTATCATTACTGCTTGACTGAATTGATAACATGTTAACCTATGCTTTATTGTTCCATTGAGTTGATCACTCACTCCCACGTTACGGGACGGTGTTGTACACACCAACCAGACCTTGTTTGGGTTTCAGATGATGGCGATGCTGCGAAGCGGAGCCGGACTTTTATGATGATGAGGAGGATTTCTCCTTTATGCAGTTTTCAGGCGGGTTCCTGTGAGCCGTGTCCTGATCGACGGGGCTTTCTGGGATGTTGACTAGATGACATTACACCTTTGGTATAATTTGGAAACTTACATGTAATTATCTACCCTGGTAACATTATCACACTCTGGAGACTTACTACAGTTTATATATTTTATATATCTATCACAATCTTCCGCTTGTTTAAACTAATCGTCTCTGGAGTATGATATGCTGCTTTGGCTTAATCTCATTCATGTTTCATGTACTAATACAGACAACATTCAATCATCAACATATATGTTGCATAAGTGATGCGTTGGAACCCGGGAGTTGAGTTTATACTCGACCCCCGATTTTCAGGGCGTTACACCTATGCACATATTTTCCTTACATACCCTGACCTCTGTATTTTGAAAAATAGTGGAAGATTGTTGGGTTTTTTCAAAACAAGAAGAAAATAAATTTTAATTTATAAAAGAAATTGGGAAAAGGGTTGTGGATTTTAGTGATTGTTGGTGACCATTCATTTGTGAATGGTGGTGCCTCTTGGTAAAGGGAGCATCATTTAGTTTTGAAATGGATGGATGTCAATGTTGAAAAGACACCACCATTGTTGAAAAGATATCATGGAAGAAGATGTCTTTTCATGAAAAGGGTCTTAAAGTATCTCTTGTGATTCTATATAAACCCATCTTCAGGTCAATCCGAATAACAATTCCAACAATCTCCTCTCCATCTTCTTCTTCTTCTCCATTTTCATTTTTGGATGTTTTTTGGAAATCAATACCTTCTTTTTGTGTAAATCCTTTAGCTACTAATCTTTGTAGTTCCATCTGGTCTTAATTTTCTTTTGAAAATCCATTTAGAGCTAATTGGTTTTTATCCTGGGGGCAGATCAACAAGTTTACATGTTTCATTTTGTAATATAGAATCTATCTCATCGTTTATAGCTTCCTTCCAAAAAGAAGCATCCTTAGATCTAAGGGCATCATCTATTGTTACCGGATCATTTTCTATGTTATATATCAACACGGTTTCCTCTGTTATGTTATCTTTATCTCCTTCTATTACCAAAAGGTAGAAGTCGGGTCCAAAAGATGTACCTGTTCTGATCCTCTTGGTCCTTCTAGTTTTTATGTCCACTTTATCGAGACCGTTGATATCTTGAGGTATTTGATAACTACTGCCTGTATTAGGATTTTTTGATCTTATCTCTTTTCTAGTTAAAAAAGAGAATGAGTTTTCATAAAACTCGGCATCTCTAGATTCTATTATGGTGTTAACCGGGATCGCATGATTAGATTCTACAACTAGAAACCTATAAGCTTTACTATTTTGTGCATATCCTATGAACATACACTCAAGAGACCTCAACCCTATCTTGGGCTTTTTAGGATCAATAAGCCTAAGGCTCTACAACCCTATACCTTGAAATATGAGATGTTAGGAATCATATTCTTCCATAGTTCATATGGAATCTTATGAGTCTTAGAGTAAGGTATCCTATTAAAGATATGACAGGCAGTCAATAGGGCTTCTCCCCAAAATCCTGAACTTAAACCTACATTATTTAGCATAGAGTTTATCATGTCTATGAGGGACCTACTTTGCGTTCTGCTATCCCATTTTGTTGGGGCGAATGGAGAGTTGTAATTTGGTGAATTATACCATGAGTTTTGCAAAACTCCGAGAATTCTAAGGATAGATATTCTCCTCCCCTGTCCGACCTTAGAATTTTAATCTTTCGGTCTAACTGGTTCTCAACTTCTGCCTTGTATATCTTGAATTTTTGTAATGCCTCATCTTTATTCTTCATAGGTATACTAGGGTATAACAGGAGAAATCATCTATAAACTTTATGAAGTACCTCTTTCCCTATTTTGTTATTAAACCCCTCATTTCACATATGTCACTATGAACTAGGCCTAAGAGTTGTGATTCTCTTTCCATCCTTGGAAACGGTTTTCTAGTTATTTTAGATTGTACAAAAATACTATATTTGTCATTAGGTTTTGTATACTTAGGGATTAGATTAAGATTAGACATATTATCCATGCTATGATAACCAATATGTCCTAATCTAACATGTCAAACATTATATGAATCAAGCATATAAACAAAAGAAGAATTTTCATTTATAAGGTTCAATTTGAACATTTCATTAGATACATAGCCCTTCCCTACATATACCCCATTTTTAGACACAATCAATTTATCAGATTCAAATAGAAGTCTGAATCCAAACTTAGTCAGTAGACTAGTTGATATAAGATTTCTCCTAATATCCAGTACATGCAATACATCGTTTAGAGTAAGGACTTTTCCGGAAGTTAGATTAAGACGTACCTTCCCTTTTCCTACAACCTTAGATGTGGAGGCATTCCCCATATATAGTTCTTGATTATCCCTCACTATTTCATAGAAATTGAACATGTTGTAATTTCTACAAACTTGTCTGGTAGCGCCAAAATCTACCCACCATTTAACATCCTCATTCACCATATTAACTTCAGAGACGACAGCTGCCAGATTCATGTCTTCCGTCATATTGACTTGCCGTTTCTTTTCTTGCATTTTTTTTTTTTTTTGTATTTTCGGCAGTCTTTCTTAAAATGACCAAGGATTTTGCAAAAGAAGCATGGACCCTTCTTGGATGTGTTTTTTTTTAACCCTAGGTTATTAGGTTTGAGCTGATCATCTTTCTTGAAATGTGGCTTCTCTGATTCTCAATTCACACTATTCTCGACTATATTAGCGTTACTTAGGGCCTCCTGTTGTTATTCATTTTTGTCACGGAACCTAGATTCTTCTTCTATTCAAAGAAACATTAAGAGGTCTTCTAAGGACATTTTCTCTTTTTTATGTTTCAATGATTTTCCAGTATCCTTCAAGTTAGGTAGAAGTTTAGCAATAATGGTGGATACTTGGAAGGATTCGTTGAGATTAGTGTCATCAGCAATAATCTATTGAATGATGACCTGTAACTTATGTACTTGATCAATGACAGGTTTTTCATCCAACATTTTGAATTCTAAAAACTGACTTATAAGGAATTTTTTGTTGCCTTCGTCCTGTGATGTGTATTTGGTGAGCAGCGCCTGTCACAAATCCTTAGCAGTCTTCTTTTGACGGTAAACAGCGTATAACGAGTCAGAAAGAGCGTTGAAGATATGACATTTGCACAGGTAGTCGTTACGCTCCCAATTTTGTCTCATTTGAATTTGTTCTAACGTATCATTGTCAGATGGTGGTGAAGGAGGATCTTGAGTAAGCATGTGATCCAACTTGAGTAATGTGAGGAAGAGATGGACCTTCGATTGCCATCGAAGAAAATTTGAGCTGTCGAACAGTGTAATTCGAACAAAGTCAGGATGACCCATAAAAGAGGCCATAATATCGCCTTAAAATTGTTATGGTTGAGGCAGAAAATAGAAAATGAATCAATTAAAGATAGGCTTAAGGCGCGTTACGATGTCACTATCTTTAAGGCGATATTCGCACCCTACTAGTGATTAAACCAATTTGCAAGAGGGTTACAACAAGTTCGCCTTCAGGATACAATAAGCCTCTTCTCCAAGACCGGAGAAATGTGGGTTTCGGCCTGCAAAACCAAAAAACCGCACCCGAACACACTTTTACAGCGTACGCCCCTGACTTCTGTGCTGTTACAATTTACCCCCTGAAAACTGTTTAGAATTTACTGCCTGAAAAACTATTTGCAGTTTACCGCCTGAAAACTGTAACTTTCCAAAAAACATCTAAAAATGAAAATGGAGAAGAAGAAGAAGAAGAAGATGGAGAGGAGATTGTTGGAATTGTTATTCGGATTAACTCAAATATGGGTTTATAGAGAATCACAAGAGATGCTTTAAGACCCTTTTCATGAAAAGACATCTTCTTCCATAGTATCTTTTCAACAATGGTGGTGTCTTTTCAACAATAGCATCCCTCCATTTCAAAATTAAATGATGCTCCCTTTACCAAGAGGCACCACCATTCATAAATGAATAGTCACCAACAATCACCAAAAGCCACAACCATTTTCCCAATTTATTTTATAAATTAAAATTTATTTTCTTCTTGTTTTGAAAAAACCCAACATGAAGAACCAATGGATATCGAAATTAAAGCTCCAACTCCATGATTTTTCATGCAAACATGAAGAACCAAAGGATTTATAATCATTTGACACCAATTTAATATAATTTCAACAAAAAAAAAAAGTATCAAAAATTGAAAATGCTCACTAGATCAAACATGAAAGATATATCGGTACTACCTGTGTGTTTCATATCGCACAAGTGGGATACAAAATATATCATGGGATACAAGATATATCGTGGGATATATCAACCGATGTTGTTGATATTTAAAACGTTGATCGAATATTAGAGACGTGAATACATGATCCGCTACCATCTCAATTCGAAATAATCTGGTGCCTACTACTCTAATTCATAGGTTTTTTATTGCATCGATCCTAGGATCTATCGAAACAATGGAATCATAGTATGGGCATATACAAAATTTAAGTCATCATTTTTTCTTTTTTTAGCATTCCTTAGAAGTAATGGATTCAACCACCATTATCATCAGAATGGTTGGACTTATAATAAATACATGAATTAAAAATTTTCAAGAGTTTTGCTATCGCGCATCCTTTGTGGGGAGTAGGGCTGTAAATGGGCCGGGCTTAGGCATTTGAATAATCCCAGCCTGATGCCTGGCCCGAAAAGTTCAAACTCCGGGCCAAGGACAAACTCAGGCCCAGCCCGTTGACAGCCCTAGCAAGGTAGTTAGTAACGTCCCAAAAGCGCTTTTTTTTTTTTTTGTTAGCTTGTTAGTACACCCAATGTCAGCTCACACATCATTGTTAGCCACCCTCACTGAGAATCGATACCAAGACCTCAGCATTGAAACGAGATATCCTTAACTAAGTCTACCACTTACTATAAATCAAGGTGTGTCCCCAAAGCTCTTAAATGCCACAAAGGATGACCACTCGTCAATTTGGACCATTTATTCAATCATACAAATGGGAACAACCCATGGTGCAAAAATTACGCCAATTGGATGATGCTAAACATCCAGTCAATAACTTGGAATTAAACGGTCAAGATTGAATAGAGGAACAAAGTAGGTCCAATCATCATATACCACATCTATTCAATTAATCCACTTTGTATTTCTTATCATTACATAGCAGCCGTTTGTTTTGAGGATTCTAAACATGTGATCTATCAGGCCATGACCATGTGAACCAATGTGGTGGACGATTTGGCTCAACGTCTAGATCTTGTCCACATCTGCCACGTGTTTCATGCATGTACAAGGAGCGTCTGGGGTTCAGTGATCCAGACCATTGGTTTATGGGCACTACTATAGATGAACTGTGCACCCGAAGTCTACTGGAGAAAAATAAAATCATAACCTTCCATTCCATGACCTGTGTATAGACGGTCAAAACGAGAAATACAGCGACGGGCTGCATTCAACTGAAAACAAAAGCCACACATTGGCAGATAGGATCTTCCAATCTGTGAGAGTTTTGGGGCAAGGTACTATGAGGCCCAACAGATCAATGGTCTCGATGACTAATCGACGGGTCCCACTTGTAAAAACTGAAAAGCCAAGGATAGGGACGGGGATTGCATACTGACCCTAGTTGGTGCTCTGTGGGGCCTCACTATGATGTATGTGTTTTATCCACGCCGTCAATCCATTTTTTGAGCTCATTTTAGGGCATGATCTTAAAAATGAGTCAGATCCAAATCTTGAGTGGACCACACCATAGGTAAACATTAGTGATTGAACACCCACCATTAAAAACTTCCTAGGCCCCAGTATTAGTTTATTTTCCATCCAATCCGTTGATTAGGTCACACAGATCTACATGAAGGTTAAACATAAATACCAGGTTGATCCAAAAACTTGCGGCCTCAAGTTTTAATGGTGGGCGTTCAATCAACACTATTTCCTGTGGGTAGTCTACCTTAAGTTTGGATCTGCCTCATTTTTGAGATAGTAAAATGGGTGGACGGCGTGGATAAAATACATACATCATGGTGGGGCCCACCAAGTGCGAATGTGTACCTAGTAGTGGCCGGTCACCAACAAATTCGGGTAATTTTTTGCTATAGACCTAACGTACCACCCACTTTTTTTAACTCGACCTGAATAAAACTTATCTTACTAAACTAGGCCTTTACATGCCGAAGACAAAAAATAACTCTAATTTTTCCTGCTGCTTTATAAATAAAAATAAAAATATTTTTTTCTAAAACTCCCTTTAAGTAGCCTCAAAATCTACTTTGATAACCTAACTTTTCAGGCATAAAAATAAAAAAATAAAAAATAAATAAAAAAAGCATAAGGAAGAGTTTCCGGTGCTAATTTTTTCATGATCTAATACTGTGGGCCCAATTTGCGGTCGAGGGACAAGGGCGCGGATTAGGTGTAATGGGTGTTACCCTTACGGTAGGGCCCACCTTGATCATACGTCGAATATCCACGCCGTCCATCCGTTTTTATGGCCCATTTCAGTACAAGATACCAAAAATTAAGCAAATCCAAATCTCAGGTGGATCATACCAAAAGAAACAGGTCCGTAATGTTTATTTGCATTAAAAACTTCCCAAGGCCCACCGTAAGAAGATCCGTAATGTTTATTTGCATACAACCCATTGATCAGGTCCAACAAAACTAGATGAAGTTAAAATACAAAGATTAGCTTGATCCAAAACTTTCGTGGCCTAAAAAAGCTTTTAATGGTCAGTCACCACTTTTTCCAGTGGTGTGGTCCACCAGAGATTTGGATCTGCTTAATTTTTGGGATAACGTCCTTAAATGAGCTGAAAAAACGTATGAGCGGCGTGGATATGAAAAATATTATCAATGTGGGCCCCACAATGTAAGGGTAACACCCATTAAGCTGCTACCCGGGTAACAGCTAATCCGCTCCCGAGGGAAACAGATCGGCACGGAATTTTGGTGCTGCAGATCCTGCACCGTACACGTGGCAATGTATATGATAATCCAAGCTTTGAAAAATCCCGCCGGATCGGCCATTGATTGGACACTGACAGAAAATTATCCAAACCGTCTAATCTAGTACTGAATCTGAGCCGTTGAGAGAGAGAGAGGGGGGATGATCGCATACCGCAGGTTTAGCTCTTCTCTTGGTGAGAGGGAAGAGACGGGTCCCAGCTCCTCCACCTAGAATCACCGCCACCACCGTTCGTGGATTCCGCTTCTCCAAATCCAAATCCCTCAGCTGCAAAAACCAAACGATTCCGTTAGTGTGCGTACTTCGCCCTTCTCCGTAGATTCAAACGCACGCGTATGCAAAGCTAACTTGCGCCAGCGAGGTTGCCCCTTGCCATGAATGGGCGGATGCCCTCTGCAAACGCCTGCCCTCACGCGTGCCAATATGGAACACTTGTGCAAGATCCCGGCCGTCTATGCGGCGGGCCACAAGATCCCGGTCCATTCATCAGCTGTTCCGAAGTTATGAGTGGCCCACCTGATGAGTGAGCTGGACTGATTAGATTACATTTGCGGTGAGGCCACCTGCTGAATCGCCTCGATGTTGCACACGTGTGTGGTGTCACACGTTTAGGGCCTTTTGCATTTGGCATACGGAGATACGCGCCTGCAAGTAGGATTCCTCTGAGGCAGGAGTCCAGGGGCGCGGATTGGGACAAAGCTAGAGACGGACGGCCCTGTGAGCAGGGCGGAAAGTTGGGCGGGTTCAACCCGACCGACCCGACTTTGGGTTGGGCTTGGGCAGGATATATCGGGTTCGGTCTTGGGTCGGTATAAGGGTTGAGGTCTCGGGTTGCCCGACCCAACTCGAACCCA
Source organism: Magnolia officinalis (assembly GCA_021015155.1). Taxonomy (NCBI): domain Eukaryota; kingdom Viridiplantae; phylum Streptophyta; class Magnoliopsida; order Magnoliales; family Magnoliaceae; genus Magnolia; species Magnolia officinalis. Next base: position 53,102,689 of record JAJHSJ010000013.1, on the reverse strand, counting down.
AATGGTATGTAAGTTTCTTATAAATTATAATTGAGTGCAGATAGTCTGTGTTGAAGGCTAGGAAATTTCAATTATATCGGGTTTCATTAGTCTACGTCATTTTTTAATGTCTCGAGCTAGCAAGATATGTAAATTTTCGCTCTCCTAGATAGAAGTGTGCTACACAACCCGAATTTTAAAGTAGTTTTCCTATATTTTCGCTTAGTTGTTTAGAAAAAATTAACTTTTTTAGGATAAATAACTACGTGTATAATTTTAGGCTTTCACAGGATACAAATTCCCTGTGAAAGCCTTTGGCAAGATATTACTCCCTTGGATGCTAATTGGGGTTCATTGAGAAATCTTCTATGTTCATCTATTTTTCCAAATCATTTTACAATTAAATGTAAATAATTAGGTGTATGCAAAACTTAAAGCTTCTTACTAGAGGAAATAGTGGGGATTCAGCTAGCACCATTGAAACATTTGAATGACCACAAAAGTTTCATATAAGTCTAAGTTGTTCTTTTTTTCAATTGATCCGGGAATATCCTTATAAACAGTTTGGATGGCATATAAAGATGGAGCCTAGGAAGGTTTCAACGGAAGTAAATTGGGCAATCCACCTTGCGTTTTTGATCCACCTGTTTTTTGTTCTTACTTCCTAAAATGATCCCAAAAAATAGATGGACCAGGTGAATTTCTCACAAACATCAAGGTCGGCAAAGGTTTTCACAGGAATTTCGCATCCGACTATGGCCACGGCTTAGAAAGTGGGTTTGAGAAATGCCCAAGTGACTCGTGCCACATGTGCGGATGTAGGCCACGTGCCACGTGCAGGATCCTGACCACTCATTAGGTAAGAACCGATGGAATTAAGAAGGTCCATTTTGAAAGTGACATTGAAGTTTGGACATGGATTTACTGCAAAAGCCTTTGGTAGGAAGTTTCTACGCTGGGATGTCAGATGGTCCCATCATGATGTTTGTGATAGATCCACCCTACCCATTTGTTTTTCCAGACCATTTTAGACCAGGAGACCAGAATTGAATAAATTCAAAACTCAAGGCGTCCATATAAGGGAGAACAGAGGATATTTAGTGACCATCATTAAAATGTTTGTATGGCAACAAAAGTTTCATATCATGCTAAGATTTTTGTGTTTTCACTTCATCCCAAAAGGATGACCTTGAAAAAGGTTTGGATGACATATAAACATCAAGGTGGAGCTGGGTCCTTACTCTTACTCCGGTGGTAGACTCTCAGGAGTTTCAACACCTGGTTAGGGCCCGTTTGGACAGGTGGATTGGAAGGGATTGAATGATATTAGGGTGGATGACATGGATTTCAAGGCGATGATGGTGTTGTCAGTGGATTGTCTTAAGATCCATGAGATTGCTATATCTCAGGATTGCTATGTCAAGTTTGTTTGGCATGCCCAGCCAATCCTGGGATTAAACCTTCCCATCCCTTTCAATCCCTCGAACCAAACACATTCCAGGCAAATTTGAATGGATTAGGGTGGATTGGATGGGATTTAAAGGTAATGATGATGTTGTTAGTGGATTGTCTTAAGATCCATGGAATTGCTATATCCTAGGATCAGATCACCCAGTCTGTTTGGCACGCCCAGCCAATCCCGGGATTTAACTTCCAATCCCTTCCAATACCATCCAATCCCTTCTAATCCGCCTGGCCAAACGGGCCCTAAGGGTTCGAGTACCCATAGGTGGTGAAATTCCACTACAGTGTGAGTGTGTGGTGGTGTGTGCATGTGTTTAAAAAAAGAAAAAAAAAAGGTTGGAGCTCAAAAAGATTTCAACGGTAGTAAACTCTTGAAATAATTAGACGAATGGATGAGGCCGTACAATGCCTTTTTTATTTTCGTTGGCCAGAAACTTATTTTGCAAAAAATGACCTTATGAGGTTCGGACGCTTGTATTTGGACCAAAAGTACCCCTTTCTATTAGGGCACCTGAAAAAGCAGAGGTATTTTGGTCTTTTTTAGGTTCATCCGTATGACCTCAGTCTAGTTTTGTAATTAAGGTTTCTTTTTGACAAATGAAATTGGTGGGTGATACCTGAGGCCTATACGCCTCAAGATCCCTAAACTCTTTCCTTTTTTGCTTTTTTTTTTAAAAACTTTTGTACGGCGGCCTTAGTTTTGGATCCACCTTATTTTTGCCTCTTGCTCTTAAATGACATGGAAAAACCAAGGTACGAAGTGAATTTCTCATCGTCGTGGTGGGCCCCACCTAACGAAAGCCTTTGGCAGGAAATCCACGTCCTTGAACTTCCATAGTATCTACCTACCGTATGTGTACGTCAGTTGCTAGATTAAGGTGGTAGTTGAGCACATTTTTTTAAAGTTGTGGAGTCTCATCGAAGTACAGGTGGCATCTGTGCACATCAATCCAGGCCATCCAAATCAAGGGCCCATCAATCATCGATCATATTCCTAAATTACTAATGGATCTTAACCACCTGATTTCAATCATCCAATTTCGACCACTGACCATTTTACTTTTAACCGTTCATTTGATAGTGACCAATTTCCAGTTAGGACAGTTTGGTCAGTCTGACTTTCGACCACTCTCCATCAGCAATCAGCCCTATGATTCGACGAATCTTGATAAACGTCCCACGGATGCGACACCACAACTTTAAAAATGAGAAGGAAGCGGATTGCCCGTGACCCGGACACAGACATATACCTGTGCCTGGGAAGCGGGTTGGCTGCTGTACCACACATCACCGACCTAGCTGGTGTGTTGACGTCACCAACTCCTGTGGGTCCATCAAGAGATATGAGTTATATCCAAACCGTCCGTCCATTTAGTGAGATAGTAGTAAGGTTTGAGCCTAAGAATAAGACAAATTCAAAAATCAACTGGCCCACGCTGTAAAAAAACAGTGGGAGATTGAACGTCTACCATTGAAATCTTTTGGGTGTTACAGAAATTTTGGATCAATATGATATTTATTTTTTCAGGACCAGGTCTCTGTGACCTTATGAACATATTGGATGAAAAATAAATGTTATGGTGGGCCCTACAAATGTTTTAACGGTGAGAATAATTATCCCCATTGCTCTTTGTAGCGTGGACCACTTGAGCTTTGGAGCCAAATGGTTGATAGGTGTAGATATAGTAAATACATCATTATGAGGCCATGTAACTTTGATCTAATCCACTCTGACTATCTATTTTGAAAAGACTGCGGACATGATTCTAAATTTCAGGCAGATCCAAAACTCACGTGCACCATACCAGTCGAACAGTGGAAACAAAAACGTCCACCATTGAAACCTTTCTGGAGTTGACCATGGTATTTATATGCCATCCAAATCGTTCATGGTTATTACCATTCAGATAAACCGTAGGAACAAATATCATACCATATAAAATTTCTAATGCCCACGGTTTCATATGATATGGCCTATATTAGTTTTAGATCAGCGTGAATTTTAGAATACTGTCCTATTTTATTGTAGTCTTTTAGAATAGGAGTGGATTTGCCACGGATATCTCTGTGAGCCGCACACAACATCGGAATATTCCCTGTGACCGTGCGGATTGGGTACTACTCCCACCACCCGAACGGTCCTGTCAAGAGCTCCGTGGTGCCACCGTAATATATGTATTTTACCCAATCCGTCCATGAAAGATCTTTTTGAGACATGATCTCAAAAATAAAGCAGATCCAAGGCTAGCGTTGAGCACACCAAAGGAAGCAGCGGTGACAATGAGCCCACCGTTGAAACCATCAGAGGGTTCACCGTATTGTTTATTTTCAATCCAGCCTGTGCATAAGGTCACATACATATGGATGAAGGGAAAATATAAATATGCCCTCAATGGGTTTTCAGCTGTAGGCTCCTGACTGTTTCCTGTGGTGTGGTACATTTGAACATTTGATCTTTATTATTTTTTAAATCATCACCTAAAATAATTTTTCTAAATGGATGGACAGATTGGATAAATTATATATATCACTGTGGGCCCCACCGTATCTCTGATAGGACCGGTCCGTCTGGCGTCACGGGCAATCCGCTTCAAAAAGAGAAGCGATCTTAAGACATATAGACCTCACGTATCACCTACCAATTTCATTAACGGGAAAGAAACTTTAACTGTGAAGTAGACCTTATGTTATACGATGAACCAAAAAGATTAAAATACCCTTACTATTTTAAAGAGTTTTTTTTTTATCAAAATAGTCGCATCCAAACCCTGAAAAGTCACTTTTTACGAATTAAGTTTTCGGCCAACGAAAATAAAAAACAAAGCATCGTACGGACTCGTCCGCTCCTCTGATTATTTCAAAAGAAAAATGCTGGTCTCTGACACGTACACGCGTATACATTGCAGATAATGCACACGCCAACACATCTATGTCCAGTATCGTGATTCTCAATTTCGTAAAGTGGGGCCAATGTTTCATTAATCCAGACCATTGGTACGTCGATTCCCATCATCTTTGGTGTACGGTTAAAATCATTAAAGACTGGGATCTTTTGGAACAGAATACTAACTGATGTTCGTATTTCTCTTATGAGCCGTACATTTTTTGTTCACACATCCATATGTTAACATTGTCTCGTGGAGGGGAATTTTTAGGGATAATCCATCCACTGTGGGACACAAAAGATCAATGGTGTGGAATTACCAAAACATGGCCTGAAATTAAGATTCCATTGTGTTATACTTATACAGTAGAAATGATTCGGACGCTTGGACAATCCAATCAATCCATCCACATGGTCCATCACGCGCAGCATAAACTTCATGGGCTGCCAAACAAAATCATAACATTGGATTATCTTCACCCATCTGTAGCTGGACTCATCTTTTCATTCATTTTCCATTCAATGATCTTGTCCATCCATTTCAAGGCCACCGATAGGATGTGAAAAATTGCCTGAACGGTGTGATTTCTACTTGGTTCCCATGGAATGTATGCCACATTTAATGGACGGTTCAGATCGCCTATAATGATTTTAGGGCACTGGATCTAGGGATGGCAGTTCATCATATTGGCCCACTGAGTCAACTGACCCAACCTGCTTTTGAGGTTAGTTCAAGTCAACCTAAATGAGCAGTGGGTGAACCTTAGCCTAAAATTTGACCCATTTAAGTAAATAAGTTAAACTTGTATTGAACCCTACTCATCCAAACTCAAAACCCAAAACAAAATAAAGAAGAAAACCATAAATGAATTTTAAGCTCCGCCAACGGTGTAATTTCTACTTGGTTACCAGGGAATGTATGCCACATTTAATGGACGGTTCAGATCACCTATAGTGATTTTAGGGCACTGGATCTAAGGATGACAATTCATCAGGTTGGCCCGCTGGTCAACTCACCCAACCTAGAAATTTAACCCATTTAAGTAAATAAGTTGAGATTGGGTTGAACCTATTCATCCAAACCCAAAACCCAAAACAAAATAAAGAAAAAAAAAATAATAGATGAATTTTAAGTTGAGCACTGCACTGCATATGGCATTCTTAAACTTGAGTTGGGTAATGTAAGCTCGCCCATTTACAATTAAACGAGCCGGATCGGACCAGGTCGAGCTTGATAAATTTTAAGTGGGTTGGTTGGATTATGAGTCGCGGTTCGGGTATGGGCTAAAATAGGCTAATTTAGTAAATGACTTATGCTTGGTCTTAGAAAGAGACAGAGAGAGCTCACCTTAGGCTCACTTGGGACGCTAGTAGTCAAAGACATGCATACATATGGTCTGGTTCTCTTGGGGTCGGACCACATGCAAAGCTGGTTCAATTTCAGCTTCTTCCCCATCAGCTCTCCAGTACCAAACTTGGTGAGTGTCCCATTCCTCTTAGCCAATCCCGTGCCGGCACATACGCGGCCCACAGCCGAGAGAGAGATCCGACCGTCGGTTGAAAACACCATTTTCGTTAAAGAATCTGGTACCAATGGTAGACAGATACACACTACTGTAGGCAATGGAGTTTTGAGTAAGAGAGGGAGAGGGAGAGGGAGAGAGAGAGGCAATGAGAGTACGCTTTTTTAATCTAGGTGTAGCAATTTGGCCCGTTATCCAAAATCAACAGCATCCACCAATTTTCCTATTTTTGTAGTCCTTTCAAAACTACCTGTAAAATTACAAAAATGACCTTTTATGAATTCTTGTGTTTTGTATGGACTTCAACCCACACTACCAAATCAGCGACTATCTAATGGATGTTCCAAAAACAACATGGTATCTTCCAAATGGGTGAGATTGGATGGTTAAGATGAGGTCCAATGCACTACAAAGCTTTGTACGTTAAGCTTAACCTATGAAATTTTGTGGGCCCACCCTTATATGTAAATGACATCTAATCCGTCCATCATGTGTGCACCTCATGTTCTTATTGGACCCAAAAATAGACGGACGCAAAACTCAGGTGGGCCACACTATAGGGAACAGCTGGGATGACGACACCCACCATTAAAAACTTTCTAAATGTGTTGTATATGCCATCCAATCCATTCAGAAGATGCATCTAACCGTGATTAATGCACACTCAAGAACTCAGTCCATTCCAAAAGTCATGTGGGCCACAAAACGTGGTTTTATACATGTTAGACATGATCTCACACGGTATGGGCCACCTGAGGTTTGATCGGTTTGATTTCAGGGTTTTAACGAGAACATGAGTGGACGAAGCTGATGGATTGATTGGATGTCATGTTCATCAAGGTTGGTCCTACAAAAAGCTTTGTAAGATAAACACAGGCTATCCTGCATATACAATAGGTCCTTTGTAGGGCTGAAAGTTGGGGGGCTCAACCTGACCCATCCATGACCGACCTTACATTAGGTTGGGCTTGGGCAGGATGTATCGGGTTTGGTCTTGAGCTTGGGCCATACAAACACCGACCCGATAAAACTTGGGTTGAGATCTCAAGTTGCCCGACTCAACTCAACCCAAACCCGATCAATATATAAGTTCCTTATAAATCACAATGTCATCGGGTTTCATTGGTCCATGTCATTTTTGATGACTCAAGCTAACAAGATACGCTAGATATCTCTCCCAAGTAGATTGCTTGATACACTATACCACTTTTAAAGGAGTAGTTGTCCTATATTTCAACTTATTTGTTTAGAAAAATAAACTTTTTTACTATGAATAACATATATAATTAATAAAATTATAGGTATAAAAAATAAGATGTGCATTAAAAATATAATAGACTAATGTAATAATGAAAATTTTAGCATACATCTACCCGACCAATCCGACTGAGCCCGCTTGAGTTGGGCTTGGTTGAGAATTCCCAACCCAAGGTTGGGTTAGAGTTGAGGTATAGGAACCTTGGGTTGGGCTAGGGTTAAGCACCAACCCGACCCAACCCAACCCAACCCAACCCAACCGACTTTCAGCCCGGGTCCTTTGGGCAGTCCCGATTAGTGTACATTTAGTAAGCATGTTAAGCTGAATAATGGTCGCCTGCATCTGATTGTAGGTGAGCTTAAGCACACATCCAAGCCATACAAAAATAAGGCAACGCCAAGAAATCACTTGACTCAAAAATCAGGACAATCCACTCATCAAGTGGGTCCCACTGTACTTAGAACAACGGACGGACAGTGTATAAATCAGGCCTGCCAATGGCCAATATCTGACGTACTTGCCTGATGTGTGGACCACCCTGAGTTTTGACCAGGTGATCTTCACGGTGGGGTCCACCTTCTTGCACCTTTCAGCACATAATTTGTATGTTAATCTAACTTACAACCGGTTGTATGTGATTGCTGAAGTAGGAGGTCATTTTAGTCACAAAATAATAATTCGAGTTAAACCTATAAATAAAATTTGGGGAGTTATTTGATACTTGGTCTGGATATGACGAATGATACACAGGCACTAAATGGCACATGTGGTAAATATTACTCTAATTAAACTGATTGAATCAATCTACAAATCAGATTGCTTGAACAATCCTAACCACTGATTTGTGGACGCTTGCTTGTTTTTTGAAATCCGACCATTGGATATTTTTCATTTAACTGTCCAATAAACGTCCAGCGATCTAATAGTTAGATAATCAAATAAAAGTTAATTTTGGCTCATAACACTTCTAAATTAAGCACCCATAATTTATACGGTTAAGTTTGAATTATATGCACCCTAGGTGTGCAATTTCTCAGTAATTTCTAACTGCCTGCGTATCATCCGTCCATTCTAGCAGAGCATTTAATAAAAAGAAGAGGCGGCTTCGAGGTATATTCCTGCCCTAAACTTCCAAGGAAATCCACGTGGCACTGGCGCTGAAAGAGAATTACAAAACGCTCCTAACCATGTAAAAGGGAAGAATTAGGACCGTCCAACGAATGAGTTGTACAGCATACTCCTAGTTAAGCTCTAGCAAACGAGGCCCATGGCTCGGTAGCTCTGTTGAGTCCCAACATGGACCGACCATGGACCGAAAACCTTTGCAATTAGTGTTGAAAAAATGTGTTGGAAATACTAAAATATAAAATAAAATAAAATTAATTATTTTCGTTTCACTATGCTGAATCACATAAAATATACGCTGTCGTGCGCCAACTACCGCCACTACAGCTACACTGCCCTCACTCACCGCGCGTAGGGGTGTACATGGGTCGATCCGAGTCGAACTGGGCTAAACCCGGCCCGGCCCGATCACCAGCCAAACCCAGCCCGAACCCGGCTCGGCTTGGTCACCGAGCCAACACGTCCAGCCAGGTCAGCAATCGGGCTAGTTCGGGCCGAATTAGGGCCAGTTTCAGACCTTACTGCCACTTCAAAAGATGGGCGATGAACTATACTAGAAGGGTAAAGAGGAAAGGGAGGGGTAGGGTTTTGAATATATATATATATATATATATATATATATATACACACACACCACACACACACACACACACACACACACACACACACCACACACACACACACACCACTTGACCGAGTCGGGCCGGGTCGGGTTGAACTGGGACATATCCGAACTCGGCCCGAACTCAGTTTTGGGCCGAAGAAAATGGCCCGTCTCGACCCGAACTCAGTTCCAGGTCGGGACGAGTTAAGCTTTTTCGAGCCGAGTCGAGCGAGTTAACCAGGTTGGCCCGGTTCGTGTACAGCCCTACCCGCGCAGACACGTGCGTGTGTACGTGCATGTGTTCCAGTGCACAACCTGATCGTCTCAATCTCCAAAGCTCCAAGTAAGAATACTACACACACCTCCACATATAAACCCCAAATCTTCTCCTATAATTTCCGATGTAGGACGAAACACACACTGCACTTTTTCATTTGAAAATTTCAAAATGTTTTGGCGGCAAAACCAAAATCTTGAAATTTTCGAATATTTGATTTTTTTTTTTTTCAAAAAACCACAAATTTCAACAATTAGAACATCCTATCCTTTAATCTTAAGGTTTTGTTCATTTGAAAGTGGGCCATTGATGTGTCTTTTCTTAATAGTTTTAGGACGGCAAATCAGGTCTATAATGATTGTGACACTCATTACAGAAAAAATGACACAAAATGGCTAGGGTTGAAATAAATTTTTGAAAAGAAAACAGAAAGAAGTTGCAATGGCCGTCATAGACTCATAATGACCGTTACATCCTAAGTCATAGATAGCAATGTTGAATGGATGTTTTCAATCTATGCAAAATTAGAGGACATCAATCGATCGATCGAACTTTCATAAAATTAGACAGATTATTCACAAAACAATTTTGGACCATACTCGATTGATCAAACCATTTGTTCAATTGATCGATAATGTTCAAAAGAATCCTTATTTACTTTCTGAACAGTTTTAAACTAGTTCGATTGTTCGAGCTTTGGTCTGCTGGATTTACAATATTCAAAAAAAATCTTATTTACTCTTTAAATAGTTTTGGACTAGTTCGATCGCTCGATCTTTGGTGTGCTCGATCACTATTGATCGATTGACACTAATCAACGACGCACTGTTCTGCATAAGTGTGCGATTTGTTTCCTATTCCAATTGTAATAGTATATATATCAAGTGTAATCAGAATTAGGACATGCTAAGGGTTTTTTAAGACATTCCTAAGGATTCTAAAAAAGAAAAAGTAAGGTTTTGAAAGATTTAAATGGGATTTTCATCATTGTAAGTGTATTATCTCTTATAATATCGTTTCATAGTGATTTGCTTGCCACTTTGTACTGTGATTTTTTTCCCTAAAAGTTTTTTCATATAAAATTTGCGTGTTCTTTATATGTTTAGTTTACTTACGATTTCATCTTATTTGATTGAATTCGAATTTACTTCCGTAGGATTCCCAACAATCGGCATAGCTAATATACAATTATAATATCTTACAAATCTCATGTTACTTTATATATGTCATCCAATTCAGTCAGAATATTGACAGTTATGAAATAATTGCACAAATCAAGCCTCATATCAAGCACAGCCGTGTATGGAATAATTGCACAAATCAAGCCCCATATCAAGCAAAGCCATGTATGGAATAATTGCACAAATCAAGCCCCATATCAAGCACAGCCGTGTACAACTCATAGTACATTCCATATGTAGCACCATTTTAATTGTACAAAGATAGCACCGTGGTTGTTCTGTAAAAATACACTATCAATAGAAAATACAAAGCAGACGAGAATATTTTTCTCCTTCTACATTTCTTATCATGGTATCAAAGCGTCTCGTTCTTCGGGATCTCTAACATTTCTGTTTCCATGGCTAAGCAGAAGCCTGCTGCCGCAACTGCTCCAACCGTCTCAGCCAATACAATATCTTGGGCATCCTCTCCTTCCACTGCAAGTGTAATCCCTGGCCTCTCCACTGAGCAATATCGACAATTGATGGGTCTTCTTCAGCCAAGCCGTGTGGATGATTTTTCTGGTACCTCTAGCCTTTTATTACTCACTGGTTCTATACCCTCCTTGCCTTGGGTCATTGACACGGGCGCTTCAGCGTAGTGGCCTCTATGAATTTCTTGCCTCATGCTACCCATGTCACGACTCACTCGCAGTCCCTCACTTTACCCACAGGGGCCACAACTCAAGTCACTCACATGGGCAATTGTAACAACCCGAATCTTCAGGACCTGAATATATGACCTGTGTCCCAAAAATCGGAGTGTTAACATTAAAGGATGGTCAAATTCGAGTGTATATATATTTATTCATTTATCAGAGTAAGCAAATGAGCGTAGTGTGGACAAATCGACATAAAGAAAAATTTCATTATCGTTCAAATATACATGAAGCTGCCCATAATGTCTTATACAAACCAACATCTCTGAATTTAGCAAGTACAAGATTTATAAGAATTTAATACATGAAGAATAGAAGAAAGCATATAAATATAAGTCGCCAGATCACGTAGCTCCTCTAGGCAAATACAGTTGTGCATCCCTGGCGGTCGTACCCTGCTCCTCATCAAGTCTGAACATACATATTACTGAAGCCACCCGTATTACCTGTACGGTTGTATATTTGATGGATGAGTGGCCAACTCAGTGTGAATTTCCCTCAAGATTACACACCGCCACATTAGGTAAGCATAGTTATAAAACATCCCGACAACCAAAACAGAGTAAATGCAGTCTTATTAGATGCATGGATGTGTGAATGCAATCATCGCCCCGGGGATGCTCATCCGTGCGGACAGTGGGCCGTCGCCCATGCAATCATCGAACCTGGGAAATATCATTCAGTCGGAATCATCGAACCTGAGAAATATCATCCAGTCGGAACAATACGTGCCATGTATGCATGATTAGCCCAGTCATTATTAGTCCATTTACAACCAGCCAATTTAGATAAGCTCAAAGGTCACTACGGGAAGCTAAGAGCCCAGCGTAGACCGACAGTTCAGGCATAGTGTCTCATTCCACCATCCCTGGCTCATGAGGCTACCACCTTGGGATGTTTAATAGATCTCAATCGACTTGTGGCCAATCATTTTACAGTATATGAGGCTTACTATCGCATGGCTGCATGGTGTAAAACGTCTAACCCATATAGGGAAAATATCAAATAAAACCACGTAGGGCGAGTATCAAAATATGCCACATAGGGCGAATATCAAAACCATACGATAAATACCATCCTTAAAAACTATTGGCACAACAACCCTGGATGGTAGGCCCACATCAATGATCCATCTAGACCACCACTCAATAACCACCAAGTCGAAGGTCCATTACGATCACAACTAGTCAGGTTATATCCCAAGTATGGGTGTACATTCATATGTGGGAATTTTCCACTAATGTACCAGTTTAAGTTCCGTAAGCAATCCACAAATAATCCACAAGCATGAACAATTATACAGGATAATCATAAAGCATGTAATACAGCAATTCAATTTCCACCAGCTAACACATGTGATTATAAAGGGAGATATCAATCATGAATTTAAATAAAAACTATAACTTAAGCTAATGAGAAGATGGAAAGCTCAAGGGGAAGAATCATCACCTCATACATTGAATCGCCTTCTGGTGTCGCTAAGTGCTTGCGCCCTTAGAATTGTATCCTACCACAAATCATGAACTTGTACAATTAGGTCCAAGTTCTATGCACTATTTAGGGTTAGGGTTTTAACCTAGGATTTGAGTTATCTATCTTAGGGTTTTAATGTAGAATTAGGGTTTCATCCTAGGGTTTACTCTTAAAGTTGGATCCTGGGATTTAGATCCTAATTTATCATCAATATTATTATCGTTATTATTATTATACAATGGGCCAAATAATATTCATAATAAGGGTATTATTCTATTCCTATTAATAATGACGGTCCATAAGTTCATATTTAAATGTACTGACATCATCTAATATTTTTATAATTACTGATAATCCCTTAAATAATTCAAGTGATAATAGAATATTTACTAATGATAATATAATGAGGATTAATACTAATATTTATATAAACAACAGGTATTATACCAATTCCATAAGGAGAAAAGTGATAGTATAGTCATAATAATGAATCTAGTAGTAATAATAGGTGCTATGGTCTCACCCCTTATGTTTAAAACGGCAAAATAAGATACTAATATTTTTTTTAAAAAAATGGCAAAACAAGGTACTAACATTTTAACAATGATAATCCTTATGTGTATTAACCAATGTTAGAACGGACAACCTACCAATGGTTAATTATATTTAAATTTAATAATCCTAAGAATGACAATAATAATAGCAATGATAATTGAATAAATTTCAATCAGGATAGAAAACGTGGCTCACCTAGTCGACTCAGTTCAAGTCGAGTTGACTCGGCTCCACACATGCGCCCATCTCCTTCTCTCTTTCTTTCTTTTTTCCCTTTTCTTTTTTTTTTCTTTTTTCTTTTCCACACCCAATACGTCAGAAAGTCTCTGGACTAACCAGAGCAGGCCTGAGTCACCTATTCTCGACTCAACGAGTCTCAGCCGAGTCGAGTTGACTCGGAACGGCACCCTCTCTCTCGTTTCCTCAACTTCTCCTTTCCCTTCTTCTTTTCTTCTTCTCCCTTTCTTCCCACGTGCTGGAGGTCCAGCAGTACCCCTAGACAACCAACCTCAACCCGTCAGCAAGTCGAGCGGTCTGCTCAGACTCGGCCCGAGTCGCAGATGCACCGGCAAAACGTCTCACCCTCTCTTGCTCCCCACTTTCTTCCTTTTTCTTTTTTTTTCTTTTTTTTTCCTTTCTATTTCTGCTGCAAGGACCCGAATCCATTTCCGACCTGGAATGAGTCGCCCCGACCTGGCATGTTGAGGTTGAATTTGTTACAATAACTGTGTGATGCAGCCCAAATCTGATCTAATATCCCCGACCTCTATTTCGAGGTTGTTCATTTAACCATTTTTAACACGAGTCCACGAACTGCATCTACCTGATCCAGAGGAGGAATCTTGACGGCTCGCTTGTGGCTCATGCTGCCTCCGCTGCTCTAGCGGCTTTGGGACGTGACTAGTCGTAAGTAAGTTTGCATTCGGAATCGACACTGGAGGGGATTGAGCTTTCTTCTTTCCCCTGGCCATTGTAGATGTTGCTGGTAGAGCCGAGAACGGCTTAGAACGTCGTTCCTATAAAAGTCGTCAAACTGTTGATGCAGTTTTCCGCTAAACCCTCCTTAGTTGACCCCCTTGCACTTGCACACGTGCAAAAGAGAAATAAGGGAGACCCTGGCTAGTACAGGGGACTCTTCGATGCCTAAGTCAGGAACGAAGTCTTTTTTGTAGGGTAAGATCTCCAGAAAAGAGACACCAGTCGAATGCTAGGGTTATAATGTGCGTACCTTTGATGGTTGAGGATACCTCTATATATATAGGGAAGAGAGTCTCATCAAATGAGGACTCGTCTCGGTATCTTGGAGATCCATCCGAATTCGGGATCTTTACGAAATTACCAGATTCCGACATTATCGGGATCTGATATCTGATCTTATCCCCCGAAGATTTGGGGAGAGATCTTCGGGATTATAGGAGATTCCTTGAATTTATAGCTCGGATTTAGGCCGGCTCCCATGGACGGGTGAAGGCTCGAGAGTAAGCGACTCCGATCTTCTCGATAGATCAACATTCACCATCTTCGACCAATAATTGGGTTGGAGGATCCGTGCCCTTTAACTGGGCGCTAATAGTCCTTGACCTTGCCATGGAACGTTGTTTGACTCGTAACCGGACATTGTCTGATCTATGACCGTCCAATGGATGAGCTATGACCAATCTATCATCGGACAATGACTGATCTAAGGTAGATCTAAGATCGACTTATATCCGACCAATGGTCAAACTGTGGCCGATCTGCAATTGACCTATTAGGTCGAAACACGGTTTATCCGAATGGGCTTGTTATCGTGTTCTTTAAGTGTCCTTACAGTTGCCTCAACCTCCTTGAAGGTCGACCTGTTTCTGGACATAGACGCCTTATCAGGCTTAGGTTTCACCGGGTCCGTGCTGGTTCAGTAGAGTTGGTCCATTCCATAAGTCGACTTATCGACTTGTCGATTTTTCTCCCAACAAGAGACATTATATCCAATATCCAAACACTAACGTACCACATGTGCATATTGATCCATAATATTCATCATATGATTCCCTCAACACAAACTTCTTATTTTTATATCAGCCCATTTTACTAAACTTGGACTCTATGGGTTAAGTAGTTTATCTAAGTGCATCTAAGTGTACTCCCATAATTTCATATCTTCACGTCAATAAATCTGATAAACCAAACTTTCAGGCTAAGAAAAATCAATTGTGGGAACCATCATAAGAATTGATTGGATGTAACATATGTCTAAGGCTAACACACGACTAAATGAAACAATATATCCTCTACCCTTAGTCTAGGAAACTGGGTGGGAGCTCTTGTCATTGGACCCATAATATATATATATATATAAGGAACAAAGTGAGTTGCCTATAGCGAAACGTGGATAAGTGGGCCATGGTTTGATAGATTTAGCCATTGATATGATAAAGTTCAGTATAACATACTCATATATTCTTTATGCACACACATTATTATAAAGGTGAGCCACACCAATGACTAGTCCATTGTATAACTTAAAAGGATTGATTTTTAGATTAACATGTGCCCAGTGACACCATGTGGTACAATCGTGCATCGCACTTATTCCATGCACATCAATATAACGCCCTGAAAATCGGGGGTCGAGCATAAGCTCCACTCCCGAGTTCCAATGCATCACTTATGCAACATAGATAATGATGATTAAATGTTGTCCGTGTTAGTGCATTAAACATGAGTAAGATTATACCAAAACAGCATATCATACTCCAGAGACAGTTAAATTACGCAAGTGGAAGAACTGTGATAGATATATAAAATATATGAACTGTTGTAAGTCTCCAGAGTATGAACATGTTGCCAAGTTAAATATATACATGTATACTTCCCAAAATAGACCAAAAATGAATATACATGTGTGTTTCAAAAAGATAAAATAGCAAGTGTAATGACATCTAGTCAACATCCTAGAAATCTCCGTCGATCAGGACACAACTCACATGAAGCCGCCTGAAAACTGCATGTAGTAGAATGCCTCCTCGTCATCCTCGAAGTCCGGCTCCACCTCGTAGGCATCGCCACCACCTGCAACTAAGACAGAGTTTAGTTGGTGTGTACAACACCGTCCCGTAACGTGGGAGTGAGTGATCAACTCAGTGGAACTATAAGGCAAAGGTTAACATGTGATCAATTCAATCAAGCAGTAATGATAAAGAAGTACAATAATCATGTCCTAAATACTCTTATTAATGCAAGAATGGTATGCGAAGATGATGCATGCCCTCGCCTATACTCCCTCAGCGTCTTCATCTCACGGCGAGCATGGCAAACTCCCGAAAGTGCTATTCCTCGCCAAAGCACATGCAATGCGGTGAATGCTCATGTTAACCAATACTTAATTAGATTGATTCATACAGCAGTGTTGGGAAGCCAAGGTACCTCCATTCAATCATTTCCCAAACAATGATCCATTCTAGGGTCGTCAGTCCTAGTAAATATCATACGATGTTGCGGTTCTAGGTCACTACAAAG
Organism: Magnolia officinalis; assembly: GCA_021015155.1. Taxonomy (NCBI): domain Eukaryota; kingdom Viridiplantae; phylum Streptophyta; class Magnoliopsida; order Magnoliales; family Magnoliaceae; genus Magnolia; species Magnolia officinalis. The sequence goes on along the minus strand of JAJHSJ010000013.1, from coordinate 53,086,170 downwards.
GCTCGTCACCTAATCAGTGCAGGCCTAGTTTATACTCTAGTTGCTACGGAAAGGCTCATTGCCTCAACGTAATCTGATAGTACGCTCGAGGTTGCTACGAAGGGCTCGTCACTTGATCAGTGTAGGTCGATAGCTCGAATACAGCGTCTCATACCACCGTATTCGGCTCACGAGGCAGTGTTGCTCACTAGTCACTACGGGGAGGCTCGTCGCCCCAGCGTAGGCCAACAGCTTGACCACGGTATCCCATACCACCATATCCGACTCATGAGTCTTAGCGGATCGAGGTACCAAGGTTAACGGGGTTTCCACTGGTGAGTTTGGTACCTTAGATTCAAGCAGTAGCGTCCATACATGGTGAACATACATCGGGTCAATCGGGTTACTTGACGAGCTCGATTGGTACGAGCGCACATCGAATTGATCGACATGAAGTGCGTAAGCACTCCGTGTGGCTTAACCATTGCCGACAACCAAAGTACGGCTCGTATTCATCGAACATGTCTCATGTGGCGAGACAACCTCAGCCACCTAATTAGAATCTATTACCGAATGCTTGGACTATATCGTAGTCCTAAACACAACTCAAGTAAGATAGAAATACATATGTGTTAGTCCAATACAGCATGTAGCAACTAACTTACGTATAAGTTTCTTTTGAACATTTCAACAAACACATAGCGTACATGTTAGCATACATAGACATTCAACCATATAGCACGTAGAAATATTTTAGAATACATAAAAGAAACTATAACCACAGTTAAGGAAAATGAGAATCTTATCTCAACACCCTCATTACATGCACTTCAACAAATATTTTCTCATTGAGGCACTTTATCAAACACATAGGCTACATATTTCAACATACACAGATTAGACTAGACATAACATATATCCGGGCAAGCTCTTTTACAAAAGAGTTGCCACATAGTCAACAAGCATATATTCATTGTTGATAATCATGGCAAACACAAATCCAAATTCCATATTCATTCAGTCATTTCAACAAACACTTAGACTACACTCCATAACATACATGACATATGTTAGCCATAACATGTATTAGGGCAAATCCTTTCGCCAAGGGGTTGTCGCACATACCACAACCCTGTATCCACGACACATAATCATGGCAACCATGAATCCAAATTCTATATGCATGCAATCGTTTCAACTAACACATAGGATACACTATATTCAACATGGTTCATATATATCTATAAAGCGAAAAAAACATCGCATTTAACATGTGAAATGACACCCAAATCAATTATAAATCATTAACCGACATTGAAAGCTTTGAAAACCATAGCCTAAACGTTTATAGTCCTCACCTTTCGCCGGTGAACGAGTAACGGACTCAGTTTGTATACCGAGTCTTTGTCTACGGCACGACGGTCACCTTCAGAATGAAAGAGGTTAGCTATTTCATCATCTCTACTATTTGAATCTCCAAAACAAGTTAGGGTTAGGATTTCTTACCCAAGTACGAAATCGAAATTGCCGTATTAGCGATACAAACGTGGTGGTTAAGCACGTGGAGCGATAGGGATCGAATCCCAGGAGCAACTCCAACTCTCTCCCTCACTTTCTCTCTTTCCTTCTCCCTTTTCCCCTTTCCTCTCTCTTGGGGTTGAAAATTTGTATGGAATGAGAGAGAGAGAGGGTTTAAGGCCCTTATATAGGCCCAAAACTGGTTGAAATGGCCTCAGGGCCATGGTATACTTAGGTTATAGCCAAATGGGGGCTGTTTCGATCCAACGGAGCACTTTTGGAGACCCCTTTTCTGCGTGTAGTCAGACTTAAGCTCCCTGACATTGGATCTAGGCCGAGTTAAGTTTTCGGTCCGATCGGATTTACAGATCAACCGTGGTAGACCAGTTTTAGTTCAACAGTCATCGGTATTCGATCAGGGCCACAAGTACATTGACATGTGTTGAAAATTTTCCCTGATCTGAGGGTGTAATTGGGTCTGATTTTGACGGTCCGAATCCTTATATTTGGCCGGCAAGTGAACGACTCAATTTACTTAAATCTGAGCACGTTTTCTAAAGATATTCGCGTTTCTCACATACTTTGCTCCGGGCTCAAGTTGTGCATTTCTGGACACAATCAGGACTTGATTTCCGAAATGGTTTTCAAGCCCAGTAAGGTGGTCATAACGGTATAGTTTCGCGGTCATCGGACTTTCGACGTGCGGTCCAGGTCCGATACGGAGTTTCAAGGTGCTCCCAAGAGCAACCGGGTTTAGAGATGAATCCTAAGTTTTAAGAGAATGTAGCGCTAACTGTTCTACTCGTTTTGGGTCTTACCGATCATATTTAAAGCGATTAGTGCTAATCTCACAGGTAATATAGTTTAGCACTTAGTTAATCCTCGTCTAATTTTTAAAGAATTTGGTCCTGTGCGATTTCTGTCTGAGGTGGTACTCGGGTCTTTGTACGGACTTTTCCGAGATGTTACAATCAATTACTCAAAACACAACTCCACGACATGCAACTGGACAAAATGACATGTTTTGTCCTACTATCATTAGTATGGTACTAGACCCCATCTTTTCACCGTCCAGATCATGCACTCTTGTATCACCCACCATCAATGGCTGTCAAATATCTTTTCAAAATCTCCATCGGTTGGTAGTCCACGTGTTGGTTGGATACATGAGATTGTCCAGCGAGAAAATATTTTAGTGAATCACATCATTCATAGTGGGTCACGTTAGCTGAACAGTCCTAATCACCAAAAATTAGGTTCACCTGAACAGTTGTAGGCCAAGCCACCATTAAAGCATACATACCGCGAGTCTCACTAGAGGGTCACATGGATTAGAGTTAAGATAGACGGTTCCATTTTGATGGTTTGACATTTTTTTAAATTACAATCGATCTAGACCGTCACTTTTTTTCTTTTTCTTTTTATAATTAGCAACTAAGACCATGAGATCGTTCCCTTAAAGTAGCCAATATTTTCACGTTCAGAGTAATAAGTATTGAAATTCTCCTTTCAAAAAATTCATGAGAGTGTAAGGAATCTAAGTGAGCCCGGACTCTAGAGATGAAAACTTGTCCCTAAAACAACAGAAAGAAAGAGGTTGAACTTCAAATCCCTTTGTCCTTTCTCTTTTTTCAGTTATTTCTCTAGATGGATACAAAATCAGTGACCATATTCCCACAAAACCCAATGCAGCAGCAGATATGTGCATGATCCTGACCTTAAATCCGGACACAATAGCTCCAGTTGTAGGGCCATGGCTGACAAATTAATCAGGCCAGTAAGGTGTCCTCATGTGTGTGCAAATATGTTCTGGAGGCGTACGCAAAGAATCATACTATTTTTATCTGCAGTATAAGAAGGCACATATGTGTAGGCACGTGTATGGGCCATTATGAAATTTGGAACGGATGGAATTGACAGACAGACAACCTATATCCATAAAACATTTGAACCTTTTCACATTAAACCTAAGAACGTGTGGTCATGTTGCACTCAATTATATTATCATATTTCTAAATAATTTTTCAAACAAAAATCAATTTCAAGATTGTTGGAGTTTGATGTTTGAAAGTAAATAAAATTAAAAAGAGAAAAGGAGAAAACTTATTAGTTAATTTGTAAAGTTTGAAGTGTGATTTCAAATCACTCGGCTTGAAATTGAATTTTCCCTCCTTGGACTGCATCCCAAGTGCATCAGGATTCTCTGACCAATCGACCTTCAAGATACGACGATTATTACCCTATTCCAGCTGTGTAATCAATGTACATAGTCTCGAACCATTTGTAGTCTTAACTTGAACTAGAAAATACTTAACCATACTTTGAAAGAAAAATTAGACTTTCCTTATATTCTTTTCACACACCAAAAATGAAAAAGAGAAGTCTATTTATAAACTCTCTGAAGACACCCTTTTAAAAAGGATAGTGACTATTAGGTTTAAACTTAATGGGTGCAACCCTTAGGTCTAAGAAGACACAATTTTTCAAAACAAAAAATATAAAAGGGTACTATCTTTTGGACTTGAGTTTTTTCATATGTACGCCTCATCATCCAAACTTACTATACCAAACTATGCCCCTGGTCTACGGGCGACTTTTCACCGGACCAAAATACCCCCCGCCATTCCTTTTGGAAGCGGATTGGCTGGTGTGCGAAGACGAGCGCTGACGCTCCTCAAACTCCGAGTTGTACGAACGGTTCAAAAGAGATCAAAGTTACATGGGCCCCACAGTTATGTATTTATTATATCCACAATGTTCATACATATTTCGAGATCATTTCAAAGCATTATAAATAAATAAAAAATCATATCCAAAGATCAACTGGACCACACCACAAATAGCAGCAGAAAATTGATTTTCACCATTAAAAATTTCGTAAGGCCCACCATAACATTTATTTTCCATCCAATCTATTCATAAGGTCACAAAGACCTGGATGAAGAGGAAAAACAAATTTCATATTGATCCAAAACTTCTGTGACCCCTAAAAGGGTTTCAATGGTAGATGTTCAATCCCCCACTGCCTTTTACCGTGTGGTCCACTTGATAGTTAGATCTATCTTATTTTTCGTCTCAAGCCTTAATACGAGCTCGCCAAATAGATGGACGGTTTGGATATAACACATACCTCATGATGGAACCCACAAAAGCAATGGGGAATTGCACCAGCCAAATATATATATATATATACTGCATAGATATATATATATACTGCATAGTCAATTTCGGCAATACCACCGTACTGGCAATAGTGCCACAGCAATCTGTGCAATCTATTTTTATTATTATTATTTTTTTACAAGGAGAACTTTTTTTCCCCTACATTTTTCTCTAATACATATTTATATAAATATGTATATATAAGCATATAAAAAAAATTTCTCTCTTTTTATTCATTTATTTCTTTATTCATTTAATAAGCATATTTCCTAAACCAGAATGAATCACTTGACGTACCATATGTGATTTTGGGGTAGGAGAAGCTACTTTAGCCAACCAACCTGCTTATTTTCCAAGATTCCATCAGGTCGATGGTCAAAAATCCATTTCATTCACTTCGCGGTCAATTTCAATGAGTTCGCGGTCAATTTCATTCACTTCGCGGTCAATTTCAATCAGTTCGTGGTCAATTTCATTCACTTTGCAGTCAATTTCATTCATTTCGTGGTCAATTTCAATCAGTGCGCGGTGAATTTCAATCGGTTTGCGGTGAATTTCATTAACTTGGCGGTCAATTTCATTCACTTCGCGGTCAATTTCAATCAGTTCGCGGTCAATTTCATTCACTTCGCGGTCAATTTCACTCACTTTACGGTCAATTTCATTCACTTTGCGATGAATTCTGTTCACTTTGCGGTCAATTTCATTCACTTCGCGGTCAATTTCAATCACTTCGCGGTGAATTTCATTCACTTTGCAGTCAATTTCGATCAGTTCGCGATGAATTTTATTTACTTCATTAACTTTGCAGTCAATTTCCTTCACTTTATGGTCAATTTCAATCAGTTCGAGGTGAATTTCATTCACTTTGCAGTCAATTTCAATCAGTTCACGATGAATTTCATTCACTTCGTGGTTAATTTCATTTACTTCGCGATCAATTTCAATCAGTTCTCCGTCAATTTTATTCACTTCGTGGTCAATTTCAATCAGTTCGTGGTGAATTTCATTCCCTTCATTCACTTCGCGATCAATTTCATTCACTTCGCGGTGAACTTCACTCTTTTTGCGGTCAATTTCATTCACTTCACGGTGAACTTCACTCTTTTTGCAGTCAATTTCATTCACTTCACGGTCAATTTCAATCAGTTCACGATCAATTTCATTCACTTCGCGGTCAATTTCACTCACTTCGCTGCCAATTTCGTTCACTTCGCAGTGAATTCCGTACACTTTGCAGTCAATTTCATTCACTTCGCAGTTAATTTAACTCACTTCGCGATGAATTTCATTCAATTCACGGTGACAAGGGGAGCAAAGAGTGGACAAGGGAAGGCCATTAGGCGAATCGACCTAGCTGCTAGTAAGCTTCTCAAGGAAGCGAACAAGTGTGTGAACATTGATAAACCAATCTCCGGAAGCGTGCTCGGGGTCGAAATTGGCGATGAGTTCTGCTACAGGGTGGTGCTTTCCATCATTGGCCTTCATCAGCCTTATCAGGGTGGGATAGATTACACAAAGGCAAGGGGAAGGATTTTGGCTACAAAATATCAACATTCCTCTTGGTCAATCATATAACTCATTAAGGTCCATCAACATTCCTACGAAGTGACTGAAATTCACCGTGAAGTGAGTGAACTTCATCACGAAGTGAATGAAATTCATCACGAAGTGAATGAAATTCTAGGTGGACCACACCATAGGAAATAATGATTAATGGCCATTAAAAACTTTTTTATGGGCCACAAAAGTTTTGGGCCAAGTTGATAATTGTGCTTTGCCTTCATCCATGTCTGTGGAACCTTATCAACATGTTGGATGGCTAATAAACTTTGTGGTTAATATCATTCACTTCGCGGTCAATTTCGTTCACTTCGCGGTCAATTACATTCAATTCGTGGTGAATTTCCTTCATTTCGCTGTGAATTCCATTCAATTCATCTACTTCGCGGTGAATTTTATTCACTTCGCAGTCAATTTCATTCACTTCGCGATGAATTTCCTTCACTTCACGGTGAACTTCCTTCACTTCGCAGTCAATTACATTCACTTCATTCAATTCGCGGTGAATTTCCTTCACTTCGCAGTAAATTCCATTCAATTTGCGGTGAATTTCCTTCACTTCGCGGTGAATTCCAATCACTTCGCGGTCAATTACATTCACTTCATTCAATTTGCGGCAAATTTCCTTCACTTCGCGGTGAATTTCACTCATTTCGCAGTGAATTCCATTCAATTCATCTACTTCACGGTGAATTTCCTTACTTCGCAGTCAATTACATTCACTTCGTTCACTTTGTAGTCAAATTCCTTCACTTTGCGGTGAATTTACTTCACTTCGCGGTCAATTCCCTTCAATTCGCGATCAATTCATCTACTTCATGGTGAATTTCCTTCACTTCGCGGTCAATTCCATTCACTTCGTGGTGAATTTTCTTCAATTCGCAGTGAATTTCCTTCACTTCGCAGTCAATTCCATTCACTTTGCGATGAATTTCATTCACTTCGTGGTCAATTTTCTTCACTTCGTGGTGAATTTCCTTCACTTTGCAGCCAATTTCATTCACTTCGCGGTGAATTTTCTTCACTTCGCGATCAATTTCATTCACTTCGCGGTGAATTTCATTCACTCCGCGGTCAATTTCCTTCACTTCGCGGCCAATTCCATTCACTTCGTTCACTTCGCGGTGAATTTCCTTCACTTCACGGTCAATTCCATTCACTTCGGGGTCAATTTCAATGGCCATGGTTATAATCCGTAGCCATAGGGAACCTCAGCTTTCAGAAATCACATTTCTGATAAAGAAGAGGGATTTTGGTCCAATAAATGTGCGTCCATATAGTAGGGGAGTATTCTTGGAAGTTAAGTATGGGATGGCTTAGTAAGGTGAGTGGCTCATAAGTGAGTCGTACTGTAGGAAAAATCTCTTTGGACTTGTGTGAAAAGACACATTCATGAGCTTGCACACATCCATGGCCACAACCAAGGCCCGACCCAACAGAAATTTGAAACACTACTTTATTTATTTTTAAACGACATCTTCAAGCACCCAAAAAATTATCGGTTTCACTTATATAGTGCGTTGTGACAACCCAGATGATAAATAATTTTATTTAGTCAGGGTTAATACATCACACACATCATAACTTGGTCGGCCTAATCTTTAATCAAAGGCACCCACCGAGAGGACACAAGATGAAAGTCCCGGATATATACATATGTACGTGCATTATTGGTGCAATTGTATATTACTCCATGTCATGCCTCTCACTTGAGTTTTGGAAAGAGTTTCTTGGGATGCACGTGTTCATGAGAAGATGCACCACATCACAGTTCAGTTTTGATCCAGATAATTAGTGGGCTTCACATGACTCAAATGTATCATGGATTTCCAAATCCCACATGTTGTTTAATATCTTAAATCTTTCTGTAATAGGGTTTGTCGATGCTATTGACAGACCACTCGATCCCATCAAGCATGCAGATGTCAACGCCATTGACAAATGCTCGATCCCATTGGGAAATTTTGAAGCAAAAAAAATTCCTAGTTGGTTGTTGGACAATTTTAGATATTGCTACTCGATGGCATCAATGGGTCCTCGATGTCATCAATGAGTCTTCGATGTCTATCAATGCTATTAAATGTTTCATCGAGTGTACGCGCAGAGTTATGTAAGTATGCGATTTATTTCTTATTCCGGTTGCGAAGTATATATATTGGGTGTAATCGAGATTAGGACAAGGATTAAGAGGGTTTAGGACTTTTTAAGTTGTTCTAAAGTATTCAAGGGCATAGCTAGGGATTCGATGTAAATTCGAGGCTTGTTTGAATCGGTAATATCATCTATCTCTTGTAATATCGTTTTCATAGTGTATTACTCATCGCTTTGTGCCGTGTTTTTTTTTTCCGCAAGGATTTTTCCATGTAGAAATCGGAATTCCATTTTGTCTGATTTTGTTCTTGCGATTGTGATTACGTTGCTTGATTTTTCTTTGTATGCTTCTGCGAGTCTCAACAAGTGGTATCAAAGATAACGTTAGGAAGCAGATCAAATTTGAAAGTAAGGTATCAATAACATCTAACATGAAGTTCGATGTAGAGAAGTATTCCGATAAAAACAATTTTAAACTATGGAAAGTTAAGATGAATAACATCCTAATTCTGTAAGGATTGGAAGATGCACTCCTTAGAAAGCAACCAAAATCTATGAAAGAATAAGAATGGAACAAGTTAGATAAGAATGCCAATATCTCAATCCAATTATGTCTAACGGATGAGATCCTTTATAATGTTATGAAAGAGAAGACTGTGGCGGATACATGGGTGAAGTTAGAGAACATCTATACAAAGAAGTTTTGATAATCGTTTGTATCTAAAGCTTCAATTGTTCCTTGGTGGATTCTTTCTCACAACTGGCTGCTCCACTTGCTCTTATACCTCTATCTGCATCTCAATATCAGCTTTTGCCTCACCAAGGAAGTGTAGGTTACCAGCGAGATATAGGGACGACTCAAATGTTGCATTTGCCCTTATTACGAATGAAGGGGATCCATCTACTTTTTGCGAGGTTCTTGATAATGCAGATGCTGAAAAGTCAAAAGCAACAATGTATAACGAGATGGATTCTCTGTACAAGAATGAGACATGGGAGTTGGTGGAGCTTCCCATCAATCATAAAGCGATCGGGTGCAGGTGTATCTTCAAGAAGAAACAGGATAGGCAAGGCTAGTAACAAAGGAATATGCTTAGAGAGAAGGCATTGATTTCACTCAGATCTCTGCACTCGTGGTGAAGCAAGTATCTATCAGATTCATGTTGACACTGGTTGCCTAATAGTATCTCAAGCTGGAACAGATAGATGTGAAGACTGTTTTCCTGCATGGGAATTGGAAGACCAGATTTAATTACAGCAACTAAAATTTTCGAAATACAAGGGGCAGAGAACAATATTTGCAGGTTAAAGATATCGTTGAACGACCCGAAATAGTCGCCTAGGTAGTGGTACAAGAAATTTAATTTTTCATAATGAATCAAAAGTTTACCAGGAGTGAATATGATCATTATGTCTATTATAAGACACCGAGTGACGAAAAATTCATTATCTTAATATTGTATATTGATGACATACTTATCGCCAATCATAGCATGTTTGAGATCGATATACTGAAGACTCCGCTATCAGGGACATTCGAAATGAAAGCTTTAGGAGTTGCAAAAAGGATTCTCGGCATTGACATAAATAGAGACAGGAAGAGGAGCAAGCTTTGGTTATCTTAGGCAGAATACCTTGAGAATGTATTTATAAGTATTGGATGGACAAGACAAAGTTTGTTAATTAGCATTTCCTACGCGGCTCATTTTAGGCTTGTTTTGAACGGTGTCCTGAAACAGATAAAGAAAAGCATGTTATGTCTTGCATGCTTTATTTAAATGTGGTTGACAACTTAATGTATGTCATGATCTGTACAAGACTAGATATTTCACATGTGGTGAGTGTTGTTAACATATACATGTTTAACCTCGACAAGTAATACTGGGAAGCAATGAAATGACTACTTTGATATATTCAAGGTATGTAGGATTACGTCTTGACATTTGAAAAATCATGGGATAAGTTAGTAGGCTACGTGAATTCAGATTACGGGAGCAGTGTGGATAATAGAAGGTTGACTTTCGGTTACTCGTTTGTGTTAGTTGGTGGAATGATTAGTTGGATGTCGAAGACTGAAGCCGTGGCTGCACTTTTTATAAGCAAAGCTGAGTATATGGCAATGACAGAAGTGTTAAAAAAAGTGTTTAGTGTAGGAGAATGATAAATCAGTTGGGGCTTCAACAGGAGGCTGTGTCGGTTAATTATGATAGCGATAACGCGATTAATTTGGGGAAGAATTCTATTTATCACTCACGTACTAAACATAATGATGTGCATCATCATTTTATCCGATAGGTACTTGAGGAATGAGACTTAACTCTTAAGAAGATACACACAAGCGTGAATCTGACTGACATGATTACGAAGGTGATTCTTGCAAAAAAGTTGAAGTTCTGTGCAACTTCTCCGAGCATGGCAAACGCTTAATGAGGGTAGAGTGTATACGAGAAGCGACGATAAAGCTATGATGGAAGGCATTTAAAGATGGTAATGACAAAATAAGTAAGAAGAATAAAGATTAAAAACATGGTAAAGATTATTGTCTAATGTCTTAAATCTTTTCGTAACAAGGTCTGTCGATGCCATCGACACACCACTCGATCTCATCGAGCAGATGTCAATGCCATCGATAAATGATTGATCCCATCGAGAAAATTCATAAAAAAAAAAAAAAAAATGTCATTTGGTTGCTGGATAATTTCATATGCTGCTACTCCATAGCATCGATGGGTCTTCGATGTATATCGATACCATCGAAGGTCTCATCAAGTACACGCACAGAGTTGTATAAGTGCACAATTTGTTTTCTATTCCAGTTGGGTAATATATATATTTAGTGTAATAGAAATTAGGGAAAGGATTAAAAGGATTTAGGACTTTTTAAGTTGTTCTAAAGTACTCAAAACATACTTAAAAATTTAAAGGAGATTCAAGGTTTGGTCGAATGGGTAAAATCATCTATCTTTTGTCATATTATTTTCATAGTGTATTAGTGCCATGGTTTTTGTTTTCTCTACATTGTGATTACTTTGTTTGATTTTACACCATGCACTTCTAAGAGTCACTGCATCCCAGATGGATCATGGACAGCAATTACCTTCTCTTGTACACTTGTGATTGGATAGTATATGTCCGTTGCATTAATAAGATGATACGTAGGTGATATACCTATTGCCCAACGCTTTCAACTTTTGAATGTGTTTTTGCCGACGTTACGTGAACTGACTGCCGGAAAGCAGTGTGAACTGACTGCCTACCGTTGAAAACTTCCTGGACCCCACCGTTTTGGCTATTTGCCATCCAACCTGTGGATCCAGGTGACGTAGACCCTGGATGGAGGGATAACCACAAATATCATCTTGATCCAACCATTTGTGGACCCCACCGTTGATACCCCGGATGCCCACCGTTGATCCTCGCCGTCCATTCATTTTCCTGATGTCCTGTGTAGAGGCAGTAAGGACAGCAACGTCCTCTGTTGCAATCCTTCCTAGAGCCCCACGTGTGTAGGGGATTCATCCACCGTCCATCTAGATGGGCCCTACCACCTGATAGTGTTTGCTGTGAATCCACGCTGACTATTCAGTGGGTGGGACCCACTGATGTACGTATTCCATCCACCCATCCATCTGCTTTCTGGACCAGCAGGCCCACCACGCGAATCATCAGAGTGGATTAACACCCACCGTTGAAGCCAATCCATGGCCCACCTTGATGTAAGAAACCCACCCTGACGCATGTGCTTGCATACTAGCCGTCCATCAGTTTTCCGGCTCATTTTGGAGTGGGGCCCACACGATCTTGTAAGAAATCCTGCCCGTCCATCGATGGACAGATCTCCATTTTCAAAAAGATTGTAAAAGCTGTTAAAGGGAGGCGGCTAGTTTGAACGACCGAGAGAGTGACACGTGGCTTCTAAGCTGTCTAATGAGAGTTTCTAAAAACGCGTGGATGCAATGTATGAACCAAATACAAAGAGTGGAATCCAAAGATGAATCGGTCAATCAGATGAGGCTGGCGGCGGGGACTAGGTGAGTCCGGGTAACAGCTTAGTGGTGGAGTCCCTGACCGTGGGGCCCACCTTGATGTATATATTTTATATCCACTCCATCCATCAGTTTTTTCAGATTATTTTAAATTCATAATCTCAAAAATGAATCAGATCCAAGTCTCCAGTGGACCACACCACAAAAAAACAGTGGTGATCAAAGGCCTACCATTTAAAAATTCCCAGTGCCTACCGTTACGCTTATTTGCCATCCAACCCGTTGATGGCATCACATAGACCTGGATGAAGCAAAAGCATAAATATCAGCTTGATCCAAAACTTTTGTGGCCCCCAGGAAGTTTTTAATGGCCAATCACCACTGTTTCCTGCATACGTAGGCACGTATGGAAATTATCATACATCCAAGCCGTGCGGGGCCCACCATGAGTTATATAGACTTGATTAACGGTTTTGATGAAAGATCCACCACATGTGGCCCACGCAAAAACCTCCTTCAGCATTCCATTCCTAGTGTTCCATGTGATGTTGGTAATTTGAGTAAGGTATTTAGCTGATTTTTTACCTCTAAAAGTAACATAGAGTATAAAACCTAATGGATGGATTGGATCTTACCTTTAATACAGAACACATGGGCCCCACAAAGGGGGCTTTATGTGATGAATGAAACAAGTAGCGGAGCGTGGTACCTTTCATTTTCTCGGAACCTCTCACCCACCCGTTTTTCTCGGATGCGGATTGCGTCCTACCCCCGCCCGGACGTAATCCGTCCGGGTAGGGCTCTGTGGGGTCCACCATGATATAAGTGTTTTATCCACGCCGTTCATCGCTTTTCTCATATCATTTTAAGTTAACAGAAAAAAAAATGAAGAAGATAAAAATTTCCAATGTACCACATCAAAGTAAGCTGCAGTGATTATGACACCCACCGTTGAAACCTTTCTAAGGGCCACCGTGATGTTTTTTTTACCATATAACCTATTCATTATGTCATGCAGACATGGATGAAGTGAAAACAAAAAATATCAGCATGATCTGAAACTTATCCAGCTCGCAAGAAGTTTTTAATGGTGGACGTTCAATCCGCACTTTGTGGTCCACTTAAGCACTGGACCTGTCTCATTTTTTGGCCAATACTACAAAATGATCTAATAAAAACGATTAACGGCATGGATAAAACACTTACATCACGGTGGACCCCACAGAGCCCTGCCCGGACGGATAACCGTCCGGGCGGGGTTAGGACGCAATCCGCGTCCCGTTTCTCTCCATCCCCTCGTTGCTACGCGTGCAGCAAGTGCATTACGCCTTCAGATAGATTACGTCGCTGCGTATAAGAGCTAGCACACGTGTACTAGGCAGTCTTTATGGGATTGGGACGCCATCGCGTAGCTAGTAGCTACTGGACGGTGCTACGTGGAACCCTCCATGATGTATGTGTTTCATCCACGCCTTTCATTCATTTTGCGATCTCGCTTTAATATACGTTTGAAAAAATAAGGCACATCCAAAACACATGTGAACCACACAAAAAGAAACAGTGGTGATTGAACGGCTACCATTAAAAACTTCTCAGAGACTAGAAAATTTCAATACGAAGCTGATATTTGTGTTTTCCCGTCATCCACGTCTGTATGACCTAGTCAACAGGTTGGATGGCATATAAATAATATAGTGGACCATAAGAAGTTTTTAATGGTGAGCGTTCATCCACGTCCGGGATAAGGATGGATATCCTTTTCCCAGCCCATTTTAATTCGGACAGATCTGATCTCAGTGGGCCACGCTGCAGGAAAACAATGGAGATTGAACGCCTGCCTTTGAAAATGCCCCGGTCCCATTGACGTGTGGGAGGTTTGGCCAGCATGTGGGGCTCGCTGTGGACCCCACCGTGATTTTTATGTTTTATTCAGGACCGTTCTCAGAGGCCCATCATGATGTATGTATTATATCCAAACCGTCCATCTGTTTTCTACAATCTGTGGGATCCACCTCGGCTGGACCCCACCCTGATGTTAGTTGCCATCTAATCTGTTGATGTATGTATTAAATCCAAACCATCCATCTGTTTTCTACGATCTGTGGGATCCACCTTGGCTGGGCCCCACCCTGATGTTAGGTAACCATCTAATCTGTTAAGAAGGTCACACCGACCTAGATGAAAGTAAAGCACAAATATCAGCTTTGGTCTAAAGCTCTTTGGCCCACAACCATGTCCAGCGCTGAGACTTTCTGGGGTCCACATAAACGTTCGTGTCAATCCCTGTCCATCTATTTTTCCAGCGCATCTTGGGTGGGCCCACTGGGCAATGGGGCCCACCGTGATGTGGTGAGAAATCCTCACCATCCAACCATTTTTCCAGCCCTCAATAAAGAGGCAGATCCCAACCTCAAATGGGCCATACCGATTGAAACAGTGGTGCTTGGACGTCCACTATCAGAACCTTCTCGGGCCCACTGGCATGCAATGTAGCCCCACCATGATGTACATGTTTTATAATGAGGCAGGCCCGCCGGCATGCCGTGCAGCCCCACCATGATGTACATGTTTTATAATGAGGCGGGCCAACCGGCATGCCGTGTAGCCCCACCATGATGTACATGTTTTATAATGCGGCGGGCCCACCGGCACACCGTGTAGCCCCACCATGATGTACATGTTTTACAATGAGGTGGGCCCACCGGCACGCCATGTAGCCCCACCATGATGTACATGTCTTATAATGAGGCGGACCCGAGAGTCAAGTGGACCGCACCGCCTAACGCAAGGGTCTGTTTGGATGCCCACTATTTAATCCATCCTCGGGGCCCACCAAGCTGTATTTTAGGGGCCCACCACTGTGGGCCTTGCCACGGAAACAGCGTGTGCAAGCACGCCGTCCACATAGCGTGTACCCCACGCTGTGGGGTCCGTCGAGATGTATGTGTTTTATATGGCCACGTTGCCATCCATTTACCATATCAGTTTTGGGCTATGGGCCCATATTTGGGGCAGATTTAAGCTCCAGTGGACCGCTATTTATGGAGCATTGGGGCTGATGATGGCCCACCATTGGAACCTTTTTAAGGCCCACCGAAATGCTTAATTGCCCTTCAAACCGTTTTGGGCCACCTACTATAGGGCCCACAAAGTTGTATTGTGTCCATACCGTAGCCTGTGTTGTTACAGCATTACTTTTATTTTAAATGCGGCACTTACTATATTGATGTCAACTATCCATCACATGGGGCCAACTTTGTTTGCACATCCCTCTCAAATCACCTTAACGGGAGCTAATAATCATATTAGTAGTTCAGGAAATAGACGATTAATTAAGTACATTAAAGAGGTCTTAATATTGATGTGGACTGTCTATCATGTAGGCCCATCTTTAATTGCACATACCCCTCAAATCACTTTGATTAAATGATATAACCATTCAATTAATGTTTTGGAACATAAAAGGGCCTCCATTAAAGTAGTAAAATCAAAGAGAAAAACTTATATATGTACACACTCTTTTTTATGTTTTTTCTTTTTCTATTTTTTTATATCTTTAAAAAAAAAAAAAAAAAAACAAACAAACACGCAGAATGTAAATGTCGGAAAAATATAGGAGGACTAGTACATATTGGAATATCATGATATGCAGACGGAAACGTAAATGAATCGGTACGAACTGGATCGCAAGAAAGTAAATGGACCAATGACAACTGAAATGCATGATGCTCGCAGGAAAGTAATGGAGACCAGTTTTGCACTGGAATGTTGAACATGAACAGAAAAATAAAATAAACTAGTATAGACTGGAATGCAGGATGCTTGTGAGAAAGTAAACGTATCGGTTTGCACTAGAATGCAAAATGTAAATAGGAAAATAAAATGGACCAGTATAAACTAAACAGTTAGCTAGTTAAGAAATTAGTATGTTAGCATGGACCATTGAAGACCGGAATGGTGGAAGTCAAAGAATCCAATAAAAAATAAAAAATAAAGCCCCACATTTCGAGTCGGGCCTAGGCTATTGGTTAGCAAGTCCCCAGTGGAGTCGTGATATTATGAACGCCCTCCTACATGCAAACATGCGGAATGGTGTCCTCACTTTCTTTACTTTTTTCGTCTATTGGGTTTGTTCTAGTTTTGATTTAATTGGTTTGAATGTGGGGTTGACGCGTAAGTAAAAAATGTGTTTGACTTCGAATCGTCACTGGCAAAATGAAGCTTGTAATCTATGGCCAGTTAGAAATAGAGTAGTATAGCTCGGCTCGGTTCAGCCAGTGGCTAACCCCAGCTGGAACTTGGCTCAGCTTGGTCCTCAAGCCTAACTAGCTAGCTCGGTTCGATGAGCAACTCAGGCCAATTTGAGCCGATTTTGAGCCTGTGTGTTATTTTCTCAAACACATAGTGCATCTTTAATTTCTCTTAGAATATAAAACAGTAGCAGCAGTTTATAGGTATTTTATCAAACACTCGGTGGGTAGCATCAAAATCAATATATGAGGGTAGTTTATATATATTTATATATATATATATATATATATATATATATATATATATATATATATATATATATATATATATTTGTAATTAATTAATTTGTTTCGTATTCCTTCCTTCCTCACCACTAGCCTATCCCGCGGAGAATTAATGCACCCAAAACAACACTTCGTTGAGTCATTTCATCAAACACTCGGTGAGCAACGTCAATATCAAAATAACCGAGTGACCATCCAAGTCGATTCGCGTTGAGGTTCTATCCAAGTTGAGTCAAGCTCGCGCAAGCTCGAACTCAGCTTGAAATTTTTTCAAGCTCCAAAATCCAGCTTGACTTGGTTTGAATCTAATTTCGAGCCGAGGCGAGTCGAGTCGAGTGAGCTGACCGAACTAACTCAACTCATGTACAACTCTAATTAGAAACCGTAGAATCGCTTAGCGGTTAGGGAATTGTAAGGTTCTTCAACTCTAGTGACTTCTGCAGTTGTTCTGCGATCGTAGATTATGAGTAAGGACCTCGGTTACAGAAAAGGAATGGGTTAGGTATCCTTTTTCGCCTTGTGCAACACACAGTCTCTACTTTACAAGATTTTACAGTTTTTAGGGGGATTCAACAAAATTTCGGCATCGGTACATTTAGCCATGCTTGGCGAAGTTGACTTCAGGTAGGCAAAAGAGAAAATAAGCAGCGCCTAGCCCTACTACGTAGGGGTTAAGACCCGGATAGGGAAAAAAAAAAAGAGTAGATAGAAGAAAAAATTGCAAAAGTAAAGTAAAAAAAAAAAAAAAGTGAGTGTGTGTAATGTTGGTATGTTTGGAATGTGTAAATTAAATGCAAGTTGATTTGAGATATGAGAAGGGAAAGAGAAGACCCGACACCTTTTTCTGCAAAAGGGATGGTCGGATATCCCTGATCCCAACCCTACTCTTTTGACTTTAGTGTATTTTTCAGCTTTTGAAAGTTCGTGCTTTTGGATTGAGTATTGGAGAGAGAGTATTTCCCGAGGCGACAAAGGGTACAAGTGCGTTCGACTACTCATAGCTTTGGAGGAAGAGGAATGTGCCGCCGCTAATCGGCTTCAAGAAATTATTTGAATAGAACTTTTGGCTCTTTTTCGCTTCTTTCGAACTCTCCACCTCTATGGACACTTTCGTTGGACTCCACTTTCTCTCCCCCCGGCATTTCCTTTCTACCCACTTTTCCGTGTTCACTAAAGAGTTGCTTAAATAAATGAGATGCTTCGAACACTGCTCTCAAATGATCTTACCGGTGCATCATATAGCGATAGTGGCGGTCTCGGATTGGTCAGCATCACGGTCGAGACATAGATGTAGCAACTCTCAAGTGGGTAGGCCCAGAAACAGTTTTCCAGGGACCATTTTTGCACAAAGAGGGTCTTCGGCCCACCATATATTTTAGAAATGGTTTACACGAGGCCATTTCTAGGCTTGTCATCCCTTGTTTAATTCAAGGGTTTTCTATAAGTGGTTTTGGGTTCGTATTCCCTCCCTTGGTCTTTCACTTGTACACCCTGGCAATGGCTGATTCAACTCAAGCCTTTAGTTATATAAGGGGTCGTTTGGCACCGTGGATTGGAGGGGATTTGAGAGGGTTTCAAATCCCCTGGTCGTTTGGCAACATAAAGTAATTGGGGGTTTCAAATCCAGGGGGTTTCTAATCCCCTCTTTGAAGGGGTTTGCAATCCACGGTGAGAGCTTGGATTACACTTAAGGGCTTGTTTGGGCAATGGGATTAGAAGGGATTAGGCGGGATGCCAATTCCACTCCATGTTTGGGAAGAATGGAAAAGCTTGGAATTAGATTAGATGGAATTGCATTGGTCCGGTGCCAATTTCACTCAATGTTAGCAAGTTGTGTAGGTCCCGCCATGATGTGTGGGCTATATCCACACCGTCCACCCATTTTTTGAGATTATTTTAGAGCATGGGCCAAAAAATCAGGTAAATCTAAAGCTCAAGTGGACCCCATCATAGAAAGCAACGGCGATTGAATACTTACCGTTGAAAACTTTTTTGGGGCCACATAAGTAAGCTTTGGATCTGCCTCATTTTTAGGCCCATGAAATAAAATGAGGTTACTAAACAAATGAACGGTTTAGATATTACACATGTGTGTTATTCTCAATAGTTTCAAATGATGGTGAGTATATCCTTTCAACATACCACTATATTACAAACAAAGCGGGGAATTAAACTTATCTTATAATAACAGGGAACAATCTCTGTCATGGGTAATAATTATGTTTTGGGTTCGTATTCCCTCCCTTGGTCTTTCACTTGTACACCCTGGCAATGGCTGATTCAACTCAAGCCTTTAGTTATATAAGTGGTTTTGGGTTTTCTATAAGTGGTTTTGGGTTCGTATTCCCTCCCTTGGTCTTTCACTTGTACACCCTGGCAATGGCTGATTCAACTCAAGCCTTTAGTTATATAAGGGGTCATTTGGCACCGTGGATTGGAGGGGATTTGAGAGGGTTTCAAATCCCCTGGTCGTTTGGCAACATAAAGTAATTGGGGGTTTCAAATCCAGGGGGTTTCTAATCCCCTCTTTGAAGGGGTTTGCAAGCCACGGTGAGAGCTTGGATTACACTTAAGGGCTTGTTTGGGCAATGGGATTAGAAGGGATTAGGCGGGATGCCAATTCCACTCCATGTTTGGGAAGAATGGAAAAGCTTGGAATTAGATTAGATGGAATTGCATTGGTCCGGTGCCAATTTCACTCAATGTTAGCAAGTTGTGTAGGTCCCACCATGATGTGTGGGCTATATCCACACCGTCCACCCATTTTTTGAGATTATTTTAGAGCATGGGCCAAAAAATCAGGTAAATCTAAAGCTCAAGTGGACCCCATCATAGAAAGCAACGGGGATTGAATACTTACCGTTGAAAACTTCTTTGGGGCCACATAAGTTTTGGATCTACCTCATTTTTAGGCCCATGCCATAAAATGAGGTTACAAAACAAATGAACGGTTTAGATATAACATGTGTTATTCTCAATAATTTCAAATGATGGTGGGTATATCCATTCAATGTACCACCGTATTACCAACAAAGCATGGCATCAATCTTATCCCATGGCAACCGGGCAATCCCTGCCATGGGTAATAATTATGTTTTTTGAATCCAATCTCACCTAATCTCTTCTAATCCCACTGCCCAAACACGCCCTAAAATTATTTCAATAGTTGCAGGTGTAACATGTGTGTAACTATATACTATCATTCTATTGGACACATGGCCCACTAATGATGATTAGCACCATCCAAACATTGTCCATGTAAATCAGCACTGTCCAAACATTGTCCAGCACCGTCCAAACATTGTCCATGTAAATCAACGATTAAAAATCGTTGGTTAGTCACTCAAACATGATCTTATGGTTGAATTTCATCATTTTCGGGCAAAACATATATTTTAGCGGGTCTATCATAGTCATTGTGTCAAAAAATTACATATCTCACTAATTAGAGATATTAAAGTTGATTTAGTAATTAAATTCAAACCCCTGTAAATATACTATGGATAGACACTTTTGGATTAAAGTTGATTCACACTCAGGGATGCTAAACACACTAGGAGGACTACAAATACAGGGGGATTCTAATCCTGGGGGTTCCAAATGCCGGGGTTCCAAATCCAAGCTCCCAAACAGGCCCTAAAGGCATGTTTGGGCAATGGAATTAGAAGGGATTAGGTGGCATGGAATTGCATCTGGTCTTGTGCCAATTCCACTCCATGTTTGGGAAGAATAGAAAAGCTTGGAATTAGATTAGATGGAATTGCATTGGGTCCTGTGCCAATTTCACTCAATGTTAGCAAGTTGTGTAGGTCCCACCATGATGTGTGGAATATATCCACACCATCCACCCAAGATTATTTTAGAGCATGGGCTAAAAAATGAGGTAAATCTAAAGCTCAAGTGAACCCCACCATAGAAAGCAACAGGGATTGAATACTTACTGTTGAAAACTTCTTTGGGGCCACATAAGTTTTGGATCTGCCTCATTTTTAGGCCCATGCCATAAAATGAGGTTACAAAATAAATGAACAGTTTAGATATAACACGTGTATTATTCTCAGTAATTTCAAATGATGGTGGGTATATCCATTCAATGCACCATCATATTATCAACAAAGCCTAGAATTAATCTTATCCAATGGCAACAGGGACAATCCCCACCCTGGGTAATAATTATATTTTTTGAATCCCATCCCACCTAACGCTATGGGTAATAATTATATTTTTTAAATCCCATCCCACCTAACGCCATGGGTAATAATTATATTTTTTGAATCCCATCCCACCTATGGGATTCAAAAAATATGATGGGATTCAAAAAACATAATTATTACCCATGACAGAGATTGTTCCCTGTTTTTATAAGATAAGTTTAATTCCCCGCTTTGTTTGTAATATAGTGGTATGTTGAAAGGATATACTCACCATCATTTGAAACTATTGAGAATAACACACATGTGTAATATCTAAACCGTTCATATATTTTGTAACCTCATTTTATTTCATGGGCCTAAAAATGAGGCAGATCCAAAGCTTACTTATGTGGCCCCAAAGAAGTTTTCAACAATAAGTATTCAATCCCCGTTGCTTTCTATGGTGGAGTCCACTTGAGCTTTAGATCTACCTGATTTTTTGACCCATGCTCTAAAATGATCTCGAAAAATAGGTGGACGGTGTGGATATAGCCCACACATTATAATGAGACCTACATAACTTGCTAACACTGAGTGGAATTGGCACCGGACCCAATTAGATTCCATCCAACATACTTCCAAGCTTTTCCACTCTGCCCAAACATGGAGTGGAATTGGCAGATGCAATTCCATCCCACCTAAGCCCATCTAATCAGCCGGCCAAACAGGCGGTTTCCAATGGGATCTACAAAAATTAGGCCATCAGCCATGGGGCGCCGATTAGATATCTCAAGCTGATATTTGTGTTTTCATTTCATCCACGTCTACGTGACCTTATTAATAGGTTTTATGGTAAAAAAAACAACACGTGAACTCTTAGAAAGGTTTCAACGGTGGGTGTCATATCAGTGCAGGTTCCTTTGGTGGGGTCCACTCAGCCCTTGGACCTGCCTCAATTTTTTGTCCACGTATTAAAATTTTCTGAAAAAATCGTTTAACAGCGGGATAAAATAGTTACATCACGGTGGGCTCTACAGAGCCCTGCCCGGACGGATTACTGTCCGGGCGGGGTAAGACGCAATCCGCGTCCCCCGCGTGGACCTGCATTGCCTGACACCTGTACAAAAATGACTTGTGCGAGTCTTAAAACCATGCATAGCTGTTCCAACGTGGATCATGAGAAGTTTCTGCAGAGTTAGGTGGGCTCCTAATGTTTGTAAGAAATCTAAGCCATTCATCTTTTTTTTTTAAAGATCATATCAGGACATAAATTATAAAATAGGCAGATTTAAAATTTAAAGTGGACCGCTGACAGGAAAAAACAAAAAAAAAAGGGAGGATACGCCCATGCCGTTGAAACTTTCTTGGAATGAACTGAGAACACAAAAATATTAGCCTGTTTCGTGGCCTATAAATGTTTCGACGGTTAGCGTTCAATTCTAACTTTTTTCTGTCATGCCCCACTTGAGTTTTGCATCTACTTATTTCTGGGGAGGACCTCAATACCGAAGTGACGTCACCGAGCTTTTTGGACCCACCATGATGCATGTGTTGTATCCATACCGTCCATACATTTGGAAAGATCATTTTATGGCATGAGAAAAATAATGAAATAGATCTAAAGTTCAAGTGAACCCCACCATAGAAAAAAGTGGGGACAGTGACATCCACCGTTCAAAACTTCTTAGGGGCCACAGAAGTTTCCGATCAAGCTTATATTTTTGTTTTCACTTCATCTATCTCTGTGTTAACTTATCGAATAGGTTAGATCTAAAAAATACATCATGGTGGGCCCTATAAATGTTTCAACAGTGGTAGGTCCACTTGAACTTTAGATCTATCTCATTCTTTTTCTCATGCCATAAAACCATCTCTACCGATTGTTGGACGGTATGGATACAACACACGCATCATAGTGGGTCCACTGAGCTTGGTAACGTCACCTCATTAGCCATTTCGCTATGACCTTGTAAGTATCTAATCCGCCCCCATGGCTGATGGCCGGTGCTCTGTGAGCCCCACCACAATGTATGTGTTTCATCCATTCTCATCCATTTTTAAAGATAATTTTAGGGTTATACCCCAAAAACGAGAGGGATATAAATCTCAGGTGGACCACACCACAGGAAAACAATAATGATTAGATATCCACCATTAAAATCCTTCTAATGCCCACTGTACTGTTTATTTGACATACAATCTGTTGATTAGGTCATACAGACCCAGATGAAGGGAAAAAAACAAAGATCAGCTTGATCCAAAACTTTTATGCCCTTAAAAAGTTTTTAATAGTCGACGCTCATTCAACACTTTTTCCTGTAATGTGGTCCATTTGAGATTGGGATATACCTCATTTTTGGTGTAACACCATCAAATAATCCATAAAAATATATGGACGGCATGGATGAAATACATACATCATGGTGGGGCCACAGAGCACCGACCATCAGCCATTGGCTGGTGGCAGGGGGAGTAGCCAATCCGTTTCCCAAACGTGATTGGAGAAAGTGATGGACGGAGTGGATTCTTACAAACTTAAAACGGCTTTCTTGCCAGCTTGGTCCTGTGTGTGCGAGAAATCCCGTCCATCCATTAGCTGATAAGGTACCTGATTCCAAGAATTAGGCCGATCCAAAACTCAGGTGGGCCGCACCACAAAGACGGTAGGTATGGGACACCCACCATATAAATTTTCCTTGGGTAACTTGATGTTTATATACCATCTAAGCCGTTGCTAATTTGAACCCCACCAGGATAAAGATGAATTCCAAAAATTACCTTTATCTAAAACTTAGATGGGCCACACCATTCGAATATAGAGGATTAAGGCATTATTACCGTGTTGTGTCCAACTTGAGGGTAAGATCGCACTGATTTTTTTTATTTTTTTAATGTAAAATGAATATTGGAAGGTGGACCTGATGGACGGATTGGATTTCACATGAAGATTAAATCGGGGCCACAGATATCGGTGTATTGCATGCCGTTCTTACAACACGTGTTGCAGAGGATTCCTCTCCGCTGCCACGTGGCCACGTGCCATCTGTCGAGAAAGACACGCTTTGCGGGATTCGGAAGGAAGCGAACACCCGAGACAGAAGTTCCAACAACTGGTTGTTGGGTGCATGGCAGAGTGTTACCATACATACGCGTGCAAACCAATTTCTATATACATCACACCCGAAGGGCTCAATCCAAACCGTGAAAAAAATGGACCTCATTTTGGATAAGAAGTAATTTAAAATTGACGTGGAAATTATCTTCCTAATTTCCAATCGGAAACCATCAAATGGAATTTTTAAATGAAAACATTCAACGGTCCTAACTTGACAGACTGGTGTCCATCACTCGGAAATTAGGATCATCAGAGGAATTTTTCCACTAAAAGTGAGGCCACGATTTGAACGGTTTGATACAAGTAAACGTGGTCTACGTAACGGATGTGCCCATCCACTAATGAGATCCACGCAGTTAGGTCCTGCCTACCATGGACCAAAACCGGCTGGTCCAGTCATTAGGTGGGCCGACAAAGAAATAAACGGTTGAGGACGCGGATTTCATGCAAAAGCCTTTTGCAGGAAGTTCCTGCGCAAGGTTTCTGTGTGGGCCCACTTAGATGTTTGTGAGAAATCCAACCCTTCTATCCGTTTTTGAAGCTCATTTTATTAAGTGAGACCAAAAATGAGGAGGATCGGAAACTCAAGTGAGCCACACGAGAGGAAACAGTGAAGATTTAGTGCCTTTGTTGAAACATTTATATGGCCATAAAAGTTTTGCAACGGTATAAGTTTTCGGTGTTTTCATTTTATCTGAGTGAAAATGACCTTAAAAACGGTTTAGATGGCATATAAACAGCAAGGTGGAGCCTACGAAGGTTTCAACGGTGGGCATTCTTTCCCCACTGTTTCATCTCCTATGGCCCACTTGAGTTTTGGATCCTTCTTATTTTTTGTGGCATATCTTAAAATGAGGTAAAAAAAAATGGATGGACGGATTTGATTTCTCAAAAACATGACAGTAGGCCCCACCCAGAATCCTTGCGCAGGAGAAATCCGCGTCCGTTGAAAAAGGGATCCACGTTTCCCCCTGATGATCAAATCTTCACCCCATGACACATAAACTGTGGGAGTCGCCAATGGACGGAGCTGATCCCACACGCAGTGCCACACTGCGAGAGTAGGATCTGAACTCAGAAACCTACTGAGAAATTTACGAATGTGGACCCCACCTTTTATCCAGCGGTTTTTCTGAAGCAATACAATCTTAGAATACGCACTTGGACCTCTTACGGTGTGGAATTTCAGGACGAAAATACCCCTCCTTTTGACGGAAATGAATTCGGTACTCCCCCTGCCACCAGCTAATGCCAGACGGTCGGTGGCCTGTAGGCCCCACCATGATGTATGCTTTTCATCCATGCCGTCCATATATTTTTCCAGATCATTTTATAGTATGAGACCAAAAATGAGGTATATCCAAATCTCAAGTGTACCACATTACAGGAAACAATGTTGAATGAGCGTCAACTATTAAAAACTTTTTGGGTGCCCACTGTGATGTTTGTGAGAAATCCTCCAAGTCTAAGTTCATTCATAGGGTCACAAAGACCTAGATGAAGAGGAAAAACAAATTTCATAAAGATCCAAAACTTCTGTAACCCCTAAAAGGGTTTCAATGGTAGACATTCAATTCCCCACTACCTTTTATAGTGTGGTCCACTTGATAGTTAGATCTATCTTATTTTTCGTCTCAAGCCTTAATAAGAGTTCTCCAAATAGATGGATGGTTTGGATATAACACATACCTCATAAAAGACCCACAAAAAGAGGGGGGGATTACAACAGAGAAAAAAAATAAAAAATAAAAAATAAAACAGGAACCTATGGCTACGGATTATAGCCATAGCCATAACTGTAGTCAGTAAAAGTCTATGAAAATCTATTTTTTTTCCTACTGCGGTTGATGTCAGATCGGCTACGGTACCTATTGCTACTGTTATAATCCGTAGCCATAGGTCTACGGTATTTACTTGATTTAAGTTATCGATATTATCGATCATGTCTCGATATTATCGATGACTTATGCTCGATAGTATTGAACATATGTCGATAATATCGACAATTCATCCATTTTTCCAGTTTTGTTGCTGGACAATTTGGCATTCATCTTCGATATATCGAACTATGGTCGATATTATCGACGATCTATGGCTACGGTTATAATCCGTAGCCATAGGTCTACAGTCATTTTCTCATCTCTTTTCCCCACAAGTACTATTACTTTATTAATTTTCTTCTTCACACCTGATGCAAAAATAAATAAATAAATAAATAAAAATAATAATAATAAATATTTTAAAAAAAAAAAAAATCAAAGCATTAGGACCATAGAAAACATAACCTTAAAAGGCAATGTTTTGCCCATCTTAGCTTCATGGGCGACATTTCCTACAACATGAGAAGGCTCAAATTATGAAAGGATCAAGTATCAACATGATTCTTGTCCTATTCCAGAATAGTATGGTGCAATGATGAGAATGCAATCATACCAATATTTGAATTACAATATAATATATTTCATAATATAACTCATGTAATCTGAAGTCTGGCTCAGTTTCTAACTTCCATCAGCCTGGCTTCAATAAATGTCCAATGTGATGAATGTTGCTCTGGTAGTTCACATGGTTGGAGTTGGTTATAAAGAGTGCTCTATGTAGAAACCTCTGCCATGTACTTCCTAAAAGCCAACCCAAATTCTTAGGAGAAGACTAAGATAATAATGGTGATGATGATGCATTTGTAAATTCATGCACATATACAAACATACATACTTATAGAAATATATAGATATGCATATGCACATACACATACAGATACAGGCAGGGCAAATCATTAAATTCAGCGGGGTAAACTGGAAAATCAACGGGGGAAACTATAAAATCAGCGGGGCAAATTGGAAAATCAACTGGGCAAACTAGAAAATCAGCAGGGCAAACTGAAAAATCAGCGGGGGAAACTAGAAAATGAGCGGGGCAAACTGAAAAATCAATGGGGCAATCATGAAAATGAGCGGGACAAAATTAACAAATAATTTCGTAGCTTGAGCCGAAAAATCTAAACATATCTAATGTTCAAATGGATCACACCATATGAAATTTTGAATTGAGCTTCTAATGTTGATCATTTCTTAGGGGCCGCAGAAGTTTTGGATCAAGCTTATAATTGTGTTTTTTATTAATCTATATCTGTATGATCTTATGAATAAGTTTGATAACAAATAAACATCACTGTTGGGCTGACTATGGTTTCAGTGGTGGAAATCATTATGCCCACTGTTTCCCGTGGTATGAACCACTTGATCTTTTAATATGCTTCAATTTGGGGGCTAAACCCTTTAAAATAAATGGAAATCATTATGCCCACTGTTTCCCGTGGTATGATCCACTTACGTCGATTATATATATGATATGTCGATTGAATCGATCACTTACGGCGATTATATCAATGATATGTTGATATAATCGACTTTACATACATAGTCACTTTATACGTATATATCATCGACATGTCGTCGATGTATCCATCGTCATCGTCGATGTGATCGATAACTTGTTGATATATCGACCAAATATGGAATTTGAGGGCTTGGTCGCTGGACACTAACAGCCATAATTCGATGATATCGACAACCTGTCGATATATTGATCTATTAATATATCGATAAAGTCTCGATATATCGACATTATATGAAAATTCATTGATGCTTGCTGGACAATTGTCAGCCAGTTTCGATATTATCGACACATTGTCAATATAATCGATGACTTACGTCGATTATATATATAATATGTCGATCATATCTATAACTTATGACGATGACATCTATGATATGTCAATATAATCGACGTTACATACATATTTGTAATTTTTTTTTTGTAGTTTTTTTAAAATTATTTCGATTAGCTTGTTTTTTGAAATTTTGTTTTTTTTTTTTTTGGAGCTTCTGTCCATGTTTCCCATTCTCTGTTTTCTTCTTCTTAGTTGGCGATGACTTTGATTTGTCACTTCTAGGTTTGAATCTATGAAACCAGCTCCTTGCAGAATCCATTTCAATTATAACAACATAATCCCAAATGCATGCTCTTCTTTCCTACACAAGCACCAACGAAAATTTTAACAAACCATGATTCCGCATCAAATATCAACCCAAAATTGTCAAAACAAGGTAAACAAACAGAATTCATCTCTTTACACAGCAAATAATAATATAATGCAAAAAGTGCTTAAGGTGCTAAAGAAATAAATAAATAAGACACGACTTTTTCATTATTGATAAGTCTAAAGTTCAGCAAGACCCCCACCGACAACTAAAAGAGAAAGATGAGAAGGCAAAAGGGAGATGCCACAAGGCCTAGAAGAAAAACAAAAGACGAACACAAAGACAAACAGCTGCAAGCGAAACAGGCTACATTTTTCTCCAGAACTGGACCCTTCTATGATCTTCATCATAATTCTCTAGAGACGAGGTTGAGATCCAACATGGACAGCAATGATAAATTTATGTCTGCACTTAACTCAGAAGAAGAAGAAAAAAAGAGGAAAAAACGTTAACTTCCACTACAAATCATCATCCATATGCCAAATCCCACTCCAAGAACCGAAATTAAAATTTCTGAATCCAAATATTAACAAACTCCCCCAAATTAGCCATGGATACTTAAAATATCTGAAAAAGAAAAAAATCAACTGAATTCCATAAAATACAAAAATAAAGGGCCATGTTTCGATGAACTATTGAATTGAATTGCGATTATTAGTTTTACATAGTAGGAATAACCAAAATGTGGTTTCATCCATTATCACTCCAATTACATTAACGTTAACTTCCAAGTTGAATGATAAAGGCATGTAATTTTGTACACTTCCCCTTGTCTTGATAGAAACGACCATTCAAATTTCAATTCACTTGGGCATCCAAACACATGCTAATTCTACTGAAAATCTGAAAACATGAAATTGATCGGGGCAAACTAGAAAAACAGTGGGGCAAACTAGAAAAACAGTGGGACAAACATGAAAAACAGCAGGGCAAACTAGAAAAAAGGTGGGGGAAACATGAAAAACAGCGGGGAAAACTAGAGAAACAACAGGGGAAACATGAAAAATAGCGAGGCAAACTTGAAAAACAGCGGGGAAACTAGAAAAACAGCAGGGTAAACTTGAAAAACAGCGGGGGAAACTAGAAAAACAGCGGGGGAACATGAAAAACAACAGGGGAAACTAGAAAAACAGCGGGGGAAACATGAAAAATAATGGGGCAAACTAGAAAAACATCGAGGGAAACATGAAAAATAGCGGGGCAAACTAGAAAAATAGCAGCGAGGGAAATATGAAAAACAGCTGGAGAAACATGAAAAACAACGGGGGAAACATGAAAAACAGCGGGGCAAACTAGAAAAACAGCGAATTCGGACCACTCCTGAAATGCGTCAATCACAGAGAATATCTCTTGCTTTCGGTGCTTTTGGACTCGACGGTAGGGAAACCTAAGAGCTAAGAGGGTCCTTGTGCCTTGGGTGGACATGATCTATTTTCTCTTTTTTTTTTTTTTTTTTTTTTTTTTTTTTTTTTTTTCGCATGTGTGGAGTGGTGAGCCTTGCCACATAAACCCAAAAATCAAAGGCTAGGATCATCTGATCGATCCAATTTTGAACCACGGCGATCCATGTTGGGATGGGAACGAGGATTCGATGGATCTAGGGAACACTGATGTCCGTGGATCAGTGACTGTGGGGCCTAGCTTGATGTATTTGTTTTATATCCACGTCGTCCATCCCTTTCGCAGGCTCAAATCATGGACTGTGGCTCGTATGACATTATGTTGACAAAATAAAAAAAAATAAAAAAAAATAAACCCAAATATCAGGTGAACCATAATATAAAAAAATATAATAAGAAAAATGGATGATTGAACACCCATCATGGACTGTGGCTCAAATCATGTACATAGTTTTTCATGTTTCCCCTGCTGTTTTTCTAGTTTGCCCCACTGTTTTTTATGTTTCCCCCGTTGTTTTTCATGTTTCCTTCACTGTTTTTCATGTCTCCCCCGCTGTTTTTCTAGTTTGCCTCGCTGTTTTTCATGCTTCCCCTGCTGTTTTTCTAGTTTGGAAGAGGATTCTTTGATTTTGGAAGATGAAGTTTAAAGAAATGGGGATATGGAGGGTAATAAAGATTGGTAGGTGAAAGTAGTTAATGCAGTTTGAAAGTGTCATCGATGATATCGACAACCTGTCGATATATCGATGTTTAAACAACGATATATCGACAAGTTGTAGATATATCAAGAATGAATTTGAAGGTCAACTTGGTTGACAGTTATAACATGGTGTCGATATATCGAGATCATGTTGATATATCGCTAAAACATTTAATTTTACTCATTCGTCGCTGGACAATAACAACCATGATTCGATAGATCGATATATCGACAAACTATTGATATATCGACATTACATAAAAAATCATCAACGCTTGCTGGATAATTGTATTCCAGTTTCGATATTATCGACAAATTGTCGATATAATCGATGACTTACGTCGATTATATCGATCACTTACGACGATTAGATCGATGATATGTCGATCTAATCGACTTTACATACATGGTCGATACTTATATATGTATCATCGACATGTCATCGATGTGATCGATAACTTATCGATATATCGACAAAATATGGAATTTGAGGGCTTGGTTGCTGGACACTAACAGCCATAATTCGATGATATCGACAACCTGTCGATATATCGATATATCGATATAATGTCGATATATCGACATTATATGAAAATTCATCAATACTTGCTGGACAAATGTCAACCAATTTCGATATTATCGACACATCGTCGATATAATCGATGACCTATGTCGATTATATCGATGATATGTCGATCATATCGATAACTTACAACGATGACATCTATAATATGTTGATATAATCGACATTACATACATATTTGTAATTTTATTTTCTGTAGTTTTTTTTTTTTCGGTTAGCTTGTTGTACACACCCGTGTCAGTAAACACCCTCCATGTTAGCCATCCCCACTAGGGATCGATACGAAGATGAATAAATTCCATTCTTTTTGCAAGTATCTGAAATTTTATTAGGTTGGAGAAGTTGAAGTTGTATTGTAGCACTAGGGATCAATATGAGGGTGAATAAATTTCATCCTTGTTTTTATTGCTTGTATTTTTTAGCAACTAGCCAAGGAAAACGTACCTAAATAAGACTTTAATTTTCCTAATCATCTATTATGGAGGTGTCCCAAAGGAGTTTTCCTTTCTTCAAATTTTTTTTTTTTTCTTGTTTTTAATTTCACTAATAAGCTATAGGTTGTATTGTAGCACTGGAATCATGTTCTCTTCTTGATCCATCCGTTTTACAGAAACTCTCTTTGTGCATAAGCATTTTTTTTTTAAGGAAAAAAAAGAAGAAGAAGAAGAAGATAAATTGAGAGGAAGAACTATAGAATATGTGATGGTCTATTAAGATCTTGCTATATAATTGATTGTATTTAATGGTCATCCTAACTATGAATTTAGTAGGTGATTAGTTTATTTTGACTATCGCAATAGTTAGTCAAATCGTTGAACGAGAATTGTTTATTTTAAACTTCACTAGAGTCTCAAAAATATATAAATGCCATCAGGGGTTGTTTGGCACCAGGGATTTGAAATCCAAGGTGAAAGCTTGGATTACATTTAAAATCATTTCAAGAGCTGTAGCGGATCCAACATCTTGCAGAACATCTTGCAGAAGATAATACACTCTAAATAAATATGCACTCTTACGGCATCTTTTAACATAAACATCCTGATGAACATCAAGTTGTTTTTGTGTTTCACTAGAACATCATTCCACAAATGAGAATCAAAGGAGACCCATGAATGTTAGCCAAATGGGTTCCATTGTAGATGATCCATGCCCGAAAAAATACAAATAGGCTGATCACGAACCTTATGACCATTGTGGGCCTAAGATTGGTTAATTAGGATCATCCGTTGTGGGTAAAATTTGGTTCAGCCACAAAGACCAACGCTATGACCATTTAACATTCTAACACTCTATTGACATCAATATGCATTCTCATGCATGCATCCTGTTGGGAAATGGATTTTGCTGTTCGT
The DNA here is from genome assembly GCA_021015155.1 of Magnolia officinalis. NCBI lineage: Eukaryota > Viridiplantae > Streptophyta > Magnoliopsida > Magnoliales > Magnoliaceae > Magnolia > Magnolia officinalis. The sequence goes on along the minus strand of JAJHSJ010000013.1, from coordinate 53,054,010 downwards.
TTATGATATTTGTAGTTATACAGGTTGTAACATGGACAATAAACAGTTTTAGATCACGATTCAATCTTTTGGGTTTACACTACTACATGCAAAATCTTCTTCAAAGCAGTTTCCTTGGGTCTTGAGCTCGTACCAGTGGAGGTTATGGTCTTATGATATAAATGTTAGCCAGATGGGCTCCATTGTGGATGATCCATGCTCGAAAAAATACAAATAGGATGATCACGAACCTTCAATTAGTCTTCAAGTTTTACTGTTAGCTTTGATTTTCATGCGTCACAGTTGAATAAAATCAAGACCCGAGAGTAAATTTCATATTATCTTGTCAACGATCATATCATTTCTCTCCAAGTTTTACTGTTGGCCTCATCCTTTTCATGTTTATTTGAATAGGTAAGAAACCATTATGAACTCACAATCATACGATTGATGGAAAAGGTAAAAGCAATTAAGCAAATTAGAGAAAATGAAATATGAGCGAGGCAAACTGATATATGCGGGGCAAACTAGAAAAACAGCGGGGCAAACTAGAAAATCAGCGGGGCAAACTATAAAATCGACGAGGGAAACATGAAAATGAGTGGGGCAAACTAGAAAAATAGCGGGTCAATCTGAAATATCAGCGGGGCAAACTGAAATATCAGCGGGGCAAACTGAAATATCAGCGGGGCAAACTAGAAAAACAGTGAGGCAAACTGAAATATCAACGGGGCAAACTAAAAAAAAAGCGAGGCAAACTGAAATATCAGCGGAGCAAACTAGAAAATAACGAGGAAACTGAAATATCAACGGGGCAAACTAGAAAAACTGCGAGGCAAACTGAAATATCAGCGGGGCAAACTAGAAAAACAGCGAGACAAACTGAAATATCAGCGGGGTAAACTAGAAAAACAGCGAGACAAACTGAAATATCAGAGGGGCAAACTAGAAAAACAGCGGGGCAAACTAGAAAAACAGTGAGACAAACTGAAATATCAGTGGGGCAAACTAAAAAAACAGTGGGGCAAACTAAATTACGAGCGGGGCAAACATGAAATTGAGCAGGGCAAGCTAGAAAGTCAGCGGGGCAAACTAGAAAATCAGCGGGGCAAGCATGAAATTGAGTGGGACAAACTAGATAATCAGCGGGGCAAACTAGAAATTCAGTGGGGCAAACTGAAAAATCATTATGACCACTGTTTCCCATGGTATGGTCCACTTGATCTTTTGATATGCTTTAATTTGGGGCTCAATGCCGTGTGTATATATATACACACACACACGCGCGCGCGCGCGCGGGCATGCATGCACATGTGTCGTGTGTATATATATGTCTGTGTGGGAAAAGGTTCGATATGGTCGAGCTCATGTAAACTACCAATGAGGTCGAGTTGTGTGGGCCCTATCATGAAGTATGTCAAACATCTATCCCATCAGTCACATGAACCATTCCATGGTGGGCCTAGAGCTTAAAAATCAAGTTAATTCGTGACTTTTGTAGGACACACCACGTACAAATCTTGAGAGGGGTTACCTTCCATTAAAACATTCATATTTATTTTTTGGGCCCACCGAGATGTGTTTCACAAATCCAACCCATCCATAATGTGTGTCCCACTTGGATGAGGGGTCAGACCAAGTTTCAGACACATCCAAATTTCAGGTGGGCCCCACCAAGTAATTTTATATGTTTTAGGCATGTCTTCACATGATTTTAGATGGTATGGCCCACCTGAGTTCTGTATATGGCTGATTTTTCTGCTATCCCATAATTTAAAGGGGACCCATCAAGTTCACAGTGTTGATGTTCGACATACATCATGGTGGGGCCCATACAGCTCGACCTCATGGGGAGTTCCCATGAGCTCGATCGTATAGAACCTTTACCTCTAGTAAAAAAATAAAAAAAGAACTACATATATTCAATGTGGGGCCAACTGAGTTTAAAATATACCTTTGTTGCGGGCTTTCTTCTCTGGATCGACCATTTTGAGAAGAAGACAAAATGCGATTGAGGGGGGCCCACAAAAAGAGTTTTTTGGGGTCTTTCTACCGGAAACACAGTGAGGAAAGGGAGAGGAAAAGCAAGCAGTGGAAATGGGAGAGGAAAAAAGCAAACAGTGGAAATGGGAGAGGAAAAGCCACAGCCGTGAAAGGAGGGGTATTTTCATCCTGAAATTCTGAGTCCGTACGAGGAGGTCCAAGTGCGTATTCTAAGTTTGTATTGCTTTAAAAAAACCGCTGGATAAAAGGTGGGGTCCACAATCGTAAATTTCTCAAACCTACTCTCGTGAGTAGCCTTAACCAGAGAAAAGGGGAGTTATTTGATACTCCTTCTGTGTACGAAGCTTGATACGCAGTCACAGTGCAATTGAATACATAGCATATATGAACTTAACTTCAACCGATTAAATTGTATAAACTACTTTGATTAGCTCTCTATACCAAGATCAAATTGGTTGAACAAATAAAGCCTTTGATTCATGGCCACCTGTTTATCCAATTAAGACCATCAGATATTTTAAAATTTAACCGTCCAGTAAATGCCCACCAATCAGATAGTCAGAAAATAAAATACAACACAAAATTTGGTTCACGACACATCTATATTTACGGTCTACTTTAAAAAGTTCTTGTACTCCCGTGTGCGATTTCCAAGTGCCCGCGTATCATTAATCGCACTCCCTCCGAGTATCGAAGTTCTCTAGAAAGAAATAAGGGTGTTTTATTACAATGGCCTTAAGCAAGGCGTAATTAATATTTTGGTTTCTCCTATCTAAAAACTTAGTTTAATGTTCCTAGGGTTGATATTTACTTTTTTCAAGGATAAAAATACCATTATGCTAGCTCCTCCCTTGTACAGCGTTAGCTTGTCTCGACAATTACAAGAACTTTTTCAAAATGGGCGTGTAGGCCCACTAAAATAAAGATCGGGCCCATCTCTTGGTTAATCCGATATGTTCATTTTGATAAGACGAACGTGAACCCACATAATGATTTTTTTTTTTTTTTAATTATGTTGAAGCTATGTGTGCCTCACGAATATATTAATTTGTGCTCTAATTTTGAACTATTTCCTCTAATGTGGTTCATTTGTCGATGACGTGAAATTAAAACCATTTTCATATGGACGGGTTAGATTTGCTTCATGACAAAGCCAATGTGCTCTACATGAGATGTCCAATGGGCTCTTATGGTGGGGCCATGCCAGTAGAAGGCCATTTGGCATTTTCCTTATTCTTTCCTTTGTTTTTTATTATTATTTTTTTTAATTTATTTTTTTATACAAGAGGGGACCATGTAAGTGCTGAAGGTCGTACGACAGTTCGTAATTATAAGGAGTTCCACTACACTCTCTAGAGGACGACGACAATCTTTGATGAATCTCAGTACGATTTTCAAGCGAAAAAACAATTTTATTTTTTATTTTTTTTTATTTATTATTATTTTTTTTTAAAAGATTTTTGGCCACTCTCCAGCGTATAAGGTATGACATCTAGGTTTAAGTTGGGATAATAATAGCTTTTATGTTGTTTTTTTTTTTTTTTTTTAATAAATGGTCGAAGTTTAAGAAAAGGAGGGTGTGGTGGTCCTCTTATAGTTATTTTTTAGCTTTTTTTGTTGAGTATGAATGGTGAGAGTTTGTGGATGGGAGGATGGTGTGGTGGTTCTCTTTATAGTTTTTTTTTTTTTTTTTTTGGGTAGGGATTGAATAGTGGGAGTCTGTGAAATGGATGAATATTGTAATGAATAACTATTGTAATGGATGAATGTTGTAGTGGAAGAATATTATAATTGATGAATGTTGAGTTTGAATATTATTGTAATGAATGAATGTTGTACCATAGATAGCCAATATTTACTGTGGATCGTCGAAACTCACCATAGCTTACCGATCCCACGAAAAATGGTCATAACTCCCTTATTATATGTCCAATTGGGGTGATCTTATGCTTGATGGAAAAATAATTTGATGAACTTTCAAATAAATATGGAATAATCTCATTTAGAAATCATTTGATAGCCTAAAAATAAGCCTAAATTTATCATGACATATATCGCCAATACTCACTATGGGTCACCGATCCCACAAAAATGGTCATAACTCCGTCATTACAGGTCTAATTGGAGTAATCTCATGCTTATTGGAAAAATAATTTAATGAACTTTCAAATAGTTTTGGAATCACCTCATTAAACACCATTTTATAGACCAAAGTTCATCATAACATGAATCACTAATATTCACTATGGGTTGTTGATCCCACGAAAACGGTCATTAATCTCTCATTATAGGTCCGATTGGGGTGATCTTATGCTTATTGAAAATATAATTTGATGAATTCTCAAATGATTTTAAAATCATCTTATTTGAACACCATTTGATAGCCCAAAAGTGGGCACAAACTTCATGATGCTATGGATTATTGATACTCACTATGGGTCATCGATCCCATGAAAATGATTATAAATCCCTTGGTGCAGGTTCAATTAAGGTGATCTTGTGCTTGTCGGAAAAATAATTTGATAAAATTTCAAAGGAATTTAGAATCATCTCAGTTGGACACCATTTAATAACTCAAAAGTGAGTCTAAAGTTCATTATGACATGAATCATGAAACTCACCATGAGTCACCAATCCCATGAAAATGATCATAACTCCCTTATTACGGTTCTGATTGGGGGTGATCTTATGCTTATTAGAAAGATATTTATGAACTTTTAGATAAATTTGGAATTATCTCACTTGAGGTGTTAGGATCGTACCTGGGGCATTTGGATCGTATGTGCAATCCGCAGTCCCCAGGTGCAATCTTGATATGGGACTTTCATCTAAATTCATTCAATACTCATCAAAATATAAGAACTATATTAAAAGAATAAGTGTATTAATACCATTAAAAAATACACAACACTCATACGTACAATTCGCTTCTTGAGTGACACTTACAAGTAAATATAAGTATAAAATCATGAAAAAATATGAAATTCTTATACTAATCATATTTCTTCGTCTTTCTAAAAAAATAATTTCCCTATAATTTGTTTAGAATCCATCTTCTTTCTCTTTAATGTGACTAGGACATCCAAACCATTTGTTAGCACCTAATTTACTTCCTCTAGTAAAGGTAATCCTATCGAAAATGCACAACAAAGATCCATATACTAATCTCAACACCTGATGTTATTGAAAATGTACAACGAAGATCCTCAGACTAAAATTAACGGGGATTCAGTTGAAAATGTACAACGAAGATCTACAGACGGTATCAGTGATCTACTGACAGTATTGGAGATCTATAAACAGTATCGAATATCCTATTTTTAGATTGTCAAATGGTGTCTAAATGAAATGATTCTAAGTTCATTTGAAAGTTCATCAAATTATCTTTCCAATGAGCACAAGATCACTTCAATTAGACGTATAACGAGGGAGTTATGACTGTGTTCGTGAGATTGACAACCCATAGTGAGTATCGGTGATCCATGCCATGATAAACTTTGGTCCCACTTTCGGGCTATCAAATGGTGCCTGGAATTATTCTAAATTCATTTGAAAGTTCATCAAATTATCTTTCCAACAAGAATATAGTCGTTTTGATGGGATTGGTGACCAATAGTGAATGTCAATGATCCATGTTATGATGAACTTTGGGCCTACTTTCAGGCTATCAAATAGTGTCTAAATGAGATGATTATAAAGCTATTTAAGATTTTATCAAATTATCTTTCTAACGAGCACAAAATCACCTTAGTCAGACCTGTAACGAGGGAGTTTTGACAGTTTTCGTGGGATTGACGACCCTATAACAAGTATTAGCAATCCACAATAAATATTGGCGATCCGCCATACAATATTTATCTATTACACTATTCTTATATAATAATATTTTTCAAATACAAAAATTCATCCATTACAACAGTCATTACAATATTCATTAATTCTAACATTTATCACATCCATCCATTATAACATTATTCAATTGCAAAATTCATCTATCACAACATTCTTCCACTACAAAAATTTATCTATTACATTACTCTTCTACACTCTCATTCCTTTCACAAAATCTCACGTTCATACTAAAAAATAAATAAAATAAACTACAAAGGGAACCACCACGCCCTCATCCCTTTTACAAATTTTAACTATTGATATCCACCGACGAAAACAAACACAATGTACAAAAGAATCTACCATTGGAAGCCATTGCTTCCATGCTAGAGAAAATGGCCAAAGAACTTTAAAAAAAAAACTTTCATTTTTCAGCCTAGAGAGTTTCACGTGGTCCTTTGTCGTGGAAAAAAAGAAAAAATAAAACTATCAAATGGCCTTACTTTGGTAATGGCCTCATCATAAAAACCTATCCCACATCTTATGTGGGGCCCATTGACTTGTCGTGAAGCAAATCCAACCTGTTTGCATGAAATAAGTTTAATTTCATATCATCAGTCAAAGTTTGAGGATAAAACTTATCATAAATAGACTACACCAGAGGAAATAATTTATAATTAACTAACAACGCTAATATTATTGTGGGCTACAAAGAACTTTTATTCAAAAACAGAAAATTACATTTTATATTGTTTACGATTATCTGATTAAAATGAACGGATCAAATTGACCAATGAGTGTACCCATTCATGGTTTAGTGGGATCCACAATCCGATATTCGAAAAGCCCCTTCATCTTCTGAAAGAAAGCTAGCACATCACGGGGAGAAACCGGTAGAGTGGCATTTTTGTCATACGGAGAGATAAAAAATGACCTTAAGATAATGAAACAAGTTTTAGAGAGTAGAGGCTAAAACATTGGTTCGTCACACCTGGAGGCCATTATCATAAAAAAACCAATAAGTAAAGAAGAGAGGGATGAGGCATGCTCGAGTACATCCAACGTTGGGTCGCGTCCGGTGATCCAGACCATTGGTGAAACTCTCCAATTAATTAACTTTTCCCGTTGAATCTGGGCCGTATGATCGACTATTGATTCGCGGGCCATTGATTTAAACGTATAGAACTTTTCAATCTTGAATTTATTTTATTTAGCGAACTTCATAGCTGTATTTCGTTAGATAAACAATTCGGACACGACCTGGAATTCAACGGATACAGTTGCGATGTATCCTATTCCAATACGTGGGGATGTATCAACAAACCTTGGCGTTAAAAGGCAATGTCGTCTCACGTCAGTTTTCCTCTACCAGATTCCGACAACAGCAATGGCTCCTCACTTCCAACTTCTCATCTTCTCTTTCTTCCTCATTCCTTCCATTCTCTTTCTCTCTCATTCAACTAAAGCTGATGGTAGAATCCTTCTCTCTCTCTCTCTCTCTCTCTCTCTCTCTATCTCTATCTTTATCTTTATCTCTTGATTTTCTTTATAGGATTGTATATATTTTTTATTGGGTTCTTTTCTTTTGGCATTTTATGATACTTAGACCCTTTATTTTGATTCATGCACTCTTTTTTTTTTTTTTTTTTTTCAAATGCGTTTGCAACAATCATTCTAGTTTAAGGAGCGTTTGGTTGCACAAAATATCATGGTATTCTGCACAAAATGCGACTGATTGATAATGAATGTCAAGATATTTCTTGATTTTTGGTGCAACCAAACAGAAGCTTAGGCATGAAATGTGAGGGTGTGAATATCATTTATCATTTTTTAATTTCAGTGGTTGTTTGGTGGGTTGGATTTGGATTTTGAAATCTCTGGATTTCTTGATGTTGTGTTCGGCTACCTGGATTTGTGGAAGCTAATTTTTTATCGGGCCTACTTTGATGTGGAAATGACATCTAATCCGTTTATCATGTGCGTCCTCTCATGTTTTCTTAGGCGGCCAAAAATCAGCCCAATCGAATACTCAGGTGGGCCACACCAGAGGGAACAGTTTGGATGCACACCGTTAAATACCTTCAAGATTACCTGTGGGGCCCACGTTCCTTTTTTATACACCATCCAATCCATTGAGAAGATGTGTCTGATCAGGATGCATGGACGCCCCAAAAATAAGGCCATTCCAAAAGTCAGGTGGGCCACATCAAAGGAACAGTTTGAAAAATCACTGTTGGGTTGGATTTGGAATCCTTGGATTTCGCAACCCAGCGTTTCAAAAGGAAGCAAAAGTGACTTGAAATCCAAAAAAGAGGCTGCCAAAAAGGAAGAATAGAGGTCTTTTGGATTTGGAAACCAAATCCAGCCTCAATTTCTGGTTGCCAAACGACTCACCATTCTAGTTCTTGTGATTTTTGTAGATAGAAATCTAACGTAGATTTCAATCTAATGTAGATTTCAATTGTAGGGATTGGAAAATAGATATTGAATGATGGCAGATGATGTGTTTTATTAGTTGACTCATCAGATTTAGTCTATTGGAGAGTTGGGTTTTTACTGGGTTTTGATGTTCGGTGCATTTAGATTCGTTGGCTCACGTGCATGGTGGAAATGTTTAGGGTCAGTTTGGATGCACCTAAAGATGAGTGGGGAATCACACATTTGTCGCAGACGCAGAGCGAGGATTGGATGATAATGGGTGGTCTGACCCATTATCACTCGGTTCCCCTTCGTGTCGCTTTTTGCGGGCGGCTGCGTCCCACCATACACGTTTTCTGGGATGTGCCAGATGGCTCTGCTGCTGCAAAATGTTCATGGGCTTGATGTGCATTCGATTCCACTCTCATTCTGGGGTACCCCCAAATCAGAACTTAAACTGCTAGAATTGAAAGACTAGAATGCTTAGTTCTGCAACCCCCACCTTCTTTGAATTTTTCGTCCACTTTTTTGTGCCTTGGATTGAAGTTTATGTTGTTTTCTATCTTATAACTAATTCTGATTTTTTAGAGAAGCATGAATGTATATGCAAGGGTTCTTCAATAATGCAGTGGTGACTTCGACATTCGACTGAGATCAAGGGATTTCCCAAGACTGTAAGACCAGATCTACTCAGTTTTTATTCTCTAGACCAGCTAGCTATATGAGATTTAGAGTGTGCCACACCAACTGAGCTACAAAACCAACTTGCAATTACAGTTTGCGAAATATATGACATGATTATACTTATCAGTTGTAAACTGATGTAGCCCAATGGCTAACCACAGACCATGTGTGGGCCAGAGGCGGGCCCCAGCTAATCACATGATTGATGGGGGACCAATCGCCAATTTCCACAAAAGAGCGTATCTATGTGATATCGTTTGATCACCCATTGTCCTAGTTGGTTGAAATTAAATGTCGATGGGAGCTGTCCTAGTTGGTTGAAATTAAATGTCAATGGGAGCTCTTTAGGGAACTCTAGAAATGTCAGAGTCAGTGGGGTAATATGCGCCAATCATGTGAGATTAAGTTGCCCTTCCTAGACGTGATGCAGTCAAAGTGAGAACCTCCTGTTTAAGGATCACTTTTCTGGTCCCTCGTTGTTGAAAGTGATTCTAGGAATGTTGTTGCTTGGGTTCCAAGAAAAATGTGGTCCTTTAATGTTAAAAGTGATTCTAGGAATGCTGTTACTTGGGTTCCAAGAAAATGCTTTGCTCACTTGAAGCAAGCTTTCCTTATCAACAGTGCATCAGTGTATTAAGTTGTCCGGTGTAACTAAGGGTTGAGTTTGACAATGTGCCTAGGGATGTTAATCCGTATGCAGACTCTATTACAAAGGATGGGTGTCTCCTGAACCCGTCTCCTTGTCGGTTCTCAATATCCATTCCCTAAAAAGTTCATTGTGTTTTTCTGCTCTTTGTAATAAAATCTCCCTTTTCAATTAAAAAAAAGGGGATCTCATCTATTCATGAATAGGGATTTTTGAAAAAATGCCTCTGAAAGCCTTGACTTGAGAGTAAGTAGAACAATTGGCTGCCCACCTACTGAATCTACAACTAATTAAAGCAATGCAGACCCTGATCCAGATAGCAGATCAACTCATACTTTGTGTGAACAGATTCGAAAATGGAATGATGCTGAGTGAAGTTGGAAATGAAGGCAATGTTGGTGATGGTGTTGGTCTCGATGTCATTCCAATCAAACAATAGGTGGTCCAGGATTATGAACAAAAGAGCGAATCTTTTGTACAGATTTTTTACTGGAATATAAGACACCATTTGGATGCCATCCTTCAAGGATTTATTTTCATTCTATTTCATAAAGCTACCTGGAAAAGATAGTTCTACGGGGTATTTGTTGGATAGGACCCTCACTCATTGGAAACAATGCCAATGGTCCAGATGGTTCGTACATGAGGCAGCCTGATTTTCTGGACATCGAAAAATAATGGCCGTGCATTACACATTGATCCAATGTTACCTAAAATGCGATCCCCCACTTTTTGCGTTTCGGAACGAGCATTCCAGATTATGGTCATTTGCGATCCAAATCGCTATATTTTGTGACCCAAATCAGTGCTATTTGTTCTTACTGTTCATTAAGTTAGTGTAAATTTATATCAGTGTTTTAAATAGCGGTAGCGTGATGCGTAGTGCTCAGCCCTTTGTAACGTGTAGCGTAAATACGTAGCGTGTAGCGTAAGCTACACGATACTTCTATTTTTTAATTTAAAAATAGGACAAATATAATAAATAGTGAAAAAAGGGAAAAAAAATGCCTAAAAGATGATGCATTTTATCAATTATAAGCATGTTCAAAAAAGTTATTAGTTATCATTTATCAAAAGTCAATCCACATATAAGCCAAATCAAATAATTATCACATCAATAACTTTCTAAGCAAACCACTTTAATTAATAATGTCTAATTGAAACCACAAGTCACAATTATGGAAAGAAATAAAAATCCCATAGGTTAAAAGTATCAAGTATAATACAAGTGTTACATTCCTCGACATTAGAAACAAATAAAACGTGAAAAAATAATAAAAAAATAAAATAGTAAAAAAATACATTGTAGCTTTACGCTATTTGGGACCACGCTACGTAGCGTACGCTGCCGCTACGCTACGGGCGCTATTTGAAACACTGATTTATATATACAATTGAAGATTTATACCTTTATTGATTTAGTTATAATATAACACTACCCATGCAGGGTTTATAATAGTTAACATTCATCATTTCATATATAAATTGCAATATGAGTTCATATATAAAACTATATTGCATACACAGTGTATGCATTAGGGTGATGCGTGTTGTGGGTAAAAATGGACCGACCAATGAGATAAAGTCAGGTCAGACATCTGTGCGCATCGCAAAATTACCTGACGACGGTTATGATGAAGAACCCAGCCCGAGCAGGAAAGGAGCTCGAGCTTGGCCATGGTAAAAACCTTGACCCTGTCCCCAACCTGAGCAGGGAAGCAGCTTGGCCTTAACAGTTTAGGGCAGGTCGGCGGATTGGTCGACCATGATTCACTAAAGAATCTAAGTCGGCAAGCCAACCTCCGGAGTAGCTATATAGGTCACCTCGGCTTCCTACCATACGCCTCTGCTAGTTCTGACCTGGCCCTGACCGACTCTACCCAAAATCCCAGCCGAGGGTTTTTTAAGTCGATTGCAACATGGATCTCCCTGAGATCTCAGCCGAAGGACTTGGAAGATATCCACGGTATCCTTGGAAACAAATCCCTCTTGGGATCCAAATCCTACTACAATACGCTCTTACTAAACATGGAATATCCCTCTACGCTATCGCCTCTCCTCACCTATAAATAAGAGCACCCCCAATGGTGAAGGATACACACAATCTTAAGCCTAAAGCCCTATTCACGAGCAGACCCAGATTCCTTACCTGACTTAGGCATTGGAGGGTCCCTTGCTGCAGCCAGGGTCTCCTTTGTTCGCTCCTTGTGCAGGTATCCGAAGGTTCAGGGAAGGCTACTCAGATTTCTGCATCAATAGTTTGGTGCCGTCTATGGGAATCGACATCAAAGCCGTCCTCCAGTACAATGCTCCAACAATGGCAAAAGGGAGAAAGAAAGTCCAAACCTCGACCGCTGCACCTGACCTTGCGCTGCCATAGCAGTCTGCAGACCACCGAGACATCTTCCCAACTTCAGGCCGACTCTGCACCCGCATGACCGATGCAACAATCCTGGAACCGGGGAGGCTTGTCTCTCTAGAACTGTAAGTTGAAGCACTGACTAGCAACATCGACCTAATAAAATGAATGCTAGAGCAACTGAACCCTCCCCTCGTCTAGGGGGTTGAGGAAGTGGTGGCTCGGGCAGCCATAGAAATTCCCGCGCCATCTGGAGCACTTGCCGGCTCTCGGAGGAGCAGACAGATAGGGGAACTACCAAGGCCAACACCCTCCCACATTTCGGGCACTGCCGTGCTGGTTGCCTCCAACTTACGTCATGAATTGGAGAAGAAGAGGCTCGACAAAGCCCCAGAGACCGCGGCCGAGAGCGAAGATCCCTGGGAAGTCGAAATCAACGAACCGTGAGGCCAGATTGGCGACATATGAGAGGCCTATCACGCACATGCTCCGACCTCGATAGAAACAATGCTGGAAGAAAACGAGCCGCCGTTCACTCCTGACATCATGCACGCTCAGCTCCCGCCCAGATTCCAGATGCCACATATCACGCCTTCTTTCGGGGCCACCAACTCGACCAAGCATCTAGAATCCTTCAGGCGTGGATGGAGCTTCATGGTGCATCGACAGTAGTAATGTGCCGAACATTCTCCTTAACCCTAATAGGAGTAGCTCGGAAGTGGTTTCGGCAGCTGAAACCACAATCCATTAGTTCGTTCACGCAACTCAGCAAAGCCTTCATCACCAACTTCATCGGAGGAAAAGAAAGGCTGAAACCAACGACTCACCTCCTCACCATCATCCAGAACGAAGACAAGTTATTAAAAGATTACATCAAGTGCTTCAACATGGAAGGTATGCACGTGGAGGGATATTCGGACCAGATCGCCTTAGCTGCCATGATGGCCGGCCTGAGGGAGGGGAGATTCCTCTTCTTGCTCGGCAAGAACCCTTCAACAACGTTGGCCTATCTCCTCAGCCGAGCCCAAAAATACTCCAATGCCGAGGAACTTTTCAGCTCGCGAAAGGCTACTCGGAACAGAGGAAGCTCAACCAAGGAGAAGCGACCCAAGGAAGAACAAGCATTGGCTCACAACAACAAATGACGAAGAGACGACGATCCGACAACAGGTCATCGTCCGAACAAATGACCTGAGAGCAGGTTCAACTCATACACTCCCCTCGATGTGACGCCCGAGCAGGTTCTTATGGAAGTTCGGGACAAACGAATCCTCAAATGGCCGAACCGAATGAAGACTAGCCGACAAGCGAGACAAGCGGAAGTACTGCCACTTCCATCGTGACCATGGCCACTCCACTAGCGACTGCTTCGACCTCAAAGAAGAAATCGAAGCCCTCATCCGCGATGGGCATTTATGAGAATATGTCGATAGGAGGGAAGAATGGTTAGATTGGAAGAATGAGCATCCCATTAATAACAACGAGGCTACCAGAGAAATCTGCACCATCTTTGGCGGACCCGCTGGGGGAGGAGATTCAAATCGAGCACACATAGCCCATGCTTGGAGCATCAGCAATAACAGCTCAGAACATCAAATCCACATCACCAGCAGGCCCCTGAAGGAGCAGAAAGTAGCCTTTTGTGACCTGACCTTCACTGAAGAGGACGCCTGAGGTGTCCATCACCCCCATGATGACGCACTAGTAGTAGTTATGACTATAGCTAACCGCCAAGTCTTTCGAATTCTGGTGGACACCGGCAGTTCGGCCCATATAACCTCTTCATCGACGCTTTCGACAAAATGGGGGTCGGAAGGGCTCGACTCTGACCCGTCAGAACTCCCCTCGGTTTCGCAGGGGACAAAGTTACGTCCGAGGGATCCATACGGCTCCTAGTTATAGTGGGAGAAGGCCGAATCAGACAACGACAATGATAGACTTTCTCGTGGTCGATTGCCCTTCCGTCTACAACGTCATCCTCGGGCGGCCTTCTCTCAACACCCTACACGTAGTGGTACCTACAAATCACCTTACAATGAAATTTCCAACTGAGCACGGGGTTGGGCTCGTCGGAGGAGACCAACAGGAAGCATGCCAATGCTATTCTACCACCTTGAGGACGCAACACCAGGTAATGGCCATCACCTCACTCAATCCTCGGGAAAAGTCGGTTGAAAGAGGGTCCCCAGTCAAGGATCTAGTAGTTGTCCCCCTCAACAATTTTGACATGACCCGAACCGTTTAGGTTGGCTCATCACTAGCTCCAGCTCTGCGAGACGAGCTCATGGACCTCCTCCAATAGCACGCCGACATATTCGCCTGGTCTCATCGGGACATGTCCGGCGTCGACTTAAAAGTCATGCTCCACAAACTGAACGTGGACCTTGACTACCCACCAGTGAGGCAGAAGCGACGGGCGTTCGAACCAAAACGTTATGCCATCATCGGAGAGGAGGTCGACAAACTTCTTGAAGCAGGCTTCATCAAAGAAATATACTACCCCGACTGGATCGCAAATGTTGTCTTGGTGAAAAGTCAAATGGGAAGTGGCGGGTCTGTGTTGACTACACCGACCTGAGCAAAGCCTGCCCCAAGGACAATTTTGCCCTCTCACGGATCGACCAGCTCGTTGACAACATGGCCGGACACGAGCTTCTAAGTTTCATGGATGCCTATTCAGGCTATAACCAGATCGCATGCACTCCTACGACAGCAGAAGACGACCTTTGTCACTGACAAAGGGCTATACTGCTACAAGGTCATGCCCTTTGGTTTAAAGAACGCGGGAGCCACGTACCAACGACTCATCAATAAAATGTTCTCCCAACAAATCGGACGATCCATGGAAGTTTATGTCGACGATATGCTCGTCAAAAGCACCAAGGCTGTAGGCCACATCACCGACCTCGAAGAGATTTTTGCAATCCTGCAAAAGTACCCGATGAAATTAAACCGGAACAAGTGCACATTCGGCGTCAGCTCGGGAAAGTTCCTCGTCTTTTCGGTCGGCCAGAGGGGGATAGAGGCAAACCCCGACAAAATCTGAGCTCTGCTGGACATGAGCTTATCCAAAACGATGAAGGAAATTCAATGCCTCACCGGCAAGATCGTTGCCCTCAACCGATTCGTCTCCTGAGCCATGGATAAGTGCCTGCTGTTCTTCAAATAGTTGAAAGGAAAGCAGAAGGTAGAATGGACTGAGGATTGTGAGCTAGCCTTCCAATAGATCAAACAGTACTTAGGTTTGCCCCCACTACTCTCCAAGCCTTAGCAAGGAGAGCCACTACTACCATACTTGGCTGTCTTAGTTGCGGCGGTCAACTTGGCCTTCATCTGAGAAGATAAAGGAAAACAACTACCAATGTACTATGTCAGCAAGGCCCAGGTCCCAGTCGAATCAAGATATCCGAACATCAAGAAGCTCGCCCTGGCTTTGGTCATTTCATCCCGTCGTCTCTGACCTTATTTCCAGGCCCATACTATCATAGTCCCGACCAACCAACCCCTTTGCCATGTACTTCAGAGGACCGAGGTATCGGGGAGACTCACAAAATGGGCAATCGAGCTCAGCGAGTTCTACATCAGATACCAGCCACGGACTGCCATCAAAAGGCAAGCAGTGACCGACTTCATTGTTGAGCTCGCCGTAGAGCAAAACCCAAAAGTTGACCCGAGCAACAGAGTCGATCAGCTAACCGAGGACAGATAGGCGGTCGGACTCGATTCACCGACCTGGATACTATACGTCGACGACTCATCCAATTCTAAAGGCAGCAGGCTTGGGATAGTCCTTGAGGCTCCTGATTAAACCCACACACAGTATGCCTTAAGATTTGGATTTCAAACATCGAACAACGTGGCAGAATACGAAGCATTGCTTGTTGGACTTAGGTTGGCGGCGGCAATGGGAGCTCAAAACCTGAAAATCTACACCGACTCATTGCTCGTCGTTAACTAGATTGCCAGTGAGTACTAGGCCAAGGAAGAAAGAATGATCGCCTACTTACGGAAGGCCCGGGAACTCATAAGAAAATTCCCCAAGTGCGACATCAACCTAATCCCTATGTCAGAAAACTTCAAAGCTGACACACTAGCAAGGCTAGCGACAACGACCGAGGATGACATCCTTAGGTCAATCCCGGTCGAGTTCCTTGCCAAACCAAGCATTGGCAGGACCGATCCAGACACAATCTTTCTAGTGAACCCAGTCCCAAGCTGGATGGACCCAATAGTCGACTACCTTTAGGAGGGTAAGCTGCCTGACCACCCCAGACACCGCTAGCAGGTCTTAAGGGGTGGTAGCAGGAATAGTGGTAGGGTCAGTGTCCGTGCTCGCCCGACTAGCAGAGGACGAAGAGGCAGTAGCCCCCTTCTTCTTTGGAATCGGCCTTTGCTTCTTTTTGGCCACCTGAGTCATAGAAAGGGCTTTGCGCTTTAAGCGGTTCTGATCAGGCATTTCTACACAGCAAAAGGAATGAAATAAATTCGACTATTTCCTAAGAGTATACTTGAAATGGACAAGGTGAGACCCTGATTTGAAAAGCAGGTCGGGCGTAATCAACCTCTTCCAAGACCTCAACTTGGCGTTTACCGACCTTGCCCCAGCTATCCGAGCACGCTTTGCCTCGCCCACTCTAGCGGGGTACTTGGGCATAACTGCCAAAAAATGGTCACAATCAGAGATAAAACAGAGGGGGAGAAAGAAAAATAAGTTAAGGAAAATGCAGTTCGGATATACCGACCTGGTTTAGCGAAGCGTGTTGGGACTCGAGCACGCAACCCGGGAACTCCTGAAGCCTCCCAATCTCTCGACGCCCAGAACCACTTACTCTTCTAGTTCTTATTCGAGGTCGAGGCGTCTGTGATTATGGCCTTGCCAATCCTCAGCTAAGCAGAAAAATAATACCAGCCCTCATGGTGAGGGTTGGACTTCACGTGGTACAAGTGGAGAAACTCACTCACGGTCAGCTCGAGTTGGTCAAGCTCGGACCAGAGAATGAATGACCCCACCAATGCCCTCTACGCATTTGGGATTATCTGCCCAGGGGCTAACTCCAGGTGCAAGAGGACTTTCCTCACCATACGTTGGAGAGGAAGCCTCAAGCCGCACTAGAGGGCGACCGGGATCAAGCCGCACTAGAGGGTGACCAGGAATATGGCCACCTCGCCGTCCCAGGGCTCATTTGAAAACTCGCCAAGTACGGGAGCTCAGAGTACTAAATAGTCTAGAATGTGATCCCCCGACCTGATCTGTACCAGGTTGGCCTTCGTCGACTCGATTGACCCCTTTTCTTCCGCCTCTGACGAGGATCCACTGGCCTCCTCCGTGGCCGGGACAACCCATTCAACGTCCTCTAGTTGCTCGGCCGAGGACCGGGTAGCCATCCTCGACTCGCGAGACACTTGGAAGTCCCTGTCACTCATAATCATCAGCGGTGAGGGTGGGTTCGACATAGGGGGAAGATCATCTGACCCACCATCACGCTGGGACGATTCCCCCCGCTAGTCCGATGATCTCGACATTCCCCTTTTAAGCGGATAGCCACCGGAAGCCGGAACTCGGAAGAAAAAGAAAAATGAAAAGGGGAGGAGGAGGACAAGAACAAAGCTCACTGGAGAAGAAGAGGTTGGAAGTCGCCGGAAATCGCCCTAGTCTGAGGAGAGCAAAGAGATGACAGAGCAAATAGCTTGAAATGGTGCTAGGGTACCCCCTTTTATAGGCGGCTTGACTGCGCAACATTTAATCTCCGCACTCATTACGCAACCAAATCGGTGCCTCAATAAACACGCTCGAACATGTGGAGCTTTCCACTTGCTGATTGCTCTATCTCTCCAGAAGATGCCACACGAGCCCTCTGCGCGATCTCGGAAGCAGGGGGGCTTATTAACGACAAGCAAGGGGGCTTACCGTTGTGGGTAAAAATGGACTGGCCAATGAGATGAGGTAAGGTCAGACATCTGTGCGAATTGCAAAATTACTCAACGGCAGTTATGATGAAGATCCCAGCTTGAGCAGGAAGGGAGCTCGAGCTCGGCCATGGTAAAAACCTTGGCCCCGTCCCCGACCTGAGCAGGGAAGCAACTCGGCCTCAGTAGTTTAGGGCAAGTTGGTGGATCGGTCGTCCACTTAGCACCATGACCATGATTCACCAAAGAATCTACGTCGGCAAGCCAACCTCCGGAGCAGCCGTATAGGTCACCTAAGATTCTCCACCTCGGCTACTTACCATACGCCTCCTCTACTTCCGACCCGACCCTAACCGACTCTACCCAAAATCCCAGTCAGGGGTTTCTAAAGTCGATTATAACATGGATCTCCCCGAGATCTCAGCCGAAGGACTCAGAAGATATCCGTGGTATCCTTGGAAACAAATCTTGCTTGGGATCCAAATCTTACTACAATATGCTCTTACTAAACAGGGAATATCCCTCTACGCTATCGCCTCTCCTCACCTATAAATAAGAGCACCCCCAATGGTGAAAGGTACTCACAATCTTAAGCCTAAAGCCCTATTCACGAGCAGACCCAGATTCCCTACCTGACTTAGGCATCGGAGGGTCCCCTGCTGTAGTCAGGGTCTTCTTTGTCCGCTCCTTGTGCAGGTATCCGAAAGGTCCAGGGAAGGCTACCCATATTTCTGCATCAACAATGCACATGATCATTTCATATGATATAACACTACCCATGCAGGGTCTATAACAATTAACATTCATCATTTCATATATAAATTGCAATATGAGTTCATATATAAAACTATATTGCATACACAATGTATGCATTGGGGTGATGCACATGATCCTATCCCTAGTGTACCACATATTAGAGGAAGTACTGTACTGTGTACCTGTTCCTGCACCAGGTGCCAAAGTGACACAAGATCTATGTAACCATGCATTGATCATTGTCACATTGGCATGTGTGCAGTGTGTTGCAGCACCATCCAGGGAAACAATTCTGTTCCAGGTCAAAATCAACTAATATTACTCATATCATCATATCTTGTCCCCATGACACTCACACTGTAAAGGTAATATGAGTATCGTTCTCTCTATTCAAGTGCTTGAAGTCTGTGCTAGATGGATTGGAGAAGTTGAGACATGATTTTGTGGCAAGGCTCGGAAGATTAAAAAGAATTTTCATCTTCTTAGTTGGAAAGAGGTTTGCAAGTTGATTGTGGAGGTGAAGCAGTTATTAAAGATCTTGAAACTATGAATATGGCTCTTATTTGGGAATGGCTTTGGAAGCTTGGATTCGAGGAAGGAAGGTTATGGAGGGAAATAGTAGTGACAAAATACGGGTTATCCAACAATGGCCGAAGGGTGGAAAGCTTGTCCTTATACCAGGCTTCTGGATTATGGAAGGCAGCGGCGTCGTTAATTGAACATTGGTTCCACAAATGTGTTTTCTTTTCCTAGATTAACTCATATCGCTCAGAGATATTTTGGTGAAGGATTCATATTCGATTTGTAGTAGTGCTATGGTCTCCCCCTTGTAGGAGGAATTTTCTTAGATGAAGAGATTGCGGAACCTCTTAGCCTGTTGAAGGACAAAACCCCCATAGTTCAGGATGCAAACTCTTTGATTTGGCATGTACACAACTCAATTTGGTTCTCGATTAGATCTTTTTATCCTTTGATGCTTGGTGCATCTCTTGTAATCAACTGATGTAGGACGTGGCACAGATACATTCCTAGCATGGTTGGACCAAAAGAAGGTGAACCATAACTTAGCCATAACTTTTGATCCGAGTATCGTTACAGGAGACACAACCTATCAATTTTTACTGTAACGGGCCATCTGGGGTGAGCCGACCTAGAAGGTGGGTCGCTTCTGTCCGTTTTGCAAGAAAACGTGCGTTTTTAGCTCAAAAATGGAATTTTAGGAAAAACTACTATTTTTAGTAATTTCGATTTTTGTAGTTTTTCCTTATTTTTGGAGTTTTAGATTTTCTTCCTTTTTTAGAAATAACTTGTAATCATGCTAGGACTCTTCTAGCAAAAGTTTATTTAGAATTTTTATTTAAAAAAATTGAGCTTTAGAAGAGTTTTATTAGAATTACGACTTTTATTAAAGTTAGAATTTTGCTATTTTTGGTAAATACGAATTTTGATTTTTTTTTTCTTTATTAATGGTGTAATTGGGACACATACACATTAAACAATTATTGATTAATAAAATTCCGAATTTCCTTTCTTTTTTTTTCCCTTGTGGATTCAAGGCTTCAATCAATTGAGGGAGACAGTAATCTTTCTCAATATCTCTTCACGCTCTTCCCTGCATCATCAGTCCATCATGTATCATCGTTGGTTTTATGGTAGTGCTCGAGTGGTGGCGTTTGGGTAGTTAGTGGGTAATAAGAGAGTGCTTGATATTGATAATTTGCAAAGAAGATCTTTTATTCTGCCTTTCTAATCTGTACATAAGAGGCGGAATTAGTGGACCACCTTTTTATTCATTGCTCCTTTGTTCGTAAGGTTTGGGATCTTTTTTGGGAATGTTCCATATCACCTAGTTGATGCCTAGATCGGCCGCGGAGCTTATGTGGGCCTGGCATCAAGGGAGAGTCCTTGTGTGTATAGAATTGCGGAAAGGGGAAAGTAGGTAAAGTGATGTGAACGATGTTCATTTTGGGGGTTTTTCAGGTTATTTGGGGGGAACTGTAATATAAGGGCCTTTCAGAATAAAAGTTCTTTGGTTCCAGAGGTTATCAGGCAGATTAAGTGGAATTCGGCGGGTTGCGCTTCTTTTGTTAAAGAAGTTAAATCTGTGCATCTTTTCTCTTTCTTTGAGTTGTAGTTAGATTGTATTCTTTTGCGCACCTAATGTGTTTCTTTAAAAATTGCTTTTATCTAAAAAAGAAGAAAAAAGAAAAAATAAAACTTACATCACCTTCCTCCAATTTCTTGTAAAGAGGCATTCTTTATGATAAGCATGTGGCTAGTTGTCATCTTCGCCACATTTCGTGATTTTTTTCCCTTGAGAAGCAACACAAATTATATTAAAGAAGTGTTGAGATAGCACAACTACAAACCAAGTTGAAACAAAAACACCTTAAAAGAGCAAGGAACTATCTTTCAACCCCTCTGTACATTTGGCCCATTCTACTAAAAACAATGAAGCTCTACTATAAACTACTTCTTTTGAACCGATCTTATTTCGAAAGCATCTTCCATTCCTCTCTCTCCAACTAGCCCACAAGCCAGCCAAAAGGCCAAGTCTCCAAAAACCCAAAGCCTGCTTATTCAAAACCACCCAATGCCATGTCATTAAAAGGTCACCCATTGATATTAGCACGACCCAATCCATGTTGAATCTTCTTCAAATTCCACTCCACACCTTCTCATAAAGGGGCAATGGATAAAAAGATGATTCACCGACTCCACACTCGCCATGCGCATGGTACAAACATTTGGGATTACCATTGACTACTTTTGCATATTATCTACCATTAGGACCTTCTTGTTACCCCCCATATAAAAAAAAGGACCTTCTCCTTACCAACCAACCAACCAAAGCAACAATTTTCAAGGAAGCCTCATAAGTCCAAACATATTTGGCCTTTTTCTCATTGCCCTTTAAAGATAAGGACAGCATAAAGGACTAGAACATACCAGAGTTATCCCTCTGCCAAATCAATTTGTCAATCTTCCCCTCAATCAACCAATGTAATTAACATAATTGAAAACCATTTAGTTATGTCACAAGCTGCTCCACCTCATCATCAAGAAGAGCTCTTCAGCAAGGAGGAAACCAAATGACCTTACCCTTGATATGAGAAAAACATCGCATCATCTTGATAATAGTCCTTGGCGAGAGGTGAGCTGAACGCGGGAACTCCTGTAAGTAGCAATCACCAACCAAAGAGTCTTCCCAAAATTGGATTTTCTCACCATTACCAAGAGAGAAATTGATGTTCTCCAAGAACTTTGCATCGTTAGAGAGCATCCCTTTCTAAATAGATGAAGCTTTATATGTAGAGGAAGATCTAGTGAACCATCCGCCATCTCGGTGACTGTACTTGTTCACCATGACCTCCCTCCATAATGCTTCCTCCTTAACTCCAAATCTCCAAAGCCACTTTCCAAGAACTAAATTCATCAACTTAAGATCGCTAATGTCTGTCCCTCATCTTCAAACGGCCTACACACTTTCCCCCAATTTACAAACATGTCATTACTCTCTCTCTCTCTCTCTCTCTCTCTCTCTCTCTCCTCTCTCTCTCTCTCTCTCTCTCTCTCTCTCCCCTAAATGATTGAGCCCTAAATAGTGACGTGAAATAAATTGGGAGATTGCACAACGCAACTTTAATGAGGGTAGTACAGTCGCCGAGAGAAGTCTCACCCTTCCACCTGGCCAATTTCCTTTCAAACGTCTCAATCATCGTCCCATAATGAATAGCCAACTTTCCGATACAAAGGGGAAAACCGAGGTACTTGGATGGGAAAGATCTCGTCACACCCTCACCAACTACTTTGCTTTAGATAGCCGAATATCTAGCATATCACTTTTGGCGATATCAACTTCTAAACTTGATACCACTTCAAAGGATATGATATGACCATTCTTATCTTGTTAACCTTTTCAACTTCGGTATCACAAAATAAAGTTGTGTCATCGGCAAACTAAAGATGGCTTATCGGAGCAAATTGATTTCCAACACTGAACCCACTATACAAGCTTGTTTCCTGCCTGTGAACCAATGTCCTACTCGATGCTTCTGCAATCACAATAAAAAGGAAGAAAGTGGGTCTCCTTGCCTAATACCTCTCGAACTATGAAAGAAACCTTTTGGGGATCCATTAACGAGCACCAAGAATCTAGCTAAGGTTACACACTCCATTATCCATTGCCTCCACTTATTACCACACTTGACCCAGCTTAGCATATTAGTATAAAAAGCCCCAATCGTGATCATAAGTCTTCTCAATATCTAACTTATACACAATACATTTCATCTCACTTTTGTGCTTTAGGTTGATACATTTGTGAACGAGCAATGCATTATCTGGCGGCCCATCACAAAAGCTAGCACTTCGTCAAGAATTTTATAAGGCCCACAAATAAGACTAATAGTTTTGAAGTCCCCCAATAAGTCTACACTTGACACTTAGGGATGAAGCTATAAACAAAGTCCCCGATCTATTGAAAGCCTCCCGTCTTTCAGAAAATTCAGCCAAGAAGCTCATCACATCCCCTTTCACAAGATTTCAAGAATCCGGAAAGAATGCCATCGGGAAGCCGTCCAAACTTCTCTACCCATCGAAAACATAGCCATCTTGACTCATTCCTCTGAAAAAGGAGCCCTAAGGATGCGGCCTCATCAGACGATAACAAAGATAGATTGTCAAGTTTAGGCCTTCTCCAATCTTTAACTAATAATGGATTCTTGTAGAAATGAACCACTTCCTCGCAAACTTTATCATTTTCTTTAAGCCTTTTTCCTTGCACAACTACCCCACTCATCTTGTTACACCTAATCCTCACACTTGCAATACTATGGAAGTGTTGCAAAAAAACACCCGCACACGATCGATGTAGGACAAGCCAAACCACAAAAAGAAAATGGTCAGACAAAAAGTCAAAGGGCCAAAAAAAAAAAAAAAAAACAAGAGGCAAGAGGCAAAGAGATTCACGTGGTTCGGCAATATGCTTACATCTACAATGCAACAACATAACTTTCTTCTTCACTAAAACAAGAGAATAAAAATACAAGACTTACCTCTTTCCCACTCTTCCTCTATACAAGAACGCTCCCACCAAAGAATACTTAGAAGATGGATGAATTGAATACCTCTCTTCCTTACTCCACTTTACATGGATCACAAAAAAAAAAGAGCAAGTTGTGAAACCTAAGAGGACCAGGCTTCACCACAACATAAGATATGTATTTACATACGTATGTAGAAGAGCAAGGAGAGAAACATCTCCTTACGGAAGACATCTTAACATGTAAAGATGCATGTTACCATCTTAACATTTATTACTCAACCTGAACGTTTTATTGAAGAAAAGAATAAGAACGTAGTTTGTTGGCCGGACAAATCATTTTACAATTTAAGGTAAGTGCCAAAGTGTTAGTACAAGTGATTTGATTCCTTTAATGGGAACTTAGAATTTCAGAGGTGTGAGGTAGACAATTGTGTATATGTTTGCAGCTATGACAATGTTGGCTTTATTATTATTTTTTTATTGTATGTGGATGGCATGCTGGTTGTAAGTACTAATAGAGATATCATTGCAACATTAATAGCTCGTTTGGCTAGGGAATTCGATGTGAAGGATTTTGTGCCGTTAATCAGATTCATGGGATGACCATATTTAGAGAGGAAGAATAGGAAAATCTGGATTACCCGTAAGGATTATGTTGAAAGAGCTTTGTGTTGTTTCAACATGTAAAATTCTAACCTAGTTAATACTCTGTTCCCTGTTAGTTGCAAGTTGTCTTCATATCAATGTCTTAGCACAAAAGCGGAGAAGACAGATGTTTCAAATGCCATATTCGTCGGCAGGGAGCCTTATGTTTGCTGTAGTGTGCACTAGACCAGATATTGCACAGGCAGTGAGAGTAGTCAACAATCGTTGGACTATTATGAATTGGATCTTTCTTCACTTGAAGGGTACTTCTAAGGTAGTAATTTGTTATAGTGACCAATTGGTAAGGTTCATGGATGAAGATTATGCAAGATATCGTGATAAAAGATCTACCACAGGTTATGTTTTCTCTTTATCCGATGTGATTAGTTGGATGTCAAGATTGTGGTTGGTAGTGGCCTTGTCTATTATAGAAGTAGAGTATATGGCAACTGCACAAGCATGTAAGGAAGGTATTTGGTTGAAGAAGTTGTTAGAAGAATTGATGGTGATTCATTGTGATAGTCAGAGTGCATTATACTTGGCTAAGAAGCCAATATTTCATGTGTGGACTAAGCACGTCGATGTTCAGTATCACTTTGTTCGCAATGTGGTGGAAGATGGACAAATCTCATCACAAAAGGTTAATACCAACGACAATGTAGTGGACATATACCAATAAAACCTATGGCAAGGGAGATTTTTTTGGTGCAGGGGCTTGTTGTTACCTAGTGTTTGGTGACATGTGGGTAGTTGTCAGTTTGAGAGTTTTTTACACTATCAGAGAAGCTACTCTTCAAATAGGAGAAAGTTAAGGTGGTTACGTGCGTCACTATGTGTCTCTACTAGTGAAAACGTATCCCATAAGGAGACGTTTATCTCATTGCTCTTCCGTGTACTTACGTACATACGTACGTATATTATGGTGAAGCCTAATTCTCTTATGTTTCAATACTTGTTCTTTTTTTTGGTGATCCATATAAAGGTGGAGCATAGATAGACGGTATTCCGTTCATTCATCTTTTAGGTATTCCTTGGTGTGAGTTCTCCTACATTGGAAGAGTAGGAGAGATGTAAGTCTTGTATTTTTGTTCTCTTATTTTAGTGAAGAAGAAAGCTCTGTGTTTCGGCTCTGTGCACATAGGCATATTGCCGAATCACGTAAATCTTTGTGTCTCTTGTCTTTTTCTTTTTTTTTGGTCATTTTGCTTCTTGTTTGACCCTTTTTTTTTTTTGTGGTTTGTCTTATCCTACATCGATTGTGTGCAGATGTTTTTCCGTAATAATTGATATCAAAGACAAAGGTTGAGAAGTCTTTTAACACAAGATTAGTGTTGCCATTTATGTTTTAGACGGTTGAATCAAATACTACCAAATCCGAGGTGCCAAAGTTCGATGGATCCATTTACACATTGTGGAAACTGAAGATGAACGCTGTGTTGGTGGAGGAAGGCCTTGCAATTACGATAGAAGGAAAATAAAAAAAGCCCATAGAGATGAAAGACAAGGTATTTGGGGAGAAAAATTAATTGTTATGGCGGATCTTCTTTTTAAACTAGATTATTTGTTATTGTTCAACATGTCCGTTCAAACCACTACAAAAGGTTTGTATGACAAACTGTGAAACTTGCATGAAGGAAGGGTTCTCTTTGCAAGAATACTTGAATGGATTTAATACCCTGATTAATAGATTGGCAATGATCGATTTAAACATTGAAGATGAAGAAAAGATTGCACTTCTGCTTTAATCAATGCCAGATTCCTAGGATAGTTTGATTATGAATCTTAGCAATGATTCATATCTCAATACATATTTGACTATGTCCATGTTGCTTACCGAAGATTTCTGCAAAAAAAACATGAGGGATTTGTTGGTGATCCTATGATGGTTGGAGGAAGATCTACTGAGAAAGGTACCAATATGAGATATCAGATGAGGTCCAAATCGAAAGGGCATAAAATCAGAGTGTTGGAATTGTGGAAAAAATGGTCACTTCCGCAAAAATTGTAAACTCATGAAAGCAAATTAGGAGAATTGCAAACTTGATTTGTAAGATCAAGTATTGGATTCAAATGGTTCCCAAAGAAACATAGTTAGAAAAGGCAATTCATGCAAGAACAAGGAAGCGTTGTTGACAATAATTCCAGAAGAGTATCCGAGCCATCAATTGATTTTAGATTCGGACATTTTGTTCCATATGACTCCATACATGAATTGTTTCTACACATATCAATCATGTGATGAAATTGTGGGGAATTAGAAATGTCAAAATTATTGTTTGATGGTATCACACATACAATTTCTAGTGTGCGACACATACCAAACCTATGAAAGAGGATTCTGTCATTGAAAAAGTTTGATAAAGATGGCTACAAATATTGTGGTGAAAAGGGTTGATTGGAGATTGTAAAAGGGGTGATGGTAGTTGCGAAGGGATAGTTAATGGGCAATTTATATTGTTTGATTGGAGATACTGTGGTTTTGCATTGCCTGCATCGATCATGTGCAAGTGTTTTTCCACAACAAAAAGAACTATGTTTTTGTCTCCCTCTTTAAGTCATGTAGCTCTTGATCATTGCTTCCATTTACTCTCTTCTTCTTTCAAATGGCATGAATAATTTTGTGCCAATTTCTTCCGGAGAGATAACTCCTCCTAAGGGTTACCACTTCTGCCTTCAAATCATGATCATGGATGCTACCCAAAATGTTTTAAATTTCTCCTTTTTCCAAAAACGTCCCTCTTCCAGATTTTTTCCTTCATGAATCTCAACTTCTTGCCCAACTGGAATCCTACAATGGCCTTGATATTAAGAGATGCCCATCAATCTTCTACAATAGTAGAAAACCTTTACCTCTAGCCACATCAAATCAAACCTTAAATGCTTAGGCCCTGATTCCTCCTCATTTACTTCCAACAATATTGGGTAGTGATCAGACAAGTTTCAGCAGCCCACATAAATGAACAAGGGTACACTGTCCGAAAGTAAAAATTTCTCAATTCTTGACACCGCCGCCCTACTTGGCCATTCGACCATGTGAATTTCCCTCCTTCCACAGGCAAATCAACCAGCTCATCAGCAGTCATCCAGTTGGAAAAACTACGAAGACTGCGGTTGATTCTGCCCATCAGAGCTTCTCAAAAGAAAACCTAATAACATTAAAATCACCACTAACGCACCAGGTACAATCGACTCTAGCCTGGGCTCCGTTTAACTCTAACCAGAACTCCTCCCTCTTTGCTGCAACATTTGGCCCATGAACTGCTGTGAATACCCACAGAACCAAGAGGGAAAAATTCCCTCCCCACATTTGGCCCATGAACAAGCTCTCTTTTTTCTCTTTTCATGAAAGAAAGACTTGCAATGAATTATGCTTTATAGCAATCAATGGTCTCATCGCCACCGTTACAGGTTTCCATGCATTCCTTCTCAAAACAAGGACCTGGTTGGGCGTCAGGATACTCCTCTTTAATGTCCTTTGTTTCTATGGGTTAACATACTTGTGGACCTAGATCTTATGTACCCATGAAACCTTGTTCTGCATGGGTTTTGTCACATTACTCATATTGTGGGCTTAGGAAAGCTCTTGTTTTCTTCTTTCACAAATTTTCTATAGTATCAAAATACTCGTACTTTCAGATATAATTTTAACAAGTATTTGGCAAAATGATGCAAAAACCCATCACTGGGGTTACACAATTCTCTGTATTGCATTCATGGTACTGAGTGGAATCTATGATATGACAATCTTCTAAACGTTCTGCTTTTTTAACAAAGCCTGAAAGCTCTACCAAAGCTTATATTGATATGTTAGTCTTGCAAGCATGGATCCCATGTAAATGCAAGATCTCATCAACTTTCCGAGTCCGAACTAAATCTTGTTTTCCAGCCATTTGTTATCCAGGCAAATCGATTTCTGAAAGAAAAACCAAAAAAAAAAAACTTAAGAGAGCAGATGGTGCATTCTCACAAAATTTACCTGTAAGAGCATTGACGTGATGTTCTGTAATGTTTGGTGCAGCATCGGAGCCTATTCTAGTAGATTCTTCGATGGGGGGTGTTAAACATAAATATTCTGAGTTGTTAAGCTCTATTTCGATATGTCTTTCCAGGCCTGTGGATTATGTGGCAAGAGCATCCCATGCATCAGGATCTAGGCTCTCATGATGTGATTTTTTTTTTTTTTGGAATTAATAAAATTGTCTATTCTATTAAAAAAAAATATTCCACACTGGTTGGATGATCTCAACTGCCAATTGAAGAAGAAAATAGGTCCAACCATAGTTAATGGGCAGAAGTCCTTCAAATCTATGGCTAGACTAATCTGACCAGTGTTTTGTTTTTTCTATGGTCCGCCCGTCTGATGAATAGTTCCGCATGTTTGTAGATAGGTGGTTGATAATTAAAACTTGTGTGTTTAAGACTTCATCCTTCTGTATATTCTTTTTTTCTTTCTTTTGTGTGTTTTTATTTTAACAGGAATGATGCAATCCCACCTGCAGATGCCGAAGGGAAGCTTCTTCAAGGTATCAACAGCTACCGGGCATCCATAAACCTGTCAGTTCTGATTGAAAACAAAAACGCCGACTGCTTAGCTGGACAAATAGCCAATCAGTTTGAGAACCAACCCTGCACCAACACCACCGGCGCCAATACCATTCCCGGGACAGAGAACCAGTTTCCCAACTTCCCGCAACTTCTAGCCCACTGTCATCTCAATGTAACCAATACGAGAGATGGAGTCATAATGCCCGCTTGCGTTCCTAACCTTAACTCGAGCCTTGTACTCTCCAACTACACGCAGTCCCAGTACTCAGAGTATCTGAACAGCAGCCAGTACACTGGAGTGGGAATTGCTGACGAAGAGGACTGGATTGTTGTTGTTCTCACCACGAATACGTCTAACGGGAATTATGCGACGGCGACAGACACGAATGCGGCTGGTTTGATTCCTAAGGTTGGTTTGCACTGTCATTTGCTTTCTTTGTTGTTGGGTTTGTTCTTGATGGCTGTGATGAGCTGAAGTGCATGTGTTTGTTGAATTTTGGTGTAGTACTTGTTCTTGATCACTGCTTTCTTATACATGTTTTGGTGAGGATCAAAAGTTTTAAATGACCATGTTGAGTGTTTTTTTTTATATAAATTTTTAAGATGGGATTTTTTCTTTTAGAGATTCATCTGGACCGTCCACTCCACTAGGCTGGAGTTGATGACAGTGCCTTTGCATACTTCCATGTGCTTTCATAGTTTCATAGCTTGATATGATTATGTAACAGGTAGGGGTGTCAATGGACTGGGTCGGCCCGTCAGGCTTACGGCCTTAGCTAGCCTCGGGCCGAGCTTGGGCTGAAGGATAAGGCCTGAGGGCTGAGTAAATCTTTTGCCCCCCAGGCAATCCTCACCCTCCAGTCTGTTTCCGTTCGTTTGGTCCACCTGAATAAATCTTTTGGTCCCAGGCGTGTGTTTTGGTATGGTATCTAATGGTTGGAGTGGATTTATATAACAATCACCCGTGGGCCTGTAGATATCAAGGGTGGATGTCTCTAGGCCAACCCTTTTTACTTGGTGTGGCCCACTTGAATTACGGGTCATCTTGATTTTTTGTCCATTGACATAAAGTAGGATTATACATGTAATAACTGGAGCAGATCTCGCATATACGTCAAGGTGGGCCCACAAAAACATAAAAGTGTGTCCGAGGAGAGTTATTTCAAGCACACACTTCACAAGTGTGATTGATATTCTATTATTATTGGGAAATCTGGTCATGGCTTGTGTGGGCTCCACCTTAATGTTGATGGTGACCTGAAATCCACTCAGACCATCAGATGCCCATGGCTCAAAAATCAGCCTCATCTGTAATTAAGTGGGCCACACAAATGGAAATAGCATACATAACAATGTTTACCCTCAAAACTCTCTTGGTGTGGTCCACCTGAATAACGGATGGGCCTGATTTTTGGGCTCTATGCTTATATATTGGTGTGGCATTTAATGGATTGGATTTAATATAATTGTCAAGAGTGGACATCTTTTGCAACTATTTCCTTTGGTGGGGTGCACCTGGATCACAGATCAAAATGTTTTTTTCGCTGAGCCCGGCCCGGCCCTAACTGTCTGGGCCAAATCTAGACCGTCCATTCAATCCAGCTAAGTTCTCACAGGTCACCTACTAGAAATTACACTGGCCGGGAGGATTTTAACCATCTGAGCAAATCTTACAAAATGTGCAATCAGGATCATTTGGGCAATTTGAATCATGCATGTGGTGGGCCCTAGGCTTGGATTGCTTATGGCTCCAGGAATCACTTCAATCACATGATCCTGACCATCTTATCTCTGGCCAGGAGAATGGATGGCCATGGACAAGTAGGTCAGCATTTAGATGGACAGGATTGTCCAAGCGCTGGTTGTCACATGATAGACCATGATCAGGTTGCCCAGCCATAGAGAAACTAACTCAGAAGTGCTTCAGTCCTCCCACGGCATTTGGACGCCATGTAGAGTCCAACTGACCCATCTGGACGGCCCATTTGTTGCCGCCCTCTAATCAATGGCCCACCAAAAGCTTCCAGTCCAGGGAGCCCACCGTGATGTATATGTCTTATATCCATGCTGTTTAGCCAGCCTATTTTAAGAGGGGCATGAGACAAAAAATGAAGCAGACCTAAATCTCAGGTGGACCCACCACAGAAAACAGTGGTGATTGACCATTTAAAACTTTGTGGGTCACAAAAGTTTCGGATCGATCTGATTTTTTGTGGTCACTTCATTCAGGTGTATGTGATCTTATCAACTGGTTGGATGGTAAATAAAAATCCTAGTGGGCCGTAATAAGCTTTTAAGGGTGGGTGTTCAATCGCCACCGTTTCCTGTGGTGTGGCCCACTTGAGATTTG
Source organism: Magnolia officinalis (assembly GCA_021015155.1). NCBI lineage: Eukaryota > Viridiplantae > Streptophyta > Magnoliopsida > Magnoliales > Magnoliaceae > Magnolia > Magnolia officinalis. Next base: position 53,022,839 of record JAJHSJ010000013.1, on the reverse strand, counting down.
GATCTGCTGCATTTTTGGACTCATGCCCTAAAATGAGCTGGCGAAATGGATGAACGGCATGGATAGAAGACAAACATCACGGTGGGGCTCCACAGTAAGGGATCCACTGAAGCTGCGTTGGTATTGCACTCCACTATGTAGGGACCATGTCCCAAAAGTCTCCTGGATAGTTCAATCATAACCTTCCAATTTGAGGCCGGCAAGTAGACGGCAGAGGAGAGAGAATGAATCAACGGTCCACATTGAACCGAGGAAAGAGCAAGATTGTAGAAGCGGGGGCGTACTGTACGGTACATTTACTAGACTATTAGCCAGTTGGGTACCACCGTGGATGGACCATGCACGATAAAGAGAAAATCTCCATGGGCCAATCACAGGATTTTGATTTGTGGGCCCTACGATATCACGATTGGGCCAATCATAAGCTTTCGATTTGTGGGCCTACGGTACGTGTACTGTCGAGTGGACGTCAGCAGTCCATATTCAACTGAAGGAAGGCAAGAGTATGCTAGTGGGGTCCACGGTTCGCCGATCCAGACCATTAGTTTGCTGCGGGCAGTCCTCGATGGACCATGCACCAAAAATATCCTTGATCAGCTGATCCTACGGTTTCAATTTATGGAGAAGATATACGTCAATGGTCTACGTTCAACTGAGGAAAGGACAAGATTTCTCGAGTGGGGCGAACGCACGGTTCAGCTATCCTTGGTGGCCCAACCTTTAAATCCTTCGGCTGAAAGTGGACGGTTGAGAAGAGAAATGATAAGCATGGCAGGGCCCAAAACCAATTATCTGAATGCACTTGCATATCATGGACCCGAGGACTCTTGCTACGCAAACACGGGCGAGGTGGGTGGAACCCCTGTGGGGCTCACGGTGATATACGTGACTAAAATCCTAAAAAATTGAAGCAGACTCAAATCTTAGGTAGATCACACCATAGAAAACAGTCGTGATTGAATCCCCCAATAAAAACTTCATGAATTCTACCGGAATATTTATTTGCCATCCAACCCATTGATAATGTTATAAAGATATAAATGAAGAGACTATACAAATATCATCTTGATACAAAGCTTTTGTGACCCATAAAACGTTTTTAATATTCAATTACCATTATTTCCTGTACTATGGTCCATCTGAGATTTGGATCTATTTCATATTATTATTATTATTATTTATCATGCCTTAAAACTAGCTTTCAATGCGGATGTATGGTGTGAATGTAGTAACATACATCATACATCATAGTGAGCCCCATTGTAAGGGATCCCACCCATCCCCATGGGGCAGGTCTCAATAGAGCTGTACACAAGTCGAGCCGAGCCGAGTATTGCCCAGCTTATGCTCGGCTCGCACTGCCCGATAGGGGTGCACACGGGTCGGTTTGGTCCGGTTTTGGGGTGAAACCGGAACCGAACCGTTTCTAACGATTCTAGGATATTCTGAACCGGAACCGGACTGTTGGCACCCTAGAACCGAACTGCAACTGAACCGTTAAAACCGGTTCGGTTCCACGGTTCTGGGGTTTTTATAATCCAGCCCAATTGCATGTTTAATTTTATTATCTAGCCCATGTCCATTCATGTTGTGGTCCATTTGATGAATGGTTTAGATATTGTATAAGGTGTGCAAAAATATATTTATGAAAATAATTAAATGGTGCATTATAAACTATAAATCATGAGTCAAATATGAAAACAATCAAAGGGTTCTTGGTTCGGTTCCAAGTTCGGTTTCACGGTTCGGTTCTACGGATCGGATCCATGGTTTGCTTCTACGGATCGGTTCACGGTTCGGTTCGGTTCTACATACCCCCAAACCGAGAACTGAACCGATGTAACCAGTTCTTTGATTTTTGGAACCAGAACCGGTGCACTCTAGAACCGGACCAAACCGGACTATTTGGTCAGTTCTGGTCCGGTTCCACGGTTCTACCGGTTCAATGTGCACCCCTACTACCCGAGTCCTACTCGTACTCGGCTTTGCTCGGGCATTGAGTATTGATTCCCTGCTCATGCTCTACTCGTCCAAGTACGAGCAGAAATCGAGCCGAGTTGAGTCTGAGTCCGAATTTGAGCTCAATTCGAGCAACAAATTTGACATATATTAACAATTTTAACATATATTAGCTATATTAACATATATTAACATATTAACAATTTCTGACATATATTAACATATTAACAATTTCTATATTAACATATATTAGCTATATTAGTATATATTAACATATATTAGCTATATTAACATATATTAACAATTTCTGATATATATTAGCAATATATGATATCAATTTTTGAAATATATTAACAATTTATACAAAAAAAACTAATAATAATAAGTCAACACCACACAGTACGAGTCGAGTACTGAGTCGAGTATTGAGTCGAGTACCGAGTCAAGTATTGCCCAGCTCGTACTCTACACGTAATCAAAACGAGTATCAAACTCATGCTCGTGCTAGGCTCAAACTCATACCGCAAACTCATGCCGAGTCGAGTCGAGTGAGTAACCAAGCTTACTCTGCTCGTGTACAGCTCTAGGCCTCAACCCATATTTTGAACTGTTTTGTGTTATTTAAAATTCTGAATTTTAAAGCCTGAGCCCAGCCCAGCCCATTGACACACCTACCCGTAGGGCCCACCATGATGTATGGAATGTTTTTCCATATCATTTTAGGGCATTATATGAAAAACTGAAGCAGATCCAATTATCAAGTGGACTATACTATAGGAAACACGGATGGACGGCATGGATACAGAATACATATGTCAAGGTGGGGCCCACCCCACAATAAAGGCCGTACCCAGGGTCTCAATTCATCGGATCCCCTCCCAAAAAGGAGATGATTTTACCTAATATATGCTCATTGTATGTTACAAAATCAAAATCGGCCAACCTTCTATTTCTCCGCTGTTCTTTCGCTTCCAAGGTGTGACATAGTTTCATGCCTAAGTTCAATGTTTGTTGGGGCATGCTGGAGTAAGTGGGTAAGTTGTTTTGGCATGGGACGGTGTTGAGTTGGGAAAGGAGGCGAAGGCTCCGTGGTGGCCATGTTCGTTGGCAGATATGTAGGTGATTTTGGAGGAAAGGAATGGAAAATACTTTGAAAATATAAACCATAATTCCTGTTGTGCGGCAACAAGGGCAAGGGCAATTGGTATTATGGCTGAATGGTCTCATGTAAGGGTGGAAGTGTATATAATACAGGGGCATTTTCACACCAGGATTGAGTGGGGTTGCCTGTGGAATCCAAGGGCACACTCAGGGTGGGCGGCCCGTATGAGGTGGGTGGCTCGTGTGAAGCGAGGTGGAACCCATCTGTGTGAGGCGGGTGACTTGTGTGAAGAGGAACCCATGTGAAGGCCCACGAGGGGGGTTCGGCCGAGGTCTTAACTCATGTGATGTGAGGCTTGGACCATAAGATAAAGGTATTGATTCGCCATGCTCTATCAGTTCGAGCTTTTAGAGCAAGTGGTTAGTTGTCCTAGATCATTATAGCTAACATGTTTTTGTAATTTATGAGGTCTGTGTGTGTTTTGCTTCCTTGTACAGTTTTCGCACTTTCTTGGCGCTCTTCCAATAAAATTATGTTGCCTTTAAGGGGGAAATTTTTTTCCTTGCCAGCAAGAACTCCCAACCTGTCCACCGGGCACAACATGCATGCACCCCAATCCAGACAGCTTAAATAGCGGGCCCCTTGTGGATGGAGGTAGCAAAAAAATCTCCCTGAACTGACAACAACCATCAAGTTGGTGGCCGCCGAAGGTTAAAAAGAAAATTCACCTGTCTCAGATTCAAAGGGAAAAATCAGACAGTCAAGATCAACTTAAATGTAATTCCCAGGCTATGGTCCAAACACAAAGTGGGCCACTGTTTGGGAAGTTAGGATGAACATGAATATATGCCATGTATACATTGCATGAATTGTAGCATGAGAATGTAATCCCAGCAGCATACAATTTAGCATCCAGACCTCAGACCTTAATTTCATTCCGACAAAATCCCGACTTTTCCGGACTTCACTAAAAAGAAAGAATATGACGACAACATGACTTGGCCATCAAATCAGTTTCAATAATTTGCCGACTTGGCCACTGATAAAGAGTCTTTGAACCATGACCGTAATTCCTTAAAGACACCTAACTTTAACCTTTCGATGAATGTAAACCAACGCCACGAATGCAGTTCAAATTAAAATATATCTTCTCAAACCAGATTTTCTACACAACTTCACTCGAGACCAAGTGGATATGAAAAATGACATTATAAAAGGACAGGTTTTACATTGACAATATTCGGCTTCTCCGGCATGTGTCTTTGTAAGTTGCCATAAGATATAAATCCCACTGCAGGGTGTGTATAATTGCAAAGGTAGCTCTAGCTCCTAGTGGTCTTGACTCTTCAGTTGATGAGATAAGGATCTTCACACGATCGGTGTCCTTGGTGAATATACCTCATCAACATAACCAACCATGAAAATTCAATTAACGGCGAGTACTAGCATGTGAATGGTTGGAACTGCTGCAAAATCAGTAACATCCTCCTACCAAAAAAAAAAAAAAAAAAACAGTAGCACCTGGAAATGACTGAAGGAGCTCTCATCAGAAAGTTGATGTTTTAAAGAGTTTATGGTAGTTATACCTGTGATCGATGTATTATGGACCAGTCGATCTTAAACACCGTACCGCCTTAGAACCTTGCTCAAGGTTGGCATTACATTGTATGCTTGGTAGGATCTTCTCAATTCAATTATCGAGCCCACCTGAAGAAGGAAAAAAACAAAAAACAAAACAAGACAAAACTCAACAGGCTGTAGTTTACACTTGTTGTTTGTTTGTTACCCAGTAAACTGATTTACACGAGGCCCTCTATTAGGTTCCGATGCTTGAATGTGAACAGTGTCCTGATGCGCTAGCCCATATGAATGAAGCTCATGATTCATTGGCAAGATAGTTGATCTAATGGGCCCTATCATGGATGACAGATGCTCCAAAAATCTCCCAGATGAGAGTGAAAAACTCTGATCTCCTAGAATAGTCTAACGACGAAAAACACTAAACTATAAATATGTAGCTGAGGTTGCAAGTAAGCTTGGTTGGCTCAGGCCCTGTTCCAATCCACCCTGCTTTGGGCCTGGTTTGATCTGAGCCTCAAGGCCTGCGGGATGGATTCAGGTTTGATTTTCAGGTCTAGTAACTAATTGGGCTGGACGTAGGCCGGCAGATGCCGAAAGGCCCAGCAAGTAGGCACAACTTGCATTGACTAATTTAACATGTGGGCTGAGCATTTGGCTAGTGGGACCAATCCACCCAAACCTGAATCTTTATATCGGGAGTTGGGCTGGGCCTGAACATGCTTCACTATCTATAGCCCGCTCGTGAACCCTGAGAATTGGTGGTCATGTGTATGCAGCACCTAGATCACACCCATACCCATGCCCTAGTAACATAGCACATAGTTCATCACATCATTGATTTTTCCCATGAATGCATTTTGGTGAAGTTGGGAATAGTAAATCATGAATCTTTGAGTACATCACTAATGATAAGAAACAGATTTAGTTGTGTTGTACTCACAATGATTAGGACTGATGTAAATCCTATTGCGAATCCCTCATTGATACGGCGTAAATAATGATCAAGCAATGTCGATGAAGTGGCCAAGATACTTAACAATAGTCCACCTGCATTATTTTCACGGAACAAGAGATAAGGATGTGCACCACACGAAACTCGTAATATGTTAAACAATAGGCAGGTATAAAATAGAAGCTATATTTTTTTTCCAAACAATTTCTAAAGTGAAAGAGTACCCCAAAAACGTGTTGAAGCCTGAATCGTTGTTAGATACTCTACTGTCGCCTTTCCAGGCTTTATATTTGGAATTCGGGCGCCCATTTTGGTCATGTAATCAGCTATTTCTTTAGGTAGGTTGGCCTGCACAAGTGCAAACATGACATCTTTATGATATGTCTAACATAAAAAATATGAGTTGTCATGTTGGAATTACGATCCTAGGAATGTAAAAGACTTGCTAACCGTTTTTCCCTACAATTAATATTGAGCTGTAAAAATTCTGGAAGTTTTATTAAAACCCCAATTGCTTAAATCATCGAAGCGGTCAAACTTCAAGTATTAGCAAGCCAATTAGCCGAGAATTTTCTCACAGAACTCGGATTTCCTGATGAGTTGTATTAAAATGGCAATATTTGGGTCAATCATAAACTCAGCTCAATCTTTAGCAGAAGCCAATTTGCTCAGCAAGTTCTTCCAAGAATTGGTAGAGGTCTTGAAGAAACTGAAGTTTTCTTTTAAGGTTTCTATCTGATGAGGAATCTCATAATCTCAAAGGCTTTAGCACCGTCAACCAATAAATGCACCCATGCAACGGCACACGCTAAAAGACCCCCATTTTCCCCATTATCAGATTGCACTCCTGATATTTGCTTGTCTTTTCCATTTCTCCCTTTCATAGAACCCTAGCTCTCCTGCCACTTTCCTTCTCTTCCCATCCCTCCATCCCTTTAGGTCCATCTGACCTTTCCCCAAACCCTAGTCCCTAAATCTTAGCCATATCTGGATCTAATAGATCACCACTTATAGATCCCTATAGTTTACTATTTTTTGTTTTCTTGGTTTCTTCGTCAACACTTTTTTAAGGATTTTGTTTGGTTACCGAAGTGCACAATTCGTCTGACTTTCAAATTAATTTGACCAAGTCAACTAGCTCAAAGGGCTCAACAGTATCTGAGCAGATCCTCAGTTCTTCAGAACTGCATCATGTCTAGGGCTGTCAATGGGCCGGACCTGGGTTTCATTTTGACCTGATGTTAAACTGACGAGTATGGGCCTTTTCAAACAGCCCTACTCAAAATCCTGATTTTGGTCAGCCATAAGTGGATGGAGCTTTGGGTGCAAAGCACCAATCACAAAGAATATCGATAGTTATTGATTGAGGAATGCTGGCCCGGACCATTTACAGCCCTAAACATGTGATTATCAAAGTCTTTGCAAAAAGCAAAAAGTAGATGATTTTAATTTGGCATATAATTTGGAATATTTCTCAAAGCATCAAATGTAAAACTTATCATAGCCATATCATAATATGCTAACCAAGCATTTGTTTCTCATGAATAGAAAGCAACCACATAAGAGGATATCACAGTGAAACCAAGGTGTAATGGCAGCACGTCGAAATGCACTTAAAGTAATGGGCGCAAATAGACAACAAATATTAACAGACTAGATCAACCAAGTCTCGGGTTCAAGCCCAACTTACCACAAACATACATAATCTATCTAGACTGATAGAAAGATATATGGATGTATGTATGTAGATAGATGGATAGATAGATGTGTGTGCGTGCGCACATGTGTGGACTTACAGTCTCCTGCGAGCTGGACCCTGATGGGGCTTACGTGCGTACAAAGGGCTGTGTTGTTTGAGTGGGCCCCACTGTAATGTGTTTCCAAAATTCACTCCAACCCTTAGCTGCATAACACAGTTTAAGGCCTAGGGCTCACAAATCAGCCCCATCTGTGATTCAAGTGGGCCATACCAAAAGAAACAGTTCAGAGGGGAGTGCCCACCCTTTATTTTTTACAGGGCCCACCGTGATGTGTACGTGAAATCCACTTTGACTAGTACATGTGGCATCCCCTGTTAGGCCCAGGGCCAAAAAAATCAGGCTAACATATGGATTAAAGTGGGCCACACCAAAGGAAAAAGTTGGGAGAGATGTCTACCATTGATTTTTTATAGGGCTACCATGATGATTATGTGAAATCCACACAAACCATTAGGTGCCACACAAAAATTTAGTCATGGGACCCAAAATCAGGCCCATCCATAATTCATGTGGGCCACGCCAAGGGAAATAATCTAGAGGGTGGGCATCGCCCTGTGCCCTGTTTCCAATTGTGTGGCCCACCTGAATCACGGATGCGGTTGGATTTTGATCCCTAGGCTTAAAACTGAGTCATGCATCTGGTGGTCAAAGTGGATTTCCGAAACACATCATGGTGGGGGCACACGTGTGTGTGTGTGGGTAACTTGTTGCTTCTAATCAACCTATGTAATAGTCTACTACATTGCGCCTGTGGGAGTGTTGTGCTCTCATAATGTCTCATTGCTGGTCCCAAACCCAGATAGAGGGTTGCATCAAGTTGGCAGACAGCGTCAATCTAGTGCCATAACTTCCCAACATGAATCCAAACAATAGTTGAATGACAGAAAAGGATTCATGTAGCTGACCCCAGTTAGTTGGGATCAGGCTTAGAAGATGATGACATCACACACTAATATATAAACAGACAAGATTTAGAGATACATAGGCAGCATATGCAAAAGATACTGAATAGGATGAAATCGAAGGCCTTGGTAAACAGAGGCAATCTAGGATACAAGTGGGAAAACACCCATGCCATACGGGCAACCTTATCCACATACTCTAATAATCAGAGAATTCTCAGAGCATGACCCAATTCCCTTTATATAGAGGAGAGAACATAACATATAAGCACACACACAAATGAAGGACAGGGTTCACTCAAAGATACAAGATAAAGGCACATGCTGATAAATAAAACTAAGATGCAATGAGCTATTATTAAAGACTCACAATCGAGCGACTTCATTTCGAAGGCAAAGACCACATGATCCAGTCTAAACACTACTTTTCATTCTGGGAGAGGAAATCCTGAGATGAAACTAGAAGGCAACAGAAACAGATAAACCAGCTTCTAGTTTTCATTTCTAGAGTGGCAAGTGCTCAACACCTTGTGCTTCTTCATGGTCCCACAAGATCCAATGAAATATCAAACCCTATCATTAAAGCTGTCCCGGAAAAGTATGAATTTTCAGTGAAACTGAGGGAAATAGCGATTATGGAGTGAAATAATATGGTAGTTACTAGTAAGCTTCCTATTGGACAAGTCATTTTAGGTCAACACTTTCAAGCTTGATGGGAATTTCTTCCGAGATAATCATGCAAAAGAACTGTTGAATAGATATTGTAATCATATCATGGTTGTCAGCCTGTCTGAGGCCTGTAGATATTCCCAATGCTGTGGCTATGAAGATGACATGAAGGACCAAATGGGACAAGAATGGATTGTGAGAATTTAAAAGAAGAATCCTAATGATAGGTCTGATGCTGCTTTTATTGACATGCCCACAGACCAGTGACTATTGAAAGTGAAACCACGGCTCAGGAGGTGTCGCCATGCTCATCTGCTGATCTTTCAGGAAAATTCATTTGAACTTGCATATGTAGTTCCAAAGTGTAAGCTTGCATGTAACAATAGAGATGAGAATGAAAAAGTCAGGGAATGTCATGCTAATGGAGAACCTTGCTGCAGTTAGACAAATTCCTTTTCTGTTTCTACCTAGTGCAATAATCATAAGAATGTTTGGCATCATTATGGAGATCTTATCAGACCATGGAGTTCGAAACAAACTACAACACCCTTGAAGCCAATCAAACCATAACAGAAGTTGAGACACATCGATTAATGTCCTTTCAAATAGAAGAAAGCAGTAGAGCTCAGAAATAATTCTGTAACTTTCCTTTTATAAAAAAGAAAAAGCTTTATGGCATGGCCAAAACATAAACCAATCAAGAGATTCCATCCATTTATCTATACTCCACTGCTGAATGGATTCAACATCTGGAGAGGAAGCCAGAGGCTTCATCCTGGAGCTAGGCTTCCAACTGCCAATTAGATAAAGAATGAGGATCATCCCACCTACTAGCTACAGATATGGGCCCAGGCCTGAACCAGCCCAGTAATCAAGCACTCGGCCCAACAGTGTTTAGATAAGCCTGGCTGGGTGGACCAGCTTGTGAGACCTTTACACAGACATAACTCTGGGCCAACCTGATTGAATATCTTGCCCAACTCAGGCCTTGGTCCAGCCTTTGGACGAATAGACCACCTGACCAGACTGCACATGGACTTGCCCAGCCCAGATGCACCATGACTAAAACCAAGTTTCGAGAGAGAGGATTAGGAAAATGCATGAATAACATTGGGGGAGGAGCTTTTACGAAGCAAGAGAGAGACTGGAAAGTATCTTCGGAAGCGGATTTTTCTTTTTTGATTGTTAAAAGAGTCACATGGATGAATCTGAGAGAAGAATGGTCCGAAGGTTGGATATTCGCGACAAGCTCTACCTTCCTCCTCCACCGACATCTCAGCCAACCGGATCAAGGCATTTAGTCGAGAGCAAAGGAAAGTAGCTGCCCGACCAGATTGAATACCACCAACAGGAGGAATCATGCGACGGAGAAAGATGGACGATCATCACCAGAAAGAAAAGAAGCAAAAGAAAAGGGCATCTTCCTCCCGAATCCCCCACTATTTTTGTAGACAGATTTCGCCAAGAATGGAAGAAAAGCTTCTTAGTCTGTTTCAGCCCCATGGTATCATCACAGAGGTTGTCATTCCTCAGGACAGACGGCGCAATATCCCTGGGGGATTTGCCTTTGTTTGCATGCAAACAGAAGAGGCTCTCCTTTGAGCAACCAAGGGGGAAGGTGGACAGCAGTTCAAGGGGAGAAGAATATTAGTGCAGAGAGCTCATTTTGGTCTGAGCAGAAAAAAGGACCTGGTCTTTAAAAGGTGGTAGGAAAGCTCCAGCAAAGTTCGTTCCTCCGCGGGGGGGGGGGGGGGGGGGGGGGGGTGGTGATCGGGATCTGCTAGAGGCCAATCCCCATCATCTCCGTTCGAATCGGACGTTAGATGCAAAATATGTCAACAAATCAAGGCCAATAGATAGGGGGAAATCGAAGTCAGTGTGGATCCCCAAATCGTACTTAAAGAGTCCACAACTAGCGAGAAGAGTCCTCTAGTGCTGGTGCATTGCTCTAGTTATAACCTCGATTCCAAAGGGGATCCCACGATTTGGGCATGGATGGAACAAGGCGGGGAGCATCCGGTTGTTGGAGTCAAGTCTGATGTTCTCCGAAGAACTTGGACCCAGTTTCTTCATTCTCTCCTACTCATCACCAGGAAAGGAGTCTCCTTGGCGGATGTTGTTCTCTCCTAGCTAGAGATTTATTGCAAAATCAAGGCAGATGATTGCATTATCAAACCCTTGGGTGAGTGTGAACTTTGGGTCTCCCTCTCCCCCAGCGTCGACATGAACCAAGCGATAGCTGCGGGTTCTCTTTTCAAGGACGGCCCGATCAAGGAGTTTCATAGATGGAACGGCATATCCTTGTTCGGGGAATTTGATGTTTCGTTCTTGCTTTGGGGCATTCCATTGGAACTATAGGTTGGAGAGGTGTTCAGAGTCTTGGTTTCCCGACTGGGTCAAGTTCTGGAAATCGACAGGGATACCATCGTCGGGTCAGATATCAGTATAACCAAGATCCGAGCAAGGAGAAGAAGCTTCCTAAACTCCCTCAATCATAATAAGATTGGTGAGGACAGTATCTGGTGGGGGGGGGGGGGGGGGGGGGGGGGGGGGGGGGGATGAGACAGCCTCTCGAGGGGGCATCGTGTAGTTGGAGAGAAGAATGGATGGGCAGAGTGCATCATGTTGGGTATGCTTCTCGCCCACGGGCAGGCAGCGAGGAAGATGGAGCACTTTTTCGGTGCTCTCGCGAGACTCTGAATTTTACGGAAGCTTCGAGGGGCGAAACGTGGCAACAAATGCTCGAACGAGCAGGATCGAAGCAACACGTGGAGGAACCCGATTGGGTCTCTCGTCCCCGATGATGGTTTTCGCAAAGGTAGAGAAGCGGCTCGGGGTGGAGTCACCAAGGATTGAGAGGACTGACAGGATCGAGAAGTGGCTCGGGTGCTTGGTCAGGCTCGGAAGGAAGATATCTTCCCTGCAACGTCTCGCTCAAGGTTAGATGACAGGCTTGGAGCCGACCTCTAGCTAGCCCGAACACATGCCAGCTAGCTGGTTCTTCTTTCCATCCCACCCGTTCAATCGGGGATGGCAACCTAGATTTCAAACACTTGGCGGGCATGGCGGCAGGCTCCCATCTCCCACACGATTCTCTCTCCTCAAACGTGCGAGGTGATTCTACCTATTCTTTTCCATCATGCAGGTTTAGTGAGGAGGCACGTGCCAACCCCCTTTTAATTGATTTTATTCCTAAGCCTATTGGGCCGCTCGAGTTGTGTGTGCCTCTTTTTCCTTCAAACCATTCTATTAGCAGGGGACTTTCGACAGAAGATCACAGAGAGGCCATCTGCTTTCCACATGCTCCCGTTCTCTTTAGCAGCCATTGCCCTCTCCCTGGTTCTCCCAACGATGCTAGCCCACTCATTATCATCCTAGACTTTACAGATTGTCCTCTTCCCCTCCCTGAAGTAGCGCTGCCTCTCAAGACTTGCAATTCTCTCTCAGATAAGGGTGATACCTCTAGGGAGATTATGCTGGAGGAGTTTGCAGATTCTCTCAACGTAACCCCTCTTCAAGTGACCAAGGATTTTTCCTCTGGAGTCCTTAGCACTCCTCCTATCCCCATGGCTAAACCTCTTTTGAATTCAGAAGCCTGTGCAATGTCAGAGGCGGTAAGGAATGGTATAAAGATATGCTCGAAAGAGTGGGGAGATCCACTACCCTTACTTTTGGGGCAGAAGATGACGATGTCCATGCCTTCCTGAAGTTTGTCGAAGACTGCAATAAGCGGAGATTGAGGGTTATGTCGAAATAGAAATCATGACCAAAATTCCCGATAGGTTGGAGGGAACTCCTCAATCTCGAAAGTAAGATAAACTATGAATCAAATAGTTCATTCCAGAGGACATTTGCCTAAAGGTATAGGGGCAACATTCATAGTTCTCATACTGAAAAGAGAAGGCCCAGAATCGCTCCGAGATTTTAGGCCTATTAGCCTTATAGATAGCCCCTACAAAATCCTAGCCAAAATATTGGCTTCCAGATTCAGGAAAGTGCTGACATTGCCCATTTCGGACAACAAGGGGGCTTTTATCACTGACAGGCAAATTCTGGATCGCACGTTATTGGCCAATGAATGCATTGATCTCCGACACAAGGAAAAGAAACCTGGTGTGGTGTGCAAACTCAACATCATAAAAGTGTATGATCATGTGGATTGGGAATTCTTGAGAAATATGTTGCGTAGGTTGGGCTGTGGTGAAAGATGGATCGGTTGGATAGGGGAATGTGTCTTTGGCATCTTTTTCAATCCTAGTTAATGGATCTCCTAAGGGCTTCTTCAAGGCATCGAGGGGCCTTAGGCAAGGTGACCCTCTTATCTCATTTTTTTATTCACAGTGGTGGTAGAGGCATTGAGTGCTATGCTTATGAAAGGTCATCAACTTTATCTTATATCAGGTTTTCGCAGCTCCACTTCAAGGCCGATTGTTTCCCACTTGCAATTCGCAGACGACACAATTCTGTTTTGCGAAGCAGAGTTGGCAAAGATAGATAATTTGTGAAAAATTTTGGGTTGCTTTAAATAGGTATCTAGGTTGAATATTAATGCGCATAAAAGCGAGATGTTGGGGATCAATCTCCCCAAAGAATAAGTGTCAGAGTTGGCAGCTATTTTCGGTTGCAAAGTGGGGTCCTTTCCATCTATATATTTGGGGTTGCCCCTATGCGTGGGAAGACCCCCGAAGCACTTGTGGTACAAGGTCACTGAGAGATTCGAATGGAAGTTGTCATCAAATTGACCCTCTCCAATCTCCCCTTATATTTCATGTCTCTCTTCAAATGCCCGAAGTCAGTTTTGCATAAACTTGAGAAGCTGAGAAGGGATTTCTTATGGCATGGGGTGGAGGATAAGCACAAATTTCATCTTCTATGCTGGAGTGATGTTTGCCGTCCTCTAGCCGAAAGGGGTGTGGGGATAAGGGGCCTCGAGTCTATGAATCGCGCTTTATTGGGTAAATGGCAATGGAGGTTTGGGGCCAAAGAAGGTAGATTGTGGAGAGATTTCTTAGCCCATAGGTATGGGCTCAAAGACTGAGGATGGGAGACTAAAAAATCCTCTTTTTACCGGGTCCATGCTATTTGGAAGGCCATCCTTGCAGTATCTCTTTCTGTTATTGCTTCTTCAGTTTTTTTCCCTAGGAAGCAGCAATCGTATCAGGTTTTGGGAGGATCCGTGGTGTGGGACCAGCCCTCTTCAAGGAGATTTCCCTGCCTTGGCAGCTCTATCCACACAAAAGGACATTACAATGGATCAATGCTTTTCGGCCGAGGGTAGCAGAGCTTGGCGTCCCCCTTGCTGAAGGGGGGTGACGGACGATGAGTTTCTTAGGCTTCTTTTGTGCCTTCAGCACTATTATCCCTCTCCAGATTCGCCCAACTCCCTGATGTGGCCAGCAGCAGCCTCAGGTTCTTTCCCTTTTTCCTTGGTTGGCAAGTAGGAAACAGATCTTGACAGAAGATAACTTACAAAAGGGGGGAATGATGCCTGCCGAATATTTGCTTGACGAGAATGAGCAACGCCAAATCTGTAGACCACTTTCTTATTCACTGTCCGTTTTGATGCAGGACATGAAATGTAAATATGATATGCAAGATTTCAGGCTTAGATCATACTAATTCACAATTACACAAATTCCACATCCCACATGAAAATTCAAACGTTCAATTAAAGGGGAATTTATGCGGGTCCAGGCCTACACATGATAGGGCTGGATCAATAAAAATTATGAAGCAAACGATACTCAAAGATAAGAAATAATCCTTCACACATACATAGTAATCAGTCCCTAATCCAAGGGATTCACCAGTTTCAAATCAAAGAACCCTAGGGAAAGAAAATGGGCATATAAGTTAGGGAAAACGTAATCTAGGGCTAGGTTTTATGAAAAAAAAGGCTATGAGAGGATAAAAGAGGATAAAAACCTGAGCCAAAAGACGATCCCGCGTATGGACAGCGGGCCTAGAGCGCGGGCGTTGTTTGCAGAAAAACTCTCCTTGGCCCTGGTCGGCCACGGGGAGGCTCCAAAACCCCGAAGTTTCGGGTCGATCCGAGCTACGGCTTGTGCGTGGTGCTCCGCCGAAGTGTCAGCTCGCCTACGGGCCGAAATCTGGAAACCTGCTGTAATGAAGAACTCTGATGCAACAGAAGGACGAATTCGAAGTATGGATGGTGGGAGAAGATGGAAAAAAATGATGGGGGATGGGGATGAATCGGGGTCGATGGTGGCTTCGCACCACGGTAGTTAGCCCTTCGAAAAGGGAGGGCTTCGCACCCACTTTTGAATTCTTCCACAACTCACGAAGAGAGCGGAAAAATAAAGCAGGAATTTTTATTAAACTTCAATCTTCGAAAAGAACTACAAGGGGTGCATATTTATAGGGAAAACTCTATACCCCAAAACTCGCCATGTGCGCAACCTATTGGCTGATGAAGTAAACTAAAATAAAAATCAATCAAAGAAATCTAAAGCGTTCACGATGTTCTAAATAACATAAGTAAGCAAAACCTAAAATACGAAATCAATCCGACTAGTGGGTCATGATCATGAGATCCCATGATAGGCTTTTCTTGGCTATCAGGCCCACTCTCTTGAACCAAACTTCGTCTTCTAGGTAGGAGACCCTCCCTGGACATCGTCATCGAGCCAGATCGATGGTGGGGCCCTCCTACTCTGTGTGTACGTGCGTAGGTGGGGCGGCGTGCGTGCGCGTGTGCGCGAGATGTCCCCATCACGTTTGCTACCTAGTTGTGGAACCACATGTTCACGCTTTTCAACATCGCTTGGGCCATGCCTAGTTCAGTTCGGATTTTTATGCGGGCCTGGCATGGTGTTCGTCTAACAAAAGAAAGGGCGGCAGTGTGGGGGCTGATTCTTTTAGCCGGTTTATGGAATCTGTGGACTGAACATAATGCAAGGGGTTTTGATAACAAGAGATCTTCTCTAGTAAGGTGGTAGGGGATGTAATCGAATGGGCTAGGGTACGCCTACAGTTAGATCTGAATTCAGTCTGTTCCGAGGTGTAACCTCCAGGTTTTTGTATTCTTTTCCCTGGTTTTGCCAGGCTCTCTTCAATAAAATTCATTCATAATCCTTCGAAAAAACACATTGGGGGAGAAGAGGCAAGGTGATGGGGACATCACGCGCACACGTGCACTCGCGCCGCCTGTAACATCCCGGATTTTTCCCAATTTGGCGATGGACGTCCTTGGACGTAGAACTGCCCTAGGACCAAATCCTTTAGAAATTAGACGAGAATTAACTAAGTGCTAAACTAGATTATCTGTGAAAGTAGCACTAATCGCTTTAAATACGATCTGTAAGACCCAAAACGAGTAGAACCGTTAATGCTACATTACCCCAAAACTTAGGATCCAACTCAAAACCCAGTTGCTCTCGGGAGCATCATGAAACTCCGTATCGGACCTGGACTGCACGTCGAAAGTCCAGTTTCCCCGAGACTATACGATGATGACCGCCTTGCTGGACTTGACAACTATCTCGGAAATCAAGTCCTAATAGTACCCAGAAACGCACAACTTGAGCCCCGGAGCGAAGTGTGTGAGAAACGTGAATATCTTTAGGAAATGAAATGAAACTTAAGTAAATTGAGTCGGCTCGCTTGCAGGGCGAATATAAGGATTCAGACCATCAGATTTCGACCCAATTACACCCTCTCGGATCAGGGAAAATTTCCAACACAGGTCAGTATACCTGTCGCCCTGATCGAGCACCGGTGACCATTGAACTGAAACAGGTCTCCCGCGACCGATCCACTGATCCGATCGGACTGAAAACTTAACATGACCTAGATCCAATGTCAGAGAGCTTAAGTCCGACCGCATGCAGAAAAGGGGCCTCCAGAACATCTCTGTTGGACCGAAACAAACCCCTTTTGGCTGCACCCTAAGTATACCATGGCCCTGGGGCCATTCCCATCAGTTCTAGGCCTATATAAGGGCCTTAAACCCTCTCTCTCTCATTCCATACAAATTTGCAACCCTAGGAGAGAGAAGAGAGCAAAAAGAGAAGGAAAGGGAGAGAAAGTGTGAGGGAAGCTAGGGTTTTGCTGCAGAGATTCTTCCCTGCCGTTCTACGTACCGTATCATCGCTGCCGTATCGCTATACCAGTGATTCTGGTTCCATTTTCGGGTAAGAAATCCTGACCCTAATCTGTTTCAGGGTTTCAAATAGAGTAAAGTATGAAATGGCTAACCTGTTTCATGCTATAGGTTGTCGTTGTGCCGTAGGCGAGGACTTAGTGTCTAAACTGAGTTCGTTACGAGTCTACCGGCAAAAGGTGCGGATTATGAATGTTTAGGTTATGGTTTTCAAGGCTTTCAATGTCAGTAATGATTTATGACTGACTTGATTGCTGTCACATGTGCTTAGATGCAATGATTTCCGTTTATTACATATATATGTGAACTATGTTGAATATAATGCATTTCATGTGTTTGTTGAAATGTTTAGATGAATATGGAATTAGGATTTGTGCTTGCTATGATTACTTGAGTGAGAGTACATGATTGTTGTACTTGTGGCAACTCCTTGTGAAAGGATTTGCTACAATATATGTTATAACTAATTTATTGTATGTATGTTGATATGTATAGCCTAAGTGTTTGATAAAATGTCTGAATGAGAAAATGCTTGTTGAGATGTATTTAATGAGGGTGTTGAGATAAGATTCTCAATTGCCTTATCTATAGTTACAGTTTCCTTCATGTAACCTATCTTGTTATTACGTGATATATGGATGAAATGCCTATGTATGTTAACATGTGCATTATGTATTCGATAAAATGCTTATATGAGATTTATGTTTGAAATGATTGCTACATACTGTTTTGACTAGCGCATATGAATGCCTATTATATTTGAAGTATGAGTGAGACTACGACGTAGTACAGGCAATCGGTAACAATTCCTGTTTGAGTGGCTGAGCTAGTCTCGCCACAATTGATGCGTTCGGTGAATCCGAGTCGTACGATGATTGTCGACAGTGGTTAGCGCTCCATGTCGATTAATTCAGCATACGCTTGTACCAATCGAACTTGTCAAGCAACCCGATTGCCCTATTGTGTGTTCGCCATGTATGGACGCTACTGCTTGAATCTAAGGTACCAACTTCCAGTGAAAATCTCGTTTAACCTTGGTACCTCGATCCGCTAAGACTCATAAGCCAGGCATGGTGGTATGGGACATCGTGGTCAGGCTGTCGGCCTACACTGGGGCGACGAGCCTCCCCGTAGTGACCAGTGAGCAATACCGCCTCGTGAGTCGAATACGGTGGCATGTGACACTGTATTCGAGCTGTCGACCTACACTGATCAGGTGACGAGCCCTTTGTAGTGACCTCGAGCATACTCTGAGACTACGTTGAGGCAACGAGTCTTTTCGTAGCAACTAGAGTATAAACTAAGCCTACACTGATCAGGTGACGAGCCCTTTGTAGTGACCTAGAACCGCAATATCGTATGAGATTTGCTAGGACTGACTACCCTAGAATGGATCATTGTTTGGGCATTGATATAAGAGAGGTACCTTAGCTTCCCAATCCTTCTCTATGAATAAACCTAAGTAAGAACCTGGCTAATCACGAGCATGCACCGCATTACGTGTGCCTTTGGCGTAGCAGGTCAAGCACTGAGGAAGGGTTGTATGCCGCGATCGTGAGATGAAGTCGCTGAGGGAGCGTAGGTGAGGGCATGCATCATTATTTCATATCATTCTTGCATTAACAAGAGTACTTAGGACCTGATTGTTGTATTGCGTTATCATTACTGCTTGACTGAATTGATAACATGTTAACCCTTGCTTCATGATTCCACTAAGTTGATCACTCACTACCACGTTACGGGACGGTGTTTTAAACACCTGCCAGACCCTGTTTTGGTTTGAGATGATGGCGATGCTTACGAAGCGGAGCCGGACTTTTATGATGATGAGGGTTTCTCCTATATGCAGCTATCAGGCGGGTCTATGTAAACCATGTTCTGATCGACGGGGTTACAGGTAGAGGTGGGCGTCGAGCCGAGTCGAGTTGAGTCGAGGTGGGCCAAGCTTGGCTTGGTTTGTCCATAATGTACTCGAGTTCGAGCTCGAGCTCGAGCTTGGCCTCGAGCTCAACATTGAAGCTTGGCTTGTTTGCCGAAGCTGTCGAGTCGAGTTCGAGTCGAGTTAGTGGTTCGAGTCAAGTCGAGTTTACCTCGAGTCGAGCTCGAGCTTGTTGGGTGAAAGAGTAATGGATTATGTTCTTGATCCTCCTCCATTGATGCAAAATTCAAAAATCTTAAGAGAATCAAAACAAAACCCGTTGAAAAAATCAAACAAAGCTTTGAATCAGATGAGGAAACCTGTAAGAACCGATCTGTTCTTGATCTTCTTCCACCAGCAGAAATCCAAGTACTAAAAAAAAACCAGAGCAGAACACAGATCAGAAATCCAAGTAAAAATCTCTAGCCAATCAGATCATCGGATTTTCCTTGAAGCTCTAACAAATCTAAGAAGAACCCATCTCGAATTTCTTGGGTTTTTCGCTTAAGAAGTAGATCTTAAGAGATTGAAATCATACTATTGTGGAGCTGAAATAAAAACTGGTGGTGGTACTAAAAAAAAAACCAGAGCAGAACACAGGTCAGAAATCCAAGTAAAGAGCTCTAGCCAATCAGATCATCGGATTTCCTTGAAGCTCTAACAAATCTGAGAAGAACCCATCTCGAATTTCTTGAGTTTCTCGCCTAAGAAGTAGATCTTAAGAGATTGAAATCATACTATTGTGGAGCTGAAATGAAAACTGGTGGTGGTGGCGGGTCGGGGCGGGCGTGCGACTGGCAGTGGGTAGAGAAAGAGAAGAAAGGGAAAGGGAAGGGGGTGCGTGCGGTCGGGTAAAGACTCTAGGGTTTTTTTTTTTTTTTTTTTTTTTTTTTTTTTTAAAGTTTAAACTTAAAACTTATATTATATATATATATAATATATATATATAAATAAAATTTATAATATTTAATATATTTATAATCGAGCCGAGTCGAGCTCGAGTTCAAGCTTCGAGTCGAGTCGAGTTCAAGTTCGAGTCGAGTTGAAATGGCCCCTGGTCGAACTTGGCTTGAACTCAACTCAAGCTTCAAATAATTAGCTTGGCTCGGGTCGAATCGGCCATTCAAGCCG
This sequence comes from Magnolia officinalis, assembly GCA_021015155.1. Taxonomy (NCBI): domain Eukaryota; kingdom Viridiplantae; phylum Streptophyta; class Magnoliopsida; order Magnoliales; family Magnoliaceae; genus Magnolia; species Magnolia officinalis. The sequence continues at coordinate 53,002,743 of JAJHSJ010000013.1, read as the reverse complement.
AGTCAATCCGAGCTGACTCGAGCCGAGTCGAGCGAGCTTTTCGAGCTAGCTTGACTCGTGAACAGCCCTAGTTACAGGGTTGCTGATTAGATGCTATTACACTTTATTTTGCACTTTTGGAACACCCTTATATATTCATTTCGTTCATTTTTGGAGTATACATTGATATATTTAACCTAGTAACATGTTCACACTCTGGAGACTTACAACGGTTTATGTATTTTATATATCTATCACAGTCTTCCGCTTGCGTAATTTAACTGTCTTTAGAGTATGATATGCTGTTTTGGTATAATCTCATTCATATTTAATGCACTAATATGGACAACATTCAATCATCATTATTTACGTTGCGTAAGTAATGCATTGGAACTCGAGAGCTGAGCTTCTGCTCGACCCCCGATTTTCAGGGCGTTACAAGATGGTATCAGAGCATGATCTGGATTAAACTGGACCTGGGTTATGGTATCACGATACACTCTGACGCACTCTGACTTAGGAAGGGGGCGATGGAATCTAGAAACCACATTAGAATCCCAAGTTTCGCCGACAGGCGAGATTAATTATAGTAGTTTAGCCCGTACCCGTTCAAGATCATACGAATGGATCTCAATCACATTTAGACCGTTAGTCGACGAATTGGAGTTGTACTTGACAATTTCGAACTCGAAACAAATCCAAAAAGGCATGAATATGTGTACGTACAGTTAAGAAAACGGACCCTATGGGGCCTAAGGACCCAAACCAAGAAATTTAGAGCAGAGTAATGAGAGAAATGAAATTTAGAGGGGAGTAATGAGATAACTAGGACCTTGGGAATGAAGAGCATATAAACAACAATGACCATCAAATGTTGGGACATTTAGAGTTTTGGGACCTAAAGTTAGTACTCCTAGATCTCGAAAAATCTGACAGTATAGGAAACCCAAGAAATTAATAACGTGAACCATAGAACCTCCTTAGCTGGTACGGTCATGTGTGTAGTGCTCGAGCGCAGTTAAATTCAAGTCCGGGCAGCTCAATTCCAATTAGACAACTTTTAACCCTAAGCGATAAAACAATTTCTTATATTAGAAATGATATGAAATCATCTAGCGTATGAGCGTAGACTTTGGATTACCGCTACTCATAAATTAAGACTAGGCTACTGGTTATACTAAAGAATGTAAAGGACTGAATATGCTAAGATAATTGAAAGATAGACTTAGTTAGTTGGCTTGATTAGGTTGGAGTGAGGCCTCATTCCTTCGTTAGATCCCCTTGATACTTATGGGCTTCTTTAACAACTCTTAGGAAGCTTGTTTGATTAGAAACTATTCACATTCAGAGAAAACTTATATATCCCTTGGATTTAACGTTAGATCAAATCAATACACCCCTTAGAATTACCTTCCCAAGGACTTATTACAATCGGGAACACGGAGTAGAGAAACTATATATAAGCGAAGTATTCGCGGTTTGAGTCGAATTCTCGATTCTGGTAGTTACAATGAACTCAATGCTCTGATCAAGCATAAGATCAGGATCAACTAGGATTAAGAACTGATACGACAAATTTTTTGTCCTAGCTAGGCAGAAGGTCAATATATCCGGCTCAGACCCACTACACAACTTTCCTTTCGTGTTGGCCCGACCACTTACAACCAAAAGTTTATTACTTCGTCTTTGCGAAGTGTTAAGAACATATAGTCAATAAGGATATATTTTTTCTGTAGGCCCAAGAAATTCCTCAAATGGGCAATAGACAGTTAGAAATTAGGTCCTGAATCACAGACCATCCTGGCATACATATTGTGCATATGAACTTAGAAACATAGTTTGCCCGTTAACCTAATTTGTCCCAATTCCTTATGCACTAATAATGTATAAATTATCTTGCAATATTAAACTAAACATGATTAATGAGGGTAAGTCGGGACCGTAGTAAAAGTCCTTCTTTGGTAAACTTAGGCATCTTGTCACAAACTCACACTCGTCCCTCGAATCAACCAATCACCCATAATTTTTAACTCATTTCCTTGAGCCTTGAGAGTGAAAATAGTTTTTAAGGGGGGTAAAAGATTATGAGCCCAATCTAGTTAAGTCAGTCTATACATCCATTGGATCAAAGTGGCGCAGCGGAAGCGTGGTGGGCCCCTGCCCCACTGGCCCAGGATCGAAGGAAATTGATCCAGGCTGTGCTTAGGGATAGGTCACTAAATAGGATCTGAATCTTCCTTAGAATGTAAATAATGAAGTCATTGAAGGAAAGCAATTAAGGTTCAAGTGTTAAACCAATTCATATTAAAGAATAGGCCTAATAATGGGTACGAGCTAAATAACGATAACCGAGGTCAGGGTATCTACAATGTACTCGTTGAATACGGACCCAATAGGAGCCTTAGCCAATTTCAGGGCGAAAAAGTTTTCAGCAGGATAGACTAAGGTGAGCCTGACTAGCATAGAAAGTATACACCCTACCATGCGTAGAAACTTGAAATCGGTAAAACTTAGGCAAAAGAAATAATTAAATCTTTCCTTATTACCCTTAGGCAATTTCGGGGACGAAATTGTTTTTAAGGGGGGTAGATTGTAACATCCCGGATTTTTCCCAATTTGGCGATGGACGTCCTTGGATGTAGAACCCCTAGGACCAAATCCTTTAGAAATTAGACGAGAATTAACTAAGTGCTAAACTAGATTATCTGTGAAAGTAGCACTAATCGCTTTAAATACGACTTGTAAGACCCAAAACGAGTAAAACCGTTAACGCTACATTACCTTGAAACTTAGGATCCAACTCAAAACCCAGTTGCTCTAGGGAGCATCATGAAACTCCGTATCGGACCTGAACCACACGTCGAAAGTCCGGTTTCCCCAAGACTATACGATGATGACCGCCTTGCTGGACTTGACAACCATCTCAGAAATCAAGTCCTAATAGTATCCAGAAACGCACAACTTGAGCCCGGAGCGAAGTGTGTGAGAAACGTGAATATCTTTAGGAAATGAAATGAAATGAAATGAAACTTAAGTATATTGAGTCGGCTCGCTTGCAGGGCGAATATAAGGATTCAGACCGTTAGATTTCGACCCAATTATACCCTCGGATTAGGGAAAATTTCCAACATAGGTCAGTATACTTATGGCCCTGATCAAGCACCGGTGACCGTTGAACTAAAACAGGTCTCCCGCGACCAATCCACTGATCCGATCGGACTGAAAACTTAACCTGACTTAAATCCAATGTCAGGGAGCTTAAGTCCGACCGCAAGCAGAAAATGGGCCGCGAGAACATCTCCGTTGGACCGAAACAGACCCCTTTTGGCTGCACCATAAGCATACCATGACCCTGGGGCCATTCCCATCAGTTATGGGCCTATATAAGGGCCTTAAACCCTCTCTCTCTCATTCCATACGAATTTGCAACCCTAGGAGAGAGAAGGGAGCAAAAAGAGAAGGAAAGCAAGAGAAACTGTGAGGGAAGCTAAGGTTTTGCTGCAGAGATTCCTCCTTGTCGTTCTACATACCGTATCACCGCTGCCGTATCGCTATACCAACGATTCTGGTTCCGTTTTCGAGTAAGAAATCTTGACCCTAATCTGTTTTAGGGTTTTAAATAGAGTAAAGTACGAAATGACTAACCTGTTTCATGCTATAGGTTGTCGTTGTGCCGTAGGCGAGGACTTAGTGTCTAAACTGAGTTCGTTACGAGTCTACCGGTGAAAGGTGCGGATTATGAATTTTAGGTTATGGTTTTCAAGGCTTTCAATGTCAGTAATGATTTATGACTGACTTGATTGCTGTCACATGTGCTTAGATGCAATGATTTCCGTTTATTACATATATATGTGAACTATGTTGAATATAATGCATTTCATGTGTTTGTTGAAATGTTTAGATGAATATGGAATTAGGATTTGTGCTTGCTATGATTACTTGAGTGAGAGTACATGATTGTTGTACTTGTGGCAACTCCCTGTGAAAGGATTTGCTACAATATATGTTATAACTAATTTATTGTATGTATGTTGATATGCGTAGCCTAAGTGTTTGATAAAATGTCTGAATGAGAAAATGCTTGTTAAGATGTATTTAATGAGAGTGTTGAGATAGGATTCTCAATTGCCTTATCTATAGTTACAGTTTCCTTCATGTAACCTATCTTGTTATTACGTGATATATGGATGAAATGCCTATGTATGTTAACATGTGCATTATGTATTCGATAAAATGCTTATATGAGATTTATGTTTGAAATGATTGCTACATACTGTTTTGACTAGCGCATATGAATGCCTATTATATTTGAAGTATGAGTGGGACTACGACGTAGTACAGGCAATCGGTAACAATTCCTGTTTGAGTGGCTGAGCTAGTCTCGCCACAATTGATGCGTTCGGTGAATCCGAGTCGTACGATGATTGTCGACAGTGGTTAGCGCTCCATGTCGATTAATTCAGCATACGCTTGTACCAATCGAACTTGTCGAGTAACCCGATTGCCCTATTGTGTGTTCGCCATGTATGGACGCTACTGCTTGAATCTAAGGTACCAACTTACCAGTGAAAATCCCGTTTAACCTCGGTACCTCGATCCACTAAGACTCATAAGCCGGGCATGGTGGTATGGGACATCGTGGTCAGGCTGTCGGCCTACACTGGGGCGACGAGCCTCCCCGTAGTGACCAGTGAGCAATACCGCCTCGTGAGTCGAATACGGTGGCATGGGACACTGTATTCGAGCTGTCAGCCTACACTGATCAGGTGACGAGCCCTTTGTAGTGACCTCGAGCATACTCTGAGACTGCGTTGAGGCGACGAGTCTTTCCGTAGCAACTAGAGTATAAACTAGGCCTACACTGATCAGGTGACGAGCCCTTTGTAGTGACCTAGAATTGCAATATCATATGAGATTTGCTAGGACTGACGACCCTAGAATGGATCATTGTTTGGGCATTGATATAAGGGAGGTACCTTAGCTTCCCAATCCTGCTGTATGAATAAACCTAAGTAAGAACCTGGCTAATCACGAGCATGCACCGCATTACGTGTGCCTTTGGCGTAGCAGGTCAAGCACTGAGGGAGGGTTGCATGCCGCAATCGTGAGATGAAGTCGCTGAGGGAGTAGGCGAGGGCATGCATCATTATTTCATATCATTCTTGCATTAACAAGAGTACTTAGGACCTGATTGTTGTATTGCGTTATCATTACTGCTTGACTGAATTGATAACATGTTAACCCTTGTTTCATGATTCCACTGAGTTGATCACTCACTCCCACGTTACGGGACGGTGTTTTAAACACCTACCAGACCCTGTTTTGGTTTCAGATGGTGGCGATGCTTACGAAGCGGAGCCGGACTTTTATGATGATGAGGGTTTCTCCTATATGCAGCTATCAGGCGGGTCTATGAAGACCATGTTCTGATCAACGTGGTTACAGGGTTGTTGATTAGATGCCATTACACTTTATTTTGCACTTTTGGAACACCCTTGTATATGCATTTTGTTCATTTTCGGAGTATACATTGATATATTTAACCTGGTAACATGTTCACACTCTGGAGACTTACAAAAGTTTATGTATTTTATATATCTATCACAGTCTTCCGCTTGCGTAATTTAACTGTCTCTGGAGTATGATATGTTGTCTTGGTATAATCCCATTCATGTTTAATGCACTAATATGGACAACATTCAATCATCATTATCTACGTTGCATAAGTGATGCGTTGGAACTCGAGAGCTGAGCTTCTGCTCGACCCCCGATTTTCAGGGCGTTACACCGCCCTCCCTATGCACATACACCAGAAGGAGGGCCCCACCGTCAATCTGGAACGATGACAATGTCTAGGGAGGGCCTCCTAGTTAGAAGACGGAGTTTTGGTTCAAGAGAGTGGGCCCGATAGCCAAGAAAAGCCCATCATGGGATCTCATGATCATGGCCCACTAGTCGGATTGATTTCATAATTTAGGTTTTGCTTATTTATGTTATTTAGAATATCGTGAACTCTTTAGATTTCTTTGATTAATTTTTATTTTAGTTTACTTCATCGCCAAGTAATAGGTTGCGCATATTGCGCGAGTTTTGGGGTATAGAGTTTTTCCTATAAATAGGCGCCCCTTATAGTTCTTTTGATTAATTGAAAATTAATAAAAATTTTGCATTTTCCTACTCTCCGAGTTGTGAAGCCTAATTGGGTGCGAAGCTCTCCCTTCATCGAAGGGCTAACTACCGTGGTGCGAAGCCACATCTACCTATCTTCTATCATCCATACTTCCCACCTTCTTCCATCCATATTTCTATTCTCCTACAATCATCTACACTTCAAATCCATCTTCTATTGCAGCCGTTTTTCTCTCTACAACAAATTTCCAGAGGGCTGAAACTTCGGCGGAGCACCACGCACAAACAGTACATCGGATCGAGCTGAGATTTGGGGGTTTTGGAGTCCATCCCTGGCCAACCAGGGCCAAGGTGGCCTTTTTCTGAATAGTGGGTCCCACACACGTGCGGCCGGGATCACACGCACGTGCGTCTGGGCCATTGTTGTTGTCCACGCGTGCGGTACTTCTCTGGTTCGTCTCTCTCCTCTCTTTCACTCTGCTTTCACCCAAAATCCTTAAACCTAACCCTAAATTACTCAAATCTCCAATTTTATGCCCCTTTTCTTACCTTAGGGTTCCCCGAATTGGAATTTCTGAATCCCTTGGATTAGGGACTGATTACTATGCATGTGTGGATGATTATTTCTTATCTTTGAGTATCGTTTGGTTCATAATTTTTATTGATCCAGCCCTATCATGTGTAGGCCTGGACCTGCATAGATTCCCCTTAATTGAATGTTTGAACTTTCATGTGAGATATGGAATTTGTGTAATTGTTTCTGAACTAACGTGATCTTAAGCCTGAAATTTCGCATATCATATTTAATTTTCATGTCCTGCATCACAAGGAAGACTGAGGATGAGGGGTGTGGCATGCATAAGAAGACAGACAACAATGGATCTAAATAACTTGCCCTTTGTAATCATTAACATACTACTCTGCAAGCAACAACCAAAGAAAAGATTTCAAAAGTAAATGTTAGATAATAGAAGAACAACATGAGTGCAAGTGCATCATTAAGATGACATAATTAAAAATACTTGATATTAGGTTAAGAAGATGCTTACGATGTCAAATATATTGAATACAAAGACGAAGAATGCATAGATTGAATAGAAAACCCATGGTGCTGCACCAACGGAAGTGTTTGGGTTAAGTATCTCCTTCACGTGTTCCCAGAACGAAGAACCAAGAATGCTGCCATATAAATGCTCCATGTTATAAGTTTTTTATAGCACATAGAAGCAAACAAGAACCCTATCAAAATGATGGGAAAATGAAATCTGCAGATGTATAATGACCTTGCCAGAATGCCAGGAAAAGCCAAGAGATAGGTGGTGGTGAGGACAGGCTGCATCCCTTGAGGATTAATGTTGAAAGGGATATAGGGCTCCACCTCAGTAATTGGGGAATCATCTCTATCCAAGAAAAAAGGATGCAATGTTAATTGTCAATATCAGCTTATTGCATTTGCAAAAACCGCTGATGGTATAGCAACATGATTTATGGAACTTGTTATTGCTCTCCATTCACAAAAAAAAAAAAAAAAAAAGAAAAAGAAAAAAAAAGAAAGAAAAGAAAAAAAGAAAAAAAGAAAAACGAAAACTCTTATATCTATCTGCTATAGTTGGAAAGTAATCTCAGACATGCGAACAAATCTGCTGAGATAATTTTGCATTTGATTACTCTCAAGTTGCAAAGAAAAATTAAATAGGAAACAATATGATCTGTGATTTCATGCAATAGAATCCATACAAAAGTTACTAATCTCTAAACTGTCTAACATAGAGTATAGACTCGGACATGCCACATTACTGTTACTTAGAAAAATGATTTTAAAAGGAACCCTTGCCCTTTGACCGTTTGGAATTATCATTAAGCTAAAATTTGAACCACATTAGTAAAGCATGTAAATGGCCAGTAAAGCTGAGTGTCTGGGGAAGTATTGAGGTCCACATCAGCTGAAGTAGACTGTTTATTTTGGAAGGAAGAAATCAGAGGAGCAATCTAACCAACCAAGATAAGAATAAACAATTCGGCTGTATACTTGTGTCAGTTCTTTGGAACTTATCTGTAAAGAAAATATACCAGGGCATCTGTTTTAGAACTTATAGTGCTTTTCTATGCCCTTATAAGGGATTTTTATCTAGTCCAATTTAATTTCATGTTTATATTACGCTGGTAACTTAACTGGTTTTTTACATGAACCCTTCATGGATGCTAGCTATGTTTTTCCATGTCCTATCCATTCACTGTCAAAGTGCTTTAAAGTTGCTCTATTTTTACAATGTACTAAAGTGAGCAAGATATTCAAAAATGGTTATGCAACAGCCATTACAGCCATTACGTAACACTAATGGTGGGAACCGTGTGCATTACGGGGCTGTAACAGCCATTAAGGAAAAAAAAAATGCCCGTAATGGCCTGTTATGGGGCCGATAAGTTAAAATGTGGTGTGTATATCTATATATATATATATATATATATATATATATATATATATATATATATATATATATATAAAGGCTGTAACGGCCTGTATTGTAACAGTAATTAGCATACCTTGAAAGTGAGACAGCACATGAATCTCCAACTCCTTCCCTTTTCCCAACATTGGTTACGGATTAAATAGTCTTTTTCCCCTTTTGCACCTTTTAGAAGAATTCTTTCCATCCTTTCAATTTCAGATTATTCCTTCTCCTTCAATCTTTCTCCTCTTCTCATCTTTTTTTTTTTTTCTTCTTCGGTCTTAAAGGATGAAAGATCCATAACTCCTTCACCCTTCTCACTCTAAATCAGAAACCCTTATACCTAAAAAAGAACCAAAGCTTAGCCTTGACTCATCTTATCCCTACCCCTTTCATTTTCTATTTCTGTAACTAGGCTTCATGGCATTCTTTATGATTTGTTTTTCTTCCGCATTTTGTTTACTGCCACAACCAGTTGTTATGAAAGTCTCCTTCACGGGCCACCTCAATAGCACATATTTTTTTTTAATAAAATGAAGAATTTTATTAAGAAAAAGAAAAAGAGAGAAAATTATTTACAACAAAGACGCTCAATACATGAGGGAGAGAATTGCACCTATCAGAAGACTATATACAAGAAGCCCAACCTGTGACATCGACTTTGGCCATCCTAAACACCACAATGAAATCACACCGATTCTCGAAGCACCTATTGTTCCTTTCTCCCCGGATAGCCCAAATTCCACCAAAAGGAAAAAGCCTTGAAAGAATTCTTCCATAGAGCTCGGCGCCACCCACGGAATTCTAAAGATGGGCAAAGAATTTGTCTCACACTTCCCTGGCGAAAGGACACGAAATAAAGAAATGATCCACTGATTTTGTGCTCTTCATGCACATCAAGCACACATTTGGAAGTACCATTTTCCTCTTTTGAAGATTATCTATGATTGGCATTTTGTTTCTTCCACTTAACCAAGCAACGCTGCTGCCCCCGCAGGAGCCCTGCACTTCCAAACAAAAGCCGAGCTTTGCCCTTGATTCCCATGCATCTCTCCCCGAATCAGATTTAAGAACGATCTAACCGAGGAGCATCCTAAACTCTCTTTCCTCCAAACCAAGCGATCCTTTTCTTCCACTGAGGATAGACATCTTTAGTCACTCCTGAATTGTGAACAGCTAAAGCTCCCAAGAATGAGAAGGAAAATGTGAAGGCTGAAAGGAATCTGGAGTTCAACGTGTGGAATGTAAAAATAGGTTAGTCAGATTTTGTAAGGTGATGAAGTGGAAGAAAGTAGAGAAACATTAAACCTTCGAAAGGACCATCTGCGAATCTCTGTTTGGCTGGAACCCTCTTCCTCTCCCGCATATGATCCTCATGGAGATGGTCTCCCAGGGAACTCCATAGGGGAAGGTGTAAAGGCTGTTGGTTACTCTTGTGAAGCACAGCAATCCAGTCCGCCAATCGTAGCATAACATGTGGACGGGCACGTGACAGCTGGTCTTGCTAGTCCTGGGGGAATCAACCGCGAGGATTACTTGATCTCGGTTTCGATTCCATCCATTGATTTTCTAGCCGATCCAGCCATTGATCGGGCTTGTCCTATGGCCAATCCTGCTCCCTTGCAATGTATCTCCTCAAACAATCACCTGTCATTAATCACCTATCATTCCTCAACAGTCAGGATGAAAGAGGCAACTTCCAGAACTTTTGCCTAGGCCAGAGCATTTCTGCAGAAGAAGCCTCTAGGCACCTGCACTCTTGCATCAGGCCTCAAGCAGCGACCCTCTAGTTGCCACACTACATGGCGATGGAAGAATTCCTAACAATCGGTCGCGAACTCCCAGCTACCATTCTTCCTCATCAGTCTTCTCTACTTCAACCTCATCTCTTCCCTTTGCCTCATTCGAGCAAGAGGCCAGGTCCTGGGCCTTAGTTCCTATGGGTTCAGATACTCCAGGCCGTCTCATCCCGTTTTGCTGATTAACCTGACAACCATTATTGATAATATGCTTCCGCTTCAATCCATTACAAATGAATATCCTCTTCCAGAATTCCATATTCGCTCAAAACCTTCTCACAATCAGTGTTCAAAATATCGGTATCGCGCTATGTATCGCACCCTTGGGATACAGATACGTATCGGTTATCGCACGGGATATATCGCGTGTATCGCATAATTTATCGCACTTTTTGGGAAACATAGGGAAAATGGTTGAATTTTTTAATGAAACTTTGGGGATTGTTAAAAAAGCCCTTAATACACACTTTTAAATCATAACATCTCAAAAAAAAAAAAGACGCACATAATAAATTTCCTTTGTATAGGGTCCTAAGCTATGCGATGTTTAACTGAACTAATGCGACTATATTTAAATTGAATGCATGATATTTATAAATATATCAAAGTCATGTATAAAAACACAACCAATTCATTGAAAAGCAAAAGAAGAAGTAAAAATTGAAAAATATAAATATCAATGATGGGGACTGGTTGTGGCCTAGACCCACATAGAGTTGCACGGTGGCTTGTAATCATCGTCTCCATCTCGACAGGGCTGAGAATAGTACTGCTGCTCCACAAGTCAACAATATTGTGCTCAGGTCATAGTAGAGTGGTACCGGCTAAGATACTCCCTGACATAACGTTGGTACTCATTCTCTCCGAACTGAATCAATACGCCCATCCGTGGGTACTGCGTAATCGTCACAGTCTGTGTCTGATATGGACTTGGGAATGACACATATGAAGCTCCTTGGTATCCATATTGCTGGTCATATCCATACTGTTACTCATATCCCTGCCCATAAGCAGAAGTAAACTCCCGACCATAGTTGAAAAATGATGTGCCGTAATTGCTGGAGTCACTCGTCACATATCCACTAGGTCCATATGCATGCCCATATTGTGACACAGAACTCGAGCTACTCTCATGTGTTTGTGATCCAGATCCATGTCGTGGCCTGTAACTCGAGCTCCCATCCCTCGTCCATGATCCAAATCTAGAGTCACCTTGCCTGTCACAAACATGTCCCTCATGCATTTTGCCAGCAACTCCTCAAAATGTAAAAGTTTCTGAGTTTGCTTTTTCTTCAGTAGCTTTTGACGTGTGTATGTTTTATTGTAAATAAGACGGGGTCGTGGTTCTCTTGGACGAGAACCATGGTCAAGGTCCTGCATGGCATGATCGAAATTCTTCTCCTCAATGAAAGGGCTAAAGAGGCCTCTTATCCTAACTCCCACCCGCGCCGCCACCATACCCGTCGCCATCATCATCATCGTTACTGTCATCAGAGTCATCATCACCCTTATCACTGCCGTCACCATCACTGTACCCATCCTCCGCATCACTCTCTGATTCAGTCTCGGTGTCAGACAATGTCTCTCTGCCACGTGTCCCGCGTGATAGTGACTATCACGGGCTGTCGTCCGGACTCCTCGTCAATGAGTCGAATGCCTCATCAAGAGACCTCTGCTGCTCCACATGTGCGTCAACATCAATCCCTTGTGTCTCTGCCTCCGCCGCAACGTGTGGCTATGGTCGCCCATCCGAGGTCCAAGTCATCTGACCTAACCCACTGGTAAACTGGGTCATTCTCCTCATCTTCAGCATATGCATGTTGTCCGATTGTCATCAGGTCCAGCGGGTCTTCCTGCACTTTTCTTCTTGCTTCTGCACGGAGCAACCTCTCGTAACTTCATATTGTAATGACAATACACTAGCTTCTGAAGCCTCTCATACCCTAGTCAATTACATTTATTTGTGTGGATGAGAGAGAATGTACTCCAATTCCTTTCATAGGGTGACGAAGACACCATCTGTGCAAGCACACGGACAACCAATCGTTATAAAACCTCGCAGTCAGTCCCGTACATGGACCACCATTCGCCTGCATATCATAAAATTCTTTCATTATTTTAGAAAAATGAAATTTAAGTTTACTGCAGTAACTCAGATGCCATCATAGTGTTCCTTGACTTCACCGCAGGTTACTTTCTTTAACCTTCTTTCCAGGTTACTTTCGTCAACCTCCTTTTCCATTCTTCGTAATCATGAGAGACGAAAAACTCTTGTTACCCCTGTCTGTGTTTGAGGAGGCTACTTAAGGCGATATAATTTGTGGCGAATCGCGTTACCTCGGGGCACACTATATCCTCACCACACCTCTCGTACATCGCGGCTAATAACCAAATGTGGTTGTATTTGAAGTTTGTAATGAGCCATGCATCAGTAATTACGGTCTTTATCGACAGCCTATCCCTGATCGCCTTCAGCATGAGATCGATGCAATGGGCTGCGCAGTGGGTCCAATACATATGATACTTGTTCTGAATATCCTTCCCCGCCTTGACAAATGCACTCTCATTGTCCATAACAAACTGCACAATGTTTATCCTCCCAACATCTTGCATGACGTTGTGCATTAGTTTGTAAATGTAGTTAAAAATTTTAATCTTATTACTCACATCCACAGACTTTAGGAACACCGCCCGTCCCTTACAATAGACCATAAAATTTATGACCGACAAATGGGCTACGCAGGGGGTCCAATACATATGATACTTGTTCTGAATATCCTTCCCCGCCTTGACAAATGAACTCTCACTGTCCATAACAAACTGCACAATGTTTATCCTCCCAACATCTTGCATTACGTTGTGCATTAGTTTGTAAATGTAGTTAAAAAATTTAATCTTATTACTCGCATCTACAAACTTTATGAACACCGCCCGCCCCCTGCAATAGACAATAAAATTTATGACTGACATCTTCGTCGGTCCGGCCCAACCGTCACACATGACGGTGCAACCGTACATCTCCTAAGACTGCTGACACGAATCGACGTATTCTTCCCCACATCCCCTATACTAAACATTTCCTTTATTTTCTTTTGTGTCCCTCCTGCCTCTTTGTACATCCTCGGATCTTAAGGTAGATCTAGTACCAACATGTTACTACTCCTACCCATGCCCCATAATCATCCCCGCCTACTACCCTCCCCTCTCCCACCCCTAACACTCCCACTTGCTCCACTCCCCCCACCGCGCTCATGGATAGACCCCTCAAATCTAGGCTTACTCGTGTCCCACCTCCTATCTTGATCCATCTCCCACTGATCCCGCTGTTGAGGCACAAAAATATTCCATTGCAGTGGTCAGAGAATTCCATGATACGGATCTTTTCCAGGGTTGTGCACTCCATATTTTGGTAAAAATCAGTATCCGGGGGTATTTTGGATAGTTTGGTAAAAATCAGTATCCGGGGGTATTTTGGTAAAAAAGGAGTGGAGGAATATTGCTTTGTATGGAGGGAGAAGTGGTTGAACACCACCATTTAAAGGAGAGCTTGGTGGACACCATTGATTAAGAGAGGAGGTTGGACATTATGTGAAGGGAGAAGTGGTGGTGATCACCACTATGTAAGAGAATAAGGCCTATAAATACCCCTCCCCATGCCTCGTTTGGGGGGTTGATGGTTGGAAGACAGGTTGGTTGGAAGCAGTGTTCGTAATATCGATAATATCGGTCGATATATCGGCCGATAATATCGGTATCGGCAGTCAGCGATACGAAACCCCCAGAAAATACTGAAAAATACTGAAAAAATGCCAAACTTCCATTTATCGTGCGATATATCACAAAATATCGTGAGATATCGCCGATATATCGCATGATAAAGCCTGAAATTGCAGATTTTTGTGTAGGACTATAGACGTGCGACATCCGGCGACATCTCATCCACATCCCATCCAGAAATCCGAAAAAATAAAATCACTTACCTGTTTAATTTGCCTAAGAGAGTAGCTTTCAACTGGATTTGGGCAAAATCCACAGAAATCCTCTATGAAATTCGGAGAAATCATCGCCGAGATCCAAGAAATCATCACTTTAGGAGAGATTTTAGGGTTCTGGAATGCTGGAACCCTATCTGCATCGAAAAAAAGGGCGTCCGAGCCTTTTTTACTGGTATTTTGCGTTGGTTGGTGTACCGCACACCATCGAGCTTACTGGCGCGTTGACGTCACCAAGTTTTGTGGGTCCCATCATAAGGTATGCGTTATATCCAAGCCATTCGTCCATTTGTCAAGCTCGTCGTAAGGCTTGACTCGAAAAATAAGACAAATCCAAAGATCAAGTGGACCACACTGCAAACAGCAGTCAGAGATTGAACTTCTACCATTGAAACCATTTTGAGGTCACAGAAGTTTTGGATCAATATGATATTTGTTTTTCCTCTTCATCCAAGTCTGTGTGACCTCATGAACAGATTGGATGGAAAATAAAAGTTATGGTGGGCCGTACAAATGTTTTAATGGTGAGAATCACTGTCCCACTGTTGTATGTGGTGTGGTCCACTTGAGCTTTGCATATAACTCATTTTTGGGATCATGATCTAAAATGATCTCTCTAAATGGTTAAACGCTGTGGATATAATAAATACATTATTGTGGGGCCCATATAACTTTGAACCGTCCATGCAACTCAAGCTTGGGAGTGCCAGCGCTAGTCTTCGGACGTCAAGGATGCTGGGTGGGGCCCAATGAGATGTTTATAAGAAATCCACCCCATCAATAAGTTTTGCGAGCTCATTTTAGGACATGCGACAAAAAATGAGGCGTATCCAACATTCAAGTGGGCCACACAAGAGGAAAAAATGGGCATTTAGTGAGCAGAGAAGTGGTATTTTGGTAAAAAAGGAGTGGAGGGGTATTGCTTTGTATGGAGGGAGAAGTGGTTGTACACCACCATTTAAAGGAGAGCTTGGTGGACACCATTGATTAAGAGAGGAGGTTGGACGTTATGTGAAGGGATAAGTGGTGGTGATCAGCACTATGTAAGAGAATGAGGCCTATAAATACCCCTCCCCATGCCTCGTTTGGGGGGTTGATGGTTGGAAGACAGGTTTGTTGGAAGACAAGAGGATGGAAGATAAGGAAGATAAGAGACGAGTGAGGGGAGTTGTTTGCGCGACCCCGCACAAAGGGAAGCACTTGCACGACCCCGCGCAAAGGGAAGCCCTTGTGCGTCTCCACGCAACACGTTGAAAGGGAAATCCCTCTTAAAGAGGTCTTTTGCGCCACTTTTAAAGGGGGTGCGCCACCTTTTGTGGATTCTATCCTAAGAAGAGGCTTTTGCGCGACTCAGTGCAATGGGAAGCCTTGCGCGACCTCGCGCAATGGAAAATGGAGAAAACTCCATGCGCCACCGTTTCCTCTCCCCATGTCCTAACACAGGGCTTTTGTTGTCTTAAGGAAATCCCCATGCGCCACTCCATGTGGACTTTGTCTTGATGGAAGCCTTTTGTTGTCTTAAGGAAATCCCCATGCGCCACTTCTCTCTCCTTTTGTCTTAAGGAGAGGCTTATGTTGTCTTAACAGATAGCCCATGCACCACTTCTCTCTCCTTTTGTCTTAAGGAGAGGCTTATGTTATCTTAACAGATAGCCCATGTGCCACCTTATGAGGGAACTTGTCTTGATGCATAGCTTTTGTCCTAAAGTAAGCTCCACGCACTCCATATTCCCCGAAGTAAGATCCATGCACTCTACATTCCTTGCCTAGGCCTGTATACACCTACCCTCAGACAGATGATCTCCACATTTCAAGGGATGATCGCCGCTCCACATTTCAAGGGTTTCAAGGAAGAATGGATAGAAGGATGATCAGAACTGATCTCAACGGTCAGATCAAGGAAGAATGGATAGAAGGATGATCAGAATTGATCTCAACGGTCAGATCAAGGAAGAATGAACGGAAGGATGATCAGAATTGATCTCAACGGTCAGATCAAGGAAGAATGAACGGAAGGATTATCAGAACTGATCTCAACGGTCAGATCAAGGGTTTCAAGCCCACACAACCTTTCCGCTTCGGCGATGAACATCAAAAGCATCGAAATGCTGCCGAAATTGCCATCGAACTGTCTTATCTTTCATTCATTGCGTCGCATTGATTGTACTCTGTCTTCAGAATCAAGGGAATCCGAAGATGTAAATGAACTCAGAATAAATGTGATCATTGTTCTCGATGAATGTGATCATTGTTCTCTCATCGAATTCTTTGTTATCATTGAATAAATCCTCCAAATCAAACGCATTTGTTTTCTTGTCGAAACACCCACATGGACTCTTGAATTGTGCGTCTATATTAGGGATCATCATCCCCATCGAGATCCACTACATCCTCCTCACCTACATATGGTGACCGCCCCAACTCTTCCCCAATCTCCCTTTCCTGTGCATGTCGTTCATCTTTTGTCTTCATATTTTTTTTTTCAATATGGCCCTTATCTCTTCTTGCACATCCTATGGGCTCTTAGGGCAATTCACATCATTGCGATACACTCCCGCTAAATGCTCCTTCAAGTGGGTTACCCCGCCACTCCTCGATACATGGCCACATAAATTACAAATACTCCCGAATCCATTATCGGGAGTGGGCCGGCCGTACCCTCACCCTATATCAGGTTGTCTCCCTCCTTTTCCTCCCGACATATTTTATCTGTAAGAGAATATTATGTTAATACTTGTTAGGGCCCACCTTGGTGCATGTGTTGTATATCCATTTTTCCGTTGAGCGGCGGCCCTTCCACTCAGCACTGTCGGATCACTAAGGCCGACTTCCGTCCTTGCTCGAAGGGTGGGTCTTGCAGTCAAGCTCCCTTCTGCCTTTGCACTCGAGGGCCAATCTCCGTCCGGCCAGAGGAAACCTTTGCACGCCTCCATTACCTTTTGGGAGGCTTACGCCCCATAGAAACTGTCTACCTGAGATTATCCCTTGGCCCGTAGGTCCTGACACAATGTTAGAATTATAGCTCTTCCAGAGTGGTATCTCACTGATGGCTCAGGCCCCCCAGAAGGAGGCCTTCTTTGCCCTCCACCTAAGCTGCGCAGGAAAGGCCCAAAGCCAATCCTAGGGAACAGTAAAGCTTCATAGGGTCTTTCTGTCTAAGTGCAAGTAGTCCGCATCTTCACAGACATGTCTATTTCACCGAGCCTCTCTCTAAGACGGTGCCCAAATCGTTACGCCTTTTGTGCGGGTCGGAACTTACCCAACAAGGAATTTCGCTACCTTAGGACCATTATAGTTACGGCCGCACCAGGGCTTCGGTCGCCGATTCCCCCGTCATCAGGTCACCAACTTCCTTAACCTTCCGGCACTGGGCAGCCGTCAGCCCCCATACATGGTCTTACAACTTTGTGGAGACCTATGTTTTTGGTAAATAGTCACCCGGGCCTGGTCACTGCGACCCAATTTGTGAGGAGGCACCCCTTCTCCCAAAGTTACGGGGCTATTTTGTCGAGTTCCTTAGAGAGAGTTGTCTCGCGCCCCTAGGTATTCTCTACCTACGCACCTGTGTCGGTTTCAGGTATAGGTACCCTTTTGTTGAAGGTCGTTCAACCATGCCACCCATCCATTTTGTCAGATTATTTTAAGGAATGGTCCAAAAAATGAGAATTATCCAAATCTCAAGTGGAACACAGTAGGGATTTCCAACATTAGATATTGTCTGGGGCCCACAAAAGTTTTAGATGGCGTGGAAAATAGATGGATAGCGTGGATAAAACACATACATCATGGTGGGGCCATAGAGCACCATCCGATAGGTAATAAGCAATTCAAGACAAAAACATATGCAATATAGTAGGACACCAAAATTTTAGTCTCATGCATCAATATGTAGAAATAATTAGGAAATCAAGAATATTCATGACATATCATGTGGGGCCCATAGAGCAATGTCAGTAGCCACCTCGTTATTGATGCGTCCCTAGGATCCATCGAGGTGGGTGGGACCCTGACTTTGGGAGCCACTGTGATGTATGTGGCTACAGGAAACCACGGTAATCGACCATTAAAAACTTCTTGTGGGCCACAAAAGTTTTAGATCAATCTGGTATTTGTGTGGTCTCATCCAAATCTTTGAGACCTTATCAACAGGTTCGATGGCAAATAAACATTCCAGTGGCCCCCTTAAAGTTTTTTAATTGTGGGGATTTAATCACTAGTGTTTTTGGGAGTATGGCCCACGTAATATTTGGATCTCCTATATTTTTAGGATCATATTCTAAAATGATCTTTCAGAACTATTGGACGATGTGGATTTAAGACATGTACATCACCCTGAGCCCCACAGTCAAGGTCCCACCCACCTCTATGGATCTGAGTCTCTGCGTCGCTGGAAAAATTTCCAGCGAAAGTCGTTTTTGCAGGAAGTTCATGTGGAAACTTAGGTGGGACCCACCATGATGTTTATGAGAAATCTACCCCGCCCATTTGTTTTGTGAGCTCATTTAGGACATGGTACAAAAAACGAGCCGGATCAAATACTCATGTGGGTCGAAAACGAGAGTATTGAATGTACACCGTTGAAATATTCATGGGGCCACAGAAATTTTGAATCAGGGTAATAATTTTTTTCTCAGTTCATCCCTGTAGGAATGACGTTATGAACGGTATGGATGGCATTTAAACATCACTGTCGACCCAGGGAGGTTTTAACGGTAGGAATTTACCTATCCACCTTTCCCTTTAGTGCGGCCCACTTAAGTCTTGGAACCTGCTCACTTCTGGTCTCAAGTCCTAAAATGAGCTTCCAAAAAGGATGGATGGGGTAGATTTCTCACGAACATTACAGTGGGCCCCACCTAGGTTTCCAATGCAGGAACTAGTTCTTGCCAGAGGCTTTCGTAGGAAATCCGCGGAAGCGGATTGGCTGGTGTACTTGTGTTGGCATCAACAAGTTCTGTGGGTCCCATCATGAGGTATCTGTTATATACAAACCAGCCGTCCATTTGGCGAGCTCGTCGTAAGGCTTGAGCCGAAAAATAAGGAAGATCCAATTATCAAGTGTGACCACACTGCAAAACGTAGTGGGGGATGAACGTCTACCATGATGAAACCATTTGGGGGTCACAAGAAGTTGGGGATCAATATGATATTTGTTTTTCTTCATCCAAGTAGTTTGGCCTCCTTATGAATAGATTGGATGGAAAATTAAATGTAAATTATGGGCCCTACAAAGCGTTTTAATGGTAAGAATCATTGTCCCACTGCCATTTGTGGTTTGTGGTTCACTTGAGATTTGGATATGACTCATTTTTGGGCTCATGATCTAAAATGATTCTTGCCAAATATAGATGAGTAGGGTGGATAATAAATACATCTGTGTGGCCCTGTAACTTTCATCTCCTTTAAATCATTTGTACCACTCGGAGCCATCGACGGGTTTGTTGTGTGCAGTAGACCAGCCTGTCTTGTCACAGGCTATGTGGCTTCACCTTGCTATATATATATATATAGATATATATATATATATATATATATTAATATATATATTATATATATATATATATATATTATCCAGGCGTCCATCTATTTTTTAATATCCTTAAGCATATTATTCCAAAAATTAAGAGATCCAAAGCTTTGGTGGACCGCACCTGAAAAATTGAGCAAGTCCATGTAATTTAATGGTAAGTGTTCATTAACACTGTTTGATGTGGTGTGGTCCACCTTAGATTTTAATGTGATTAATTTTTGGTATGACATCATAAAATTGGCTATAAAAAAGAACGGATGGAGTGGATCTACTACATGTCATCATTGTGGGCCCTACATTAAGCATAACACCCACTGCATTGTTTACTCATATAGCACCAAATCCACCACCTTAACTTACATTGTACTTAGTAAACTCTGTGGGGTCCACTGTGATTTATATATTTTATCCACTCCTATTCATTTTAGCAGATAATTTTATTACTTTAGCTCAAAATTGAAGCATATCTAAAGCTCAAATGGACCACACCACGAGAAATAGTGTGAATTGAACGTATACCATTGAAAAAATCTTAAGGGCCATAGAAGTTTTGGATCAAGCTTATATTTATGTTTTCCTTTCAGCCCTGTTTCTTTGATCTTATGAACAGGTTGGATGACAGAAAAACATCACTGTGGGGCCTGGCAAGGTTTCAATGGTTGAAATCATTATTCCCATTGTTTCACATGGTATGGTCCACTGGAGCTTTGGATATGCTTCAATTTTGGGCTCAACCCATTAAATGAGTTGTAAAAATGGTTGGACGGCGTGGATAAACCACATACATTCACGGCGGGCCCCATAGAGTTTTCTCACCGAGATAAATGAGGCCTTGTTTCAGAAGCGGATTACCTACTGACAAGACGGTGCTCAAGTGACATCACCAAGTTCTGTGGGTCCCACCCAGTGTTCCCATTATCGGCAAATTGTCGATAATATCGCCAACGACACCAAAATCCCCTTTTTTCGTTTCTCTTCTGATTTTCAAGACAATATCGGCGATATTTCGCCGAAAATGATGATTTGAATTTATCGCGATAAAATCGCCTACCTACCTATTCAGAATTGTAGCCAACTACCTCTTCTTGCGAATTAAATCGATAAATATCAGGAGTTTTAACTGGTTATTTACGCAATTATCAACATACGACTCTTTGCAAAAAAAAAAAAAAAAATCAGGAAAAAGAAAAAATTAACAGCCTAGATATCGACAATCCAACTTCGGATCTTACTTGGGGAGTCAATTTCGGCAAGTCCATGTTTACAGGAAAGAGTTGTTATGGAAAGGTGCTTGCGGTGTTGGGGTTTTGAAAGAGGGCCTTCGTTCGAGGGGTTTTTGTTTCTAACTTTACTTTTAAGTATAGTTTAAAATGTGAGTTTTGTACCATTAATAATAATTCTTCACCAACACTTTACATAAACTTAAAAAAAAAAAAAAAAAAAAAAAAAAAAAACTTCCAGGTAACTTTTAAGTTATGCTTAAAGTGTATAGTTTTCCACCATTAATAAGAACAGTCCACCGCCACTTAGCATCAAAACTTAACAATACTATCTTTTAAGTTATTTCAAACTATGAGTTTTACACAATTACTTAGAATGTGGCACACCATTTTACATGAAAATTTTACATTTCAAAGAAACCTTATAGATATATATATATATATATATTATATATATATATATAATATAGAATATATATATATATATATATAATATATATAAGATACAAAGTAGATGGGATTGAATGGTTGGATAATGGATGGGATGGATGGATATTTGGATGATTGAATGGGATGGATAGATGAGACGGATGGTTGATAGATAGTAGGATGGATGGATAGTAAGATGGATGGTTGGATAGATAGTGGGATGGATGGAGGAATGGATGAATGGATGGATAGATGAGATGGATGGATGATGGGATTGATGGTTGGTTGATTGGATGGATGGTTGTTTGGATGATTGAATGGGATGGATGGATGGATGGGATGGTTGGATGATTGGATGGATGGATAATTGGGATGGATGATTGGATGGATGGATGAATGTTTGGATGGGATGGTTACACGGATGGATAGATGTGACGGATGGATGGATGGTTGGATGATTGGCTGGGAGGGATGGATAGATGGTTGATAGGATGGGATGGATTGTTTGGATGGATGGATGGGATGGTTGGTTGGATGGTTGGATGTTTGGATGGATAGATGGGATGGATGGATGGGATGGTTGGATGGTTGCATGGATGTTTGGATGGACAGATGGGATGAATGGATGGGATGGTTGGATGGACAGACAGAAAGGATGGATGCATATTTGGATGATTGGATGGGATGGTTGGATGGATGGATGGGATGGATGGATGGATGGTTGGATCATCATGCATGATGCATGTGTGTTGTGTTTATATGCTTATTTATGCATTGATGTATAATGTTTGGATGATTGCAAATGTTTGTTTGCTTGTCAATTGGTTAAATGAGATTTATTATTAAAGTGATTTTCTTATGCTAACGTGTTTTAGGCCCCCATTAAATGGAAACTTATTATGTATGCATTTTTTTTGCAAATTTTTTATTCCTAAATATACAAATACATGTATTTAAACATCTCTTGAAGTTTCATTGAAAAATTCCACCATTTTCTTCATGTTTTCCCATGTTTCTCCCACATTTCCTGTTATCGGCAATAACAATATTATTTCTTTATCCCCAACTAGCAAAACTTGTAGCGATACCGACAACTCGAACACTGGTCCCACCATGATGTATTTTTTGTATCCACGCCGTCCATCCATTTGGAGAGATCATTTTGGGGCATGACCCAAAGAATGAGTCAGATCTAGAGTTCGAGTGGACCCCGCCACAGAAAACAGTGGAGAGAGTGACGCCCACCATTAAAAACTTCCAAGGGCCACAAGAGTTTTTTTTATCAAGATGATATTTGTGTTTTCCCTTATTTAAAATATTTTTTAACTTATCAACGAGTTGGATCTCAAATAAACATCACAGTGGACCTTAGGAAGGTTTCAACAGTGAGCGTCACTCTCTCCACTTTTTTCTGTGGTGGGGTCCACTACAGATTTAAATCTGCCTCATTGTTTGTGTCATGCCCTAAAATAATCTTTCCAAATGAATGGACGATGTGGATACGACACATACATTATTGTGGGACGCACAGAACTTGGTGACGTCACTTCAGTAGCTAATCCGCATCCCTCCATTTCAAACGCAACACAACAAAGCCCCTTTCGAAATGCAAGGCCGCGAGGGTTCCGGAAGCAAGGGTTCGACAAGGGTTCCAGAAGGAAGAGGGTTCCTCAATCACAGTCAATCCGGCCCGATTTCTCGCCAGAATCTCTGAGAAATCCCCACATCTCATTCGAAGAAAATAAAGAGGAAAGTCGGCAAAGAAAGAGGGAAATCAAAATTATCTCTGTCAATTGATGGAATGGCCCACCTCCGATCACGCGATCTTCGCTATAGCCTACAAGTACTCTCCAATTTTTCGTCTTTTTTCTAATTCATTTTTTTTTTTTTAAATTTTCCGGTAAATACGCAACCCTGCATCGGCTTTTTATTGTCGTTGTGGGTTGTTGGCTACAGTGGACTCGTGAGTCCTCTGCAATCAACCCGTGAGTGCGTCTATCAAAAAATCCAAAAAGAATGGATGAGCAATCAACCAGTGAGTGCGTCTATCAAAAAAATCCAAAAAGAATGGGTGAGCAATCAACCCGTGAGTGCAGTTGTCAAAAAATCCGAAAAGAATGGGTGAGGATATTGATGATATCAACGATTATTGCGCGATATCTACATTTGCGGTGTTTTTTTTAAACTTCCGAGGGATCTCGTGTGGGTTTCGTCTCGCTAGCAAGCGATAACGATAATATTGGCCGACATATTGACCAATAGTATCGATATTACAAACACTAGTTTCAACAAGGTGGATATGAACTTGGAAAAGTTTCTAACGTAACTACCTTTTTTTTCCAGATAACATGTTTTTCTTAAACAATGAAGTGCAATCCTAACAAGATACTCAAAATAGGATACCATGGATGAAACTACTCACCTTGCAGCAGAAGCGAGTTTAAAACCATAATACTGTAACTTGATCTTCCTGCAGCCTTCAGTAACTACCACCGCCCACATAGTGACTACAGTGAAAATGCCTAATACTGCTAGAATATATGGCCAACAACTCGTGGCATTTCCTGCATAGAATTCACCCAGATACAATACAAGCATTAAGTGCCATTCACATGAAGAAATGATGCAAATAGAATGCCTATAGTACATTGAAGAAAAGTTATACTTCTCTAGTCATATGATGTAAACATGGTTTTAGATGACACAAGAAGGTTTGCATAAGTATAGAAGCATAACTTGTCCTTTTAATTCACAGCTAGAAAAATGGCCTGTACTACAACTCTGAATTTATTGCCAATATATTGGAAAACAAAGAAATGCAAACAGGATGCATGCAAGTACACTTTCTTGGGACTCATGGCATACACGTCGACATGGCATGTGCGTGCAAGATCCAAGACTAGCAGTACCTGTGCTATGGATGCCCTGGCAAAAGAAAAGATCAGACCAGTCTTCCCATAGGATGAGCCACACACATACTCTGAATGCGGATCATCATTCATCGGTCAATTCTCTTTAGCAGTTTATTATTTTGTAAAAACCATTTAGCCCACCTGATGAGCAAATCAACCTGATCTATGAATCAGGGCATCTGTACGTGGCTGCTCAGATGATCAGCTTGAATATCACATAAATGAGTCAAAATGCATAGGAAGGTGAGAGCCCCCAAAGTTTTTAACAGGTCCCATTAGCAGGGTTCGTGGAAAAATAGATCCTGGCTAAACAAGCACCAGATTTACTGACATGACTGTCTTTTCTTAAGGATAAAAGAATTTAATTGAAAGAAAAAAGGAAAGAAAAACAGACTCAGAAGTAAGCAGCCCCCACAAGACTACAACCCACACTGCAAACAACCCAGGAAAACTGAAGACTCAAAACAAGAACGGGTCACACCTATCAACAACAATCCAGAACGGACTAAGAGGCTAAGAGTGACCTTATTCACAAGATAATCCACCTCCTCATTATCCTTTCTTCGAACTTGAGCAAAAACCACTTGAAAGTTTCTGCACAAGGCACAAAGTTCCCCCAACAAATTAGCCAATCTCCACGGGAATGAAGACTTAGCCCAGGAGACAGCATTGCGAGAATCCCTTTCAATCGTCAATGGGAAGGGGAGAAACTTCAGCACCAAATGAATAGCTCGCAGCAGGGCCGCTACCTCTGCAGCATTAGAATCTTTGACACTGATAGGACTCTAAAACTCCAGCAGGACAGTTCCACTGCCTTATAATCATAACCATAATCATAGACTACGAAACAGTGTTCGAATTATCGGTATCGCTACAAGTTTCGCTGGACAGGGATACGGAAACAATATTGATATCGCCAATAATATCGTTGATAACCGGAAATGCAGGGAAACATGGGAAAAATGGTGGAATTTTCAGTGAAACTGCAAGATATGTTAAAATGTACATATTTGCATATTTAGAAATTAAAATAATAATAAAATTTTAAAAAAAAAAAAAAATTTGAAAAAAGAATGCATATATAACGAGTTTCCATTTTATGGGGCCTTAAAAGCATGTGTTGTTGTTGTAAGAAATCAGTCCAACCATCCCATCCGGCTTGTTTAACCATCCAACCTTCCATCCAAATATTCATCGATATTGCAAAATATCAACAACACGATATTTTACCCAGAAATCCTCAATAATGGGAAAGGAAACGAAAGATTGTGTTCTCAATATCGGGCGTGTTGCAATATCGATAATATCGAGATATTATCAATATTATCAATGACAAATTGAACATTACATACAACCATATGCCCATGAAAAAAAAAAATTGAAATAAATTTTTTTTTAATAAACAAAATATTGATGATATCAATACGTTGGCAATACTATTAAAATATCGTCGATACACTTATGATACAAGCATTACCTAGAATTTACATAGTCGAAAATATTGGCGATACATCAGCGATATTGATGCATTGGCAATACAAGCGACACCTAGAATTTACATAGCTGAAAATATTAGTGATTGCATTAGTGATATTGATACGTTGGCGATACTTAGCGATACATTGCTAATACTTGAAATTTCTGATACTACCTATGTTATCAGTATCGCTACCTGTGTTATTGGTATTGTTGAGCTAGAGATAAAGATAATATCGGAGATAATTCGAACACTGCTAGGAAACATGCTTGAGGATACGAAAACAAGAAGCCAATCAATCATCCACTATAGAACTGTACCAGCTGCCAGTAGTGTGCAAAGTGCAGGAATAAAACGCATCGAGTTATCCTTCAAAAAAAAAAGAAAAAAGAACACACTTTGTTTGTTAAAAGACAGGTTGTGGCAGGAAACATGTGCCGTTGTGCCCTGATAATTTCTTGTACTCCAAGCACGTTAGATGTTTTTTTAAACCATAAATTTAGAAACAGTATAACCAGGAATTATGTTCTTTCTTTTCTTTTTTCTTGTTTTGGAAAATGAGCTTCATCTCAAATCAACAGCACTGGTAACTAGACCATATGAAATAATGATGATGATGATGATTGGCCTTTCAAACTAGTCCAGGGAACAAGGCTCTTAATTATTCTCATACATGTAATTCAAAATGTATCTATACTGATACATCAGGATGTGAATAGTATCTCGATTTGCCCTTACATACAAGCAGGGCCCACGGTTTGGGGCATATGCTTACATTCCTAGATTGGAACTTGCTAGCCATCCAATCGTTGGCCTTGATGGCCTTTTTTTTCCAAACCATTACTCTGTTTTCTAACCATCTGTTTTTATGTAACTCTGTTTTCTTCTTAACCATCTGTTTTTAGGACACTGATCTCAGGGTTAGGATTTCCCAATCTGGAAGAATTTTCCGTCATCCACTATCCACATCAATCACATCTTGATGCATCAAAACACAATAATGCCTCTTCAAAGTTCAAATGGATAAAACACAAAAGCAATAATAACTATTTGTAATGTTCATTTCCTTTTAACTTCATCACAAACCCAATGAACATAAGAAGGAAGAAATAAAAAGTGACCAAAAAAATAGCTGAAAAGTTCTCAATTTATTCTGTTAACTACCTGATAGCTGAGACAACATCTTGTACAAAGTATCTGTATAGCCGGTCAATATCCCAGTGCATATAATTAGTGATGACCCTTGACCTGAAGCATGCATGAGTCATGACCATTAGAGACAGAATAAGAGGGCATACAGCTTAATTTTGTATCTACACAAGCTACAAAAACTGGTGAGGGAAAACAAAATATTTTACAGATTGTGATGTAAACAAAGTCTTCAGAAGCATCAAAATTGGCAGCCTCATAACCACAAAATTGTTTTTTTCCCCCTCAAAGCTAGCCTGACTAGGCAAAATTAACATAGGTAGAAGCCAGAATTCAGTATCAATTGATGACAGTTTTCTTCAATTTTATAGGTCCCTACTCCCTCTCAATCCCCAACACCTAAACCTTTGCATCACATTTCTGTAAAACATTAGCAAAAAACAAGTCCCATCAATCCTTAATTCTTAGGTACCTTTCAAAAAATTAGTATTCATGCAGTTTAATAGGGGTCACACACACGCACGCACGCACACCCACACCCACACCCACACCCACCCACACACACACACAAAAAACATAAATTGTACTAGGTGGATAAATATTATGTTCTTATGCCTATCGCTTCCTAGTGAATTTTTCAGCTTAAAAAATAGCTGAAAAACGAATGGTGCAGTTTAAGGTTTTGCTCATAAGTCCATCTTTTATCTGCTTTCCATATATATGGATATCAAGAAGAGTTATCTTGGGGTGAAACCAGTTTTTAGAGTATTTGTATCATTACATGTATCAATGATCGGGGATACAGAAACAAGTACCGGTATCGCCAATATTATCGCCGATACTCAAAAAATATCACTATCCAGGGGAAACATTGGGGAAACGTTGGGAAAATGATGGAATCTTTCAACGAAACTTCAGGAATGTAAAAAGACACGTCTACACATCTAGAAATTAAACTATTGCCAAAAAAACCTATACGCAGTAATTTTCCATTTTATAGAGCCCTAACCATGTGTTGTCAAAAAAATCAATATAAAAAATTATATAAAATTTCCAGCCAATCAATAAATTGGTCAACACTCATTAATATATAAAATTTCTATATTAATTAACAGTGAAAATACATTTTCCAATATAAAAATGAAAAAAAAAATAGAATTTCACCAATTTTCCCCATTTTTCACTTACGTGTTAATTTTTTCGCCCTAAATCCTTGTCTATGCATGAGAATCATGCATAGATATGGATTTTCAAATCCATGACTCCATTTAAAAAAATAAATGATATTTCTTTGGATTTTTCGTCACCTTTGAGTTTCGGCTTGTGTTCATTTCGAGTCAAGATTTCTCCCTGAATCCAAACTTTGATTCAATAAAAACCAAGAATGATCGAAGAAGGAAAAAAAAAAAACAAAAAACTAAGTAACAAATTTCCAAAAAAATGGAGATTTTTTGAGTTTTTTAAAGTTTTTCCCAATTTTCACCTATTTATAGATGTTTTTCTAGTATCCCAATTTTCGCCTATTTACAGATGTTTCTCTAGCGATACCGATACTTCGAACACTGAGTATCAGCGATATTATCACTTGGTATTGAGGATATTATTGATGGTATTGCCGATATTAGAGAACTTATATAAGCAATTCTTCTAAAAATATCATTGATATCAATAATATCACCAAATATTGGCAACGTTTGGAATTTTTTCGACTACCTACAGTTTCAGTATCACTAACCTGGCATCGCTGGGGATACCGATAATATCGGCAATATTGTCAATAATATCGTCGATATTTGGAACACTAGCTCAAACCAAAATAAAGCCTCATATTGGCCATTTCCTTTCACAATTTGAGCTTTGTTTCAACTGCTATTTATGTGCTTAAATATTTTCCTAGTAAAAGGGAAATTTGGTGATTTAGCAGCAATGTAAGGATAGGGTTTGACATGCCGAATGAATGCGTAGATTAGCACTTCCAATTCTCAGTTTTTGGAATTTTGATAATAGAAAATTTTGTCATTTATCTCTCTCTACAAAGCTTATCACTTCTAATTCTTTTTTTCCCTTTGGAATTTGATATAGATAAATGTATCACCTACCATTCTACCTAGGCCATACTAAGGTGTCCCGTATCAGTATTGGTTGGCGTAACGGTGCCCTCCGAAACCGATACGGATACAGGGGCGTAACGGCGATACGGGGGCGTAACGGCCCATAACGGCGCAAATTTATTTTTTTGCCAAAAATAATGAAAAAATATGGATTAAATCCGGAATATTCTAAGCATTTCAAATATGCATTCATTTATAAATTGGAACATGTTTATGGTGGTGTAACGGTCCACTCTTTGGTGAGAAGTTGTATCGGACTGTCTGATTAATTTTTTAACCAGGTAACTTGAATTTGACTACAAAATTCATATATTTAATTTTCTAAATATGTAATTTATATACTTAACAACTTGATATCATTTCTCCCAATAGTTCTTTAAAAATGAAATTAAATTCAGGTAGATGGCGTTGCCAATTTGGGGCTGACTTGGAGGACCAATCCATTCTCCAAATCAACCTCAAATTCATGCCATTTATTGTCATTATCCCACTTATAAATTGGTGGACATTTATTGGATAGTGAATCATAAAAAAAATAAAAAATCAAAAGCCCTATTTAAAAAAATAAAAGTCCACAAATTAACAATTAAAACTATTCAAACAATTTGATTTTGACATTGTGAGTTAGCAATTGCAGTCCATAATTTAATTGTCAAATTGTAAGTTAATATGTCTCGTGTACAATTTTTTAGTGTACAATTTTTTAAGGTTTGAATTAGGAGGGACTCAGATTGTAAAGCGCAGCACACGTGTCAAAGTTTTTTGGGCCCCACCAGTGATGAATGTGTTATATCCACACCGTCCATCCATTTTGCCAAATAATTTTAGGGCATGAGCCCAAAACTGAGGCACATCCAAAGCTTAGGTGGACTACACCATAAGAAACAACAATAATTAAACGTTCACCTTTAAAAATTTATTGGGGGCTAGAAAAGTTTTAGATCAAGCTGACATGTGTGTTTTCCCTTCATCCACCTCAGTGTGACCTAATTAATAGGTTAGATTGAAAATAAACATTACAGTGGACCTTAAGAAATTTTTAATGGTGAGCATTCTATAACCACTATTTCCTATGGTGTGGTCCACCTGAGATTTGATATTACTAATTTTTTGGATCCTGACCTAAAATGACGTGGCAAAATGGATGGACGATATGGATAAAATAATATACATGTTGGGGCCCACTCAGGTCTGATCAAATTGGATGGAAAATAAACGTTACCGTGCGCCCTACGAATTGTTTAACTGTGAAAATCATTATCTCCGCTGCTATTTTTGGTGTGGTCCAGATGATCTCTGAATATAATTCATTTTTTGGGCGGTGCTCTAAAATGATATCTGAAAATAGATGAACGGTGTAGATGTAATAAATACATCACTGTGGAGCCCATATAACTTTGATCTCCTTTGAACCGTTCATACAACTCGGAGCTCGAGGAGTGTCAACGCTCGTCTTTGCGTGACACGTACCTACAGCAGCTAGCTGTTGCAAATTTTTAAAAAAAAAAAAAATGGAGAGAAACCGAAAAGAAAAAAAGAGGGAAAGAAAGAGAAAAGAAAAAAGAGGGAAAGGGGGAAAGAAGAGATTGAGAGAGAGTGTGAGAGAGAGGGAGAGAGGAAGAAGAAGAAGAGGAAGCAGCCGCAGCCGCAGTAGGGCGCAGCCGCAGTCGCAGCTGCTCGAGAAGAAGAAGAAGAAGAAGAAGAAGAAGAAGAAAATAAAGGAAAAAAGGTATGTTTTTTTTGTTTTGTTTTTTTTTTTTTTAAAAATTTTTTTCCAGGGCGTTACGGGTCCGTAACGCCCGTAACGGCCGTTACGGTCACAGAAATCCATAACGGCCATTTCGACCCCGTATCGCGTAACGGGTCCCACCATTACCGTTACGTATCGGCCGTACTGTTATGGCCGATACGTAACCGATTTGGGATACCTTGGGCTATACATATCCGGTATCCCTTTATGCCCCATGGTTCTCGACCATAGCTTCATCCACAGTTATGTCTCTCAGATCAATAGGATGTTAATTTTTCTTCTTAATAACATCTACCTCACAAAAATCACTTCTCTGCCATCGTTAAATAGTTGAAGCCCTGTACATACTAGTTAATAGTGGAACGGACTTTAACTAAGATCGTATGGATATGGCATCCAATTCATACAGAAAAAGAGAAAAATGCACTCCAACTATTTAACAAACACTCTAGCTGAGTAGAACTAGTTTTAGCACATAGCAAAGGATGATCAATCAATTTCGAGGACTCTTAATTTCATATAACAATAAAGAATAATATGATATTAGCTGTAGAATCTTGAGACCAGTGAATAGAAAAAAGCACAAATCTCACTCGGCATACTGTAAGTAAACAGATTTTTCCACATTTAGAAAATTCAGGCTAGAAAAGAAAGTAGAACTATAAACAGTGTTGATCAATCAGTCGACAAGAATAAACAAACTGGCTTCATCAATAACGGAAAGAGAAGTCAGAAGGATACGCAAGATATGTGACCATGTAATCAAACAAAAATAAATCACCACAGAAGACTGTATTAGCACAATGATTGGAAAAAACAACCAAACAACAGATAGAAAATGAACAGGGAAGTAAGAAAACATATATAGAATACTACCGAGACTGTATTAGCACAATGATTGGAAATAAAACAAACAAACAAACAAACAAAGATAGAAAAATGAGAAGGGAAGGAAACACAGAGAGAATAGTACCAAATCCAGATTCTGATATTTTATCACATATCCATGTCATGGTCATCGCACCAAAAACCAATAATGAGCTTGTCACCATCACATGCTTGAATCTGCAAATGAAAAATTGTTCCATGGTGAGAAAGCATCTACAACATTCCAAGAAAGCATTCAAACAGGAATAAACTGCTAAAACTAAGACACATAGATGTTTAAGAAATTTTAGAAGCCAAGTTCATTATATTGAATATTATTCACAAAACAAAAAATTTAAAAAAATTTAAAAAAAAAAAAAAAAAAAAAAAAAAAAAAAAAAAAATTGAATGAAAATTGACAGAGCATTAAATGCCATGAGCTACGAATGATTTTCATGTAGAACTTGAACCATCCTTCAATGATTAAGCATATCATCGGAACCATCCAAGGTATCCAGTATAAAGAACAAAACTTAAAAAAGGATGAATATGTAGAGCATAAATTACAACTTGAACTTAGTTGCACAATCCTTCCAATTGGGTGCTGCTCCCGCTTCAAATGACGCTTCGGAATTACACTCCCGCTTTCGCTTCCTAGCTGTTTATACTTGCTAACATTTTAAAACAGAAGCATCCCCACTTCCGTGCCCGAATTTGTTGCCGCTTCACTTCCCGCTTCATGCAACTATAATTCGAAATAGCTGGAGTTCATAACCAACATTTCGTGATTTCATCTCAGCAAGTTTCTGTTGGGCATGATCTTTTCGTTTCTTTTTTTTTTTTTTTTTGGGGGGGGGGGGGGGGGGGGGGGGGGGGGGGGGGGGGGGGGGGGGGGTTAAGATGCATCTCCAGCATGTACAAGCAGTTCTATCAGCATTTGCTATACTGGTTATAAAATAAGGAATAGAACCCTGCAATTCTTGATATATATCAAGCACAGATGAAATCTAAAATATCCGCTGCTCCATTTGCTCCGCGATAGATGTACATGCAATGTTTGCATTATCAATAGTATCGGCTGATATGTTGGCCAATACTGTCGATATCGAGGTTCAACGATACAAAAAAGCACAGAAGTTATAAAACTTCCACATATCATGTGATATATCGTTAAATAATAAAACTGCAATATTTTCAATAGATCGTCATTATATAATACAAAGCATCGACAATACAGTCAATTTGTTTTGTTGATACATCCTAGCAACCCCTCTCCTTAAAAAAATCAACAAAAAGTATTCTAAATTCATGATTTCTCTCAAATTTTCACTACTTGCCTTTGCACTCGAGGGCCAATCTCCGTCCAGCCTGAGGAAACCTTTGCACGCCTCCGTTACCTTTTGGGAGGCCTACGCCCCATAGAAACTGTCTACCTGAGACTGTCCCATGGCCCGAAGGTCCTGACACAATGTTAGAATTCTAGCTCTTCCAGAGTGGTATCTCACTGATGGCTCAGGCCCACCGAAACGGAGCCTTCTTTGCCCTCCACCTAAGTTGTGCGGGAAAGGCCCAAAGCCAATCCCAGGGAACAGTAAAGCTTCTTAGGGTCTTTCTGTCCAGGTGTAGGTAATCCGCATCTTCACAGACATGTCTATTTCACTAAGCCCCTCTTTGAGACAGTGCCCAGATCGTTACGCCTTTCGTACGGGTCGGAACTTACCCGACGAGGAATTTCACTTCCTTAGGACTGTTATAGTTTCGGCCTCCATTCACTGAAGCCCTCTCTAAGCTAATTTCAACCCTCCCTTTCCTATTTTTTGAAGAGAAAGGGGGATTGTGGTGTGGAAATCGACATTGGAGAGTGGGTGGGTTGGAAACGAAATTGACAAGTTTTTTTCAAATTTAATCAGTTTTTTTTCTGTTGAAATCACTTGGAATCATATAACAAAAATGAAAATCCATGATTTTGCATGCTCTGGTCTTTCCCCAAATCTTTGTCAAGGATTCCATTTCTTGAATACCCCTTCTCTTAGGAGGAAACCAAGAACATGGTGTTCTCTTCTCCCTTGGTATAGACAAAGTCCCCAGCACAGACAGGTTTCCTTTGGCCTTTTCTTCAAGTTTTTTTGGTATGAAAAAAGACCTATTTAGTTTCATCTCTGAGGTCTTCTCCTGTAGATTGCCTTGGGCCGTGGGAGCCTCCTTTATCGCTCTTATTCCAAAAGTCAAAGGAGCGGCACTGCTCAAGGATTTCCGGCGCATCAGTTTGATGGGGGAACTTTACAGAATCATGGCTAAAGTCCTAGCCTCCACACTTCGGCCAGCTCTCTCCAAAGTTATGTCCAAGGTTGAAGGAGCTTTCGTGGCTAGCCGGCAAATCCTTGATTGCGCCCTCATCACCCACGAAAGTATCAACTCCCGACGATGTGAAGGTAGAAGCGATGTCGTTTGTAAGGTAGATATTGAGAAGGCTTTTGATCATTTGGACTAGGATTATCTAGACTATATATTGGTTGTCTTGGATTCGTGTCAAGATGGCGTAGTTGGATCAAGGTCTGCATTTCTTTGGCCAAGTTCTTAGTCCTTGTCAATGACTCCCCTGAAGGTTTTTTCAGCTCCACTTGTGGCCTCAAGCAAGGTGACTCACTATCCCCCTTCCACTTTGCCATTGCTACTGAAGGTCTTAGTAGGATGTTGGGGAAAGAAGAGTCGGCTAGCCTTTTTAGGGGCTTCGAGGTGGTGCAGTCGTGCCCCTTTGTTTCTCACATTCAGTTCGTTGATGATATGCTCCTCTTATGTGAGACCATTGAGGTCGTTGTTAATAATCTTCGGAAAGTAATCCGTTACTTTGAGGCCATCTTTGGCCTTAAGATTAACCTCTAAAAGCGAGATGTTGGGCATCAATCTTCCTCCCTCTGCTCTTTCTCTCTTAGCAACGGATTTCAGTGACAAGACAGGCTCCTTCCCTTCTACCTACCTTGGCCTTCCCCTTTACATTGGGAAGCCGGCCAAGCACCTTTGGGATGTGGTCATTGAGCGTGTCACATGGAAATTGTATTCCTGGAAAAATCCATTACCTATCCCTCCGGAGCCGCCTCACCCTAATCAAAGTCGCCCTTTCTAACCTCCCCACTTATTCTCTCCCTATGTTGTTGCCCTAAGTTGGTTTTGCGAAGGCTTGATAGGCTAAGAAGAGACTTCTTGTGGAATGGGAACTCTGAGGGGCATAAATTCAGCTTGCTCAACGGGCCTAAAGTTTGCAGATCTCTCTCAAAGGGGGTGCCGGTATGCAAGATCTAGCTATCTTTAATTTTGGCCTTCTAGGAAAATAGATTTGGCACTTTCATTTGGAGGCGGGCAGCTAGTGGAAAGAAATCTTAGCTAAGAAGTATGGCACTAAGGCTAAGGGGTGATTCACCAAGTTCCTTTCTCTATAGAGCCTCTTCTATATGGAAAGCCATTACACTCCTCAGGCCCCACATGCACCAAGATCTCTCTTTTTCCCTTGGTAGCAATGTATGTAGTGTTAGAAATATTGATACTATCGGCCGATATATCGACCGATATTATCGGTATCGCAGTCCAGCGATACAAAACCCTTTGGAAGATACTAAAAAATTGGAAATTTTTATAGAATACTTTTTATCGATCAATATATCAATAAAATATTGCATAATATCGCCAAAAATCGTTTGATATAGCTAAATATTGTTCTAAATATCGTGCAATATCAACGATACTACCACTTTTATCGGGATTTTATTTCTTTTTTTCAAGAAATTTGCTATACAACACCAGCCGGGGCCACTGTAGCCAATTCCAGGATGTTGGGAGCAGTGTTTCAAATATCAACGATATCAACCGATATATCCCACGATATATCTTTTATCCCACCTGTGCGATACGAAACGCACAAGTAGTGTCGATGTATCCCACATATTCGATCTGGTGAGCATTTTCAAATTTGTATCCATGTTTTTGCCGTAAATCATGTTAAACCAGTGTCAAATGGTTACAAATCTATGATTCTTAATGTTTGCCATGAAAAATCATTGGAACTTCGATTTCGAGATTTGGGGGAGATGGGTTAAGTTGCGGAAAATTAAGAAAAATCTAAATTTCTCAACTTCTCGCAAATCAATTGCAAACTTTATATCCAAACATAAAATTAAACATGTATATAACCTCATCTAGTAATTCTTCTTTTGCTTTTGAATGTATTGCTTGGGTTTCTATACATGGCTTCTTACATTTATAAATTATATGAATAGACTTTGAATATACTTGCATAAGTTCAGTTGGAAAGCGCATATTAGGACCCTATACAAAGGAAACCCCTATTATGTGCACCCTTTTTTGTAATATTTTGATTTCTAAGTGTGTATTGATGTCTTTTTCAAAAATTCCCTGAAGTTTCATTGAAAATTTCAACCAATTTCCCAATGTTCCCATGTTTCCCAACATCAACAATAAATTACGCAATATAACCGATATATCCCATGCGAAAACCGATATGTATCCATATCCCAAGGGTGCGATACATTACGCGATAACGATATTTAAAACATTGGTTGGGAGAGCATCATTATCCGAAAAAAAAAAAAAAAAAAAAAAATCAACGGTAAATTTTGGTACCCGTAAAGAAGATCACTCTGATCAGAAGCTGCGTTTGATGGGTCATTCGAATCGAAGTCTCTGATTTGGAGAGATTTAGGCGCGAAATCTGGAAAAATCCTCGGCATTTGGGAGAGATTTTAGGGTTTCCACGTTCCGGAACCCTCTGCTTCGAAATAAAAGGGCCCCGAGCCCTTATTTACAGGAAGAGGAAGGGTTGGTGTACTGCACACGACTGACATGGATGGTGTGCTGACATCACCAAGTTTCGTGGGTCCCATCATGAGGTATATGTTATATCCAAACCGTTCGTCCATTTGGCGAGCTCGCATAAGGCTTTAGCCAAAAAATAAGACAAATCCAAAGATCAAGTGGACCACACTGAAAAAAATTGTGGGATATTGAACGTCTACCATTGAAATCCTTTTGGGGGTCACAGAAGTCTTGGATCGATATGATATTTGTTTTTCCTCTACATCAAGGTCTTTGTGACCTCATGAACAGATTGGATGGAAAATAAACGTTATGGTGGGCCCTACGAATGTTATAACGGTGAGAATCATTGTCCTCACTGCTATTTGTGGTGTGGTCCAATTGAGCTTTGGATACGACTCATTTTTGGGCTCATGATCTTAAATGATCTATCCAAATGGATGAACGGTGTGGATATAATAAATACATTGTTGTGGGGCCCATGTAACTTTGATCTCGTTTGAACTGTTTATACAACTCGAGCTCGAGGATCGTCAGCGCTCATCTTCGCGGATGTGGATTTCCTGCGAAAGGCTTTCGCAGGAAGTTCCAGCGCTGGAAACTTAGGTGGGGTCCATCGTGATGTTTGTGAGAAATCCACCTCGTCCATCCGTTTTTTGAGATCATTTTAGGACATGGGGCCAAAAATGAGCCGGATCCAAGACTCAAGTGGGCCGAAAACATGAGGATTGAATGTCCACAGTTGAAATATGTGGGGCCATAGAAGTTTTGACTTAGTCTAATATTTGTGTTTTCATCCTAGTAGTAATGACATTATGAACGGTATGGATGGAATGTAAACATCACAGTCTGTCGACCCAGGGAGGTTTCAACAGTAGGAATTTCCCTACCCACCTTTTCCTTTAGTGTGGCCCACGTGAGTCTTGGATCCTGCTCAATTTTTGCCTCGAGTCTTAAAATAAGCTCACAAAACGGATGGACGGGGTAGATTTCTCACAAACATCATGGTGTGCCCCACCTAGGTTCCAGCGCAAGAACTTCCTACAAAAGG
Organism: Magnolia officinalis; assembly: GCA_021015155.1. NCBI lineage: Eukaryota > Viridiplantae > Streptophyta > Magnoliopsida > Magnoliales > Magnoliaceae > Magnolia > Magnolia officinalis. The sequence goes on along the minus strand of JAJHSJ010000013.1, from coordinate 52,965,071 downwards.
ATTTAGCAGTTATCCGCATCCCAACTTCGCACTACATGTACCCACACCAGCCAGGTCGTTGGTGTGTGGTACACCATCCATCCACTTTCATAAGTCATTTTAAGGCATGAGCCCAAAAAGTAGACAGATATAAGCACAAGTGTACCACACCACAAGAAAACGTGGTGGCAATGATGTCCACCATTGAAGCTTCTTAGGGCCCACCGTAATGTTTATTTGCCATCCAATCTATTCATAAGGTTTGACAAACCTGGATGGGAAAACATAAATATTAACTTGATCCAAAAAATTTATAGCCCCAAAAAAGTTTAATGGTGGTCATTCAATGGCCACTATTTTGTGTGGTGTGGTCCACCTCAGATTTGGATCTGCCTTATTTTTCGGCCCATGCCCTAAAATGATATGTTAAAATGAATTCAGTGTTGATACACCATCTTATATCAAGGTAGCCCCATGGTCAGGGTCCCATCCAAGTTGTTGGTCGCTTGGTTAATGTCCTAAAATGACATGCGGATGGATGGGGTGGATATTGAATACACACATCATTGATAGGTATGTTTTCTAATTTCTAATATATCTTTTGCTTTTGAATACATTGGTTATGTTTTCATACATATTTTTATACATTTATAAATGTTATGCATCATATTTGAATATATTTACCTTAGTTCAATCAGATAACGCATAACTTAGGACCTTATACAAAGGAAATTTATTATGCGCACTTCTTTTTTGAGATTTTATGATTTAAAAGTGTGTATTAAGGTCTTTTTAAATACTCCCTGAAGTTTCATAAAAAAATTCATCCATTTTGCCAATGTTTCCCCACGTTTCCCAAAAAGTGCGATAAATTACGCGATACAAACGATTTATCCCGTGCGATAACCGATACACATCTGTATCCCAAGGTTGCGATACACTGCACAATATCGATATTTCGAACACTGAGTGTTTGCACATCGGGTTTTGGAAGGCCCCTCTTTTCTCTTTTCCCTTCTATAGCCCATGTAGCCTCAAACTCATATGCTTATGTGGCTTCTTGTTTCTCTGATGTGGGGTCTGGGGTTTGGTGCCCTTGCAAGAGATCCTTATCGGATTTGAAGTTGAAAGGGTTTCTCAGGCTTCTGGAACTTCTACAGGGAGTTTTCCCGCCCTTCTCCAGAAGTCATCACTTCGCCTACCTGGTCCCTGGAAAGCTTTGGCAAGTTTTTCGTTCTATCACTATTCAAGCTTCTTAGCAACCATTCCATTGCGGCCAAAAACATCTTTCCATCTTTCATCTGATCTTATGGTGCTTCACCGAAAATTGCAGTGTTTGTCTAGCTTTTCGCTAAGAAGAGAAACCAACCATTGACAATCTTCAGAGAAGGAGAATAGTTTGGAATCCATCAATCATTTGTTCATTCACTGCTCATTCTTTCAAAGGATATGGTATTCTATCCTCAACTGTTACCACAACTCTTGGGTCATGCCAACCGCAGCTCTAGACCTTCTATTTGCATGACATGGAGGAGTGGGCAAAGATCTTAAAGCAATTTGGCACCTTTCTATCTTGGCAGTTATTTGGGCAATCTGAAGAGAGGAATTGCTAGTGCTTCCAAAATTCTTCCTCTCCTCCTCGCATGTTGGCCTTGATTTCCAGAGACGTCGCAAACTGGTCGTCTTGTCTTCCAATCTCATATCACAGTGTTCCTCCCTCCTAGGTTATTGCCCGGGCCCCTGTCCCCCAGTTCAAGTTGTATAATTGTTTAAGCTCTTCTTTGGCTTTGCTTCTATTTTGTTGTTGCTTTTTGTTTCTTTTTATAATTTAGTTTCCTTTTTTCCTCTGTTTTGTTTTCATTGGCCTTTTGGCTTTCCAGAGATCAGCAATACGAAACCCAGTGGGGAGTAAAAGAAACAACTAGCATCAATCTGCACCAAGGATAATTGTGATATTCAACTGAAAATACAGAAACCTAGAAATTTCAATTAGGCTTTCTTGCCAAATTTTCGGGATTGTGTTTCCATGTGTATTTTAACAACTCCACTCAAGGTGTTCCACATCAAAAAAAACAAATTTGGTGGAGAAATCGCAATCCAAGAGTGGATTCGAGCTGAACCCAAAGGTGAGAAAATTTTGGTTAAATATTAGGGAGAAAACAAGTAGAAATCCATATCTATAAAATGAAAACAGAAGAAATTGAGAAAATGTGAATTTCATCCATTTTCACCCTTAAAAACTGCATGGGTGTGATGTGGCTTAAGGTTGAGCGATTCAAAGAGCGATGATCAGACTTTGTCATCACCTGGCAATGGAGATGATAGGCAATGACAGCGACGATAGGAGTGATGATTGACAACACCTAGCAATGGAGATGATAGGCAATGACAGCGACAACCAGAGTGATGATTGACAATGTGTTTGTAGGGAGAGTCTGAATCAAAGGCCTCTTAGCCCATTGACTACGGAGAGATAGTTTGACCATACCACCCAAGACCGAGACCATGGTACTTGTCCCACATCTGCATGTCCACGGGCAGGAAAGCCAAGTCAGTTTTTGTCGCATCAAGAGAAACAACTAGTACACAATGAGAAAGTTATTGTGTGGAGCATTGGGTCCTTAGACATTCACGATGGGCAAGGGGGCTTTCCCTCCAAGCCACGTTATAGATATGGATCTGCTTCTTATCAATGGTTAAAATCACTCCATATGGTATCATATCATCCTGACAGATACCTGACATGTATCAGATGATACTCTTGCAAAACTGTCCAAAAATCCACATGAAACGCAGTAAAGCATGTTAATAAACATTTCTTAAACCCCATCTCCCTCAGATACGAGATTTTAACATGTGAATCAAGAGGTTATTGGTGCGACTCATCTTTATCATTGAACCTCAATACCGATACATATCAGGCGATATACATCACTTCCAAACAATACTTTTAACCTGCTTTGTATGGCCACGGGATGAGCGATCCAGTGGCTATGGCACCCATTCATAGTCATCAGACTATGGCTACAGATATAGACAGGAGTGCATGGCTATGGACAGTGCATCCAGAATATAAATATGGGTGTGGAAGTGTGCAGCCACAGCCACAGCCAATGCCACTAGGAGCAATGGTCATAGTTATGGTGAGTGCTCCAATCCACCGATGGCAGTCTGCTCCACATTGTTGAGGATGAGTACCATCATAACATAGAGATTGCCTGGTATCATAATCTCACGGGTGAAGGACAGTACCACAATTATGTGGAGAAATAATATTATAGCTGCCCCAATGTGGAAAGGGATGACCAATGTTGTCAAATCACATAAAATCACATAAGCCATCAGCTTGGGCTGATCACTTATGCCATAATTGCATAAGCGATCGCTCAGGCTTATGGCTTTTCCTTTTCTTTTCTTTTTTTCTTTTTTTCTTTTTTAAACTTACAAAAAAAAATTTAAAAAAAAATAATAAAAAAATAAAAAAATCTAAAATTGTAAGAAAAACTATGTATAATTATTACAAGTGATTGGATTGGGATTTATTTACCTATTTCATTGTAGTTTGACTATTAGGCCATCTATATGTTGAGTTATATTATATTATATATAACAAAACAAATTTAAACAATTAACAAGTTACACTACGAAAGAATTAATTATTGAAAACTACAAATATAGAAATTGTATTGATAACTTGAATCTTGATGAGTTAATGCATACAATACAAGTCACAACTTATTACACTCTACAATAAACTTGATCGTTGGCCATTATGCCATGGATTATGCAATTAGGACATGATTATGCGATTATGCCATCGCATAATCATGGCATACTTCCTGCATGGCATATGTGACCATGGCATAAGAGATATGAGCCATGGTATGCAATTATGCGATTGCATAATCGCTCATGGGATCGCACATGACAACACTGGGAAGGACGACTTCAAGCCCGCTCATAACTCCGTGTGGATCTACAACCAAGGTATTTTTTTGTTCTTTTAGAATTCAGTTGTATTCTTTGTGTTTTAATGCTTGCATTGAATGAAATTTGAATGATATGAACTCATTTTGGAAATAATTGCATCACTTATGGCCAACAGCACATAGTGTTGTCCCCTAAACAATGGAAAAGCATTATGCATAGTTTTCTTGTGATGCTTTGAGTTCTAAGCGTGTAATCATTTGTCTTTTAACATCTCCTAAAGTTTCACTAAAAAATGACAATGTTTTCCTTAAGCTTCCCCAATGTTTCCCTCATACTATGATACATTATGCAATACATGCAATATTATCTAAAGATTCCAATGATAGATCCGTATCCCAAGGGTCGGATACCAATACTCTGATCACTGTCGAGCATAACCCGCTGCAAATCAAAGAGGCTCATATGGAAACTAGACACTTCATATTATAACATAATATCATAAGAGAACGTTGAATGGTTTAATCTACCATTATCATTTTTATTGATCACTACAAGGTTTTTTTGTCAAGTGCTGAATGTTGCTGCGTATGCAGAAAATTATCATTAAACCAGTTCTATTTCCAACCAAATGAATAAAAGCATAAAACAAGTTTCAAAATAGAAAGGGATTATGAACAACGCATACCTTTGGCTGGATGCATAGATTGAATAAGGAAGAGAATAACAAGCAAGGATCACAGACTCTAGGATTGCAAATCCAAGTGAGATCCACCATCTGAAATTGAAAGATATCCAAAAAGTTGAGCATCCTTAAAATTGGTATATCACACAAGCAAAGATAGGATAGATCATAATTGCAGAACAAGGACTTGTCTCACTACTTGAGAAGAGTAACTAGACACACATATAGCCCTTAATCTTCTCATGGCCATCTAAGCCTTCTTTCCGCAGCTTCACTAAGGAAGGAACAACATGACAAAGTACCTGTTCAAGGGGTTGATGAAGTTATAATTTCTTGAATAGGAAAAGAACCCAGCAAAGAAAAAAAGCATGAGAAAGAAGCTTAGAGGACATGCATCAACAAGGACATTCAAGAGCATGGCTTCCTAACTTTTTAGTTCTACAGATTTAATGAAAAGAAATTATTATTGAACATAAACAAGCACCGCATGATAACATTTAGTCTTCTAGATTAAGAATGAAAGAAGCCATATTGAATAGTAACTTCAAAAAAAAAAAAAAAATGCTAGGAGTTGTTTGTAGGAACCATGAAAAACATTCAGAAGAAAAGGCTTCTTCTTCTTTCAGTTTTTTTTTTTTTTTTTTTGGACAGATAGAAGCAAAGGCTTATCACTGTCATTTTACCACAAGTGAGATCCCAAGAGCTGAAACTCAAATGCTCACAAATCCACACACCCTCATTTGTCATAGTGAAAAGCAGTGCACAAGGACGACAATAAATAAATGAAATCCAAAGCTCATTTCCCACTAACCACAAGTTAAGCATGAAAAGGACCCAAGAACTTTTGTTCTCCTGCTGAAGCTTAAGAGTTGGCTTTCTAGTTTCTAATTATAAATATTAATTTGTTATTCGAGTAAGAACTTTACCCACTCTCCATTATGTATATGTTCATTGTTTCCTCAAGCTGGCATTCTAGCTCTTCCTCTCAAACCACAAAAATATGTATTTGTTTCCATGAATACCCAAATAGCTAAGGGACCAAACTATAGGCCTTCAGCTCTCATTTTGAATTAGAATGAATTGTGCTCTTGGTCTTTGGAAATTGCTCTTAATCAAATTCTTCATGAATCTAACGGTATTGCTGATCTTTGGCAAGGGAGGGGTCGATAGATCTGTGTATTCTTATCAATGTTGTCAAATCACATATGCCATTGTATGTGATCAGCATATGCTGTTCGCATATGCAATCGCACAATCACATATGCCATGGCATATTTTTTATAAAATAATAAAAAATGAAAAAAATCTTTAAAAATAGGAAAAACTTGCCTAATTAATACACATGATTGGATTGAGTTATTTTACTTATTTCATTATAGTTTGAGTGTTTCATTACGTTATATATTTAATTACTTATATTATATTATATAAATTTTAACAAAACAATCAAGCTACATTAAAAGAAAACTAATTATTATAAACTTCGAGCAAAGAAATTTTACTGATAAATGGATAACTTGAAACAACTTACAAGTTATAACTTACAGCTTAATTTACAAAAAGTAAGCACAACTTATAAAATACAAAAAATAAACATACTTGAAGTAATTGTAGAGAGATTAGAGTCAGAGAGAGAGAGAGTAATAGATTTAGAGCTTTGGAGTAGAGAATAGTGAAAATGGAGGGGATATGAGTGCCTATTTATAGGCAAAAGTTCTCCAAATTGAAAAAATAAAAAATAAAAAAAATTGCTTCCACTCTGGTTATTAGGAAATATGTGATCGCATATGCAGTATGCAATCGCATACTCGCATATGCGATCGCATATTTATCGCATATAAAAGTATGCCATGGCATACTTGCCAGGGTCGCATATGCCATCATGGAATATGCGATTCGATCCACAGTATGCGCATATGCGATCGCATTTGACAACAATGATTCTTATCCATTGCCTTGATGGATTTTGCTTCTTTATACCCTTTTGGGGGTTCTTTAATAAAATTATTTGTTATTGATGAGAATAACAAAAGACCTTGACTAAAGGTATCCAAACAATCAAATACAAATGCAAATACGGGAAATGACATGGATACTGCATTAACTATATTCCTTCTTTTAATTACTTAGAATATATTATATGCTATAGTATCTACTGTAAATTATGAGGAACACCCCATCCACGTTGGAGCTGATCATATAAATGGTTCGAAAGTCCAAAAAATGGGCCCTACATATATATCCTGTGCATCAGCAAACTGTTTCCTGGTATGCAGGAGCCTGGAATTCCTCTTACACTACATTGTGCTATATTACGAACACTGTACATATTTTAAAGCTATGATGCAATTAATATGAAATAGTTAAAAGATAAATATCATGTATCTTACTACCTTTTTATGAATGGATACTTTTATTAATCAAGCAAAACAACAAGCACTACAAAAACGTAGAAGACTAAGTGAAGATCTTCACAAAGTGATAGCAAAAGGAAACACAAAAACAACAATGGCGTGGTATAAAATTTTGTGCTAGCCCAACTTGGCCTCGCAATCCTTTATCTGCTTCATTGCCTTTCACTCTCCCACAAAATTGAAACCCAACACGCGTAAAACTGGTTCCTCTGGATTCTCCTCGCTTAACCATCTAACGCAGAGCAAAAATTATGTACTACCCCGGAAGAGCACTTTTTTTTTTTTAAAAGCAACGACCAAAATATCATTAACTGGAGAAAAAACAATACATAAGAAAGAAAGAAAAGGAGCCGATCTGCTGAGATGGCAAGAGACTCCTAACAACCTAGAAAAGAAAGATCGACACTACTAATATCCTTAACATTTACAGCCCATTCTAACACCATTTTTTTTGCTTTAGCCCCACCACTTTTGTCCTAGACGATTTGCTATCGAAACATCGATCATTTCTTTCTTTCCACACCGCCCACCAGATCGCCTTAATGAGCATACGCCAGATCTTCAATTTCCTCTTTTCCAGCTTAACCCCATTCCAAACAATCAACAGATCCGCCGCGGACTCCGGAACACACCAGGAAATGGAAAAGATATCGCAGAAATGGGAGAAAATGGTAGAAATAAAGGGGCAGTGAACCAGTAAGTGGTTCACCGATTCCGCTTGGCTCATACAACACACACAAATGTTAACTAAGTGCATGCCTCTCTTAATGAGGTTGTCTATAGTAAGAATCCTGTTCCGAGCCGCTAACCAACCAAAGCATCTGATCTTGGGGGGAACGTTATATTTCCAAAGAAACGAAATTGCATCGCAAGGGGACCTATCCTCAAAATAGAGGGCTGCATAAAGAGACTTGACTGAGAAGGCCCCCAGATTTCTCTAGCATCCAATCAATGCTATCAGGCTGCGAGGGGCTGATCTTGTGATTGGCTAAGAAGTCGTGCAGAGCCACGAATTCGTCTACCTCAATATCATATAGAGCTCTGGTGCAGGAGATGTCCTAGACAAAGTGGGCGGGAGATGGGTGGCCACAGCTGTTAATGAGGATGTCTCTTACAGGAGAGAGACGGTAGATCCGCGGAAAAGAGAGTTTGAGGGGCTGATCCCCCAGCCAAAGATCTTCCCAGAACCGAATAGCCGAACCATCGCCCAAAACGAATCTGCAGTTGGCCATGACGGGGTCTTTGGACTTAAGGATACCTTTCCAAATGTGGGACGCTTTGTAGTAGGAGCTGTCTTTCGGCCACCAGTTCCCCTGAGAAGCCTCGTACTTGCCTTTGACAATGCCTGTCCAAAGGGCATCCTTTTCCAAAGCAAAGCGCCAAGCCCATTTACCTAGGAGCGCGGAGTTCATTAGTTTCAAAATCTTTACATTAGCACCTCCGTCGCTGAAAGCTCTACACACTTGAGACCATTCAAGAAGGTGAAACTTGCTCTAATTGTCTTTGCCAAACCAGAGAAACTCCCTTCGAATTCTTTCCATAGACCTAAGCACCGACCCCGGGCATTTGAATAGGGACATGAAATAGAGAGGAAGACTAGATAGGGCAGCTTTAATCAGCGTTAACCAACCACTCAGAGAAAGGTAACGACATTTCCAGGAAGCAAGATATTTATGAAATTTAGTAATAACCCTGTTCCACATACTCTTAGGAGGGGGCCCCACAGATAGGGGCAGGCCAACAAAAGAAGTAGGGAAGGACTCGATGCGGCAACCAAGCACAGCGGCGAAATCCTGCAAAGACTGATGGGAGACATTGATTCCAAGGATCTTAGATTTATTGGGATTGATTCTTAAACCCGAAACTGCTTCAAAGCAATGAAGGGCAGTAAGAAGGTGGTCAAATCTATCATCCGATGCTTCAGAGAATATAAGAGTGTCATCAGCGAACTGAGCACTCTTTCCCTCTGAATATACGATCATTGAGCTTTGCTAAGCTCACATGCGTGTACAAGTTGGCTACTTCACAATCCAACACATCTGCGAGCATGGCAAACGGGAAATATCCAAGTCATCCATCAGGTGGACCTCAACCTCTTATAGGTGTTGCTGCCCAAAGACAAGGGCGATCCACTCGATGGATGTGCCATGATATTAGAAATAGGTGGATAGGTTAGAAAATTGCAACCAATTTTTTCACAAACATACATTAGATCAGGTTTTTATTTTTTGAAAGGCCGTTTGTTCAGTTAAACGTGGCCCACCTGACTAATGGACAAATCTAATTCTTGTATAGGGTATCTTTATAGCACGCGCATACGTTTTTCAGCTGGGTAGCTTCTCTCCACTTCGCTTCCTTGAACTGGTAAATGGAGTACCAAGGTGGTCTTAGTGCTCTCTTTTGAAAGCGAAGGCGTGGCATGTGCATTAGCTGACTTGTATACGTGGCTTAGCAAAGCTCATGATCATTTCTCTCTTTCCACAATGACCAAATCATCCCTTTTAGAGCATGAGACCACAATATCCTTCCTCTAGCTTCCATTTGGTTCCTTTTCACTCCAAACAAAGCTCCCCTAACTCCTTTTTTTTTTTTTTTTTGATGACGCCAGGGTGTCCCCGCCCCATTTTGAGGCGATACTATTCCCTGCGGATGCACACAATCACCGGCAAACCACATGCATCAGGTATTCCCAAGGAGGGGAATCGAACTCGCGTCTGTGAGGAGCACACCCACAACGCTTGCCATTCGCCCAAACCCCGTGTGGTTTGACCCAATTCACCCCAAACTTTCTGAATACTGCTGCCCATACTTGCCATGCATAGTTACAATGAATTAGTAAACATGAGCAGTTCTCTGCTTCTTTACACATTGGACCTGTTAGGCATTTGAATCCCTCTTCTCTGCATTTACACGTTAGTGAATGCGAGCAGTTCTCTGCTTCTTTACACATTGGACATCTGTTACACCAGGTATCTTACAACTTCCAGATAATTCTTCACTCCTCGCAGTTTTCCTAGTGATTTCATCTTTTAGTAGTAGTAGGGCTGCCAACGGTTGAGTTCAGGTCGGGTCCTAGTATGTCCATATCCAAAGGGAGTCATGTTCAGGTCCGGGTACCACATTTGAGGTCCCGTGCCAGAACCAGATCGGTTCAGGTACTCATCCTATCTTGGGACTCTAGCTTTGGATTGGGTTAGGGTTCAGGTCAAGTTTGCATGGTTTAGATAGCCTGAATGATTTAGTGACCCCAACTAGGTTTGAGCCTAATTTCGAAGTGTTGAGACTCAGCACTTGTACAGTTTCCCAAGGATCCAGTTCCGTACATGTTGAGGGGCCATGGTTCAGTAAGCCAGATTGTTGATGTGATGGCCCACACCATGGATGGAGGATGCCCCAAGCTGCTTTTATAGTAGAGGTTCCCCAATTACTCTCTCAATTACCACAACCAACAGTTCTCCAGTAAAGTCGCATCTCAAGAAAATAAAAAACAGAGAATTTGCCAATATGGAAAACCATGTGCAAGATCCAAGCAGTTGATGCAGGATATGGAAATTTAAATATGATATACAAGATTTCAGGCTTAGATCATACCAATTCAGAAACAATTACACAAATTCCACATCCCACATGAAAATCCAAACATTCAATTAAAGGGGAATCTATGTGGGTCCAGGCCTACACATGATAGGGTTGGATCAATAAAAATTATGAACCAAACGATACTCAAAGATAAGAAATAATCATCCACACATGCATAGTAATTAGTCCCTAATCCAAGGGATTCACCAATTTCAAATCAAGGAACCCTAAGGTAAGAAAAAGGGGCATATAACTTAGGGAAAACGTAATCTAGGGCTAGGTTTAATGAAAAACGGCTATGAGAGGATAAAAGAGGATAAAAACCTGAGCCAAAAGAGCCCAGACGGACGTGCGTGTGATCCCGGCCGCACGTGTGTGGGGCCCACTATTCAGAAAAAAAGTCACCTTGGCCCTGGTCGGCCAGGGATGGACTGCAAAACCCCCAAATCTCAGCTCGATCCGATGTACGGTTTGTACGTGGTACTCCGCCGAAGTTTCAGCCCTCTTGTAGGGCCAGATTCTGAAATTCTGATGTATGGAGGAGAATTGCTGCAATAGATGATTGATTCAAAGTGTAGATGATGGGGTGAGATGAGAAGAAGGGATGATAGAAGATGGGTAGTAGATATGGTGATGGATGGGGGCGAATCGAGATAGAGGTGGCTTCGCACCACGGTAGTTAACCCTTTGATGAAGGGAGGGTTTCGCACCCAATTAGGCTTCACAACTCAGAGAGTAGGAAAACGCAGAATTTTTATTAATCTTCAATGAATAAAAGAACTACAAGGGGTGCCTATTTATAGGGAAAATCCTATACCCCAAAAACTCGCACCATGTGCGCAACCTATTACTTGGCGATGAAGTAAACTAAAATAAAAACCAAACACAGAAATCTACAGCGTTCACAATGTTCTAAATAATAACAATAAGCAAAACCTAAAAAATGAAATCAATCCGACGAGTGGGCCACGATCATGAGATCTCATGATGGGCTTTTCTTAACTATCGGGCCCACTTTTCTGAACCAAAACTTGTCTTCTAGCTAGGAGGCCCTCCCTGGACGTCGTCATCGAGCCAGATCGATGATGAGATCCTCCTTCTGCGTACGTACGTGTGTAGAGGTGGTGGTGTGCGTGCGCGTGTGCACGAGATGTCCCCATCAATTCTCCTTGGCTGCGAAGATTTCGCCACTGGCAAAATAACACTCCTGGACCACTCCAGGACGTCAAGATCAAGTCTCTGAAGCTCCTCTGCAGTGAGCCACATGCTGTCTGAAGCTGGGCGTGACTTCCACTTGACCAGGTACTGAAACCTGCCGTCCGACGTTGAAACTATCTGATGGTCCAGGATATCCTCTATTTCCCCTTTGGGTGTGTGAAGGTTAGGTATGGGAGGGAGAGGCTGAGAAGAAATGTCGGGAAGAATAGGTATGGGAGGTAGAGGCTAGGAAAATGGGTTGGGACGGGTAGGTATGGGAGGTAGAGGCTGGAAAAATGGGTCGGGACGGGTATGTATGGGACGTAGAGGCTGGGAAAATGGGTCGGGACGGGTAGGTATGGGACGTAGAGGCTGGGAAAATGGGTCGGGAAGGGTAGGTATGAGAGGTAGAGGCTGGGAAGAAAAGTCAGGAAGAGTGGGTATGGGAGGTAGAGGCTGGGAAAATAGGTTGGGAAGGGGCCATGGTTCAAGGGATAGATATGGGGAATCATGATGGTGGGCGAAGGGCCAGACAAAGTATCAGTGGTCTCCTGAAAAGTAACTAGATCCTCCACATCGAATGTGAAACTAATTCTCATGGAAGGTGGAAGATCTATCTCATACACATTGAGACCGTTTCGTTTTATAATTTTGAAGGGTCCAGCGCTACGCGCGTGTAACTTACGAACGGCCCTCGGAGGGTACCGCTCGAGGTTGATGCGGACCATCACGGAGTCCCCAATATTGAATCCTTTGAAACGTTTATGCTGGTCTGCAGAAAATGTGTAACGTTCATTACTAGTCATGATCTTCTGCCTGATTTCTTGATGCCATGAATGAATGTGATGCGCAAAAAACTCCGCAGACTCTGACAGCCTATGGGACAGTAACATAGGGACAAGATCAATAGGTTTCCTAGGTTTATAACCAGTAACGACTTCACGAGGACTTAGACCTGTGGACCTATCGACAGAACTATTCAACGTAAACTCGGCTGTAGGTATTACGGTGTCCCATGTTCTGGTGTGCTCTATATCCCTCCTAGGGGGAGACTCATCCGGTAGATCATCAGGAAAGACATCACGAAACTCATCTACTACCGGAATGGCCTCAATGGGTAACTCTATATTAGCCTCTGGGGCACTCTCTCTAACCACAAGGCCGTACGTGTTGTGCCACTCAAAATAGTAGTTTTGATGCCCCTCTTGGGGTGGGTGCACGGGTGCATACCCATGACTGATTCCTTGGCTACCTCCATTCATTGGTCTATCCTCCTGGCCACTTGCCTGAGATTGGACATTTTCTTTAATGGTGAGGTTTGTCCTGAGGGAGGCCTCTACTTGGTTAAGGCATTGATCTATGCTTTGTTCCATGCGCTTACCCCAAGACTCGATCTGCTGGGACAACTTGTTTAATGACTCTAGCAGTTGTTCCATGTCTAGTGTAGGGTACCAACCAAAATTCAGCAATATAGTTGTCAAAATATAAGTTGTTTTTAAAAAATAATAATAATAATAAGAAACAACCTAGTTTCTAAAAACGAAAAAGGAAAGTTTTTTTTTAAACAAGTTAGGAAAGTTTTTTTTTTTTTTTTTTTAAAAACAACCTAGTTTCTAAAAATGAAAAAGGAAAGTTTCAAAGAAAAACAAATTAGGAAAGTTTCTATATATAAAAAAAAAATAAAAAAATAAAAAACAAATTAGGAAAGTTTCTAAAGAAAAGCAACCTAGTTTCTAAAAACGAAAAAGGAAAGTTTCTAAAAATAGAAAGTAAGTTAGTTTCTAAAAAAGAAAAAGGAAAGTAAACTAGTTTCTAAAAAAGAAAAAGGAAAGGAAATTAGTTTCTAAAACAGATTAAGAAAGTTTCTAAAAAAATAGTTTCTAAAAAACAGAAAAGGAAAGTTTCTAAACCTAGAAATAGAAAGCTAAGTTAATTTATAAAATAATTCAAATAAGGGGATAACAAAAAATTTCAGCAGCTTATGTCAGGGTTTATGGACTTCTAAACAGCCATATATGATGAGAATTGATGCGTAATGGACATAAACAACCAAACCCTAAACATGTAATGAATTTCCCTACAAGAACCCTAGGCTCTGATACCAAATTTGATGCAGGACATGGAAATTTAAATATGATATGCAAGATTTCAAGCTTCGATCATACCAATTCAGAAACAATTACACAAATTCCACATCCCACATGAAAATCCAAACATTCAATTAAAGGGGAATCTATGTGAGTCCAGGCCTACACATGATAGGGCTGGATCAATAAAAATTATGAACCAAACGATACTCAAAGATAAGAAATAATCATCCACACATGCATAGTAATCAGTCCCTAATCCAAGGGATTCACCAATTTCAAATCAAGGAACCCTAGGATAAGAAAAGGGGCATATAACTTAGGGAAAACGTAATCTAGGGCTAGGTTTAATGAAAAACGGTTATGAGAGGATAAAAGAGGATAAAAACCTGAGCCAAAAGACGATCCCGCGCGTGGACAACAACAATGGCCCAGACGGACGTGCGTGTGATCCCGGCCGCACGTGTGTGGGGCCCACTATTCAGAAAAAGGCCACCTTGGCCCTGGTCAGCCAGGGATGGACTCCAAAACCCTCAAATCTCAGCTCGATCCGATGTACGATTTGTGCATGATACTCCGCCGAAGTTTCAGCCCTCTTGTAGGGCCAGATTCTGAAATTCTGATGTATGGAGGAGAATTGTTGCAATAAATGATTGATTCAAAGTGTAGATGATGGGGTGAGATGAGAAGAAGGGATGATAGAAGATGGGTAGTAGAGATGGCGATGGATGGGGGCGAATCGGGATAGATGTGGCTTCGCACCACGGTAGTTAACCCTTTGATGAAGGGAGGGTTTCGCACCCAATTAGGCTTCACAACTCAGAGAGTAGGAAAACGCAGAATTTTTATTAATCTTCAATAAATAAAAGAAGTACAAGGGGTGCCTATTTATAAGGAAAACCCTATACCCCAAAAACTCGCACCATGTGCGCAACCTATTACTTGGCGATGAAGTAAACTAAAATAAAAACCAAACACAGAAATCTAAAGCGTTCACAATGTTCTAAATAATAACAATAAGTAAAACCTAAAAAATGAAATCAATCCGACGAGTGGGCCACGATCATGAGATCCCATGATGGGCTTTTCTTAACTATCAGACCCACTTTTCTGAACCAAAACTTGTCTTCTAGCTAGGAGGCCCTCCCTGGAGTCGTCATCGAGCCAGATCGATGATGGGATCCTCCTTCTGCGTACGTACATGCGTAGGGGTGGTGGTGTGCGTGCGCGTGTGCACGAGATGTCCCCATCAGCAGTCCAAGTGGGCCACATGGTGTAGATATTATCGCCCAAAAGCCAGCCTCAACTCATCAACTGAGCCATACTGTATGAAATAAATGGATGGATAAACAGATCTTTTCTAAATGCTTGTTTGTTTTATAAATTGTAGCCAACACGATAAGTAAACCTGTCAGATTTTTAGGCTAGGTATCTACACAGTCCAGCCCACCTGTCACCAGACACTGTTCACATACCACATGTGTGCCACATTAGCATGTGAACTGGTGTGTGGATAGACAAGGCAGTACACGCATGTGGGCTTAGCAAACTCTAATTTGATTTGTAAGATATTTAATATATACATATACATACATACATACATGCATGCATGCATATACATTTTTATTTTTATTTTTGAAAATTGACGAGATTGCATTAAAAAGGAAAAAAAGAAACAGAAAAAACAGAAAAGGTTACACTGAGATAGCAAGAGCCATTAAGCAACAAGAAAAGAAAAATCTGCTTCCCTTAAGGAGTCGGCGTACGGGGCCCATTCAATCACCAGATTTAGGGCTTTGAAGGAAACTGACTCAGCTGAGGAGGATGAATTTCTAAAGAATCTATCATTTCTTTCTAGCCATACGGACCACCAAATGGCAAGGATTACCATTCTCCAGATCTGAGTCTTCATCTTCCTGAACCTGAAACCGTGCCAAGCTTGGAGCAGGAGGTCCACTGAACCTGATATGCACCAGTGGATGTTGAACCGACTGGCAAACTCAGCCCATATAATCGATATAAAAGGGCAGTGGAGCAGCAAATGATCTATCAACTCCGCGTTCTTCATGCAGCAAAGGCAAATATTGGGAAGGACCATCCCTCTTTTCCCCAGATTGTTGACCGTGAGGATTTTCTTGTTGGCAACCAACCAGGCGAAAGCCACTATTTTGGGAGGCGCCAAATAAGACCAGACGTGGGGCTGAGGGGGGGTCTGAAGCAGCTATCTGGAAAGAAAAGAGCTGAATATAAAGAGATTTAACTGAGAAAGAGGACTTTTCCTTTCTCCAGACAATTCTGTCAGCGGCTTCATGATTGGGATTGACGTTGTAGATGCAGTCCAGCAGCTTCGCCAAATCGGGAATCTCCCAATCCTCCAGATTTCTTCTGCAGCAAATATTCCAAACCGATTTTCCTTCTTTAACCGAAAAACAATCAGCCAATGTAATATCTTGATTGGGAGATAACCGAAATATGGACGGGAAAGCATCTTTGAGGGGGATTTCTCCTATCCACGGGACCTTCCAAAATCGGATCCTATATTCCTATCACCTTTGCCTAGCTCGAATCCGACGCCTTTTAGAACCTCCTCTTGGAGGCGGAGGATGCCTTTCCATATTGTCGAAGCCCTGTAAGAGGATGAAGGGTTAGTCCACCAAACGAACTGCCATATTTGCACTTGATAATGGAGTTCCAGAGACTGTCAGTTTCCAAGCCTAGCCTCCATATCCACTTGCTGAGAAGGGCCCTGTTCATCTGCTTCAGGTCTCTTATGCCTGCTCCGCCGTCTCTAAGATGCTTGCAGACCTGCTTCCAGCCCATGAGGTGGATTCTCTTCTTATCCTCTTTTCCATGCCATAAGAAATCGTGCCTTAGCTTGTCGATGGCGTTCAGGACAGCAGACAGGCATCTGAACAGATACATATTTATATATATATACACACACACATGACCCAGCCTGACCTTACCCAGTTAAAATTAACCTGGGTACCCAACGTTTGCCCAATTAGGTACCCAATACGACCTGATTTTTAAACAGGTCAGAAATTTTGAGCCAGACCCATTTAAATTGGGCCAGGTCCCTTGGGTATCCATGGATCCAGGTACCTGTTGACAGCCCTAGCCACACTATGAAGACCACCAGAGCTTCCCTATAATCAATGAACAGCCATGGCTCGAAGTCCTTCATAAGCTACTGAGCTGCAGCAGCATTTTGGTCTCATATCCACAGTGTTTTTTTAATAACTTCTATCAGGGTGTCATAGATTTCTTTTGCTTTGACATTGAATGCATTGGCATTTAGGTACCGACATTGCTTGTCAGACCACTTTCTGACATGTTAGCACAACCTAGTAATAGGATCATGAAACCCAGATTGGCAAGATCCGTGCTTCTTCTCCAAATGAAACTCCCATTACTTGATTTGCCTCATCAAGAGAGAGAGAGAGAGAGAGAGAGAGAGAGAGAGAGAGAGAGCCAACCCTGCCGTTCTTTTTATTACTAATCTAGTTGTACAATTCTTGTTTTTTCTTTTTTCTTTTTTTCTTTGTTTCTTGTACTTTTTTCCTACTTTATTGGTTCGAAGTGTCACACCCTTTTTCTTTGAAGTGGATGACAAATGTCATATTGTGAGTTTTGTGACCATGAGACATTTCCAAAATATCAAAAAAAGATCCATTATCCAAGCATAAAAAGGTTAACTGTGAAAACATGTCAAAGATTTTTCTACCTTCCTTTCTTAACAAAGAACACATAATAGAAATGGTATTATGATTTATGATTAACGTTAATGTGTAGGAGCCTAGGTAATGGATGCTAGTACTCATACATTGTTCACTACATCATTTCATTCCTCGTAATTGGAAGAAATCAATAATAAAGTCTTCCAGTGCAGAGGTTGTTGCACTACAGACCTTTGGTTCCAAGATTAAAGTTTACCAAGAAGTCACCATCAAGGTTTCTAAGGGAAACTATGGAAACCGATCTTTAAACTTTCATACTGTTTTTCAATCAGAAGTCCGTAAATGAGCTTATGAATGGAGACACAAAGTAAAGACCACACTTAAATTCCACAGTTCTAGACACATTTGATCACCAGAATGCAGTTTATACCCCAGATAGCGCTGTTGGAAGACGATGAAATCTTGGAAACATTTCTCCTCAGGATATGTTGGAATTTCAATGCAACTCAGACTTTGTGAGAGGAGGTTTTAACCAACCAGAAAACCATAAAGGAGAATATGAGGGGGAGGGAAAGGAAACATAGCAGAACTCCCACCAAAGGATTTTTTTGCTTGTATAATCTGAGTCGCATATCACGGAAGGGTGTTCTCCATAGTTCTGAGGCCCTTAAAGAAGTCTAGACCAGGTAAAGGGAAAAGAGCAAACAAAGCCCCCATAAACGCCTTTACACAATGACACTCAATTCCACAGCAGGGTTCTGATGGAAACTGTGGTTTAGAGGTTACTAGTCTATTCTTCTCTCCTAGATTCCCTATTTGTCTTTCTTAACCTTTTGTGCAGAGAAGCTGAGGATTCAGTGTGCATAGAGGGAGCTGAGGAGGAAGGGCAAGCAGAGGAGCCTTCCAAAGGAGGAAGGATATCTACTTGTGGGTATTTGTATGGTCCTGAGTCAGTTTGTTCTAATGACTTGATGCCCAGCATGTGTCCAAGTTACATGGCTTAGATATTATAGGGCATTTGTTCAACTTGAGTTGCCTAGAAGGTTCCTCAGGTTTGCCTAAATAAAGAAACAGGGCACTTGGATGGGAGGCTTCCTTCAAAATCGTTAGTGTAGTTCTAGAGGTTACAGTATGATTGTGTGCAGAACAAGGTATTCAAAATTGGTTACGTAACGGCTGATACGTAATAGTAGTAGTCATAACCGTTACACGTTACAGGGTCGAAACGGCTGTAACGGCCCGTAACAGTTTTTCCAAAAATTTATAATTTAAAAAAAAAAAAGAAAAGAAAAAGAAAAAGAAAAAGAAAAAAGGCCGTAACGGCCGTTACGGCCCGTATCATAATTCATAACAGTAACAGTGGTGGCCGTTACGGCCACCGTTACCGTTTTGGAACACCTTGGTGCAAAATGGATACTTTTCTAGTTTTAAGGAT
Source organism: Magnolia officinalis (assembly GCA_021015155.1). NCBI lineage: Eukaryota > Viridiplantae > Streptophyta > Magnoliopsida > Magnoliales > Magnoliaceae > Magnolia > Magnolia officinalis. The sequence goes on along the minus strand of JAJHSJ010000013.1, from coordinate 52,946,088 downwards.
ATTTTGAAAATGAAGTACATTTACTATTTTCCCTCAAACGAGAAATATCCTTACACGACTCAAAATCGCCAAACCACTAAAAAAATAGCACTCTCCATCAACTTGGAGAATAGGCTTTCATCTTGCCTTACCAGCTAGTCCTTTAGCAATCTTTTCCTAGTGATTTAGTGAAAATGTTTGCAAGTTATCTCCTGATTTCACAAAAAGGCGCATATTTCTTTGAAAGCCGCCAACTTCCTCAGAAGCAATAATCCACCTCTATATGCTTTCTTCATCCCGGAAATATGGGGTTGATTGAGATATAAAGGCATTTTGATTAACATATCCATGGGCTTCTGAAAATTTATGCAATAAGTCAGTATCAGCTCCTCAATCTTCACATCTTGTAACAGCCTCTTGCATTGCATTTTGATGCTCCAGCTGTGGGTTGTTGATTGTTCCTATGGATGATTCAGCTAGTCGACTTGATGATTATCATTTCATGGCCAGTATCTGAGTTTTCTAAACCAATAACACCATATCATGGAAGAACAAGAGGACTCATTCAGCTTCTAAGTTGACTGGTGTGGCAAAATATATAGTGATGTCAGCTAAGTCAAGTGAAATCTAGAATCTAAATGGCCAAGCATTCACAATGGCACAAATAAACACCATTGATAAGCTAGGTGGACGGCAAAGCAAGTAAATATAATTATGACCGTACATTAAAATAAAAATAAAAAATAAAAATCAATAATTACAGCATCTACCAAACATTCAAGTGAGTCTGCCCACCACTACAAGATCAATCCTGCTACAGTGGACAACTAATTCAAGGACAACGGCCAAGAAATTGACCTGCTGCCTTTCATACTGTCAAGTCTCAACGACCTTATCCACATTTTCTGATTGATCCTAGGACGGCCTGTTGTTCCTGCCAAATCAACCCCATCACCACTAAGAGAATTCCTCCAAAGAGATTGACCTTGCTGCCATGATACCTTGATTGCAGGCCTCCATGAGTGCAGCTATGGACATAGGCATTACTACCCCAAACAAGTTAGCCACAGATTTGCAGTAAATTGTCAGCAGATAAAGAATCCATGCTTTCAGCATCCCTCGAGCACATAACAAAACCATTGATAATAAATTTTTCAAGCATACTGAAGTACATAACTAGTAGGCATAAATGTAAAATTGGCAACATGGAAGAATTAAGGCAAACCTGCATAAGAATTGATGCTGCAATCTGAGGACTGATTCCCAGCTGGAAAAGTGACAGCTTAAGCTCTGCCGAAAAATCACCAAGTTCATCTGCTAAGAGTAAAGAGTGAATAATGAATATAGAATGAAATGCACGAGATGAAGTTTAGGATAGCACCCAGTTACTCCCACACAAACATATGCAAATGTTGAAGAAGCACATGATCAACAAATATTACTAGCTAACATGGCATTGACTTCTTTGCAAAAAAAAAAAAAAACATGAAATTCTCAGGCAAAACAATCCTATAAATCAGCTACATGCAGCTATTCAGCCATCCAGCATCGGCTACATACCCTCTTTATTTGGATGTTATTAGTCCTGTATCAATAACACCAGTTGCAATAATAGTTGTCCCTTAGACATCCCTTCCATGGTTCATATTTGTAAACACTTGTTCCTTTCTATATGGAAGTCATGACTCATTTTTTAAAGGTATTCCCATTGGCACAATGTGTCCATTGTAGAAATTGTGCTTTCCTGATGTAGGAAGGGTATTCCTTTGCAATGTTTCACACAGAAACTATAAAAATCAAATCCAAATTCAACCAATCAAAAGCAGCACTATGTCAGACCTCCAAAAAAAAAAAAAAAAATGCTTATAGACTCTTCTGAACCCTAATTGTAGCCTAACTCTGAAACCAACTTATAAATAAATGACTCTTTCACTTTAAAGACTAGAATTCAGTTTTACTAAACTAAATAAATAAATAGCATTACCTGTTTGGATAGAGGGAAAAGAAAATAAAAATGGTAAATGAAAATGGTTGTTTATTGATGTAGCAAAAAAAAATATATAGCAGATTCCATTCAGCGATCATTAGCCTTTCCTATAGTCAAATTCTATAGGACAAGATACAAGATGACGGTTGTCTTACAAATATGATATTTCCACTTCCTCCCCTGAAAATGGAATTCATTGGAATCTATGCTTCAATAGGGCTAGTAGTCATGGATACCATTGGACATTATTACCTTTTCTTTTCTTTTCCTCTTTCCACATATCCAAACAGACCCTAAATTCCAAACTTACACCTAAAAGTTCATAAATAACAGCTAGCTCTCATAAACAAAAAATCATAATTTAAAATTACTAAACAGTTAAAGATATGAAATTCTAAGACTAGTAGTACCCCCAAAAGTTCAAAAAATGATAGGTAGCTCTCACAAACAGAAAATCATGTTCCAGAGTATCAAACAGCTGATTTAGGGTCCAAAACAAGCACAGATCGCGAAGCAGGTTAGCCCAATGCAATCAGCAGAAACTCTGATCCCAATGCGCCCCTAGTGGCTGCGGGTGGCCGGGTGCGAATTGTGTCTCTCGCATGTTGGGATACGTAGGACTGCATTATTTTCAAGGTCGGTCTCAACTCCTCCCTTAACGAGATTAAATGAGAGCAACTCCTACCTCTCACATGTTCGGGTAGAGTAGAGAACTCATGATCTATTATAAGTGAGATTAAGGCTTTGGCCACTGTTCGGCCAACTATCATTTACATTGTGACTAGTGTTCCCAATATCAATAATATTGACCGATATATCGGCCGATATTATCGTTATCGCTGGCCAGTGAAACGAAACCCATCAGAAATCCTAGAAATAAAATAAAAACAGAATTCTTTGTATCGTGCGATATATCGCACGATATTTTGCAAAATCCCCGAGATTAGCGATACTATCGCACATTACAGAGCCAACAACCATTCAAGGAGAGAATTTCCACAATAAAAGGCCAGGAATGTCAGGCTTGCAATACCAAAAAATTGAAGAAAAAAAAATTCCAAAAAAAGAGGGAAAAGCTTTCAATCCATGTAGGAGAGGGGATTTCGGTACCTACAGAAGATGAGGGCATGATTGGAAGCTGAATTTGGTGGACCACTCGATCGAGAGATAACGGTGTGCCATAAGTGCGAAAAAACCTCGATTTTCCTATTTTTTCGTCGAATAGGGGAGAGATTTTCCACAAAATGAAGATTTCGGCCAAAAATCTGCCAAAATCGTGGGGGATTTGGGATTTGGGGTTCTGGAAGGACCAGAACCCTTTTGTGCTGTGAAAATGGCTTCCGATGCCATTTACGGAAGCAGATCAGGTGGTGTACCGCACACCAGCGACTTGGCTGGTGACTTGACGAGTTTTGTGGCCCCACCATGAGGTATGTGTTATATCTAAACCGTTCGTCCATTTTGCGAGATCGTTCCAAGGGTTGAGCCCAAAAATAAGACAGATCCAAAGATCAAGTGAACCACACCGCATAAAGTGGTGGGAGATTGAACGTCTACCATTGAAACCTTCTTGGGGTCGCAGAAGTTTTCGATTAGTCTGATATTTAATTTTTCTCTTCATCCATGTTTGTGTGGCCTTATGAACAGATTGGATGGAGAAAAAACATTACGGTGGGCCCTACGAATGTTTTAACAGTGGAAATCATTGTCCCGCTGCTATTTGTGATGTGGTCCACTTGAGCTTTGGATATGACTCATTTTTGGTTACATGTCCTAAAATGATCTCGCCAAATGAATATGACTCATTGAACATCTACCATTGAAACCTTCTTGAGGTCGCAGAATTTTCGATCAGTCTGATATTTTTTTTTTGCTCTTCATCCATGTTTCTGTGGCCTTATGAAGAGATTGGATGGAGAAAAAACATTACGGTGGGCCCTACGAATGTTTTAACAGTGGAAATCATTGTCCCGCTGCTATTTGTGATGTGGTCCACTTGAGCTTTGGATATGACTCATTTTTGGTTACATGTCCTAAAATGATCTCGCCAAATGAATATGACTCATTGAACATCTACCATTGAAACCTTCTTGAGGTCGCAGAATTTTCGATCAGTCTGATATTTTTTTTTTGCTCTTCATCCATGTTTCTGTGGCCTTATGAAGAGATTGGATGGAGAAAAAACATTACGGTGGGCCCTACGAATGTTTTAATGGTGGGAATCATTGTCCCTCTACTATTTGTGATGTGGTCCACTTGAGCTTTGGATATGACTCATTTTTCGTTACATGTCCTAAAATGATCTCGCCAAATGGATGGTCGGTGTAGATATAATAAACACATCATGATGGGGCCCACAGAGCTTTTATCCTCTTTCCATCGTTCGTACGTACATACACCGGCGAGGTCGCTAGTGTGCAGTACAACAGCTAATTCGCTTCCTTTACAAACAGGCTCTGTGGGGTCCACCTTGATGTATATATTTTATCCAGGCCGTACATCCAGTTTTTCATATCATTTAAGGACATTATGCCAAAACTTCAGCAAATCCCAATCTCAGGTGGACCACACCAAAAAAAAGTGGTGAATGACCATTAAAAGCATTTTATAGGCCACGAAAGTTTTGGGTTAAGCTCATCTTTGTATATTCCCTTCATCCACTTCTGGTTGACCTTATCAACAGGTTGGATGACAAATAAACATCACGGATCTACTTAAAGTGGGCATTCATATTTTTTTAATGGTGAATGTTCAATCATCATTGTTTCATGTGGTGTGGTCCACCTAAATTTTGGATGTACTTAATGTTTGGGACAACGTTCGAAAATGAGTTGAAAAATCGAATGGATGGAGTGGATATACATTATATCATCATGGTGGGCCCTACAATAAGGGTAACACCCACCAAGTTGTTACCCACGTAACACCTAATCCACGCCCGTAAGGAGTGTGGTTCCATGCGATTGGTTGTACTCAAGACGATGCAGCCCTTACAGTGGGGCTCGCATTGATGTACATTTTGTTCATCCATTGGGAGAGATTATTTTAGATCATGAGACAAATAATGTGTCAAATCCAAAGCTCAAGTGGACCCCACCACACAAAACAATGGGGATTGAATGCCTACCATTAAAAACTTTGTGAGGGCCATAGAAGTTTTCGATCAAGCTGATATTTGTGTGATCCCTTCGCCCATATCTGCGTGAACTTATGAACAAGTTGGATCTCAAATAAACATCATGGTGGGCCCCACAGAAGTGGTTTAAAGTTTCAACGATGGGTGTCATTCTCCCCATTGTTTTCTGTGGTAGGGTCCACTTGAGTATTGGATCTGCCTCATTCTTTGGCTCAGGCCCTAAAATGGTCTCTCCAAATGGATGGACGGTGTGGATACAACACACATAATGGGTGGGGCCACAATCAAGGTCCCAGGCAAATCGTTCTCTAGCTCATGCTCTAAAATGATCTCTTAAAATGGATGGATGGTATGGATACAATCCATACATCATGGTGGGGCCCATAGTCAGGGTCCACCCTCGTTGCGGCCCTAAGAAGTTTTTAATGGTGGGCGTTCAAGATCCATTGTTTCCTGTGGTGTGGTCCACATGAGATTTGAATCTGCCTCATGGTCATGTGGGACTCGTGGTGGGGCTCACCATGATGTTCATGAGAAATCCACTTTATCCATCCATTTTTTTCAAGGAATATTAGTTGTCCATTATGCATCGTATTTGAATATAGCTATCTTAATTCAATCCGACAACGCGTAGCTTACGACCCTATACAAAGGAAACCTATTATGTGCACTTCTTTTTTGAGATTTTATGATTTAAAAGTGTGTATTAAGGTCTTTTTTAATAATCCCTGAAGTTTCATTGAAAAATTCAACCATTTTCCCAATGTTTCCCAAAAAGTGCGATAAATTATGCGATACAAATGATATATCCTGTGCGATAACCGATACGTATCTATATCCCAAGGGTGCGATACATTGTGCGATACTGATATTTCGAACATTGATTGTGACAACAAGTTCATCCATTTGGTTCCTCTTCTTATTATTATTCTTCTTTTGGAAGTGTAACAAAGAATTTTATTCAAAAGGCGTCGAGCTAGCACCACAAACTACAAAGAAAGCAGAAAAGCAACATTACAATCCTTTAAAATAGATGCATTTGAGGCCCAATCCTAACAAAAGACACGGCCCTTAAGCAAATATTCGCTTCCTTGCTAGAGACATCAGGGAAGCATCTCCCATTTCTTTCTCCCCAAAGCGCCCACCATATAGCTAGAATAGTCAGCCTCCATGCAGTAGTCCTTTGCTTTCCAATCCTCACACCGTACCAACTCAATAGAAGTGCCTCAACTAACTCTGGCATTACCCAAGACATACCAAAAGAAGAGATGAATCAGTGCCACACTATCACAATAGCCTTGCAATAAATGAAAAGTTGGTTGACCGATTTGGCATCCTTCATATACATCACACGTGAGTTTGGAAGGATCATGGATCATCTTTGAAGGTTATCAATTGTAAGAACTCTCTTTCTTCCCACCAACCATCCAAAAGCCGCGACATTTGGCGGGGCCCTTGTAGGACCACACATGGGATGTGACACCACACTACTCACCAGGAGACGATCGGCACAAGCAACCACAGAAAGATAGAACCAAGAAGCAACCCAACCTATCCTTGAGCCAAAGCATCTTGTTTCGCTCACTACTATCTGGAACGAAAAGGATAAGCTTGTAAGATTGTCACAAAACCACTTCCACACCGTCCTTTCCCAAAAAAAAATGTGTGGGTACTTTTCCTTCCATCATGTGTGGTCTTTCTGTCAAACTGCCAAGATCACGCCAGCAGTAGATGGCAGGTGCCCAGCCCAGTGCCTGCTGATACCACATCAGACTCAATCAAGTTGTACTTTTCCCTTTGTTAAACAATGTCAAGCACCTTTGATCAATGGTGACGGTGTTCCCTATCTACAAACACCAAAAGTAGGGTTGAGGATGCTTTCCATGATCAAGCTACTGTATGTCATCATCTCTAAAACCATATTTTTGCAACTACTTCCATCAATCGCGATGTTCCAGACTTGCAGACTTCTCCAGAAAATTTATTTGATCACACACACCAAACTGGTGTCATTTTGCACAGAAGGCAACCAGAGTCCACTTTAACATCAGACCCTCACCATCACTAGCCTCCAAAGATATCTCCAAATCATCAACACTATCATATTTTGCCAATTTCTCATCCACACCACCTATTCCCTTTTCTTTGTGGCATTCACATGTGCCTCAGATCAACGTGACAATCTTTTTTTTTTTTTGGCCTTTTTTTTTTTTTTTTGAGCCCTTTCTGCCCACTGAAGCATTGTAACCCTGCTTCGCTACTCTAGGTGACGATCGGAAGACAGCATTTAAGATGAGGACAGATCGCATGAATGGCTAAACATGTCATTCGGCTGACAAACATGCCCAGCACATTCATGTGGGTTGTGGGCTTGTAGCGCCACTTCCAACGGCCATTTATAGGCAAGTCTATTGTTGTATATTTCAATAAATTTCTTATCTATAGTCATCCACATGAGGACATTTAGTCCATGTCAACAAGTGATGAGAATTTGATTCAAGATATTTAACCTGAAGCAATGCGCCTTCATGAGTCCCAGAGCAGTTTTCCTAAGGTTTGTCGCAGTTGAAGGTCTCAAAGCAAATCAAGAGAAGATATAGGAAATTTTTGATTGGCCGACTCTGACGAATATTCACGAGGTCCAGAGCTTTAATGGATCGGTGACCTTTTATCAGAGATTTATTCAGAATTTCAGTTCCTTTATGGGACCGGTCACCAAGGCAGCTGATTAAGAATGCACCAAAGCAGCAACTGCGGCCTTAAGGAAATCAAGAAGAGAATGATCAGAGCATCAGTCTTAAGCATGCAGACTTTATTTCGAAGTGGCATGCGATGCCCTCCCATCAAGTTTCATACATCAGAAAGAAGCTCAAAAATGGATAGAAAAGGTCCTCTACCTTTGGAAGTTTGTTTCTACGTTATGATTCAAAAACGGTATTATCTTTTGAATCAAGAGTTAGCATTTTATTATGACCATGAAGCCTTGAGATACCTAAATTCCATGAAAAAACTAAGAATAGGAAGCTAAGTGGAGTATGTATATTCAGGAGGTAAGTTCCACCCCAAACTTCAAGCTGGCATCGGGAACAAAGCAAGAGATGCACTCAGCAGAAAACACATATCTTGACTACTCTCTCAGTGTTTGTAGTGGAACTTGATGAAATTAAGAGAAATTATGTTGCTGATAAAGACTTCATGAAAATTGTCTCTGCTTTGTCTGCTAGGACAAATGACAAGTATCTGCAATTTGACCTATGACGGTTATCTATTCTACGACACATGGTGTGTATTCCAAGGGATTCACTGCAAAAGCTAGCGGTGCGTGACTTGCACTATGGTGGTCTTGATGGTTACTTCAGCAGGATTGATAAGACAACCAGAGTAATTGAAGCTTGATTTTATTGGGATGGAGTCAAGAAAGATGTCATGGCAGTTGTCCAACAATGTTGAAAATTTCAGCTTGGAAAAGGGCGTAAACAGAATATACATCATGCTGTATGTGCCGAATGGACCATGGGGATACATTGGCATAGATTTTGTCATGGGATTACCAAAGACAGTGTGGTCAAAACTTCATCTGCATAGTAGTTGATCGCTTCTTCAAGATGGCTCATTTCAACCCTTGTAAGAAAATATCTAACACCATGCACATGGCAAACCTCTTCTTCAGAGAAGTTATCTGATTATATGAAGTTTCTAAAACCCTTTTGTCTAACCGAGATGTGTAGTCCATGAGTTATTTCTAGAAGACGCTATAGGCAAGATGGAAACTAAACTAAAGTTCTTAAGCACTTACCATCTGCAAATTGACGGCTATTGAGGTGGTTTAAGAGAAGCCTCAGAACTTCTGCAATGTCTTGTGGATGATTACATCAGCAGGTGGGACCTTGTTCTATACCAAGTGATTTTGCTTATAAACCTTCTGTGAACCATACTATAGGATTGTTCCCTATCAAAATCGACAATGGGCTTAAACCTCAACAACCTATTAGTGGTACATGTACCAATTTCAACTGAACAGAGCCAGGATGGTAAGATTTTGATCAGCATATCAAGGGTATATGCGACAATGCTCAAAGCAATGATAACGACAAGAGATATGATACCATGAGGCGATGCTCTGCAGAATTCAATCAACGTGATAAGGTGATGATCCATCTTACAGCGTGAATTAAACACTTATCATTGAAAACTTCTTGGGGGCCACAGAATTTTTAGATCAAACTAATATTTGTGGTTTCCCTTCATCTAGGTCTATGCATTGTTTGAAGTATCCCCGATATTATCGAAATATTCCTGATATTATCTGTATCTCCAGCTCGGCGATACCGATAACACTAGCAGTATCGGAAATTCCACGTATCGGCGATGTATTGCTAAGTATCGCCAATGGATCGATATTGCCAATATTTTCAACTGTGTAAATTCCAATTGTCACTTGTATTGCCAACGTATAGGCGATATTTCAATAATATTACTGATGTATCGATATCACACAAAATTTTGTTTATTAAAAAAAAAAAATATCCATTTCAAATCTTTTCTATGTTCGCATGGTTGTATGCAGTGTTCAATTTCTTAATGATGATATCGATAATATCGCAATATTATCATTATCACGACATGAGCGATATCGAGACCACAATCTTTCGTTTCCTTTCCAGTTGTCAACAATTTCTCAGCAAAATAGTGTTGTCAGTATTTTGAAATATTGATGGATGTTTGAATGGAAGGTTGGATGGTTGGATGGATGGTTGGAGGGATAGATGGGATGGTTACACTGATTTTTACAACAACTCATGCTTTTAAGCCCCCATCAAATGAAACTTATTATGTATGCATCATTTTCAAAAAAAAATATTCCTAAATATGCAAATATGTGTATTTTAGCATCTCTTGAAGTTTCATTGAAAAATTCCACCGTTTTCCCCATGTTTCCCCAATGTTTCCCCACATTTCCAGTTATCAGCGATATCGATATTGTTTCTGTATCCCAGGCCAACGAAACTTGTAGCGATACCGATACTTCGAACACTAGATCTATGTGACATTATGAACAGGTTGGAAGACAAATAAACATCACTGCGGACCCTAGGAAGGTTTCAATGGTGGACGTCATTATCCCCACAGTTCCCTGTGGTGTGGTCCGCTTGAACTTTGGATATACTTCAATTTTGGGTTCATGCCCTAAAATGATCAAGAAAAATGGATGGAAGGCATGTATAAGACATACATCCACAGTGGCCCCACAAAGTTTACTCTAGCATACTGAGTTACTCAGTACTTCCATTTAATACTAGTGGATGATCCAACAATTCAATTCATAGCTGTCAAATGAATGACTAAAACTAAATTGGTTAGGGTAAGATATCAATGGGCTAATTCAGATGGATTAAAATCATCCAATCAGTATGATCTATGAGTTATTTCTCTATTTAAAATGGAATTCATCAATGATGTTGCCCATCTCACCAATGTGCTTTGACTACAGAACTAAATGCCACACATGTAGAAACTGAAAATCTGATCATACAGTGCATATCCTATGGAACGAGTATCATCTACTTGCCTCCTTACACAATCAATTCATTTTACTGTATTTGGTAAACATAAGATCTAGACCATTCATCTACTTGGATTTATTTGCTGGGGAAAGTATTAAAATTTTATTGGAATGGGCATAGGTGTGCCTAATTTGGAGGCATGGCAAGAACTCTACAAAAGATAGAAATTGGGACAATATGGACAAATACGACAAATTGCCAAATTTCAGACATTCGTAGTTCGTGTTTAACAAAAAAAGTTTTTTGTGAAAAAAAAAGTGCTTATTTTCATATATCAGAAATTTTTTTAGACCAATTACCAAACAGATTTTTTCAGTACTTGTAAGTACTAAAATTCAATGCTTCTAAGTTTTCAGCACTTGAATTAATTTTCAGACTTAACTTTTCAGTTTACCAAACGGCACCTAAGTGATGCAGGACAATTAACCACTTGCTCTAAAAGCTCGAACTGTTAGAGTATGGCGAATTAATCTCTTTATCTCATAGCCCAGGCCCCACATCTCATGGGTTTTTAGGACCTCGGCCGAACCCCCTTCGTGGGCCCCAAATCACATGGGCTGCCCACCCCGAGTGTGTCCCCGCATCCCACGGGCTACCCCACTCGAGCCCGGTGCGAAATGCGCATTAATCACCCCTGGTGAGGAGTCTCGAACACGAGACCTCCTCCGTGGGCCGCACCCACCCCGAGTGTGCCCCTGCATCCCACAAGCGACCCCACTCGAGCCCAGTGTGAAAATGCCCCTGCATTAATCACCCCCGGTGAGGAGTCTCGAACTCGAGACCTCCCGCTCTGATACCAATTTGATGCAGGACAATTAACCACTTGCTCTAAAAGCTCGAACTGTTAGAGTATGGCGAATTAATCTCTTTATCTCATAGCCCAGGCCCCACATCTCATGGGTTTTTAGGACCTCGGCCGAACCCCCTTCGTGGGCCCCAAATCACATGGGCTGCCCACCCCGAGTGTGTCCCCGCATCCCACGAGCTACCCCACTCGAGCCCGGTGCGAAATGCGCATTAATCACCCCTGGTGAGGAGTCTCGAACACGAGACCTCCTCCGTGGGCCGCACCCACCCCGAGTGTGCCCCTGCATCCCACAAGCGACCCCACTCGAGCCCAGTGTGAAAATGCCCCTGCATTACTAAGTCTACTTTCCCTCATCTTGTTATCTACCGGTGCTACTCCTAAGTCCCCTCAAACACATGCATTTCCAATCCTATCCTTCCTCGTCTTGCTAGTTGCCACTCATCCATCTTAAGATCTTCATTTCAGCTACGCTCATCCTATGAACATGTTGTCCCTTAACTACCCAACATTTTGTCCAATAAAGCACAGCTGCCAAACATTTGACTTTGTTTTGTTTTTCTTACATTTTAAAAATAAAGTGAAGAGCCTAAAGTGCCGTCAATTAGAGAGAAAGGTACTTAAGTAGGGGCAATTAAGTCAAATCACATCACATTAGCAGTCTCTTGTTTCATTTACTCTTATAAATAGTCTCTAAGGGGGCATGTAAACATGACGGCTGCTTTAGAGAAATAAAATTCAGCTTTTACGCTTTATGATTGCTCTTGGTCGAAGAGACGGGCCTTTGAAGATCACTAGCACTTGGCTAGATTGTTGGGAAATTCCAAACCATTGTTTCTCCATTCTTTATTCAAGCCTGCATTTTCTTTCTAATCATTGATTCTCAATTATCCTGTGGTTTCGGGGTCAGAGAAACCAAGATTTGAAGCCAATTGTTGTTTCCAACTGCACCACATGTGTAGCTTCAAACTTCTCTTATATCTTTAAGAAGTTCTCCCAAAAAAGTTGTGCTAGAATGAGTTCCGTCTAGTAATAAAACATTTTGCAATGCATCAGACTTTTCTAGAATGAAACGGAGCGATGAAATGCAAACTTTCTTTTGTCAATATGATAAAACTACTTATTTAAAAAGATAGAACTAAGAACTAACCAAAACTCGTAAGTTTGCAGATATAAAGAAAGAACTTACCAACAGATCCAGAAATAAAGCTAAGGTAGTCTTCAGGTATCAACCGCCTATCAAAACCAGGTAATGGTATGAAATAGCCTACTCGGCTAACTAAAATCAATACTGCGGTTACAAATAACCTTCGACGTATTTCACTCTTGAAGAAAGATTCAGCAGCACCATTGACCACAGATCCCAAACGAACAAAAGTTAAGAATCTATTCTTGAACTTTTTGGGCCTGGTTTGCGAGCTTGTACTGTCACCAACATCATGTGAATCAAGCAAATCTGTTCCAGCCTCTGGTACTATAGGAGTAAGTTCTAGCATAGAAGACTGTAAAGAAATGGCCTCGTCATTCGCATAGTTGCTCTGAACTTTATCTGAACAAAAAACAGAAAATCTCTGGCTCCAGTTTAGTGAAGAGTGGTGACTGAAGAATACGGAATTCCTTTTGAGGGAACATGACGGATGGACCACTAAGGAAAAGTAGGTTCTCGTATAAAAAACATGATTCGGTCGGAGATTACATTCAGCCAGTCCACCTGCATGCCAGTGCAAAGATATAGCACTTGTCAAACCAACAAGTTTCATCCAGTAATTCAACGAGATTTTATTAAGGCACAAAATAATCAATGACCATGATGCAAATTTCCATCCATTAATGTGTTGAAGTCTCTTCCTCTATCAAACAGCAAAGAAACCCCTCATTTCAGCCATCTTCTACCACGGTTTTAAGATTAATAACTCAGACTTACTCATTTTGTCCTTAGTCAAGTTGTAGTGAATGAGTCGAGGATGACTCGACTGAGTTAGGCTGAGTCCCATCCCCTTTTTTATCAAAATATAAGGATATATATATATATATATATATGCCGATTTCAAGATAAAATCAAGTTAACATGTCACCTAAAATGCAATAAATACCAATTCATTGTGATGAAATATTGAACTACCTGATTGATTTTTAATAAAATATTTTTATTGAATTACTAATTTTCGAGAAGCTCCTAAATCATCTCTAGAGATTTTAATAACCTAGATCCAGGTTTTGGAGGCAAAATGGAAGAAAATCACAAAAAAATAAAAATAAAAAAAGAGTGAAGGGTTCGAGTCAACTCATAGGACTCACTCAGACTAACTTGCTCGAGTCTCAAGCGACTCATCCTAGTTGGACAAAGTACACCAAGTCTACTTCGCCTCGTGAAATTTGGAGTATCGACTTGACTCAGGTTTGACAAAGTCTAGATTGACTCAGACGTGTTGTACCAAACTCTAATGAATCTTCAAACCATGATTTTACCTCCATACATGACTTCTCTTCATTGTCGACAAAATTTTCCATCTTTTGTTCCTTTTTTCCTTTTCACTCATCATCTATTCATGGGCTTCCTCTTCCTCAACCCACTACCATTATATCTCTATATATTTCCTCCTTTTAACATCTCTCTGATTTTACCCTTTTCTTTTCTTTTTAACCCCAATTTCATTGGGGCAACTCAAACGCAACACTCATTCCAGTGTTTGAACAAGACCTTAATCGCCCACCATCCCACATCATGTTACAGACCAACAGTTGCATTGCGCAGACATGAAAAAGCCTCTCTCAACTTTTCATGATCAATGAACGGTAACCACAGGCGCAGATTTAACCTAGGGAAGTCACAAGACTCACAACACACTTGACTCGCTCTTTGTATTAGATGCATAAGATCTCTATACTACTCCATCTATCCCAATAAACTTGGGCTTTTATGTAGTTTGATATAGAGTCTCGTATTGATCTAGAATAACTATTGTTTAAAGCTAATTAGATGTTGGTACCTCCTGTTTAAAAGATCTGCATTTGCGCACACTTTAGATGCTTGTCTCTTATCTGATTTTGCGCATACTCTCGTATCCCTTCTTCCCAAAATTGGCATTTGTGCATGCTCTTGTATCTTACAAATCAAAATTTGTTCGCTATTTATTTGAACATTAGAGCGTGCTCGGATATGTGGAATCCAAAAGAGAAAAGAAACTAGATTCCTTTGACAAGACAGCAGTGGCTATTTGTATAAATGGATTCCCAAAGTAATCATTAGCCTTATCCACAATCATGATTCTCTAGCTCAAGGTGCAAGTAATCGTTGTCTAATGAAATTGGGATTCCCGTTTGCTATCCAAACAAGATCCCTAAAAATGGAAACCCTTTTCCAATAGTGCTGATGGAAACAATCATTAGATAATCATTAACTTTTCCACATCCACATATTGAATTTCTTGTATCCAAAAAGACCTAGGATTATCCTGCGAATCAAATTTGCTTTCAAGATACATCTAGATTGTTGTATATCTTGCTTCTAATTCTGAATTTTTCAAACTAATTATATGAACAATACGATAACTGTGTAAATCCAAATGTGATTCTAATTAAAACCTAGATTTGTATCTCTTGTTAGCCAATACTTCAAACTCTAAATACCAGAACCCTCAAAATTTCTTTGAATCCATCGATCTCTTCAGAGCCTGATGAGGACATCACATCACATACACCTTTACGTGCGTATTAGAGGAGGAGACGGGCCGTACCGATTTCTTTGTGGCTAGGCGAGTGATGCAGGACAATTAACCACTTGCTCTAAAAGCTCAAATTGATAGAGCATGGCGAATCAATCCCTTTATCTCATAGTTCAGGCCCCACATCCAATGGTTTAGGACCTCGACCAAACATCCCTCATGGGCCCCACTTCACATGGGTTTTGCTTCACACAAACCACCCGCTTCACACAGGTGGGGCCCGCCTCACATGAGCCACCCACCCCAATTGTGCCCCTACATCCCACAGGCCACCCCACTCAAGCCCGGTGTGAAAATACCCCTGCATTAGCGAGTATCCATGACCCCATATGCATGTGCGAGCATCTGGAAGACCCCACACTAGGAAGGTGCACATGGGTTGCTTTAGGGAGTGATTTGGACAGTTGAATTTAAGGGATGTTATGATTGAGTCGTTGGATCACATGGATTACATGATCGAGCAGATGGAATGCATGGATTACATAATCGGGCCGTTGATCATAGACCATTCTTGTCATCATGGGACATAATTATGTTTTAGGATTTAGTTTATGATTGATTTATGTTTTGAACACCTTATGAGTGATTTTATTTGCTTTTTCATTAGACTATGGTTATTTTGGTCAAAGTCATTAAAACAGGGTTTAATTTGTAATTTTGAAAAGTCTTGAGACTATATAGGGGGGGGGGGGGGGGGGGGTGGTGTGACCTCCTTAATGGCGGATTTTCTCTCCGATAAAAAATTTAGAAAAAAAAAAAAAAAACAAAACAAAATTCCTTTGTTTCTTCTTCTACATGCGATGTGAAGACTTGTTCCATGCGATTTGGAACGAAGATCGGTGCGATGCTCGACTTCAATCTCACGGGAGTGCGAGGCTTCCAATTATCCATATTTTGAGTTTTTTCTTCTTCATGCAATGTATTTTGTTAAAATCGCCTTAGTTCTTCATTCAAAACATCTCACGGGAATGCATGGATTACATAATCGGGCCGTTGATCATGGACCATTCTTGTCATCATGGGACATAATTATGTTTTAGGATTTAGTTTATGATTGATTTATGTTTTGAACACCTTATGAGTGATTTTATTTGCTTTTTCATTAGACTATGGTTATTTTGGTCAAAGTCATTAAAACAGGGTTTAATTTGAAATTTTGAAAAGTCTTGAGACTATATAGGGGGGGGGGCGTGTGACCTCCTTAATGGCGGATTTTCTCTCCGATAAAAAATTTAGAAAAAAAAAAAAAAAACAAAACAAAATTCCTTTGTTTCTTCTTCTACATGCGATGTGAAGACTTGTTCCATGCGATTTGGAACGAAGATCGGTGCGATGCTCGACTTCAATCTCACGGGAGTGCGAGGCTTCCAATTATCCATATTTTGAGTTTTTTCTTCTTCATGCAATGTATTTTGTTAAAATCGCCTTAGTTCTTCATTCAAAACATCTTCCAACACCTTTATTTCTTCTTCATCATCCTTTTTCCTCAAAACCCTAAAGTTATGAACCAAACCCTAGCCGACTGGACCCCACACGTGTGATCGTATGACCACGTGTGCGAACCCACGGGCTAGTCCGTACGGCCTATCCCCTAGTCCCCCTTGCCCTTTTGAACCCTTCCTCTAAAACCCTATCTTCCTTTGTCCAAAACTATAACACTAAACCTAAAAATCCCAAATCTTTCAATTTCCCCAAGTTACCAAACTCTAGATCTTCAAAACCTTCAATTAAACCCAAATCCCTAAATTCCCTACATCCAAAACCCTATTTCCCATCTCCTAATACCTAAATTCTTTAACCCCCTTACCCAATTAACCTAATTAAACCCTAATTCTAAGTTTTCCCCAATTTCCCTAAACCCTATCCTCACCCACACCCAAATCTAGTAAACACCCTAAGTACTATTAGACCTTCCTTCTTAAAATAGGCTTAACCCTATGCTATGTGGATGTTTCTACATCCATCCGATCCTAGTTTCTCATGTTTAATGGTCTTATAGGATGATGTTTGGCAACCGAGGCTTAAACTATGCATGATTTCCTTTTAGAATCTTGATATTTGTGATGATGGTAGCAAGATTTATAGTTTCATTAATTAATTTAAATTTGTTGATTGATCTCTCATTATTTGAATTCATGGATTGGTCCTACATCAAATTTGGCATTAGAGCCCATAGGTTTAGCATAGGATTTTTGTGTTGCACTTAGGTTAGAGTCACATCTCGGGTTAGTAGAGCATACATTGCATATAGGATCTAGGATCATATTGCTAATTTTTTTTCATAATTTAGAGTATCCTATTGCTGAATTTTTAGATAGTGTTCCACTTATACCATTGCTGAATTTTCAGCATAGTAATCTCAAGTTGTCACCTTGCAGAATTTTCGGTATGTAATTTTCATATTATACTCTTGCTGAATTTTCAATTTGGGACTCTCAGATTACCGTCCTGCTAAATTTTCAACATAATATTTGAAGGTAATTGTTTGCTGAATTTTCATATTAGTGTTTCTAGTGTGTCCAGTTTGATCTCTAGTTGTTTTTATCATTGTCATAACATTATCCTAAGATCTAGCTTTTCCTTTTAAAGTTCCCTTGTGTATGCCCACTTGTTCTGGACATGACTTTGGTCTACATCCCACAATGAATCTAGAGCAGATTGTTGAAGCCCTTAATACTATCAACCATTGTCCGACGGCCATTGAAGCGCACAATAGAACCACTACTACTCAATTGACCGCGACCAATGCGCGCGTCAATAAACTTGAGGCCTCCCTACAAGCAAACCCCGACACTAGGGGAAATGTTCAATCTCAAGCTGGAGATCAAGTTGATAGGCGGGGGCGTGGTTGTGGCTAAGGCGTTGGCCATGGTCTAGCATAAGTGCAACCACAACGTGAGGAACATCATTGCCGTCATGATCCAAACGCGCAAGTCATGAAGGGTGTAAAAGTTGAGGCTCCTAATTTTGATGGTCGCATGGACTCCAAAGCATTCCTTGATTGGGTGGCAGACATGGACCACTATTTTGGGTGGTATGATATGCCTGATGCTCGTCGAGTGAGATTTGCCTAGATGAAGTTGGTTGGCCAGGCCAAACTTTTTTGGACCAACATGGAGCATAAAATTGAAAGGAGAGGAGAAACCCACAGTTGCGCACTGGGCTGAGATGAAAGACGTCCTTAAAGAAAAGTATATCCCTCTTTTATCGCCAGAGGCTCCTAGACCATTGGCAGGCCTTGCGCCAAGGACCCATGACTATGTCAGACTACATCGCCAAGTTTGATAAATACATGATGCGATGTGACGTTGAGGAGGACCTAATGATTACATTGTCCAGATTCAAGATGGGCCTTCGATTCAAGATCCAACAAGAACTTTATTCTCACGACGTTGGCACATTGGAGCACATTTACCAAGTGGTGCAAGACATCAAGTATTATCTCAAAGCAGCAGTTGGCAAGTGAAGGTGAGGACGAAGGAGATGAACCGGGTGTTTTTGAAGAAGTCTATCAGCCTAATATCACTGGTGCTAGTGATGAGGAAGTAAAGGAAGAAGAGACAACACCACTTACAGTAGTCAGGTGCGCCTTGACCAATGCTATGGAGCATGATGATTGGCGTCGAACTATGATTTTTTACACCTATGCAAAATGCGAGGAGAAGAATTGCAAGGTGGTCGTCGATAGTGGCAGATGTACAAATGCGGTCTCCACTAGCACGTTATCCCGTTTGGGTTTGAAACCCGAACCGCACCCTCCGCCCTTTAGAGTTTCATGCATTGACGCATCTTCCATACATGTTATCCAGCGATGTCTTGTGCCTATTCATTTTGGATCCTATTCAAATTCGTTGTGGTGCGACGTTTTGCCCATGGATGTTGGACACATCGTTTTAGGGCGGCCTTGGTTATTGAACGCAATGTGACGATATATGGCCGCTCGAATGTGTGTTCATTCATGCATTAGGGCAAGAAGATCACTCTTGTTCCTCTCCCACTAAAAGGCAATTCGGAGAAGAAAGCTAAGGGAAAGTTGAGTAACCCAAGGGATACAAGGAGATCCCAACCTAAGTCACACCATGTTATCAACGCTAAGGAGTTTGAGAGAGGCTAAGGTAGATTCGATGGTGTACGCCTTAGTGGCTAGAGAAGTTACACCCGAGATTAGTGTAAAGGGACCCCCTGAGGTGAATCCAATTCTAAATGAGTTTCACAATGTATTCCCAAAGGACTTACCAGATGAGCTTCCACCCATGAGGGACATCCAATATGCCATTGATCTTATCCCTGAGGCGACTCTACCAAACCCTCCTCATTATCAAATGAACCCTATGGAGCATGCAGAGTTGAAGAAGCAGGTAGATAAGCTCCTTAGGAAGGGTTTCATTCAAGAGAGTTTAAGTCTGTATGTCGTGTCGGCGCTTCTCATGCCTAAGAAAGACGGCACGTGGCGAATGTGTGTAAACAGTAGAGCCATCAATAAAATCACAGTTAAGTATCGGTTTCCCATACCGCATCTTAATGATACGTTAGACGTGATGGCGGGTGCCACCATCTTTTCGAAGATTGACCTCAAGAACGGGTATCACCAAATACGTATACACCCAAGAGATGAGTGGAAGACATCCTTCAAGACGAAAGATGGGCTATACGAGTGGCTAGTCATGCCCTTTGGCTTGACTAACGCCCCGACCACATTTACGAGAGTGATGACCCAGACGTTGAGACCATTTATGGGTAAGTTCCTTGTGGTGTATTTTGATGACATTCTTATCTATAGCACATCAAAGGAACAAAATCTCCACCATCTAAGGCAAGTTTACAGGGTCCTCGGAACTGAAAAGTTTTATGTCAACCTCAAGAAGTGCACATTCATGTCAAAGAACGTTATCTTCTTAGGGTTCATAGTATCATCTAAGGGCATGAGAGCGGATCCTGAGAAGGTCGGGGCTATAGTTGAGCGGCTTGAACCGCGCAATATTCACGAGGTGTGAAGCTTTCATGGCTTAGCAACTTTTATAGGCAGTTCATCAGAGGGTCTAGTTCCATCATAGCTCCCATCACGAATTGTATAAAAAAAAATGGGAGTTTGTATGGACTAAAGCTGCCACTAAAGCATTTATGAAGATTAAGGGCAACATACTTTTCTAAAGTCCTTGAAGTTGCATGTGATCATTGTTTAAATTATCTCTGATATTATCAATATCTCTAGCTTGGCGATACTGATAACACTAGTAGTATTAGAAATCCCAGGCATAAGCAATGTACCAAGTATTGCCAACGTATCGATATCACCAATATTTTCAAGTGTAAATTCCAAGCATAAGCAATGTACTAAGTATCGCTAACGTATCAATATCACCAATATTTTCAATTGTGTAAATTCCAGGCATCACTTGTATTGTCAATGTATCGATATCACCAATATTTTTTACTACGTAAATTTTAGGTGATGTCGTGATGCTTGTATCACAAGTGTATCGGTGATATTTCAATAATATCATCAACATAGAGATATTACAGAAAGTTTGTTTATTAAAAAAAATTCTATTTCAGTTTTTTTTATGAGCACATTGTTGCATGCAATTTGCAATTTGTCATTGCTGATATTGATAATATCTCAATATTATCGTTCCCACAACATGCGCGATATCAAGACCACAATCTTTCATTTCCTTTTTAGTTGTTGATGATTTCCTGGTAAAATATCGTGAGTTGTCGATATTCTTCAATATTGATGGATTTTTGGATGGATGATTGGATGGTTAGACTATTTCTTACGACGACATATGCTTTTAATCCTCCATTAAATGGAAACTTATTATGTATACATTCTGCAAATTTTTATTCTTAAATATGCAAATATGTGTATTTTAGCATCTCCTGAAGTTTCATTGAAAATTCTATTATTTTTCCCATGTTTTCCTGTATTTCCAGTTGTCAGCAATATTATCGGCGATATCAATATTGTTTCCGTATCTCCAGCCAACGAAACTTGTAACGATACCAATACTTCGAACATTGCGTGTGATGCATCTGGGGTAGGTATAGGTGGAGTGCTTAGTCAGGAAGGGAACCCTGTTGCTTATTTTAGTGAGAAGTTGAATGAGACAGAGCAACAGTATTCCACCTATGACAAAGAGTTCTATGTGGTCGTCCAGTCCTTGCGCCATTAGCGGCATTATTTATTACTGCAAGAATTTGTCTTGTTCTCTTACCACGAGGCCTTAAGTTACCTCAATTCCCTGAAGAAATTAAACCCCAGGCATGCTAAATGGGTCCAATTTCTTCAGGAATATTCTTTCGTTCTTAAACATAAGGTCGGGGTTGAAAACAAACATGTTGATGCCCTTAATCGTCGTATGGAGCTACTCCAAAGTATGAGTATGGAAGTGATTGAGTTTGAACGGCTAAAAGAAGAGTATCTTACATGCCCAGACTTTGGTGAGTTGTACGCGTCACTACGAGATGGTTAGTCGAGCGACAGTCGCGGGTTTGTCACCATCGATGAGTTTATATTTAAAGGTGACTGACTCTGCATTCCCCGTACTTCCCTCCGTAATTTCCTAGTTTGGGAACTTCATGCAAGAGGAGTATCCGGTCATTTGGAGAGTGACAAGCCCATTGTCCTTGTGGAGGATAGGTTTTATTGGCCAAGTCTCAAGCGAGATGTAGCCAAGATAGTTGGGTAGTGCAAGATTTGTCAACTAGCGAAGCAGAAAAAGAAAAATACAGGATTGTATACGCCTCTGCCAGTGCCCCATGCTCTGTGGCAGGACATTAGTATGGATTTCGTGTTGGGTTCGCCTAAGACTATCAAGAAACATGATTCTGTATTTGTAGTTGTGGATCGTTTTTCCAAAATGGCCCATTTCATTCCATGCTCGAAACCGTCAGATGCCTCCAATGTAGCTAAAGTTTTCTTTGGGGAGGTAGTACGTTTACATGGTCTAACTAAGACCATAGTGTTTGATCGTGATGTACGTTTTATGAGCTATTTTTGGAAGACACTATGGCACATGATGGGACAAGGCTTCAATTTTCATCTACCTATCATCCTCAAACAGACACTCAGATTAAGGTCGTTAATAGGAGTCTTGGAAATTTGCTTAGATGCCTTGTGGGTGATCACGTCAAACTTCGGATATTGTTTTGATTATAGCCGAGTTAACGTATAATAGTTCTATTAATAGGTCCACAGGCATGAGTCCATTTGAGGCTGTGCATGGCTACAAACCTAAAAAACACATAGATCTCATACTTATGTATGTGTCCCATAGGCCATCTGAGTCGGTATATGAGTTTGCACGTCACATACATGAGTTGCATAGTGAGATCAGGAAGTGGAATAACTTAAGTAATGAAAAATATAAAACATTTACTTATTCTCATCACAAATTTTAGGAATTCCATGCAGGAGATTATGTCATGGTTCGTATGAGGCTTGAACAGTTTCCACATGGGGCTATTAAAAAATTGTAAATGCGTAGTGTAGGACCATACAAAATACTATAAAAATTGGATCCTAATGCGTATGTAGTAGACCTTCCACTAACCATGTGAATAAGCTCTACTTTTAATGTGGAAGATCTAATACGTTACAAGGGTCCTACTATTTCACTTTTTTATCAATTTTCAAACCCTCCCACAGACCATGATCCAGTCCCTAACCTATGGCCCCTACCCGACCAATCATCCCAACCTTTGCCACCCTTACCCTCCTTACCTGCTAGAAGTGAACAAGTCGAAGATATACTGTATACGCAAGCGGTTTCCACTTGCCATGGGGGATTTCAAAAATTCCTCGTCAAGTGGAAGCACAAACCAATTTTGGATAGCACCTGAATTACAGAGGCAGAGCTACAGACTTTGAATCCCGACATCCCGGAGCATTGCAGGAGTTTTAGTCCGCCAGAGGCGAACTCTTCTTAGCCAAGGAGAGTTGATAAGGACATCACATCACGTACACATTTGCGTACGTATCGGAGGATGAGGTGGGCCACACCGATTTCTCAATGGCTAGGCGAGTATCCATGACCTCATGTGTATGTGCGAGCATCTGGAAGACCCCACACTGGGAATGTGCACATGAGTTGCTTTAGGGAGTGATTTGGACAGTTGGATTTTAGGGACGTGACGATCAGATCGTTGGATCACATGGATTACATGATTGGGTCGTTGATCGTGGACCATTCTTGTCATCATAGGACATAATTATGTTTTAAGATTTAGTTCATGATTGATTTATGTTTTGAACACCTTATGAGTGATTTTATTTGATTTTTCATTAGACTATGGTTATTTTGGTCAAAGTCATTAAAACAGGGTTTAATTTGTAATTTTGAAAAGTCTTGAGACTATATAAAGAGGAGGGGGGAGGGGGGCATGTGAGCTCCTTAATAGTGGATTTTCTCTCCAAAAAAATTTAAAAAAAAACAACAAAGTTCCTTTGTTTCTTCTTTTTCATGCGATGTGAAGACTTGTTCCATGCGATTAGGAATGAAGATCGGTACGATGCTCATCTTCAATTACACGAGTGTGAGGCTTCCAGTTATCCATCTTTGAGTTTTTTCTTCTTCGTGCAAGGTATTTTGTTGAAATCTCCTTAGTTCTTCATCCAAAACATCCTCCAACACCTTTCTTTCTTCTTCTTCTTCATCATTTTTCCTCAAAACCCTAAGGGGGCATTTGGCGTACGGTATTAGATGGGATTAGGTGGGATAGAATTGCATCTGGTCCCGTGCAATTCCATCCAACATCTGGAGAGGATGGGAAAGGATGGGATTAGGTGGGATGGAATTGCATTTGGTCCCACGCAGGAATTCCGTGGATTTTGAAATCCACTATACATGTGGGCCCCACATTGATGCATGCGTTTATCCATGTCGTCCATCCATATACACCGTTTACACGTAACATTCTGGTTATATATGTGTACAATTGAACGACATTTGTTGTGAATTTGGTCCGTTGATTACAATTCCATGGTCCACCAAACATGATTTTGCTTAATCCCGTGTTTTCCGTAGCAAAACTTTTATCCCAAACATGGGATTGGATGGCTACAATACCATGGTATTTCCAGACATGCAATCATTGTGCAATAATGATATTAATCTCATCTAATACAATTCAATACCATTCAATTTCACAGACCAAACACGCCCTAAAGTTACAAACCAAACCCTAGCCAACCGAACCCCACACGTGTGATCGTACGACCACGCATGCGAGCCCACCAGCTGGTCCGTACAGCCAATCCCCTAGTCCCCCTTGCCCCTTTGAACCCGTCCTCTAAAACCCTATCTTCCCTTCTCCAAAACTATAACACTAAACCTAAAAACCCCAAATCTTTCAATTTCCCCAAGTTACCAAACTCTAGATCTTCAAAACCTTCCATTAAACCCAAATCCCTAAATTCCCTACATCCAAAACCTTATTTCCCATCTCCTGATACCTAAACCCTTTAACCCCTTTACCCAATTAAACCATAATTCCAAGTTTTTCCCAATTTCCCTAAGCCCTAGCCTCACCCACACCCAAATATAGTAAACCCTAGGTAGTATTAGACCTTCCTCCTTAAAATAGGCTTAACCCTATGCTATGTGGATGTTTCTACATCCATTAGATCCTGGTTTCTCATTTTCAATAGTCTTGTAGGATGATGCTTGGAAACCTAGGCTTAAACTATGCATAATTTCCTTTTAGAATCTTGATATTTGTGATGATGGTAGCAAGATTTATAGTTTCCATTCATTAATTTAAATTCGTTGATTGATCTCTCACATTATTTGAGTTCATGCATTGGTCCTACATCACAGCCATCACCCAAATCCACGGGATTTGCCCCGAATTTTCCCCTCTCCCATTTTGGAAAAGCAAAGACGGCACTCTAATGTCTATGAGATCCTCTGTTCCTCTATAAAAGGAGGAAGAAACTCCTCATTTTGATCACCTTCTACCTCCATACACAACCATCTTCATCATCAGCAAAAATTTCCAACTTGTACTTTTTTTCTTTTCATCACTCATCATCTCTACAAGAGCATTCTCTTCCTCGGACCCACTTCCTCTACATCTTTATTTATTTCTTCTTTTCTTACATATCCCTACAATTTTCTCTTTTTTCCTTTTAACCCCAATCTCATTGGGCCAACTCAAATGCGGCATTCATTCCAATATCCGTACAGGGACTCAGCAGCCCACCATCCTTCATCACGGTTCGACAGTTGACTCTGCAACAACACAAAAGGCCTCTCCAAGCAGCTTCTCGCAAACAATGAACACAGGTGCTGATTCAATAAATCTGGGGAAGTCAGAACCCACTCAACTCTCTTGTTTATTACGTACATAAGATCTCTATATCACTTCAGTTATCCTAATTAAACCCATGCTTTTATGTAGTTCAATCTAGATTTTTGCACTGATCTAGAATACTTGTTTAAAGCTGATAGATGCTGCTATTTCTCGTTTACAAAATCTAGATTTATGCATACTCTAGATGCTTGTGTCTCTTGTTCAAAGAATCTAAATTTCTGCATGCTCTTGTATCCCTAGTTTTCAAAATTGGATCTTGTGAATACTTACAAATTTGAATTTGTTCATGCTATTCATTCCGACACCAAGATTCTCCTACGAATCCAAGTTTCTTTTTTATATACATTTAGATTGTTGTATCCTCTGCTCGTTGATCGGAATTTTTCATACTAATTACATAGACATTATGATTCCTTTGCAAATATGAATTTGTTTCTAATTTAAATCTAGATATTTATCTCTTGTTAGCAGTGATGTCATATGCGATCACATAATGGCCTGTTTGGAACATGGGATTCGATGGGATTAGGTAGTATGGAATTGCATTTGGTCCAATGTAAATTCCATCTAGCGTTTGGAAACGATGGGAATGATTGGATTAATCTAGGTATCATTATCATCCAGTCCCAACAGGAGATATGGTGGGATTTCTGATGGATTTTGAAATCCACTACATATGTGGGCCCAACATTGATGCATATGTTTTATCCACACGATCCATCCATATGCGCCCTTTAAACGTAACAATCGAGTTGCATATGCATACAGGTGACCAACATCAGTTGTGAAATATGGTTCGTTGATTACAATTCCATGGTCCACCAAATACAAGTTTCACTTTTTTTCATTTTTTCTTTTCTTTTTTTCTTTTTCTTTTTTTTTAATCTTTTTCTTTTTCTTTTTATTTAAAGAGCTATGAATAATATTTATTCAAACAGAACTTGGCAACTGCCAAGCCAACAAATGCAAGACAAGTGAGAATTACACTCCCATCTTGGGACGAGAAATTACACTCTAAATGATGAAGATTATAAGCCCATTCCGCCATGTCTTTTTTAATCTTCCAAAAAACGTCACCCCGCAATTTAGCTATGTCGTTAAAGCGTTGGGCATTCCGCTCCCCCCAGATATTCCAAAGACGGGCCAACAGCGATAAACACAAGTTTCACTTAATATTGTGTTTTCCCAAAAGGAAGAATTTGATCCCAAACATGGGATTGAACAGTCAAAATACCATGGTAGTTCCAGACATGTAATCATTATATAATAATGATGTTAATTCCACTTAATGCAATTCAATACCATTTAATCTCGCGTTCCAAACAAGCCCTAAGTGATTATGCCATCGCATATGCAATTTGGACTGGACCGCATATGCCATGGTGGCATATTGAGGCTATTGTGCCATTGGGGCTTATGCAGTCGCATGGAGAACTATGCGACCGCATAACTCATAGTTATGCGGTTATGCCATTGCATACGCAATATGCGATGGTAAAGCCTCCCAATGGTTAGATTTCAGACCGTTAGGTTAGGACTTTTCGTTTCATTTTCTGTCACTTTTTGCCTATAAATCGGCTCTCTCTCTCTCTCTCTCTCTCTCTCTCTCTCTCTCTCTCTCTCTCTCACACACACACACACACTTTATTACTCTTAATCTCTCTTAAAATGACATAAATTAAATTTATATGTTTCTTTTTCACATTTTTTAGTATATGTATTCATTTGAGTAGTTGTTAGTTGACTTGTTATAGTCTAATAGTGTGTAATAAAACTATAAAAACAATTCCCTATACTTGTATTTTTACATAATTTTTCAGAATTTTTCTTTTTAATCATTTTCCTTAAATTTTCCATTTTTTTTTTATTAAAAAAAAAAAAAGAAAAAAAAAATTATGGGGAGCTATGCCCATCACATAAGCACATAGCCCCCTTGGGTCGCACGGGATCGCTTATGCCATTTGACAACATTGATTGTTAGTATGTGTTTCCCATTAGTTCTTATGCAATTATCCTTGATTGTGTTATTTTAAACATACTCACCATAGTTCTTTTAGATTCATTGTTGATGTTCTTTGGTTTATCTCTGTTGATCCATTGTGGATCATTAGTTTCATCAATATGCACATATTCAGTGTGTTATGTAATGTGCTTGAAGTTCTTGACTTGCTTCAATTCTACCACATCAGATGTAATTCTTTATGATCTATTGGATTCATTCTAAATTTATCACAATATTCTTTTGTTTCCTGTTGGTTCATTGACATAACCCATCTTAATCACAACTCCCCTTTTCATCTAGTCAGCATAAAGACAGGTAAATCATCTAGTTTCCAGGGTCCAAACAAAAGAGGTAAAATTGGCCATCCCAAAACAAAACAAAACGGAAAAGAGAGAGAGAGAGAGAGAGAGAGAGAGAGAGAGAGCTTGCATTTGGATTATGGCTATCAACGGGTCAGGTTCTGGTTGGGTCCTAGAGTTCCTGGACCCGAGCTGATCGGTTCGGATCTTGCCGGGTCGGGGTCTTGTTTTTCAGGACCGACCTGGACCCAATCATGCGTGGATACCCATCAGGTTTGACAATACAAACCCTTGATATTGCATATGGACAATGATCCAAAGCCTGGGTATTGCATTCATGAGGTGGTCTCCTTTCAACCTTATCTGGCTCAATGGTATGACGGGCCCATACAGGACCCGATTTATAAATGGGACCAAGGAATTGGACCCGGAAAGTGACCTGTTACGGGTCCCATCCATCAGGCACCCAGACCGTGGGTCCGAGTACCCAGTGACAGCCCAAGATTGGATGCTCCGCCGAACTCAACAGCTCATTCAACTCATTACAGAGGAAATGGCTAAAGTGGGGTGGCACTATTTTAATTCATAATGATGAAAAAACATTGAAATGCAATGCCATGCATTTGGGTTCGACTGGAGCTACATTTTGGGGATACTCTCTCACTATGAATTAAGTCTCGCTAGATCCAGCTTCAGTCATTTACTCTTTATTGAATTCAATTGTTGCAATTCAACTCACTTGGGCATCCAAACACGGCCTATAAAAGTTCATCTTTCTCGCGTTAGAACAAAACAAGAAAACGATGAACGAGAGAAAAAACAAGTTCGAGCCCTGCTTTGGGAAGTAATTTCAAAATATAGGCACAGAAACTGAAGTTTTTTGAGAAACGAACTCATGCTTATATCAGTTTATGTGCAGTAATCCAAACGGGAGAGAGAGAGAGAGAGAGAGAGAGTACAGAAACTCACTACGTTTCTTGGGGGATTTCAGTCGGAAGGGATTGAGAAAGAGATTGCTAGGGCGTAAAGAAGCTGCTTCCATGTCGGAAAATCAAAGGAAGAAATGAAGGAGTTTCAGCTGCTGCTGCTACCGTGGTGAAAAAATTAAAAAGAGGACATGAGAAATGCTTATCTGCTTCAGGTTTTAAATTCCTCGGCGATTAAAAGGGCTTTATAATTATATGATCCTCGATCCGAGTTGTGCATTGTGCTCGGGTGTTTTTTAATCGTAGGTTTCATGTGTCAGTTGTCGAACTCGGATTTGGGAGTGAACCCTCCAGTACACACGTCCGTGCTGGAAAAGCTCTGTGCGCCCGGGAGCGGCTTCGGTGGACCCCTGACTGTAGAGCCTACCTTGATGAATTTTACTGGCATCCATACCGTCCATCCTTTTTTATAGATCATTCTAGTGCATGATCTAAAAAATGAAGAAGATCTAAATCTTAGGTGGACCACACTACAGGAAACAGTAGTGATTAATACCCACGGTTAAAATTTTCTTGGGGACCACTGGAATGTTTATTTGCCATCCAACCTGGTGACAAGGTCACGAAGACCTGGATGAAGGCACCACACAAATACTAGCTCGATCCAAAACTTTTGTGGCCCCACGGAAAGTTTTTAATGGTCAATCATCACTGTTTCTTGCGGTGTGGTCCATATGAGACTTTTATCTGCTTCATTTTTAAAAACATGAGTTAAAATGAGCTGTCAAAACAGATGAACGGCATGGATACAGGGTACATGTATCGCTGTCAGTCCCACAGTCGAGGATCCACCGGAAGACACATTCCGTCAGTCATGCCATGATGAATGCGTTTTACCATGCCATCTATCTATTTTGTCAGCTCATTTTAACTTACGAGGTAAAAAGTAAGCATATTAAATGGTGGTGATTAAGAGGCCACCATTGAAAAATCATCGATCACATAAGTTTAGGTTCAAACTGATATTTATGTCTTCCCTTTGTCTAAGCCTACATGACCTAATTGACAGATTGGATGGCAAATAAATATTACATTGGGCTTTAGAGAGTTTTTAATAGTGGGTGTTTAATCAGCATTGTTTTCTATAGCGTGGCCCACTTGGGATTTGGATTTGCCTCGTTTTTTAGCTAATGCCTAAGGGCATGTTTGGATGGGCCATCTCATGGGATTAGATTGTATTAGGGTGGATGGCAAGTAATGATGGTTGGGTCATTAGATTGCTGGTGGGAATTCACCACCGAGTATGTTTGGCTTGCCTGGCCAATCCTGGGATTACATCAGCCAATCTGGGATTGCTCTGTCTAACCAAACATGTCCCAAGCAAAATAGATTGGATTAAGAGGGATTGGGTGGATTTCAAGGTAATGATGGTGATGTCTATGGATAGGATTGCTATATCCAACTTCTACTTGTTTGGCACCCCCGGCCAAATCCCGGGATTGCTCCTTCCAATCCATACTAATACAAAATCCTGGGATTGCTCCTTCCAATCCATCCTAATACAACCTAATCCCATCCACCCTGCCCAGCCAAACAGGCACTAAAATGAGCTGACAAAATGGATGAATAGTATAAATGAAACACATACACCATAGTGAGACTAATAGAGCTTTCTTGCACAAACGTGGGTACCATAGGGTCACTACCAAATCCACTCCATCCATCAGTTGTCCACATAAGATGGGTCCATTGAACTCATTAAGGATGCATTGTAATATGCCTCTGAATTTTGGGGTTATAATTTTTTTTAGAATAACAATATAACTGGGACCAATCATTAGATGGGCTATCATAACCATCCATTTCAAATCTAAGATGATATGTCTGTTGGATCATTGATCCACACCATCTAAACTTAAAATTAATTGTCGGATCTTTAAATGAACTATAAAAAGTGTCATCCGATAGATATCTTCTAGATCATGGGAATGAATGCTAGGTCACTTGATACATTCGTTGATCAACGTTTGCTTCATTGAGTTTAGTCAGTCATTTGATATGAAATCTTGATATTTAAAGGTTGATATCGAAGATTGATTGATATTGGTCGTATTGGTTTGATTTGTTAAAATTTGAGATTTTAATTGCTAAGTAGGTGACAAAAAGGATGAGTTGTACGGAAAAGATTGTCATGGGGCAACCTGGGTGGCTTAGTGGATGTGCACAGATGTTTGTGCACTCTCGAAAATTTTTCACGTTTTATATGCATTTTTGCAAAATTTATCCTTGTTTTATAAATGTCTATAAGTGTGTGAGAACACCTGTACACACTTATAGACACTTCCACTCTAGGCCCGCAAACTTATCAAGTTGAACCTAATCAGCTCCACCAAACCTTAAACCAAACCTAATCCTAAACCTGAAGTGTTAAAGCTAAAAAAACCCTAGAACCTAATCAACTCACTAAGCCAACCTACCTAATCAAATCAAGCCCATAACTAACATAGAGTCAACCCAAGACCAAAGGCCCGTAAAAATCGGAGCAACAACAAATTGCCCCCAAAAAAGCAGAAGCTCCCACACACTTGGGGGTACACACCTGCCAAAACAAGGGGGTTGTTTTGCCTTGGGCGGCGCCTTCCACATGGCAACTCCTGCCTTAGAAGGGGAGTTGCAATGCATGTGGGATTTCTCTTGGTTTGGGTACAATTGTATAGAGAGGCAAAAATTACCATTTTTCTGCGGTTTTCCTCGTGTGGGTCCCGCAGTAAGTGAATCCACCCCACCCAATGGCCACCATGGCTCAATACAAGCCAAACAAGCCCAATATTAAGCATTTTACGGTGTATAGAAAATCGGGGAGTATTTCAATGGTAACCATGCTGTTTGTCGTGTCATGGCCCACTAGAAAGTCGGTTTGGTCTCATTTTTCGGCTCAACACCTAAAATAATGTGGAGAATAGAATAGACGGTATGGATTAAATCCATACAATAAGGTGGGGACTACATGAACACCCACCCAAGTTTGTAATGAAACTACTATATTTTTTTTTTTTTGTAAAACGTCCAGACCTCGACGGTTTGGGTGTAACGCATACACAAGGTGGGTCCAGCTTAGGCGGGCCATCAACACATGTATAGAGTGGGGCCCCATTTGTAAATTTCTTAGATATAATACATGCTTCATGGTGGGGTCTATTCAAGTGGGCCACACAGCCAAAACATCACACAAAAATATTAAAAAAAAGAAGAAGAAGAGAGAGATAGAGAGTGGGACACGCTTGTGATGGAGGGACCCCGACATTATGGGCCCTCCCTTACAATAAATCATACATCAAGTGGGCCCTAAAGTATGTGGGCCCATCGAAATCGAAACTCAACGATGGAGATCCTTTCCCCACCAATATGGATGGTCTAGATGACCTATCTCAAGCAAGGAAATAAACATCATGATGGGGGCCATGGAGAATGGCCCCATCATGGAATGATCATGATGATCAAAGCGGGTCATTAGCCACATCTTAGGGTCCCAAGTGAGATCCAAACCATTGATCGGTTGGCCTCACTTGGCCCATCTTAAAAACATAAAAAACTACTCTAATCAAGCACCCACCCTTCGATATTCTTGCTCCTATGGGTTCCTTAGCTCCTTAGCTTCGATTCCAATGGAGGAGATGAGGAATGGATGGCTAGGATGGGAGATCTTAGGATGGAAAGGTGGGCCAGCTTTGAAAGAGAGGGAGAGGCTCATACGTATGGGAGTTTGCTTGGAATGAGATTTGGAAAAGAGAGAGAGACTTGTAAAGAGAGGGAGAGAGATGGGTGATGTTTAATGGAGTGATGGATGTGGTGGTAATGGGTGTATAAGATACTTTTTGACTTTGGAGGCATTTTGTATAAGAAAGGTATGAGCTTGTAAAAACTTTTTGACTTTTGTGGTTGCTTGAAAATTGGTGAAAAGTGATGGATTGATGGGTGATTGATGTGACATCTCGTTGAGATTCTCCTGGGTTTCACACGCGTAGCGTTTTCTTCACGCCGAACGTTAGTCTACATCTCATGGCCAGAGTATCGCCTCGGCACACGAGTCGCGGCATCGAAACCGCGGCGACGGTGCGGTCGCAATGGTACAAGTCTCGGGTTGAGTCAAATCAGATTAACGACGTGTGAATCAAGGTCGCGCGCAACACCGGTTAAGGGTCGAAGGTTGCCGGAATTCGACCGGAAAGACCGCAGGAACCTATGGAACGGTAGGGTCTAAGATACGGGTCTTACAACTCAGTTATACATTTCAAAGCACGGATGCTATTTCATTCGGGGAGGTCGTTTGAGAGGTCGATACTCTTTTCTGCTGCTCAATACCAAGCGTTGGACTGTTATTCAAATTTAACGCTCTGGGGCCGCTTGAACTGACACATCCTCAATTGGAGGTGGTGTGGTTGGCGTAGAGGGATTGACCCTAGCAATTCGAGTACTTCTATTCATAATTAATAGTATTACGCCAGTAAACTAGAGACAGAGTCCCACCGAGTGTGCCAAGAACTGTTGCTGCTTTGTTTTCAGCTGTAAGTATATGGGTGTGCCAAAATTGAAATTGCAACTCAATTCAAATCGAACAACTATGACCCTAAGCACCAAAGTTGGCAGACACGTAGTATATGACTGAGATCCGATGAGACTAATCACCTATTCAATCACTCGCTCAATGTGTAAATAAAATCATACGATATTAAGAGGGCAGATTTCGTCCTCTGGCGATGGGTCACACATTTGTCTTCCGTACGAAATGACTTTTCAATACTAATAAAGTGAGATGAGAAAGGGATTCTTATAATCAGCCATGAAAAATAGTTGCAGAAAACCTCTCATAATGTAGAACTGAATTCAGTGTGCGAGCATAAATTCTAATTACATATAATATTATCAGTTACTTGATTAATGCTACGAATTACACTACGGAATGTAAATGACAAGGTGAGAGTAAAGAATTACACTAAGAAATATAATTTACTTGGTAGGAAAAGTAAAATATTACACTAAGGGATGTAATTGACTGGTAATTGAAAAATAATGTTTGATTTGATTTAATTGGCATGAGACGAATTCTTCTTACTGATTTTTTTTTTTAATTTATAATATTAATCTGACCATTTGAATCATTCCCATGTACCAATGGTTGTTATAATTGTTTAGCACTATACAACTTTATAGAGACTTCCTTATCACATGTCTTGTAACTACTCTTTAACGATCTACCATCTTCGGCATCATTCGATGCATTACAGCAATATTATCAAGAAATTATCTCCGTACATCTATGTAGGTCTTAAAAAAAAAAAAAAAAATGCAAATCCTTATAGATCACACGCACTCAGTTTTGATTGGTTATCATGAATAATGGTGACCATAGGGATGAACACTAGTAAGTTTTAAATGGTGAGCGTTGTATGATGATTAATTCCTATAGCATGGTCCACGTGAAACTTGAGTCCAATTTCTTTTTGGAATTGTATATTATAATAAGCTATAAAAATTAGCATAGATATACGATGAATACATTAAGGTCGGCGCTCTGACGCCCTATGGTCAGGGTGTCACCCGCACTGCGGGTTTAAGCGAATGGTGGGCCATGAGTAATTTTTAACGGCAGGGCGTTCGATCACCCCTGTTCCCTGTATCATTGTTCACGAAAGACTCGGAACTTATTCATTTTTGCGCCATTGCCTTCAAATGATCTGAAAAAAGGGATGGGTGGTGTGGATATAGAATACTACATCAAGGTGGCCAGACGGCCTTGGTTGACGCAGGGCCGCACCCAATCCGCTCCGAAGCCCTGAGGCTGTGTGGATCCATAGAGATGGACGTGACAAATCCACTCCATCCATCTGTTTTGAAATAGCACAATAGGACAGTATTTTAAAAATCAGAATATCTGAAACTTAGGTGGCCATAGTAAATAAACAGTGGAACATCAACGTCCACCGTTGAAGGCTTCGTGGAGCTGACCATGATTTTTATATGACATTCAAACCGTTCATAGAATTATTAGGAACAAATATCATTCTTATACAAAACTTCTGTCACCACCAGGTGTTCAATACCTACTGTTTCGTGCGTATGGCCCACATGAGTTTTGAATCTACTTGATTTTTAAAATCCTGTCCTATTATGGTCTTTCAAAACAGATGGACGGAGTGGATTTGTCACGAACATCTCTATGGCCCCGCACAGCTCCGTCATCACAGGCAATCTGCTCCCTTAAAATGAGCGGGAAAAACGGATGAACGGCCTGGAGACAACACGTTGGGCCCCACAACGTCCAACACACAACGCACCACCGCTGGGGGCGGTGCTGGCAACACCACCTAATCCACGTCCGCGGTCATGGGCCAAGCAAAGTACATAGTGTGGCCCGAGTGATGAACGGGTCAGACGTCTCACACGCGTGACATGCAGCAATACACTCGCACGAGTTCCAAATGCTGCCGCTCCACGCTACACTTTCCCCAAATACCAAAACTACCCTAATCCTTCACCTCTTTCCTCACTCATAAAACGCTGGCCCGCCTTTTCCTCTCACACCATCTGCAGCTCCCTCATAATCACCCCTCCCTCATAATCACCCCTCCCTTTTCATGTAATTACAAACCAAACCACTTCCGCACTAACAATGAAGAAAACCAAACCCCAATTTCTAGGGTTTTTCCGATAAAAACCTTCTCGAAGATGCCCAGACCGGATTTCTTCTACACCAATCACCATCAAAACCATCAAGAAGAAGAGATCTTCTGCCACCGCGGCGACAATGTCGGGACAGAATCCCGGTTCCGATCCGACGTTCTCAAAGCGAGTCGCCGACCGTTATCTCAAGCGCGAGGTCCTCGGCGAGGGCACCTATGGCGTCGTCTTCAAGGCCATTGACACCAAGGTCGATTCATTTCAGTCGATTTAGGATTTCTTAAGATTTTCAAGATTTTTCTGTTGATTTCTTCAATATCAGATTCTTATAATATGGTTACGGTGTCTCTCGGTAAGAGCTGCT
The DNA here is from genome assembly GCA_021015155.1 of Magnolia officinalis. NCBI lineage: Eukaryota > Viridiplantae > Streptophyta > Magnoliopsida > Magnoliales > Magnoliaceae > Magnolia > Magnolia officinalis. The sequence goes on along the minus strand of JAJHSJ010000013.1, from coordinate 52,910,306 downwards.
ATGATGGGCGCAGCATTGAGGCGGTGTGGAGTGCCCATCCCTGCCGTGATCAGGACCGTTGATATGCTGAAACGTAACGTGGATGGGCTGCAGTAGAAAATCACGGCGATTGGAAAATGAAACTTGCCAATTGATTTGAGATTTTCCTGACAAATGCAGGCTGTTGCTTTTTTTGGTCACATTTCTAACCATCAATCTACAGTGGCGGATTGGGTGTCTGCCACTGTCTGATTGTCTTTATCTTTGGACGTGATCCTTGTGTATGGGTAAATAACTCACTCAGCGGTCCTGATCGCCTTACACATGGCAATTGGTCCTGATCATCATATGTTTGTGGCATGTGCATGGTGGAGATGTTTTGGATGGATGTTCATTTACTGCATGGAGCATGCACCATAGCAGTGATTTTATTTCCCGTTTATTGAATAAGACTGGTATTGAATGAAGATGTAAAAATAGAAGTTAAAATTTTCCTCCTATTTTCTCTTTTTTGTTCTTTAAAAATAATTGTTATCAGTGGTCTCGATTGCCTTACACATGTTAAATGGCCTCGATGACCGTACATATATGGCAGATGTACGGTGGAGATGTTTTGGAGGGAGGTTTGTGGAACCTCACAAAGCATGCACATCATAATAGTGATTTTATTTCTCATTTATTGAATAAGACTGATATTGAATGGAGATGTAAGAATGGAAGTTATTTTTTTTCTCATATTTATTTATTTTTAAAAATTTAATTATCTGAGAATTTTCGAGTTAGGTGCAGTTAATACATGATATAAGATGCCTCCGTTTTGTATCTTACATAGAGAAAATGATTCAACACATGGTCGCATGCACGTCCATTTGGACCGCCCATCTTTATCAATTGGGTCACTGTAGATGGTCCATGCCTTGGAAACTGTGCTATCTGGATCCTAGATGTTTCTTTTCCTCAGTTGACCTTTTGCTTGTCCCTCGTGGTCCATTTATGTTTTCAGTCTTCTGTTAGCTGGTCAGTGGTCAACAATTAGATGGTTAGGATCCTTTGATGGTGCTATTTTTTGGTCTGCGTCCCGTGAAAGTGAAAACTGAAAAGAATGCATATTGGGTAGGGCTGAAAGTTGGGCGGGTTCAACCCGACCGACCCGACATTGGGTTGGGCTCGGGCAGGATGTGTTGGGTTTGGTCTCGAGCTTGGGCTATATAAACACCAACCCGATTAAGGTTGGGTTGGGCTTGGGTTGAGGTCTCGGGTTGCCCGACTCAACCCGAACCCGATCGTTATATAAGTTATAAATGATAATTGAGTGTGGATCGTCTGTGTTGAAGGCAATAGGAAATTCCAATGCTGTCAGGTCTTATTGGTCCATGCCATTTCCGATGACTCAAGCTAACAAGATATGCTAGATTTCTCTCTCTCAAATAGATTGCGTACTACACAACATGACTTTTAGATGAGTAGTCCTATATTTTAGCTCGTTTGTTTAGAAAAAATGAAGTTCTTTACCATAAATAACTACATATATAATTAATAAAATCATAGGTACAAAAAATAAAACATGTATTGAAATATAATAGACTAACGTAATAACGAAAATATTAGCTTGTATCCACCCAACCAACCCAATCGACCCGATCGAGCCTGCTTGGGTTGGGCTTGGGTTGAGAATTCCCAACCCGAGGTTGGGTTGGGTTGGGTTAGGGTTGAGGTATAGGAACCTTGGGTTGGGCTAGGGTTGAGCATCAACTCGACCCAACCCGCCCAACTTTCAGCCCTAATATTGGGTATCATGGAGCCATATCCACTTGGCCTGGCAATATGCGGGCTTGGGGTTGGCTTATACTTGGATCTTGAGCTTGTTGGTTTGGGCATATCCCGCCGAACCTATTTGAAAATTTGATTTTGCTTAGCCCAGGCCCAACCTATTGTTGGCCTTAATGTCCAACTCGAGATTGGGTGTTTTATTGCATTATACTATATCGAGAGAACACTCTAGAAGTATTAGCCCATAGTAGTTTGATGCAAAGATATGTGATGACCCAACCCTAGATGCATGTATAATCAGGTTGAAGAAATTCAAATAATAAAATTAATCAACTAACTGTTTTCAATGAAGGGGATTAAGCAAATCTCAACACAGAGATGAAATCATTCCATCAGGATCATGCCTCTTAGCATAAAATCACGTAAACAATAAAAAATGGAGGACTTAGGGATATGAGGATATCCTAGATCTAGTATAAGCTAATCCACAGTCAAGTTTGGATTTAATTCTCCTGACTAATCTGAAATTGGGGTGGAATCCTCAACACCTAAGGGCCAATCCTGAAACCCTAATCTCTTTGATAAAAGAGGAAGAAAATATACAAATTTTCATTCATTCAATTATTAGATGGGGTTTCTTATAGTGTATATATAAGCCACGAGAAAAAAAAGCACACTAAAGCACTTGAAAATAAGGAAAATAACAAAAAGATGTCTAAAACTAAAACACCCGCGCAATAAGGTGTGAAATCCGCCCCATGGGCCCGTGGTCAGGGTGCGGTCATGTCGCTCCTGCACTCGTAGTGCGTCAGAAAATGGGTCCGATGGACCTGGCGTCCGTCCACATCAACTCCTTTGCTCTGGTACTCTGTCGGCGACGCTTCCTTCTCTGGTACACTCTTAAGGGTGCACCACTGATGTCCCTATCAATTTGGGTGCAACCTTTATAGCCCTTATTCCTAAAATAAAAGGCGTGATCTTTTGAAAGACTTTCGTCCCATAAGTATAATTAGAAGATTATACAAATTATTGGCTAAGGTTCTTGCTCTTAGATTTAGAAAAGTTCTATCTAAAGTTATTTCTTAAGATCAAGGAGTGTTCATTATAGAAAGGCAAATTCTAGATACCACCCTTATAGCTCACGAAAGTTATTGATTCTAGGCGCCGTGAAGGGAAGCGTGGATTTGATATAGAGAAGGTGTATGATCATGTTGATTGGAAATTTCTATTAGATGCTTCAGAGACTTGGATGTAGTCCAAAGTGGAGGGAGTGGATCCAATCATGCCTTCGATCTCCAAGCTTTTCTATTTTAATCAATGGGACCCCCTTTAGTTTCTTTAGAGCTTCTCGCGGAATTTGTCAAGGTGATCCTCTCTCCTCTTATCCTTTTGTTGTTATTGGGGAAGCGTGCAACATGATGCTCCATAAAGCTGAAGAAAACGGTCTTATCAACGATTTCAAGGTTGCAACCAATGTTTTAAATATCGTTATCGCGTAATGTATCGCACCCTTGGGATATGGATACATATCGGTTATCGCATGGGATATATCGGTTATATCGCGTAATTTATCGTTGATGTTGAGAAACATGGGTACATTGGGAAATTGGTTGAATTTTTCAATGAAACTTCAGGGATAATTGAAAAAGACATCAATACACACTTAGAAATCAAAATATTACAAAAAAGGGTGCACATAATAGGGGTTTCCTTTGTATAGGGTCCTACTATGCGCTTTCCAACTGAACTTATGCAAGTATATTCAAAGTCTATTAATATAATTTATAAATGTAAGAAGCCATGTATAGAAACCCAACCAATACATTTAAAAGCAAAAGAAGAATTACTGGATGAGGTTATATACATGTTTAATTTTATGTTTGGATATAAAGATTGCATTGATTTGCGAGAAATTGAGAAATTTAGATTTTTCTTAATTTTCCGCAACTTAACCCATCTCCCCAAATCTTGAAATCGAAGTTCCAATGATTTTTCATGGCAAACATATAGAATCATAGATTTGTAACCATTTGACACTGGTTTAACATGATTTATAGCAAAAGCATGGATAAAAATTTGAAAATGCTCTCTAGATCGAATTTTTGGGATATATCGACACTACTTGTGCGTTTCGTATTGCACAGGTGGGATAAAAGATATATCATGGGATATATCGGCTGATATCGTCAATATTTAAAACGCTAGTTGCAGCTACGAACGCTTAAGTTAGTCATCTCCAATACGCAGATGATAAGATTTTCTTATGTGATGCAAATGTTGAAGCAATTGATAACCTTCACAAAATAGTTCTTTGTTTTGAAGCGGTCTCGGGGCTCAGCATTAATATAGCTAAATGTGAAATGTTCGGTTCATGTGGATCGAGAGGAGCTTCAACATCTATCGAATGTTTTCGGGTGCAAAAACGAAAATTTCCCCTCATCTTACCTTGGTTTGCCACCTTTGGGACAATGTGATTGAAAGAATTGAAAGAAAGCTTTCATCTTGGTGACATCACTGCCTTTCTTTGAGGGGTCGGTTAATGCTCATTAAGGCGGCTTTTACCAATATGCCTATATATTTCATCTCTTTTCAAATGCCCCAAGTCGGTTATGGAAAGACTTGATAAGCTTCAAAGAGATTTTTTGTCGAAAGGAGCCGAGAACAAAATGAAGTTCAACCTTCTTAACTAGACCGGAGTTTGCAAGCCTATTGCCAAAGGGGGGGTTGGTTTAAAAAAATCGTCTTGGAAAGTGACATTGGAGATTTGGATTGGAAATGAGGAAGTTATGGAGGGAAGTGAACTCCCTAGTGTCCAAATACGGTACCCAACTGGGTGATTGGCCCATCAAATCATCCTCTCTCTACTGGGCTTCTTACATTTGGTAGGCGATTGTCTGTAATGGGCACTTGTTTCAGATCGGTGTTTCTTTTTCTCTTGGGAAAGGAAGTTGTATTCGCTTTTGGGTGGACATTTGGTGTGGCGATAGATCTTTGCAAGATCTTTTTCCGAGTCTGGCTATCATTGCCCGTTCACCCCTCCAAAGCATGAGGCGTTAGCTACATAGCATGTAGCGTAAGCTCATGCTACTTGTATATTTTTAATAAGGTTGTGCGTGGTTGTACCAATTTCATGATATTTTACACCAAATTAGGAAGATTAATAATGAAATTTCATGATATTTGGTGCAATCAAACGCAACCTATAGTAATAGGAAAGAACAATAATTAAGTATAAAGGTAAAGAGAGAGCAATGAAACTGATTCAATATAATTTTTTAGGATTACTTATTTAATATTGTTACTTATATTATATTACTAAATGCATTGAAAAGATTAATTAAAGTTTATCGAAAATAAAAAAATGTAACAAATTGAAAACATTAAATGATTTTAATGTTGTAATGAAAAATAACTTGTAATGTGAGCTACGTAGCGTGTAACATACTCTATGTAATTTGTAGCTTATGCAAATTATTATGCAGTGTAGGCAAATTATCATGTAGCATAGGCTACACGCGACTCAAGCTATTTTCATGAGCTACGTAGCCTTAAGGCTAAGCCACCTTACATAGCGTAAGCTACATGCTACATAGCATATCTATTTAAAACACTATGACCAATGCTATGAATTGATCGGTGGCTCTACTGTTTGGTCCCCGCCTTGTAGAAGGAATATGACAGATGATGAGCTGGATGATTTTCTTCACCTTCTTGATCACTTAAATTTGGTAATGACGCAACCCTTTCAAGATGATTCCATGGTTTGGAAGGTTCATTGATCTGGGACCTTTTTGGTGCAATCATTTTATGGTTTGATATCTAAACCAACTGCTCCTTCCTCCTTTCCGCTCTGGTTTTGGTCATACGGGGCTCCTCCTAGAATCGCCGCGTTTGTATGGCTAGTGGGGAGAAAGTGAGTGCTCGCAATATATAACCCTCAAAGGAGGTCCCTTATTCTTCCAAACATATGCCTAATGTGCATGGGAGATGCGGAGTCAATTGATCACCTTTTTATTCATTGCCCTTTCGCTAAAAAGGCTTGGGAATATTTTCTGTGCCTTTTTCGCATATCATGGGTGATGCCAAGATCGGTTGACCAAATGCTTTGGGCCTGTCATGAAGGGGCGGAGAGTGGAGCTTGGAAAGCTATTTGGAGGCTCCTTGCTTTGGGAATCTTGTGGTTTGTGTGGAAAGCCTGGAATGGTCGCTGTTTTCACAACAAGGAAACCTCAGTCGAAGAGGTCATTTTATGTGTGAAAAAGGCTGTCTCGGAATGGGCAAAATATGTTAAAGCAGCAAGGTCTGCTAATCTTTTTTCTTTGTTTTTCTCCTAGTCTTGTCTGTTTTCTTTCCTGCGTTTCTGCAGGCTTTCTAATAAAATCTCAGTTATCTCTTAAAAAAAAGAAAACTTACTCGGCAGAAGATTTGGGGAATATAATAGTCAGGGTTCCAGTGAGTAATGGCCTAAGTATTGGATTCAATTTAAATTGTTCAATGAATCTCTTGGGTTGGGATTTGTGGAACTGTTTAATTCATGGATTCACAGGGATAAATTTATTAGTCTTTAACATGTCAAAGGCCAAATATGGAGAGTTTGTTGGATCTGGTTGATGTATTAGGAGTGGGGTCATAACTTAAACAATACATTCTAGTTCTTATTACCTCATGGATATGTACGTTTGTTGTTGTTGTAAAATAATAGGGCTATTGTGAGAATGGCTTGTGGTACAGTAGATGAGTTGGTACTAGCAGGTGCTATTAATGGGCCGGGCATGGGGCCAGCTTTGGCTTGGATTTTGAACTATTCAGACAGTGCCTATGGGACGGGTCTATTCAAAATTTTCATTTTGCTTGGATTGGGCCTGGCACATTGACAACCTTCGTAGTAGCAATGAGATTTCATTAGGGTCGGCATCTAGCCCTTACCCATTTGCACTTATTATTATAGATGAATTAGCTGCTACTGTTCAGGATGATGTTCCTATTTCTTTTATTATTGTGGATGACATGCTACTGGTTGACAAGATTAAAGAGGGAGCCAAAAGCTAAATTATAGGTATGGTTGGAGACTCTTAGAGTCAAGAGGGTTAAAAATAGTAGGACTGATACAATATTTGGAATACAAGTTTAGGAGGAATAGTTGTAGTGATTGCCAGGAGATTCCTTGAATCTATGTGCTTTGTTGTTGTGGTGTTGCATGGTTCTTCTAAGCAGGTGCACTACCGCTTCCTGTCAGTTTACACCTGAAAACATTTGAAATAGATGCCTCCCCTATCCTGCACCTGAATTGGTTGCTGCTTCTTCCATGCTTCGCGCAACTATATCTTGGCCTCTTTTACTCAACGAATGGAGAGATCAGTGAGGATGAGTTAGAGGTGTGTGGATGAAGTGAGGATGCACATTAGGATGATGACTGGTTGTGGCTCTTGGGAAGGACAGGGCACTGTTTATGGCTTTCTTTTAGTTTTGTTGTGACTGGGAGATTTAAAAAATAGTAATCTTTGATGTGTTTATGAATTCGATGAGAAGGATAAGGTCGTGTAAGAGTATGAGCACAACTTCTATTGCTCTTCCCAAAAGAAAGGGGTGATGGAGGCCAAAGCTTTTCTTTCCATTAGCCTTGTAGGGAGTGCCTATAGCAAAACCGCTCGCCGGTAGCTTCTGTTTTAACATTTCTCCATAGCAAGGTGCCTTCGGTGTGGCCGATAAATTTTGGACAGGATCCTCATTGAGAGTGTAGTCATCTTTAGGGAGGAAGCATGCGGAATGGGTATTCTCTGAAAAGTACATTTGGAGAAGGCCTACGACCGTGTGGAGGGATTTCATCTTGTTCTTCTTAAAATAATGGGCTTCAAGGATAGGTGGAGGAAGTTGATAAAGGGAATTTATCTCTGCTCCATGCTTAATCCTGCTTAATGGCACTTTGATGGGCTACTTCACAAGTTCTAGAGTTCTTTGCCATTATTCTGATTAGACTGGGAGGAAGTAGTGTGCAACAGCTACAAAAGATCCAATTAGATGGCCACACAGAAGGCTCCTCTGGAAGGTACCTATAAGGTAAAACTTTGATGGTAGTTCCCTGGTATACCGAAGGGATTGTTTGAGATGCAAGAGTAAGTGTGCTTTTTGAGTTTTCAGGTTCGATCAGGATAAAGGATTCCAACCATGCAGAAGCTGCAGCCCTCTTCCAAAGTATTAAGATGGCCACAGACTATGGTTTGTTCCTGGTCATAGTGGAGGGGAACTCTAGAAACACATCATCTTGGGTGGATAAGGGGTCTTGTTTGTGGAGGGGATCTCATCAACAAGGTGCATGAAATATGCCATGAGAATCAGAAGAAAGTGTCTTTCTCCTAGGTCTCTAGAGATGGTAATGCGGCAACATACATGATAGTGAAAAATGTAGTCTATGGATTGCAACTGATGATTGCAGATAAGAGAAACCCCTGAGAGGGCATTTGTACTTTGTGTGCTTGCTGTTTGTTTTTGTTTCTTCTGTGAATAGGGTTTGTGGGTTGGCTTGTATTTTACTTTTAGTTTCTTTTCTTAATAAAGTCTTGCCATTCATCCAAAAAGGAAAAAAAATGCTGATGACACATTGCTTACGCCTCTTCTCAAATTGAAAATCTGAAAATTAATCTTCTTTGTTTTTGAGGCAGTTTTAGGTTTGAGAATTACTCTATGCAAAGTGAGATTGTTGGGATGTTATGTAGGAATCAAATGATTGAGACCTTGCAAAGTGCCTAGCTGTAGAAAGATTTATTTATTTATTTATATTTTTATTTTATTTTATGATAGTGTGCCTTGGTGTGCCATTAGGCAAAAAGTGAATGCCAAGTCCACTTGGGAACTGACTACAGAGAGAGGATGGTGAAAACGCCAGTCTCTTTGAAATTAAAAGATGTCTGTTTTTTGTTGGGCTTATCATTTGTATTGTGAGTGCACTTGCCAATCTTCCCATGTGGTACATGCCCCCTTTTAGTATTCGGTCTTTCGTCGCTAAGAAGCTTGAAAATTTTCATTTGATTAATTGTGAGGAAATTCAGAAAAGCTAAAAGAGAAGGCCTATGAGTGGGAAGAATAAAAGAAAAAAATTGGAGCCTCCTTGTAAAGAGGTGGTGGCGCTTTGAGATCTAGCAAGACATGTTATGGAGAAGGGCAGTTGCTTTTAAATATGGGGAGGACAATCAGCGGTGGGTGCCTAAGGCAGAAGCAGGGAAAAAGAGATCATTGGCATTTGGAAAAACATTGTTAAGATGGATGGCCCTCACAAGAACATGGGTGGAATCCTTAGGGAAGGTATGGAACTCATGGTGAAATCGGGCGACAAGATCAAGTTTTTGGGGAGGATGTGGGTTGGGGAGGAAGCCCTTGCCCAAAAATTCCCAAATCTTTATACCGATTGTCATGCCGATGGCAATGTCGGGTAGCTAGGTTGGTATGGAAGAACTGCTGTGCCCCCATTTAGCATGCCCTTCCAATCCCTTCTTAATGGCTGTGCTGGGGACAGCCAGGTTGGTATGGGAGGGACCCATTCATTGCTTCGAGTGGGATGAATATATAGATGACTCTTTAGTTTGCCTTTTCAAAAGGATCCTTGGTGAAGGACTTGAGATTGTGTGGAAATTTATGGAATATCACCTCCAGGATGGGCCTCAAAGATGATCAAAAGGAGGAAGATTCTAATTTTTTGGGCATTTTGTACAACATTTGATGTCTTATGCAGAGGATTATTGCATTTGTACATTCTCTGTTCGTACTGGGGAATTTCTCCCTATGTCTTGATGTTTCTTTCTTTCTTGTTAACTATCTTTCAAAAAAAAGAAAAGAAAAAGAAATCTTGTTAACTCTAAAAAAGTGCTGTTTGTTCTGCATGCTTATGAAACTTGAGGAAAATATTTATAGGATGGCTATTCAGCTGATGGGGCAGAGTGTTGGGCAGTTGGAACTAGACATGAGCAAACGATGAGTGTGCTGCAGGGATGGGGACATTGAGATGGATGTGTGAGAATCATCCAAAGCATCTAGGAGTAGGTTCCCCCCCCCCCCCCCCCCCCCCCCCCCCCCCAGCGCACACGCACACGCACACCAAAAAAAAGGAGCACAGACTGAGATGTTCAAACATGTGCAATGAAGACTAGATGGTTATGACAGGGAGGGGAACTTTTATCAGGATTGAAGGCCCATGAAAATGAGGATGAGAGAAAGGAAGACCTAAAATCTCCTCCCCTTGTCTTTAAAAAAAGAAGAAAAAGAAAGGAATACCCGAAAAGGCTGGATTGAGCTGGTGAGAGGGCTTTGGTGTATTGTTCAGTTACTGAGAATTGGGCCTCAAATAGGAATAGATTTGTAAAGCTGAACCCCAAATAACTGTTCAGGGAAAAAAGAAAAAAGCTTATCATGATGGCCAGAGTTGGAGAGCCTGAGAAGAGGATGAAAAGAAGAGCTATAAGGGCTTGGATCGAGTTGTTGAGAACTGAGAAGGGATATGGAGACTTGCACTTATCGAGGATAGGGACTTAGTTAGGAATACGACTTGTAACATGACTTTAAATCTCTGAAGAAGGCAACAATGATGATGATATTGATTTTTGTACTAGGAAATTGGAAGCCTATTATTATGAATATTTGCTTTTTTAATCAGTGAAATGTTTTTTCAAAAAGAAATTTCTTCATGTATCTCCATTTGATTTTATGCTCAGTCATAAAGAATTCTGCATTGTAGGAATAGTCTCAGACAACATGCACAATTACACCATTTGGGGAGGGTAGAGTGGTCTAGTCCATCTGGATAACTTCTAGAAGGTTTTAAAGTTATTTATATCATTGGATGGGGATTCGTGGGTGCAGATCTTTTTTTTTTTTTTTTTTTACTGGAAGCAATTCCCAAAAAGGTACCTCCCCAAATTCAGTGCCGAACAGATATATCTTTGAATCATCATAGATAGTGGGTATGTGGGGGTGTGAGTGAGTGTGTGTGTGTGTGTGTGTGTGTGTGTGTGTGTGTGTGTGTGTGTTAAAAAAGAATCATCATAGATAACCAATTTGATGGTGGTTTTGGGCATGTCTGACCAGCCCCTTGTATATTTCTGTTCATAATAGTTCAAACTCTGCGCCTTTTGTTCATCCCATCAATTGTCCTATTTTATTTTCTACATAATTCCTGCTCTGAGTTGCTCTTAAGGCTCAGTTTGGATCCCCAGAATTTTCTTTTCAGGAAAGTATTTTCTGCTGTTTGAGACTAACCCATTTCCTGGAAATAGACCCTATATTCTGAAGTCCAAGCAAATGCCATAGAATTCGATAGCAGTATTGACATAAAAAGAAAAAGAATATCAAACGAACTCGCAGAAACCTCCCAAAAGCTAAATTCTGTCCTGATAGCACTAGGAAATAGGGAATGATGCTCCAGCTCCTTAGTTGAGCTGGGAGTGCAGCGCACACCTCCCCTTCTAGAGGGGAGAAGCATGTTTGAGTCCCCTGGATGTACTGGTTTTGGTCCCATCTGAACCAAATATGGAAAACCAAGCTGAAAAAAAATAGGGAATTGTAAAAAAGAAAGAGGAAGGTCTACAAAACATGGGAAAACTAAATTTGAATCTCTTAAATGTATTCTTGGCTATGAGTGTTTTATCTCATGATACTTATTTTCTGAGATCTGTTTGTCCATGTTTATTACTTTTCTACTATTTAAAAGTGAAGAATTCCCATAAAACGTCAATTTGTTTTGTGTGGTCTTGGCTACCAAACATGGGAAAGCTGAAAGTCAATTTGTTTTATATCTAGCGTAGAGAAACGAAGAATTACAATTACCTTTTAAGTAATAAGAAGAAGAAGAATGATTATTCCCCTATAATGTCAATCTCTACTATATGTAATGCTAATGACATTCAGCCAATTTTTAGTCGTGGAGAGGGGTGTAAACTTTTGATTTTAAAAGGAAAATTGGATGTGTCTGGCCCTTCAACCCAGGCTATTCTCCTTTCAATTATTTCATGCGAGTAGTGTGCTTCTGCATCTCCTCTTTGCGTGTAGCCCATGCCGATGCATATTACTAGGGAGCCTGTCAACAAAGGTTGTGTGGGGCCCACCGGTATGACTATGTGCATCCACTTTTGACATCTATTGCGTCACCTCATGTTAGGATGCCGACCCAAGAAATGAGGCGTACTCAAAACTTGAGCGGGCTACAATACCGAAAAAAATGCATACGGGTTACCCACTGTTGAAACCATTCTGGTCGCTCCTCTCTCTGCATATCTGCACCTGTGTGTAGCTGCACCCCTTCCATCCATCTCTCTCCTCTACTTTCTCCAGGTGCATTGCATGTGCCATACCTACTAGTTTATTTTATGTGTAGTCTGGGCTGCCAGTGGTTTTATATTGTGATACTTTATTTCTGAAATCTATTTACAGATTTAGGTATTGCTCTAGAAACTGTATGGTTTTTGCTAATATATATTATACGTGCAGACTGCACAAACTGTTGCAATTAAGAAAATTCGACTTGGAAAGTACAAGGAAGGCGTAAACTTCACTGCGCTTAGAGAAATAAAGTTGCTCAAAGAGCTCAAGGATCCGAATATAATTGAGTTGATAGATGCTTTCCCTCATAAAGGAAATTTGCATCTTGTATTTGAGTTTATGGAAAGTGATTTGGAAGCTGTTATTCGAGATAGAAATATTGTTCTTTCTCCTGCAGACATAAAGTCGTACTTGCAAATGACAATGAAGGGTCTTGCATACTGTCACAAGAAATGGGTCTTACACAGGTATTTTGCTCCAGACAGTTATGTAAAGCCATTTTGGTTGTCTCTGGACTCTACCTCTAGACTTTTTCTCAACATATGCACTCATGTGTGTGATTGATTATATATACCAAATTGTATACAGGGATATGAAACCAAACAACTTACTGATTGGAGCTGATGGACAACTAAAGTTAGCAGACTTTGGTTTAGCACGCATATTTGGAAGCCCAGACCGTAAATTCACCCATCAGGTATGGCTGCCTCCTTAACCATTGCAAATACCCATTGTTTGCAGGGAGTGTCCAGTTTGTTTGTGCAAAAGTTTCCTTATTCACGTGATCTGAAATGCTTGATTACACTGAAAGGGGAAAAAATGCATGCTGATATCAGAAATGTAAGGATGAACATGTATGCTTGTTAGATGTTTCTAGGATGAGCAAGCTAATAGTTATTGCTCATTCATTTGGTTTTATTTCCATATTTGCAAAATGATGATGTTAATCTCTCTGTTAATTGTGAATTTAAAGTCCTTGGTGTTCAGCTTACATAGCAAATGTTTTTGTAGGGTATTACTTACATTCTATCCGTTTTATAAACCACATTGTCTCAATATGCTATGTTAGTGAGATTTTGGTTGCCATATAAAGCTATATAATTAGTTTAAACATATTGCCATATAAAGCAAAATAAATATGATTTTTTTTAACAACCATGTCGGTGTGTATTTGACATCACAAGCATATGTTTCAAAGCATTAATTACTTGGCATGGTAAAAATAGTAAATCAAACTGTTAGATAAAATTTGAGGAAGAAAAACCTTTGCTAATTTTTTTTGAAGGGTAAAACCTTGCAAAATTTAGATGTATGCATTATAGATTGTGAAAGTTTTTTTGTTACAAACATTCTATGATCATTTTTTTTTTTTTGTTTGAAATTGGTGTCTGGTTTGCAAAATTTTGTTCTCATTAGACGAAGGAACCCTTTTCGATTACCTGAAACCATGTTTTGGTACTTTGAGCAGCCTTTGCCTGGTGGCTTCTCAAAGTGTTTTCGGCTAATCTTGGTGCCTCAATCATAGCATGTCTTTATCTAGCGAGTTCTCTTCAATGATGGGCAAATATTTGCTCGTAGGTAAGGTTGCAATGATTTTCACGCCATAGGTCATATTTTCATGCCTCAAACTTGATGCTAGTTGCTTTTGGTGTTTTATTCTGTGATTGAGGAGTTCTTCGATGTGGAAATTTTGTGGGAATAGTGTCCAAAAGGCATCTTTTGTGGCCTTTTTTTAATTACTTGTTTGGTTGGCTTTCAATAGGTAAGGTTGATAGACAACATTCTTATCAAAGAATTGTTGATACCGATACACCATTAATACACGTTGAAAATTAAAAAAATGATAGATTCCATTGTTTTACATTTTTCCCATTTATTGATGAATGGTTGTATTATTATTAGAGACCAAAAAAGAAAAAGAAAAAAAGAAAAAGACAAAGTATAGTGTTGGAACTCCGTGGCACTACCTGTATTACACTTTCATCTATCCGCGGTTTGATACCTAGTATGAGCTTTGAGAGGACCCCTCTTTAGCCAGATTGCTAGCCCGCTCATTAGTCATTTGGTAAGTTTAGATAAAAATGGCTCCTAATCAATCCTGAGGTGTTTTGCCTCCATCACATTTGCAAGCTGCTTCGGGAATATGTTTGACTTTGTCCAAGCATTTGACATTACGGGTCAGCCCTTCAAATATAATTGGTTGATAGTTTTTCTTTGCCACTAATCTAAGGCTACATACCGTCATTATCGCTAAATTAAAAAAAAAAAAGGGCAAATGAAAAATTTCAGCCGACACGAGCCCATATTGTCCAATGTGGTCTGATATGCCCCTCATATCATATTGGTTTTGGGCCTGGTCAATATGTCAATGTATACCATTATTTAAAACCTTGATTACTACATGTAGCTGCAATGCTGTACCCAGCTCATGTGGTTCTAATACTAGGCGATTTACTGTTTAAGATATCAATGGGTATTGATTCTCATCTATGTGCACATTATGCACATCGGTGGATACTGAGTAGCTGTGTTTTAAATAGCAGTAGCGTGTTGCATAGCGTTCAACCCTCTGTAGCATGTAGCGTAAGCTACATAATACTTGTATTTTTTAATTTAAAAATAAGAAAAATGATAAATTGTAAGAAAAAAGCAAAAAATATAAAAATGCCTAAAAGATGAATCATTTTTTCAAGTACAAGCATGTTCAAACGAGCTATTAATTATCATTTATCAAAAGCCAATTAATGCATGGGCATTTTCACACCGGGCTCGAGTGGTGGCCTGTGGGATGTAGGGGCACACTTGGGGTGGGCGGCCTGTTCAAGGCGGGCCCCACCCGTGTGAAGTGGAACCCATGTGAAGTGGGGCCCATGAGGGGGGTTCAGCCCAGGTCCCAACCCATGGGATGTGGGGCCTAGGCTATGAGATAAAAGGGATTGATTCACCACGCTCTATCAGTTCAAGCTTTTAGAGGAAGTGGTTAGTTGTCCCGCATTAAAGTGGTATCAGAGCGAGAGGTCTCCTGTTCGAAATTCCTCATAGGGGGCGATTAATGCAGGGGCATTTTCACACCGGGCTCGAGTGGGGTGGCCTGTGGGATGCAGGGGCACACTCGGGGTGGGCGGCTTTTGTGAGGCGGGCCCCACCCGTGTGAAGTGGAACCCATGTGAAGTGGGGCCCACGAGGGGGGTTTAGTCGAGGTCCTAACTCATGGGATGTGGGGCTTGGGCTATTAGATAAAGTGATTGATTCACCATGCTCTATCAGTTCGAGCTTTTAGAGCAAGTGGTTAGTTGTCCTGCATCACCAATCCACATATAAAGTCATAAACCAAATTGAATAGTTGTTACATCAATAACTTTCTAAGCAAACCACTTTAATTAATAATGTCTAATTGAAACCACAAGTCATAACTCACAAGCATGAAAAGAATAAAAATCCCACAATTTAAGAGTATTAAGTACAATAAAAATGTCATCTATCCAAAGAGGGGTTTTCGAAAACCCTCTTTTGAAACACTTTTTCTTTTAAGTTTAGTTATAAAGGTTTTTAAGCGTGTGAGTTTCATACCAACTTTGACAAAGGATCCACTACCATTTTAAGTGAAAGTAAACAAAGAAAGGTTTGGTTTTAACTTTACATTTAAGTTATGTATATATATTATAATGTGAGTTTTACACCATTTTTAACAAACAAAAGTTTTTAAAAAAAATCTGTAGTGTACGCTATAAGCGCTACACACTACGTAGCTATGGTGTACATAGTGTTCAAAGTATCAATATTGCTAAAGTTTCGTTAGCTGGGGATACAAAAACAACATTGATATCGCCAACAATATCGCTAATAACCGGAAATGTAGGGAAACATGGGGAAAATGATGGAATTTTTCAGTGAAATTGCAGGAGATACTAAAATGCACATATTTTGCATATTTAGGGATAAAAAATTACGAAAAGAATGCATACAAAACAAGTTCCCATTTAATGGAGGTGTAAAAGCATTTGCTGTCGTATGAAATTAGTCCAACCATTCAATGCATCCCATCTATCCATCCAACCTTCCATCATGCACGATATTTTCGAGAAATTGTCGACAACTGGAAAGGAAACGAAAGATTGTGGTATCGATACCGCCCATGTTAATGATAACGATAATATCATGATATTATCAATATTATTGTCGACAAATCGAACAATACATGCAAACACGTGCCTATAAAATTTTTGAAATGGATTTTTTTTTTTTAAAAAATTTAATAAACAGATTTTTGGCGATACATTGGCAATATTATCAAAATATTGCTGATACCTGGCAATATAAGTGACACTTTGGATTTACACAGTAAACAATATTGGGGATACATTGGTGACATCGATACATTGGCAATGCAAGCGACACCCAGAATTAACACAGTTAAAAATATTTGCGATACATTGGCGATATCGATACATTGCCGATACCTAAAATTTCTGATACTAGTTTTATTGGTGTCGGTCCTAGTGTTATCGGTATCACTGAGCTGGATATACGGATGTTATTGGGGATATTTCGATAATATCGGGATATTTCGAACAATGGATGTACGCTATGACCCCTGTAGCGTATGTTACAAGGGATTTATGTTATTTAACTACGCTATGTAGCGCTACGACTAAGCTATGTTACGGGTCCTATTTGAAACACTGATGAGTAGTAATTGTCATTGTTGCTCCTAGTGGCATTGGTTGTGGCTTGACACTTCCATACCCATATCCGTATCTTTTGTACAGCTGTCCATATATCCATACCCTTGTTAGTTCTGTATGCATACTCATCACCATAGCCATAGTTGGTTGACTATGGATGTTGTTGTTGACATAGTCATACAAGCCATATCCATGAGGCGGCATGGAAGTTGAGCTCCATTGCCATCACTAACATCTAGGGACCTAATGTTGTGTGCAATAGCCTCCTCAGTGCATGTTAGATGTTTCTTACAGTGTGAGAAATGCTGACTTGGATCTCTCCTGCGTGTGGATGTGCAATTGTGGGGCAAGTACCATGGTTTGGGTCCTTGGTGTCATGGTCAAAACATCTCTCGTTGAATGGGCTAAGAGTCCTATTACTTTGAATGTTGTCGCCATCGTTGCACCCATCATTGCGGTGGTCACTCACTGTCATTGACACTATTGCCTCTATCATCTCCATTGTTAGTGTGGCCAGATGGGGATAGAGTTTGGTCATCGCTGTCAGAATTGCACAAGCTCATTCTACATGACTCTTGGTGATCTTGATGCCTTGCCTTGGATGTCTGGCCCCTCATCAACACGTTAAAAGAGTCGTTATGAGAGCTCCTCTTCTTCAGCTTTAACTTTGTCGACACCAATGCTAACGTCTGCTATTGTTTCAGTATTCTAGATTTAGGTTGTCAATCTGCTTTATCCAATTCTATTGACTTGACTCACTCATAAAGTGGGTCCTCCTTGGCTTCTTCAGCAGTGAATGCATCTCCATGGATGGCCGTCAATCAAGGGGTCATGCTCTGGGTCCTTCCCACTGTATGTTTATTGCTTCAATTGCAAGTTTGCAACTTCATGGTATAATGACATAAGATGAGCTTTTGGTTTGTGCACTTGTGTGAATGAGGGTAAACTTGCTCTAGTTTCGCTTTTGTGGTGATAATGGTATTATCAGGGCTAATACACATACCTATGGTAGTTGGAGGGTTGGGCATTTAGTCTTGCACATTGATCACTAATTGCTTGTCAATTTATCATGTATTGTTGTTATTTCACTAGCGCAGGTTCTTGGTAATAAATTTGTCGATTAATTTTTAGGTACATAGTATACTCACATGGTGTCATCGTCGTCCTCGATGCTATTGCAACTTCACTCAAGAATAAGCCTTGTGCATCTTTGAAGCACACTACTATGTTTAGTCAAACCATGTCCCAATCATTTGTATACTAGATATTTACACAGAGATGCGTGTAGCAAACGAGAGTACAAGACATACTACCTCTTTCCAAAACTGACTTTGCTCCTTTGACTTGGGGAATGATTTGGCATAGGCATCGTGGAGAGCTAGCTTGAAGTTGTTATTGTCACTAAGTCTATGCTTGTAATGGTATTTGATTTTCAGGAAATATTCTGGAACCCATTCACTAACCAATTAGCAATATAAAAACAAAAGATTAATGTAAGCTAATGCAACACATGAAAAAACTTCACTTGAAGGGAGTGTCCAAGGGTCCTGTACAATTGGTTGATGATATTATGCAACCATTTATAAGACCTAGGTGCTGCAACCTTGATGGTCTCTTTCATAAGCTGCATCAACTTGTACATTGATCCGA
Source organism: Magnolia officinalis (assembly GCA_021015155.1). Taxonomy (NCBI): domain Eukaryota; kingdom Viridiplantae; phylum Streptophyta; class Magnoliopsida; order Magnoliales; family Magnoliaceae; genus Magnolia; species Magnolia officinalis. The sequence continues at coordinate 52,891,917 of JAJHSJ010000013.1, read as the reverse complement.
TCAATGACCATGTCTTGTTGTTTACCACCCCATGACTATAAATGGGCTCACAAATGGCAACCATGTCACCAACCGTCTCCCAACATACGTTGTTCAGAACTATCCTCTCAAACCTCTGCTCTTTTCTTAATTTTCCCATTCAATAGAGGTGAAGAGGGCTTTCGGTCTGCCCTTATGCTTACTCTGGCTCTCCCCCTGGCCACACTCTGATTGTGGTCCCTTTAAAATTTTTGTGCATCTTTGAGAACCAAGTATGATTAATAAATGAAGTTCATAACTGTTCTCGTGTCGCCAATCACACTCACAATTGCTTCTCCCCTATTTCCTAGAGCATCAAGTCAATGTAGTGCCACGTGCCGTGGCTGATACAACTACTGGTCATCCACTCCTTCCTGGACTATACACATGCGTTGCCATTATTTGTAACGATGTGGATGGCATTCTTCAATCCCACCTTTCGCTCGGTATCCTTCATGAATCCATATGTCCAGTTTGCATTCTTAATCTCGTTGGACGCATCGACTGACTTTAGAATTATCGTCCAGTTTGCATTCTTAATCTTGTTGGATGCATCGACTGACTTTAGAATTATTGTAGTATGTTGTAAAGCTTATTATTGACAAGTGGGTTTCGTCTGTCTATCACATGGCAATGTAACCCCGTTATGTCAAAGCTACGTAAGCTTCCATCTTCTTCACCTTGTCATCTAAGTTAAGAACCATAATTTCCTATGGCTTGGAGGCTTCACACCAACCCCGATGCACTGCACTTCATAAATCATATTCTTAAAATGTGGGTGGGCACATGGTTGAATATTAAACAACTTTGAAATAACAAACTCATCCTCGCCTTGTCTCCCCTACTCCAAAAAATCCTTAAGTCGCTTTTGCTTAGAACCCTTATTTATACAATGATGAATCCATGGGTGGATTCGGCACCCTAGTGCTCTGGGTGGAATGAATACTGGACCCCGTCGATGTCCCAAGCTTTAAGGTCCCAGCACTCCACCGACTCTCACTGTGATCGCTCCTTGCCACCGACACCTTGATGAGGACATCACATCACGTACAAAGGAGGAAGCAGGCTGCGCCGATTTCCTTGTGCCTAGGCGAGTACCTGTGATCGTGCTAAAGATCCCATGTGCATGTGCGAGCATCTGGAAGACCTCACACTGGGAAGATACACATGGGCTGCTTTATGGAGTGATCCAGACCTTTGGATCGGAGGGACGTGACGATCGGGCCATTGGATCACACAGATCACATGATCGGGCCGTTGATCGTTGATTGTTCACATCAGTTTTAGACTTTATCATATTTTAGGATTTAGTTTTTTATTATTTTATATTTGGACACATTATGAGTGTTTTAGTTGATTTTATTTAGACTAGGGCTATTTTCGTTTTTTTGAAAGATCACTGAAATTTCATTAAGAGGAAAAAGAAGAGCACAAGGGAAAAAAAAAACAGAGACAAACGAAAGAAGAAATAAAGAAAAAGAAAAAGAAAGCGGTCCGCTGAGAAAGGGGACCTTATAGCGCCCTTAAACAGAAAAGATCAGACTCCTTGATCCTAACATCAGAAACAACCCATTCTACGATCATGCGTTTAGTGTTGGAAATGGTACTGAGCACAGGATTAGAGATACTGTCAAAACATCTGTTGTTTCTCTCGATCCAGACAGGCCACCAAATTGCTAAAATTGTCATTCTCCACAACCTCTTCATAGACTTGCCCAAACTAACACCGTACCACGCAAACAGCAGACGATCCACTGAGCCCGGATTGCACCAGCTCAGCCTAAAACAATGCAGAAATTCCGACCAGATAGAAGCAATGAACAGACAATGAAGGAGGAGGTGATCAATCGATTTCTCAGCCTTCATGCAGCAAATGCACACGTTGACAATCGACATACCCCTTTTCTTCAAGTTATCTATCGTGAGAATTTTCTTCGGCCCCACCAGCCAGCCGAACACCCGGATTTTTGGGGGGGCACTACATTTCCAAATGAAGGACAATGAAGGAGAAAAGGAAGCAGGGGAGGAGACCAACTTCTGATAAAAAGATTTTACCGTGAAGACTCCAGATTTGTCCCATATCCAAGAAATATGATCAGCAGCGTGGAGGTCCAATTTGAAGCTGTGCAGTCTATGTAGAAGATCGACGTACTCGAAGCCTCCCAATCCTGTAAATGACGTCTACAGTCCCTGTTCCAGACTACCTCCCCACCAGAATCAGAAACGCACCTGTTTATCAGAATATCTTTGCTTGGGGCCAGCTAGAAAATATTTGGGAAAGCTTCTTTGAGAGGCATGTCACCGAGCCAAGTGTCTTCCCAGAATCGAATCCGATCACCCTTGCCTGGGACAAAGACGACCCCCTTCAGCACCTGATTTTGCATGGCAAGAATCCCTCTCCAGAGCATAGAGGCCCTGTAGGAGGAAGAGGACTTGGACCACCAGCCCCCCATGGGGCTACCATACTTATATTTGATCACCTTATTCCATAGGTTGTCGTTGTCAGTCCCAAGTCTCCAAATCCATTTCCCCAGGAGAGCGGAATTCATTACCTTGAGATCCTGTATGCCTACCCCCCCTTCTTGAAAGCTACGACACACCTGCTTTCACTTAACTAGGTGGAATTTTTTTGTCTCTGTCTTGCCATTCCAAAAGAACTCGCATATTAGCTTATTGATCACCTTCAAAACACTAACCGGGCATCTGAAAAGGGACATGAGGTGCACAGGCAGGTTGGAGAGGGCCGCCTTAATTAGAGCGAGCCGCCCACCTCTCGAGAGATAATGACGTTTCCATTTGGTGAGATAAGATTCAACACGAGAAATCACCTTGTCCCATGAAGCTTTTGTGGGCACCCCAACACATAGCGGGAGACCAACAAAGGAAGAAGGGAGATTAGCCGCAGGACAACCCAACTTGTAAGCATGCTCCGAAAGCTGCTTGTCTTCCAAATTGATATCGAACAACTTAGACTTGGCTAGGTTCACTTTTAGCCCTGACACCACCTCAAAGCACCGGATAGCGGAGTGCAGGTTGTCCACGAAAGCCGGATCTGCCTCACAGAAAACTAACGTGTCATCCCCATATTGGATATGCGATATAGAGGTGTGCATACCTTTCACTCTAACCCTGTGAAAGAGACTTTCCGCTTCTCCTTTTTGCAGCAACCTGGATAGGGCCTCCCCGACGATGAGGAACAAAGCGGGCGACAATGGATCACCCTGGCGCAGCCCTTTAGAACTTTTAAAGAAACCTTTAGGGGATCCGTTCAGGAAGATAGAGAAGTGAGCAGAACTAATGCACTCACCCATCCACTGAATCCATTTCTTACCAAAACCCATCCTCCTCAGCATGTAGAGCAGAAACTCCCAATCGACATGGTCATAGGCCTTCTTGATATCTAACTTGCAGATCAGAAACTTCAAGCCGGATTTGTGAGTGGAATCCAAACATTCATTTGCAATGAGGGCACCATCAACAATCTGCCTTCCCGGGATAAATGCGCTCTGATTACCAGAGATAATCTTCCCAATAACTGTGTTCAATCTAGTTGCTAACACTTTGGCCAAAATTTTGTATGGACCACCTAACAGGCTGATAGGTTTGAAATCCTTCAACGTAGCTGCGCTTGAAGCTTTCGGGATGAGCGCAACAAAAGAAGCCCCCAGACCCTTCGACAGTCTTCCCCTAACGTGGAATTCCTCAAAAAATTCCATCAGATCTCCCTTGATGGTCTTCTAATAACTTTGGAAAAAAGATATTGGGAAGCCATCAGGGCCAGGGGCCCTATCCCCACCGAGCGAAACCACAACCCGCCAAACTTCCTCGACGCTGAAAGGCTCTTCCAGGCTGCAGATTCAACATTGGATATACTGCCTGGAGCTACTAAGTTCTTTCCAGAATTCCTGCCGACGAGCATCCAAAGACAGGCCATAAACCGAACAGATGAGGCAGCGAAACTGCGAAGATTTGTCTTGAAGGATGATCAAAACCGAGAATTTTTCGGACCAGCTATCTTCCAGCTTCCATTGAGCAGACTTCCACGCCATTAGAATTCCACCCGTGGATCCCACTGCATCCAGAGTCACCCAGTTGGCATCAACTGCTTTCCACAGCGATCGAAGAATCCGAGCATCAAAGTGTTGAATCTTGGTCTCCTGGAAGCATATAACATCAGGATTTCTCCTCCCGCACGCCTCCTTTATAAGCCTTCTCTTCTGTTTAGAGCTCACTCCCCTCACATTCCACGAGAAAATCTTCATTTACTCACAATACTGCCCTGAGGAGCCTGAAACGCTGCACCCATCACTATGTTGTCTTCTACTCTTGATCTCTCAGCCAGTCGCTGCAATTCCCTATTGCTGCATGACTAGGAAAGGCGTTTCTAGGGGACCTGGGTTCTGAAATTGGTCTCCCTCGTGTTTCCATGCAGTGAAACAAGGCAATAAAATCTTCCGGGCAGTCCCCAAATGATAGACCTAAAGCCCTACCCACATGCCCAATCGCATTCCTCACCATTTTTTCTTGTGAATAGTGTCTACGAGTTTCGCTCTTGCCCCATTCTCGTTCATCTTCTTCTCTAAAACTCCCTCTTTCGCTGGAGACCTGCCTGTTCGTATCTGTAACGGTTCCGCTTCTAGAATGTCTTCCCCGATCTCGTCTTGAAACAGAGCTAGCAGGTCTTGATCGGATAAAGCATCCCTAAGAGAGAGCGAGGAGGATGGAATGGAAGTCGGTGATTCTGGGCCATCCGAATTCCAAGAGACGTTTTCGAATTCTGCTTCGGTGATTTCATCGTCCTGCACCTTGTCCCTTATTAACTTTCGACGAACTGGAGATCTTCTAATCCTGGTCGCTCGCGAGAACGGGTGTGCTAATGAAGCTACAGGAACGGGCACAAGGCACCGATCAACGTTAGGATCGGGTTGGGGGGAAAGGTTTAGATTGAGAGTGACCTGCCGGATCGGACCATCCGTACCCGAGCCACTCTCCTGGCTTGTCTCGGAACCAACCATCCCGAGACAGCTGTCAAAGGTCTGAAGATTCTCGTTTCCAGCAACACCATTAAACCCCCGCTGGCTTGAAACCGCTGTGTTAAGAGTAGCATCGGTCCCCAGTTGACATGGCGGGCTGTCTATCGCCCACTGGGACGCCTCAAATGATCTCGGTCTCCGCACATAGACACGCGTCGACTGCATGGGTGACGCCCTATCTCTCCCAACATGAGACGTTTGAACCTGCATACAACGCACGCCACGTGACTCGCACGATGACGAAGCACGTGGCTCGCCTAGAGATGGAGCACGCGTAGTCTCTCGAGAAACATCTTCCGTTGGAAATTCTGACGAACGCGCGACTTGGTCAGACAGAGCCGTGTGTCACGCTCGGGAGCTGAGCACGCGCCCAGGACGACACGCGCGTCTCGATGGCCTGGGGACGATTGTTCGTGAGTAACACACCCTTGGCGTCTAAAGCACGTGTGTCGCATTGGCATGGGGCACGCGTATGAGGAGTCTCCCGATGAGCGCCAGCTGTGGGAGAGGCGTCCCGTGCTCCTGAGGAGTAGCAAACCCTCCGGCGGACCTCCTCAGCACCCGACCTCGCCTGAGATGGGGGAGACAACCTCTCCTTCAACTTCCAAAAATCTCCCCATCTCAGGTGAAGTTCCTCATTCGTCTCTCTTTGAACCGGTAGCTCCACCACTCTCCCCTCCATTAGGACCTGAAGCTGGAGCGGCAACGGATCTCCCTTTTTTCTTTTGATTTGGGCTCTAATCGCTGCCATTTCCTCCCCCAATTTCGTCTTCAGATCTAGCTCTATCAGAGCTCCGATCTTGGTAATGGCTTCTATAAAAAATTCATCGTACCATAATTCGAGCGGGACCCCCCAATAAGGACCCAGAATTCTTCCATTCCAACTAAGAAATATTCCTTCCATTTTTGAACTGTCACAATTAGTTCCTCAAGATGCAATACACCTGCCATTGTGAGTAGTTCCAGATTAACTCTCGGGCAGACCTTAATCCATAGATCGTTGTAACCTATTGGCTTGATGGAGTAGTTGGTCGGACGAAGGCCACAACATTCCGCAATCCACTTTCGAACCTGCGTAATCAAGATGCCCTCTCTGGTGCTCACAACCACCGTATTCTGCAACTCCATCTTGGATTGATCCAGCCTTTCTTTACTTACGCGTATCATGTGCGGATCGGCAATTTCAATGGCTTTAGGAGCTTCTGGTTCTGATTGTTTATCAGCAGTCTAGGGATGATTGGTTGGCGATGATTGGTGACCGCCTGTCGAAGACGATCTCGCTGTCTGCAGTAAGGCCTCCTTAAACGATTGACTGAAGAGTAGCAGGGTATGAGCTCCAGATTTCAGATTATTTGTAGTCATCGCAGCTTCGAAGCTTTTCTTTGATTCTTTTTGTGATCCCGCAAGTTTCTTCTGCTCCAGCCGTTCAGGGCCGAACCTTGCCCTCTGAACTAACATAGGTTTTCCGGCAAATCTCTCACCATGCAACATCTGGACAGCTCTTCCCAGCTCTTCTTTAGAGCTCATCCTAACGAGGGCGAAGCCTCTGAGATGCCCCGAAACCCTGTCTCTAGGTAGGACGAAGTCCATCACCGCCCCCGCACGCCTAAAAACTCTCGCAAAATTGATCGGAAGCCACCCATCTGGGTAGCCTTTGACGAAAAGCGTGGGATATGACGCGATTTTTTTTGCCCTCCTGTCCAACTCCTTGCCCTTCCTGGATTTCTGTTCGATGGTCTGCCATTGCTTATGTTGATCTTCCCTCTATACTATCTCCCCCTTTATTTCTCTATCAGTCACGTCCGCTTCCATGGTTCTCCCTCCACTCAACTGAGCTATCTTCCGGACTCTATAACAGCTCCTATTGATCTCGCAGTTCCGATCGTCTTCTCTCACCGTCCAATGCAAGCAAGTTTGACCTGACGAGATGAAGGGTCATGATGACAGCTTTTCAGGGAAACCTAAAAGAGACAGTCGAGAGGTTTTCTCACTAGGGTGATGATGACTAGGGCTATTTTCGTTAAAGTTCATAAGATGAGGATTTTAGTAAATTTTGTAATTTCTTGATCTATAAAAAGAAAAGGACGTGTGACCTCTCCCTCATTGAATTTCGTGGTAAAAAAAGAGAAAAACTCTTGCTTTCTTCTCCCATCTTCACGTGATTTCAAGATACTTTCATGCGATTTTGAAGGAAGGTTGGTGCGAGGCTAATCTTTGTCAACGGAGGTGCGAGGTCTCCATCTATCCCCACATTGTCTTTTTTTTTTTCTTCCCCATCCAAGGTATTTCTTTCAAATTTTTAATTCTCCCATCACAAATCTTTGTCTTTACTCAAACCCAACTTTCCCATACCCATCCACAATCGAAACCCTAACCCTAAACCTAAAATTCCCAATTTTCCTACTTTTCCAAATTACCCAAACCCTAATTTTCACCCTAGGTTATATTAGTTTTCCTATTTTGAAATAGACTATATCCTATGCTAATTGGATGTCCCTACATCAATTAGATCCTAGTTTCTTTTTATTTAATGATCTTGAGTTACGATGTTGTTAGCTTAGGCTAGGATTATGCATAGTTTTCTTTTGATTTTCATGATATTTGTAATGATTATAGTGATGTTTGTGTTTTTTGGTTAAATATCTTAATTCGGCTATTTGATCTCACATGTTACTTAGTTCATGCATCGGTCCTGCATCACACCTCTTGCCTGCTACTGCCACCATTCTTGTTTCACCTACTGCCAAACTCCTCTGTCTGTTGCGTCTGCACTGTCCTATGCTGTCTGCATTGAGGTGCAAACACTCTATCCATGCACCAATTTAGGAATTGGTCGTGCGTCTAGAGATGATTTTGGAGTTATTAGTTTTCGAGATTGGAGTGGGTTGGAGTGGTTTGACTGGTTGGACCTCTCGTTGGACCAAACCGCTGCAAAAATGGGTCATGGAGCGGTCAAGCTTTTAAACATCGGGTAATAGTCTGCTTGTGTCATACATGACCTACCTTCAATTTTCTTGTGGCATAGTCAATAGATCTATTATTTTTTGTTGGTCTGCTAGAGTGAATTGTGCTTATGCATATGTTACTCATCAACTCAAATATCTACAGCGGAAATATAAGTTCAATTTTCCCTCATAATTCAAGGTTTCTCATCATATTTATGTACACATAAGTAAGTTCAATTTTGCTCCATAATCAAGGTTTATATACCTAATCTTGTGAACAACTTTTTATTTGCGAACCTTTCAAAAAAAATTGTGAACTTATTTTGAGTGGCAATTTCTTTTGTCAAGGTGTTTGCTCGTTGGTATAGAGCACCTGAGTTGCTGTTTGGGACCAAGCAATATGGATCTGGTGTGGATGTCTGGGCAGCTGCCTGTATATTTGCTGAACTTCTCCTCCGTCGGCCTTTTCTACAGGTAACCTAGGGCTTACGTAGTCATTATCTCTGTGTGTTTCTAAGAACTGCAAACTGTGTATAATTGCTCTGAAACATTTTCATGTGACTGATTTCTAATGTGTCAATTTTGTAATGATTTGTTCATTGTATATTGTTTATGGGTCTATAAGAAGATCCCTAGACATGCTAAGGACTGGTCATGATGAATTTGATGAATAATCTCTCTGTTTTTTTTTTTTTTTTTGGATGGTAATTTTTCTTTTTCTGCAATGGGAATTGTTAATCTTTTGGTGAGATGCCATTAGAAACTGTTGGTGTGACGCCGTTGGATTGATAGGCTGGTTTTTCCTAGTGATCCATTATTTTCTATTTCCCTACATTTGTTTTAGCACCAGTGAAAGATTTTTAGCTCCAGATATGCGGTGGAAAGGTTGCAGATTCAACCTGATGATTTTCCACTGCACTATTGGAGCTATACGAGGCTATCATCCTTGAAGACTTTCCTGGGAAGGAAAAAAATCCAATGGAGGTTCTTGATTGTGAGTTCATCTGTTGGCTGGTATGGTTTTCATTTCGCTCATTCCCTTGTGTGGTGTTGACATAGTGCTTCCAAATTTAGGGCCTGTTTGGCATCTTGTAATTGGAATGCATTGGATCCAATTCACAGTTTCATTGGAATCCATGTGAATTGGAATCCTCAATTGTGTTTGGCAACTTGTAATCGGAATGCACCAAAATCCAAAAATTACGTTTTGGATTAGAGCTATACATGAGTTGAACTGAATCGAGCTTGGCACAACTCGACTCGGCTTGGCCAGTAGCTGACCCCAGCTCGAACTCGGTTCGGCTCGGTCCTCGAGCCTGACTAGCCAGCTCGGCTCGGTTTGGTTAGTAGCTCAGGCCAGTTCGAGCCTATGCGACATTTTCTCAAACACATGGAGTGCACCTTCAATTTCTCACAGTATGCAAAACATCAGCAGCAATTTACAAGTATTTCATCAAACATTCAATAGGTAGCGTCAAAATCAAGATATGAGGGTAGTTTTATCATGTAAAGTTTTTTTTTTTTTTTTTAGTGATTTGTTTTGTATACATACCTTCCTCGATACCAACCGATCCCGTGGAGAATGTATGCACCTGGAACAACACTTCGTTGAGTCATTTCATCAAACACTTGGTGAGCAACGTCCATATCAAAATAACCGAGTCACCAAACTGATTCGATCCGAGTTCGATTCGAGCTCGGACAAGCTTGAACTTGGCTCGAAATTTTTTTGAGCTCCAAAAATCAGCTCGACTCGGCTCGAACCGAGCCGAGTCGAGCGAGTTAACCAAGCTAACTCGGTTCGTGTACAACTCTAGTTTGGATGCCTGTAATTGGAATGTATTGGAATTCTTTTGTATATTCACAGGAACCTGAATTTGATTAGCTAAACCAGTTTTAATATCCCAAATTAGTGTACATAAGTGATATTTGACAGAATGATTGTAACAAGCCCATTGAAAATATATAATTTCACCAAAAATGAGGAAATTCCAAGCCTCGGGTGGGCCACAAACGTAAGGAGATCACAAATGAGCAACTCACCAACGTTTTTAACTGTCCATTTAGATGATCAATGTTTGGACTGTACAGATCATTCTATTGGTGTGATTTTAGTGATGCAGCCGATAATTGGATTGTTTTGGGGCATCATTAGCATTCCTAGTGTAAGGCAGATTAGCAGCCTAGTGACTCCTTTGTTACTTGTGCTACTCTCCTACCTTTAAAAAGGGGGCAAAAAAGCCATTTCACACCAATTACCTCCAATTCATAACAAAACAAAGGGATTTCACAACACGCCACTATAGGGCCTGTTTGTTTTTTCAAAGAAATGGTAAATACATGGTAAACGGTAATTCCTCCTATTTCACGTGTTTGAAAATTCATAGGAATTCGTCTCTTTGAAATTGGTTGAAAAGAGGTAACTTTAATTTTTGAACCGCATGATAATGCATATGATATATCCATTCCGTCCATCTGTTTTACTACAATATTTTGAAGCATGAGACAAAAAATGAAGTAGATCCAATACTCAAGTGCCCACGCCAAAAGAAACAGTGGCCCCACAAAGTTTTTAACGGTCAGTATTCAATTTCCTTTTTCTTATGACTTGGTCCACTTGAGTTTTGGATATGCCTCATTTTTTTACTCATGCTATAAATTCAACTGGAATAATGGATGAATGGTGTGGATAAGCAAAATGCATCACAGTGGGACCCACGGATATTTTGCAATATTCTTGGGTTTTGTGTCAAAAAGTAAACAGTCAAATCAAGTATGATATAAATGCACAGGGAAATAATAATTATTTTTTTACACGGTATTTACCATTTCACCCGAAATCAAACATGCCCATAGTGTGTTTTCATTTACCTCTGATTCCACAGCGCCAAACGCATGATTTTGGTGCATTTACCTTCAATTACCTCCGATTACACCCAATTCCGGGGTACCAAACGGGGTGTTAGCTTGCTTGAGCTTGTTTGGAAATGAGGAATCTACGATGTGGACATGTATAACAGTAACAATTACCTTTTCCAGCACTATTGCACAGTGGATTTTAAAAAGGTGTGTTGTTTGGATAGCAAGTGAAAATCCCATATTTGTTAGACAACTGTCACCTCCTATCTTGTTGCACTAGAGAATTGCCACCATTGATAAAGTATAAAGGCAATGATTACTCAGCAGAATCCATCGTTTTATTTTCAATCCAAACAGCAAGACATGTAAAATCAAGGGAAAACCAATTGTTTTCCCATGGATTCCTTGTATCCAAACAGGCCCAGGTTGATTGAAGGATTGATTGTGGGGGAAACAACCTTCTACTTTGCTTGGAGGATCTAAGAAGACAATTGGAAAAAAAAAAAGAGAAGACGAAAATGAAGAAGGAGAATAAAAAGTAAAAAAGAAAAGAAGTGGTTGAATTGAAGTCTTCACCATCCATGTTTGTTGACTGCCTGTTTTCCAGTTTGTCTTACCGGGTCGTGCATATTGGTTTTGGTTTACTTTTTCTCCCTTTCTGTAATCATCGAGGATTTATTTTAGAGCTTGAAGATGATCATTTTGTTTTGTGAGATTTTATATGCTGTTGGTTTGAAATCTGGACATGGAGTAGTGCCTTTTGGGGTAAATTATGCATGTGGAATGTAGGTAGTGCAAGAAAGTTTTTATTGATCCCTTGATTTTATCCTCGTTTGTTTCTTCCAAACTTTCTTCCAGGTTTATAGCATCCATTTTATCCGTCCGTAGACTCTGTAGTCTGTACCATTCCCCAAAGCTTAGTTTCTTTTTTCTTTCAATTCTTTTGATTGTTAATGTAATGAATCCTGACCTTAATGTTCCACACTTGGGGGCATCATCGCTAGGGCAAACACCAGACTTAAAAGAAAAGAAACTTGGTTTCGCGCTAGTTTACCCCAAAGTTATTGTAACCGGTTTTTGAGGCGAGGGATTTGGCTTCTGCTCATGAGTCATGAGAGATTTGCTTGCATTGATTAGACTAATCGGATTCCGTCTAACATATCCTCCATTGTAGAATAAATGCCTCTTATCAACCTCAGTGCAGACTTCTTATACTTGGATATGACCCTCTGTGAACAATGACTGAAATTTGCAAGTTATGCTGAATTATGCTACAGCTATTATCTCTTTCTAGCTTTTATTGTTTATTAGCCCACAGGATGTTCATTGTGGTAGATTCTTGCCAGCTCTGGGACATTTCGGTTTATGCATACATGTCATATGTGAATTATTCAAGTTAGGGGGGGTTCTTTTATGTTAGTTTCTCTGTTCAATACAGGGTTCAAGTGATATTGATCAGCTAGGAAAGATCTTTGCAGCCTTTGGGACTCCTAAGCCATCTCAATGGCCTGACATGGTTTACCTTCCTGATTATGTTGAATACCAATTTGTTCCTGCACCTCCACTGCGTTCACTGTTTCCTATGGCCAGTGATGATGCTTTAGATCTATTATCAAGGATGTTCGCATATGATCCAAAGTCAAGGATATCTGCGCAACAGGCACTAGAGCATAGGTATGTAACCATTGTCCTTAAGATAATTGGAATGGTACTAGTTCTCTCTCTCTCTCTCTTCTCTCTCTCTCTCTCTCTCTCTCTCTCTCTCTCTCTCTCTCTCTCTCTCTCTCTCTCTCTCTGAGTAGTACACATGACTCTTATATCGCTATATTTTAGGTATTTTTCATCTGTACCTGCACCGACAAAGCCAGCATTGCTTCCTAGGCCTCCCCCCAAAGGGGAATCACTCAATTCTCGGCCCGTGGATCTTAATTCGCAGGAGGGTCCTATTGTATTATCTCCACCAAGAAAGTCGAGGAGAGTGACACTCCATCGCGAGGGATTCGAAGGAAATGCTCCTCAAATCGAGAAAGCTGATGAGCACATTAGTGGAATCCGGCAAACAGGTGAGACAGCTGCAAGTCAGAACAGACATATGCCAATGTCAGTGGACTTGGCTGATGTTTTCGGAACAAGACCTCCACCTAGACCAACACTTAACAGGTATTGATATGCATTTGGAATGGAATGTAGTTTGTATCATATGCATGCAACTATACATGCACATATGCATGATGTAACATGATACAGTCACTGAGTGAAAAAAGAAAAGACTGGCCTGTATTAGTGCTGTACATTGGTGTTGTTGAGATGCAAACAAAGCAGAATGTCTTGCGGTGGACCCCCCTGTCCGACACCATTGTAGACCATCTAATACTTTTTCCCTCTTGGATCAGTCCAATTATATATAATTTCCCACGAACCTTCACACACCCACTCATGTGTGCATTTTAATGTGTTTGGTGTACACACTCATTGATGGTGGGACCATTCAATTGATGGGCACCTCTTGGTCCAGCTAAAACCTAAAACTGGACCGACCAAAAGATCCAAACTGTCCGATAAATCATCCAGTTCAGTGGATCTTGCCTTCTGTCCACAATGGGTGATCCAGACTGTCCATGATGGGCTGTTTTTAGTGAGCCATAGACCGAGCCTCCACTGATCTAAGTGTCCATTCAATTGAGTTTGCTGTGGACCATTGCCTATAACTCTGTTGTACATCCAATTGCAAACAGTGTACTTTGGAGGTGCATATTTTAGATGCCTAAGATCATTCAGTTGGTCTGGGTTGGGGCCAATGGCCGATCTAAGAGGTGACCCATCGGTTGGACTTCTGCGGATTGATGAGCATGTAAACCAATTGCATTGAGTTAAAGATAAGTCTCGTTATCATGCAATTAAATGTTAACACTAAGATCAAATCCGCGTGTAGGGCCTGGGGTTGGCCTCAGCCCGGATTATGAACTGTTTCAGGCCGGGCCTATTCAAAATTTTCATTTTGACCGGACCGAGCCCGGCCCATTGACAGCACTATCTGAGTGTGTGTGCAAGCACAAGAAAACACACACTATGGGTGGACTCTAATCACAAAACTATTATCTTTATTTGAATGCCTTTATCTCCTTACTTGTTAAATGTACATGTGCTTGTTCTGTATTCATAATTATTGGGGGAACCCGAAAGCTTCCACTTCCTGCTCAAGCCTATTGTCTAAATTGTTGTTCATGACTTTTTTAAACAATTAAAGAAAAAACAAAAAAAGGAAAGATTTCTTTGTTTTTATGTGGATGAGCTCTTTTTGCAGTGGCATTATTGTTTAAATCTTGATGATTTGATTTCATACATAACTCCTCAATCTGATGGCTCTCTTTAGTCATAGAATTCCATTGCATCAATGAAGCTTGGTCACATAGGCACAGGCATATCGGTGCAAGCACATGAGACTTACTAATCATCAAACAACCAACCCCCCCCCCCCCCCCCCCCCCCCCCCCCCCCACACCCCCCCCCCCCCCCCCCCCCCCCCCCCCCCCCCCCCCCCCCCACACACACACACACACACACACAAACGAAAGAAAGAACACATATTTTCAATCCTCACATTTAAAAAAAAAAAAGAATTTTATGAATGATTTTTGAGATTATTTTCCCAAAAGAAAAAAGAAAAAAGGCCGTTATAGGGCTGTATCGGCTGATTCAGCCTGTAACATATCGGCCAGCAAGCAAGTCGATAGGTTGGCTCATACCATTACTTAATACCTTGTTATGTGTAGCATACCTTTCTTGGGCTGATTGGATAATCTGATTCCATCCCTTAGTTGGGTGTTCTTTTTATGGCCTGCCATTGTCCAACAAATAGATGGGATGGTTAGGACTGTCTGATAGAAGTGACTCTTTGCAAACAAAACTGATCCATGATGATCCTCAACAAATAAGTGACTCAATCCTTATGTTAGAGTTATCAATAGGGTATAGGCTCCAATGTTTTTTTGTATCTTCTAGTAATGGATGGATGGTAGACAGTATTGCCATAGTTAGTTGAAGGTAGTCTGTTATTTTGATGGTTGTATTTTTTCCCTTCTTTTCAATAAACTTTTGAGCCCCAAAAAGAAGAAGAAGAAGTAGAAGAAGAAGGCTTAAATTGTTGGCTGAACCTATTTTATATAAATGATCTTGACTGTCCAATTCATAAGCTATTGCTTGGATGGTTAGAATAGTCTGTTAGTGTCATTTTTCCTGGTAGTCCATGTAATGTATGCTGAAATCACCATTAGTTTTGTATGCGTGTGTGATTACAATCGCTCTGTTTTCATAGTTCATTATTATAAGGGGTACTTTGTGTATGTGTGCGTACCTTTGTGTTTGTGTGCATGTGCGATGGCAATTGCTCTTATATATTTGTTTTTGTAGTTCATTAATATAAGGGTTAATTTGCGTGTGTATTTGTGCGTGTGCATGCCCATGCTTGTGTGCTTCTGTCTGTGTTTGTGCGTAGTTGATAGCAATTGATATTATAGTTCATTATTACAAGGGGTACCTTGTGTGTGTACGTATGCGTGCGCATGCCAATACACGTGGGTGGATGTGGGTGTGGGTGAGTGAAAATATGTTCTGACTTTTACTACGACAGTGCTACTGTTACCAACAATTGCCCAACAAAAGTGAATTTCACAGCTCATCATGGTGTGTAATTTAACACAATCCATATATGTATGACTGGGGCATTGATCAGACTCAGGACATCATGATGTTAATGACTAGTGATGTTGGTTGCTGAATGTGGTTTTTTGGGCTCAACTAGCTTTACAAACTTCCAATCTAAATTAACCAAGCTGCACAATTGTGTTGAATTGCCAACATTCAATTCTGTGAAGAGGAATAATGAATTAATGATGGTTCCTTGTATTCGTAATGAAGCAGCAGCCCTCAAATTGCAATGATTTTACTTTCAAGATGTAGTTGAAAGGAAGTCAACTGCAATTTGGGTCCTGGTGGTATATGAAGGCTAAGGAAATTACAATCTGCTTATCTCTACTCCATCACAATTCGCTAGTGCATCCAAACGCACCCAAAAAGGGGGAAGAAAAGTCTATGCTTATATAGAGAGCGGGGATGTTATATATATATATATATATATATATATTTCCAGCTATCAGTTCCAAGGAAATGTGAATGTTGTCTTTAGCATGAATTCCTAGTTGCAATAGCATCCTACCTTTACTGGAAGTTGTACGCATCAAAGATGAAAGGTCTCACGGTCTTTGATTTTCTTTGCAGTGCCGACCGGTCACATTTGAAGAGAAAACTTGAATTGGATCTTGAAGTCGATCCCCAATGAAAATAACCTACCTCATGCACCTTCACAGCGACTGAGTAGTTGTGATAAAAGGGTTGTATTGTGGATTTCACAGTCATTAATGCCGAACTTGGTGGTTCATTTTTCATCTGATTTCGGCTTCCAGGCATTTTTCTTTATCTGCATCCTGGTTTCGGGAAATTTTATGGCAGTGACGGAAATTGCTAGCCTTAGTGCGGCGAAATATATGTATGTGCTTGAAACGGTGTTTTCCAATTAATCTGGCGTGATTTTATGAGAATGCTGAGAATGAGTTGGAGTAATTTACTGTGCATTTTATTTTTTCCCCCCTAAGAGGAGATCTGTACACTAAGCATAAAGTCAAAGCTGTTCCGATTTTCCAACTTCTGACCTTTATTTCCATGTAATGCCCTGTTGAATATGAAATTTAAACAATTCATATATATTGCGTCATTTAGTTCATCTCGATTATCACTTGATTTTTCATTTTGATAGGTAAATAGCAGTTTCTTCATGAAATATGCATGCTCGGCTAGTCTCTACATAGGGTGCATATGATCATTAATTTGAACATCCTAGTGGTCCACCCCTTTCTGGAAGGGCCAGGTATCATAGACTTGCTAACTTGTGAGTACCCTCACCTGTGCCGCACATGCGCAGCTCCCCTACTTTACTCACTCGATCTAACTCCCACTTTCACCACCCAGGTACTAGAACCTGTGACTTTGTGAGAATGCGAAGAAAATGCAAGAGAGTGAATGGGAAACCTTGCAGTTGTATGGCACTGAGTATGGAGAGAAGCTACAACTTGAAGAGTGGAGCCCAAATAAGGGAACTCTCCTTTGTTTAGGCTAGTGTTTTAAATAGCGAATAGCGTGTAGCATAAGCTACATGCTACTTCTACATTTTTAATCAAGGTTGCGTTTGGTTGACTAATTCCATGATATTCACCAAATTAGACTGATTAATATTGAAATTTAAACCATGATTCACATTCTACTATTGTTGCAGCTTAAGTTGGTATTGGTGTGTGCTGTAGTCTGAAAATTAGGCTAGTTTGGTAACCAGGGCACCATTTGTTAAATAATTTTTTTTTAAAAGATGGAAGAAAGTTTGCTTGTATGTGCCCATTTGGTCAACATGACCTGTGCAATGGTGCTGTGCAAGGGGCTGGGGTTGGGTCAGGTTAGCCCATGCCGATTTACTAAATGGGTCACAAATATTGGGTCGAGCACAACCTGTAACCCATTAGCTCATCACTTCGACTTGACGATCTTGCATGACTCAAAGTCACTTTTAAGTAGGGGGCTCAAGGTACCAGTCTGATCAAATTAGTGAATAGGGGTCTATGTGCGCACGCGCACACAGACACCAGAGATGCGAGCACTTTAAGTTACAGTGCTAGTTGCATCTGTCACTTGGACAGTCCAGTTGAAAGATCTGGACTGTCCATTAAGCCCAGAGCACCTTTTATACACTGCTATGCCAAAAACACACCGAATCAGATGATCAAATCCATCCCTGAGTTGTTCTTATTTTTTCTAATTTTCCTCTTTCCGAGGAATGGATGGGGTGGTTAGAATGCCTAACAAACGTGACTCTTAGGGCATGTTTGGATGCCACCAGAATGTTACTTTGTCTACTTACAGCAGTAGACACTTTGACTTATTTTAGATAAGTAAGTTTGGTTTATGATTAGTTATAAGTGACTTTACATAATCACTTAACTTTTTTTTTAGCTTTTCAATTTTTTCATAAGTTGCTGAAGAGAGGCATTGGGAGAGAGGAAAGAGAGGAGAAGCTGATAAGTATGTTATATGCCAAACATACTCATTTTCTTAATAAGTAGAAACTACGATAAGCAACTTGTGGAATAAGTAGCTTATCTTAAACACCTTACAATCCAAATGGGCCCTTCAGAGTCATAACCAATCTATATTGGGGCCCTGCAAATAAACTGATCAAATTGTTGATTGGACCTATTTTGTATAGACAATCTGGATTGTCCATATAAATGCTAATAGTCAGAATGTCATACCTATCTTCTATTTATTTTCATTCTCATATGAATTGGTTTAGGTGATTGATCTAGCGATCCCATTAATAACCTATACAGGTGGGTCAGGTCGTGTTGGGTAGGGTGCAACCTGAACCGGACCCATGACTTACATGGACCACATTCCTGGTCTGAGCCTGAACCATTTACTTATTTCTAGCCCAAGGCTAACTGACAACCCCTACTGAACATTCTAATATTGAGGTGATGCCACTAACAAACAGAAGCCCGCCTGATTAAAGGTCCAAATCTCGTATTCGTGCGACATTCTCGTGTTTGGCAAGCACGACACTTCTCTCCTAATCAGTGATTTTCTTTTTAGTTGGGCTGACAGTTCTCTGTCCCAGCTACTTTCAGAACCTACTCTCTACATATGCCTATTTGAAGCCTCGATGTCCATTAGCGGGTGGGAAAAGTCAGGTTGTCGGATCGGAAGCAGATTGCGTACTGAGTTAACTCATAACGCTAAGGGTACTGAGTCAACTCCGTGGGGCTCACCGTCATATATGTATTTTATCCACTCCGTCCATCCATTTTTACGAGATAATTTTAGCGCTTGAATCCAAAAATGAAGCATATCCAAAACTCAAGTGGATCACACCACAGGAAACAGTGTGAATTGAACATCTACCATTGAATAATTCTTGAGGGCCACATAAGTCTTGGATCAAGCTGATATTTGTGTTTTCCCTTCATCCATGTCTATGTGATCTTATGAACAGGTTGGATGATAAATAAACATCACTGTGGGCCATACCAAGGTTTCAATTGTGGAAATCACTATTATTCCCATTGTTTCCTGCGGTGTGGTTCACTTGAGCTTTGGACATTCTTCAACAATCCGATTTCTGTCTGATCATCATGTGGTCCAATGGATGGTCAGAGAAGACTGCTGAAGTTCAACAACTGACCACGTGACTCATCTGACGGCCAGAATGGCCTGATTTTTGAGCCAATCACATATGCATGGTGGAGAGGCGGACTTGATGAACAGCCTGGATCTGTTATGCCAGTATGCCACAGTCTACATTGCATTGTGGTATGTGTCATGAATAGCCTTAGAAGGATTTCTCAGACTGCCTATGATGCACGGTTCGGTTCGCCACATTGGCATGTGTGGCCAGAGCCTTAGATGGGGCCTACTAAAGTAAGTGATGGACTGCAGCTTTGGAACATTCATATCAGTAATAAATGGCCCTGTTTAGGTATTGATTAACTAAATTAAACCAACCAAGAAAGTCACTGCGGGCCCATTTGGATAGCACCAAATAAGTTAATTTTTTCACTTACAACAGTAGATAAGTAACTTAGTCAGATAAGTTTGATTTATTATTAGTTATAAGTACTTTTTTTACTTAAAATTACTTAGTCACTTTAATTAAAGTTTTTAGCCTCTTTACTTTCCTAAGTTGCTGAAAAAAGGCATGGGAGAGACGAAAGAGAGGAGAAGCCGATAAGTATGTTGTTTACTAAATGAACTTATCTTCTTAATAAGTAGAAAATAAGATAAGCTACTTGAGGCATAAGTAGCTTATCTTAAGTAACTTACGAGCCAAATGCCTCCCTAAAGGCCCGCTTGGATACCACCTAGTAGGTTACTTTTTTAACTTACAATAGTAGATAAGTGACTTATTTCAGATAAGTAAGTTTGGTCTATGATTAGTTATAAGTAATATTTTTACTTAAAAGTATTTGATCACTTTAGTTAAATCTTTTTAAAAGCTTTTCTACTTTTCGTAAGTTGCTGAAGAGAGGAATCAAGAGAGACGAAAGAGATGAGAAGTTGATAAGTATGTTGTTTGCTAAACATATTTATCTTCTTAATAAGTAGAAACTAAGATAAGCTACTTATGGAATAAGTAGCTTATCTTAAGCAACTTATGATCCAAACGCCCCCTAAGAATAAGAAAGAGTAATCTCATAGAAATACTGTGCAATATCATGAATTTTATTAGGAAATTTTAAGTATGCCAGTCACAGGGACTTTATTATTATTATTATTAAAGATTGGATGCAGCCCAACTTGATAGATGGGGTTAGGATTTTCTACAGCCCAACTGTAGGCAATTCCTTCCAAGATTTTCTACAGCTCACTGTAGAATTGTGACGACTCATAATGCTCGAGTTTGGCACTCACATGCTACTATTTAGACCATCTAAGTTGTGGGTCACATTGTGGATGAAGATATCTTCGAGATCCAACTGATCAAGCAATTCTAACCATTCAATTAATGGCCACTGAATGAATGGTTAAAAGTGAAATAGTGAGTGGTCCAAGTTGGCAAAATAAAATGATTACTATCATCTTCTCAATGTAATTTTTGGGCCTTGCTTCTTCTATAATGGTTTGGCAGTTAGGTCAGCCTGGATTGACATGCAACTGCATTGTGTATATGGTTGAAGACCACACCACTTTTATGGTGCTAAATTAATATGGGAGTTTAATAACCCATATTTGAATTATGTTATGTTTGGATAAAGATTCACTTGCCCAGTATCCATGTCTCCTTTTCTCTTGGTGCGTTTGGCTTGGAAGTTTACTTTAGTAAAAGGATACTTTCTCCTGTCTTTGTGTTCACCTTTTATGGAAAAAAATATCAAAGAAAATGATTTTTGTTACTTTCTTCTACCTTTCTTGAGGTGCGTGCTGGGTCCATGTAGTGTAATCCTATGTACTGGTTGGTGACGGAAAAAGCTTGTGGAGCCTCACTATGATATGTCTTTATTCTCCATTTTTCAAAAGATCTTTTTATAGCACGAGTCCAAAAAGGAGACATCCAAATCTCAAGTGTACCACACCAGGAAATAATATTGATTGGATGTTCACCACTAAAAACTTCTTAGGGCTACAAAAGTTTTAAGATCAAGTTGATATTTGTGTTTTCTATCTATCCAAGTCTTTGTGACCTTATCAAAAGGTTAGATGGGAAATAAACATTACAACATGGGCCCTAAGAAGTTTTTAAGGGTGGGCATTCAATCACCACTATTTCCCAAGGTGTGGTTCATGCTGATAATTGTGTTTTTTTCCTTCATCCAGGTCTTAGTGACCTAATTAACAGGTTGGATGACAAATAAACATACTACGCCCTAGGAAATTTTTAATGGTGACCGTACAATCACTACTGTTTCATGCGGTATGGTACCCGATATTTGGGTGTCTCATTTTTGGAATTATAGCCTAAAATGAGGCCGTAAAATGGATGGGAGGAGTAACTAAGACACATACATCACAATAAGGCCCACGGAGCTTTTCCAACACCGACTAGTACCAAGCTGGGTACGAGAGAGGTCACTAGAGAAGACTAGTCCATAAGTTAAGGGCTTATATGGCAAGCTAATGAAGTGGGCCAGCTCTACAGGAAATTAATTTAATATTATTTTATATCGCCATGCAAGTTGAATAGCATTTTATTGTATACGTGGAATACAATTAATTTAAAATAAACCACCCAAAATATGGGGAGGTGGTTAAGTCCAACTAGTTGGATTGTAAGTTGTAGTCCACCCAGTGGATAACTTCCAGTTTATTGAGTGATATCTAACCTGTTCAACAATTTCGCACCATCACAAAGATTACCTTGTGCAAAAATTAGCTACATTCACTCATTGAGCTAACCTCATTTGTATTTTGCTATTTATTAATGGATAGAAATTGTTTTCTATGGGGTGGCATACCAGAAGAGTAGATGCTGCTGATTTTTGCATTAGATGATCCTTATGGTGGGACCACCTATTGGAAGGGTTGGATGTCATATGCGCTTAATACGTTGGAAGTTATCCACTTGGTGGACCGGGACTTATGGGCAATGGGTTGGACTAGAGTCCTCAATTATGGGTACCGGTTTAGGTGCATCCATAATTTGATAATTTCAAAACACTCACTTCCCCTCTTGCTTTTGACAATTGTAGACATTATCTCTCTAAATTCTTTACCATAAATATTGGATGCCAGAAAAAGGTAATGGAATTGGGTACTAACCCTCCGGGACTGTCCTAGCTAGGAACAAGTAAGGGGTGTGAGAGCAGATTAGGGTCCATTTTCTCTTCGGCAATGAATACTTCTCAATCAAAACTTTTTTTTTTCTTTTTTCAGTATGCCGCTCCGCAAGCAAGGAGTGCCACACACAATCGGAGCAAAAACAAAGCCGTTGAGTTGATCGATTCTCTAGTGGGGGTGGTTAACAGTGAATTGTGAACTGACAGTGGGTGTACTAACAAGCTAACAGAAAAAAATATATATATAAATAAATAAAATTGATGGTTAAAATTGAAAGACTGAGTGGTTCCAGTTGGCAAAATCAAATGATTAATATTATCTTCTCAATGTAATCTTAGCCCTTGCTTCTTCTTCTTCCATAGTGGTTTGGCAGTTAGGTCAGCTTGGATTGACATGCAACTGTATTGTGTATATGGTTGAAGACAACACTACTTTTATAGTGCTAAATTAACATGGGAGTCTAGCTCATATTTGAATTATGTTATGTTTGGATAAAGATTCACTTTTCCGGTATCCATTTCTCCTTTTCTCTTGGTGCCTGTCTGGCTTTGAAGTTTTCTTTGGTAAAATGATACTCTCTCCTGTCTTGGAGTTCAAAGAAAATGATTTTTGTCACTTTCTTCTACCTTTCTTAAGGCGCGTGCTAGGTCCATGTAGTGTAATTGCAAGGCTTTGGGTGGGTGAGGGACTCCTATTGATACTGATCCCTCCTATGTACTGGTTGGTGTTGGAAAAAGCTGTGGGGCCTCATTATGATATATGTCTTTATTCATGCTATCCATTAATGTTTTTCATATCAAGTTATAGCATGAGCCTGAGAATGAGATACCATAGGAAACATTATTGATTGAATGTGGGCGTAAAATCACCGCTGTTTCTCATGGTGTAGTCTATGCTGATATTTGTATTTTTCTTTCATCTAGGTCTTTGCGACCTAATTAACACGTTGGATGGTAAATAAACATTATAGTGGGCCCTAAGAAGTTTTTAAGGGTGGGCGTTCAATCACCACTGTTTCCCATAGTGTGGTCCATGCTGATATATGTGTTTTCTTTCATCCACGTCTTTGTGACCTAATCAACATGTTAGATGGTAAATAAATATTACAGTGGGTTCCAGGGAATTTTTAATGGTGGGC
The DNA here is from genome assembly GCA_021015155.1 of Magnolia officinalis. Classification (NCBI taxonomy): domain Eukaryota; kingdom Viridiplantae; phylum Streptophyta; class Magnoliopsida; order Magnoliales; family Magnoliaceae; genus Magnolia; species Magnolia officinalis. The sequence continues at coordinate 52,868,551 of JAJHSJ010000013.1, read as the reverse complement.
GTTCAATCACCACTGTTTCGTGTGGTATGGTCAACCTGAGGTTTTTGATTAGTCTCAATTTTAGAATTATGGCCTAAAATAAACTCGTAAAATAAATGAACGGAGTGGATAAGACACATACATTATGATGGGGCTCACAGGGCTTTTCCAACACCGACTAGTACCAAGTTGGGTGCTGGAGAGGTCACCACCCAAAGCCCAGTCCATAAGGTAAGGGCTTTTATGGCAAGCTATTGAGGTGGGCCTGCTCCACAAGAAATTAATTTAATATTATTTTACATGGCCATGCAAGTTGAATAGCATTTTATCATCCATGGACAAGGGCTCCCATTTGGCCAAGCTCCTAAAAATTGAATGAAAAATACTTTCCACTCTAGCTTTGATGGTTGATACAGAGGCTGTTATTAATTACTTTTGTATACTTGTAATACAATTAATTTAAAATAAACCATCCAAATTATGGGGAGGTAGTCTAAGTCTAACTAGTTGGACTGTAAGTTATAGTCCACCTAGCTGATAACTTCCAGTTTATTAAGTGATATCCAACCTCTTCAACAATTTCACACCATCACGAAGATTACCTTGTGCAAAAATTAGCTACATCCACTCATTGAGTGAACCTCATTTGTATTTTGTTATTTATTAATGGATAGGAATTGTTTTCTATGAAGTGGCCTACTAGAAGAGTAGATGGTTCAGATTTTTTGCATTAGATGATCCTTGTGGTGGGACCACCTACTGAAGGGTTGGATGTCATATGTACTTAATACATTGGAAATTATCCACTAGAGTCCCTAATTATGGGTATTGGTTTAGGTGCATCCATAATTTGAAAATTTTAAACACCTGCTCTCTTGCTTTTGGCAATTGTAGACATTGCCTCTCTAAATTTGGACTATTATTAAGCACCTTCCCTTTGGTTAAGGGCCGGTTTGGCCACCTGCATTAAGTGGGAGTAGATAGGATTGCATTCGTCGGCCTGCCATATCCACCGTCCAGTCATGTTTGGAGACGATATTTCAACCCGGGATAATGAACTTCGGGTCTCCCGCCAATACCGTCTGTCAAAAGGTAGGATTTGGCATCCCGTGGGTGAGTTTGCCGTAACCCGCTTTGACTTCACCACCGGGTAAACCACTTCCACTGCCGTCTGTTTAAGTGATGTCCACATGAATAAAGCCATTTGGGTATGATGCTTGACCATGGGCCCCTTGTGGATATTGTGATTACATCTATTCTGTCCATACATTTTAGAAGATAAGTTTTTATCGTTAGCCTAAAACTGAAAAATTAAAAAAGCTCAAATCGAGCACACCACCGGAAACAGTGTGAATTGAACATCTACCATTGATAATTTCTTGGGGACCACAAAAGTTTTGTATCAATCTAATATTTGTGTTTCCAATTAATCAATGTCTTTGTGATATTATCAACAGGTTTGATGAAAAAAACATACATGTAGGCCATAGAAAGGTTTCGACTCATTATTCCCTATGGTATGGTCCACTTGAGATTTATATATACCTCATTTTTTGTCTCAACCATTAAAATGATTTGAAAAAAAGGATGGACGGAGTGGATAAGACAATACACTGACGGTGGGCCCAACCGAGTGTACTCAGTACGAAAGGTGGGTACTGAGTAAGTCAGTACGATATAAAGTGGGTAGCCATCTGATTTCATGTGGGTTTTGGACCAACGCGTTTCGCAGGATCTATGTGCGAAGGATAGCTAGTTGGGGCCCACAGTGATACATTAATGAGAAATCCACCACGTTCATAAGTTTTTCCACGGTATGTTTTGACATTGAACCAAAAATTACGAAAATCCTTTTCTCATATGGGCCACACGACTGATGATTGAATGTCCACAATTGAGACATACGTGGGGCCACACAAGATTTGAAACATGATAACTCGTAACTTTTCACCAATATGTGTATAGAATTTACTTTGTGAATGGTATAGATGGTATAAAAAAAACGGTGGACCCAGGAAGGTTTCAACGGTAGGAATTTACCTACACACGTTTATCTTATGTATGGCGCACATGAGTTTTGGATTTAGATCATTTTCGGGCCCATCACCTAAATTGATATTGTAAACCTGTTGGGCGTGGTGGATTTCCTATATTCATCACGGTGGGTCCCACTGAGCTTCACGTCGCATGAAGTTCCTGCGAAAGTGGTTCACAGGAAATCCGCATCCATATCCAGGAGATTCAGAACGATTCTGTTTGATGGCTGAATACGGAACGAATTGTTTCTCCTTCTCACGGTCAGAGAGGAGCAGGTCTACCTTTGGGTTCCAGACGACCTATAGGACACACAGCTCCAGACGATGTACAACCATACTGTCGATGGGAGTTGAGGTTGACGATACAGCTCGCTTCTTCCATTGTAGTGAAGTAAGGAAGGAGCTAGAAGTATATAAAGGGGGCTTGGGCATGGAGGCAAACATGCATTTTGGGCCCACTACGTGGTAAGGTATGTGTTGTATGTCTTGAGGAGCAACTATCTCTTTCCTTCCTCTCGCCACAGTATCTCTCCCACCAAACGGTAATGGCGAGATGATATCTGTAAACCACAGTGAGTGTTCAGATCTGTTTGCCCTGCATTTGGGGAAGACTCAATGGAGCCACCGGACAGACCATGTTCCATTTTCCATGTCTTTTCAATGATCCTAACCGCGTGTAGGGTCATATGTATTCCAGGGTGGCCAACCATCCATTTGATTATTCAACAAATGGATGGTATGGATGAACAAAATCCACTATATGTTTTCTAATACTCCATCTCTACTGATTCTCACCTCTTTCTAATACCCCAGTTAACCTCTAGGCAGGCCACACTGTAGAAAAACAATGGAATTTTGAAGTCAAAACTGTTGACAGGGTGATTCAACATGGTAGTGTGGCCTGTTTAATAATTGTCAATATAGAAACGGTTTGAAACTCCACTCAACGAGCAATAGAAGCACTGACATGCAGCCACCGAGTTAACATTTTTCATCATCTATCAGTCCAGATTCTAGGCAAAACAATTAAAAAGTAAAGACCAACAATAAGAGTATTTATTACGTATAACCAGTTGGTTTACCATTCAACCTGTCCAATGTGCCAATACACCATGCATGTGAGACACCAGAGCCATGCAAAAGGTAGGCCCCACCAAGAAGATCACGTGGTGAAAAAATCACTCTTGCGAACCACCTCCTAGGCAGGCCACACTGTAGAAAAACAATGGAATTTTTCAATCAAAGCTGTTGACAGGGTGATTCAACATGCTAGTACCGTGGCCTGTTTAATAATTGACCGGCCTGATTTTTGCAATCCTATCTTTCCCAAACATGATTTGGCTCCAATCCCGCTGCATAGAAGTTAGATCCATATCTTCCAAATATGTCATTAAAAAGCATGGGATACACCCAATCCAGACCCTAAAGATGTCAAACCAATTGCACCATATGCATGTCATGCAATGTTATCTATAAATGATGTATAATTAGGTAGAATCTGGATCATTTGCTTGCTACAAACCGATATTTCTTATTTTCTTGCATTTTGATTGAAAGTGGATTGGCTAGTGTACCAGATATCACCCACTTGGCGTGGGTATATGTCCAGTGAAGACAAGTGTGTGAGTGCGTGTCTGACAAAGAAGAGCGGTTGCTCCTCGAGCTCTGAGTTGTACTAACGGTTTAAAAGAGATCAAAGTTATATGGCCCCACAATGATGTATTTATTATATCCACACCATTCATCCATTTGTTGAGGTCATTTTAGAGCATGACCCCAAAAATGATTCATATCCAAATCTCAAGTGGACCACACCACAAACGGTAGTGGGGACAATGATTCTCACCATTGAAACATTCATAGACGTTTATTTTCCATCCAATCTACTCGTGGGGTCACGAAAAACAAATAACACATTGATCCAAAACTTCTGTAGCCCCAAAAGGGTTTCAATGGTAGACGTTCAATTCCCCATTCGTTTTTGCAGTGAGGTCCACTTGATCTTTGGATCTATTTGATTTTTCAGTTTAAGCATTACAACTAGCGGTCCAAATGGACCGATGACTTAGATATAACACATACCTTGTGATGGGACCAACAAAATTTGGTAACATCAACCCACCAGCTAGGCCAGTAGTATATGATACACCAGCCAATCAGCTTTCCTTGTAAGTGGCCTACATCATCATTAATGTGGTTGGACTGCTGCGGTAAATGCTAGTCGCGCAGTGATGTGGCCCAACATTGCTGGAAACCAAAAAAGAAAGTTGTTGGAGGACTAGGTTGAGAATCCAGACTTTGAAGGCATCAGACTAGGTAAAGTCCTTCACCATAAATATCGGATGACACAAAATGGTATTGGGATTGGGTATTACCCCTCTCAGGACCGTTCCTATGAATGGACAAGGGCGTTAATGGGTATGGATTTTATCTCCACAGTCTATCAATTTTACTATATCATTTTAGGGTACGGGCCTAAAAATAAGATAATTCCAAAGCTCAAGTAGACCACGTAATAATAATTAAAAAACTACCATTGAAAACTTTATAGAGACCATACAAGTTTTGGATTAAGCTGATATTTGGGCTAATTTGATAGTTAGATGAATCTGAATTTTAGGGTTTACCAGTTTTATGGTAGAGCAACCACGCCACATAGGTTACACGTAACGTGGCATGGTGATGTAGAGCGGGTCGCGGACAATTACATGCCAAAAATGGATCAGAAAAGGCCCGGTCGGCGACAAAAGTGATCTGGACCATCAGACCTTCCATCGGGCGTATCTCGCAATCCGGGATGAGGTAGCCGACGTAAAATATATGATTTTGGGGTAGAACGAGCTACTTTAGCCAACCAACCCTGCTATGCAGGGTTGCGACGCTCGGAATTGCAAGAAACCCCTAATTGAACGGTCGTTTCCCTATTTCAATTTCGTTTTTACTATAAATAGTAAGTTTTAGTTTGACTATAACTCTTCATCCGTCGGGCTTTAGGAGTTGCGCCCAACGTGAAAAGAGCTTAGAATAATTAGGGGAACGGTTTGGTGAAGCCAAATAGGACACTTACTATTTTTGGCTGAAAACCTTGCGCACTAGTAAACATCACGACCGTCTATAAATAGTAAGTTTACTATTTATAGTAAGTCGCGAATTCTAGGAATTTTAGTTGTAGTTTGATTATGATTTTTTTCCCATTGCTTAGTACCCTTATTTAAAGGGTTGTGAACTCGTTTTTATGGATTCATTAATCTATTTCGAATTTATTAGAATTTATTTCTATTTTCTGCTCTCTTTTCTCGTGGATTCGAGAAAGTCTCTGTGAGGAGTCTAGAGAAATTCCGTGGATTCGGAATAGTTATCCTCTTGAGGAAGACGGTGCTCGACCTCACGTTCTCCCCTGCATCACATGGAAGGCTCACACATCTATAGCCCAGGACGTGGATTTCCTGAAAAAGGCTTTCCCATGAAGTTACTATGTCGAAACCAAGGTGGGGCCCACTGTGATGTTTGTGAGGAATCCACTCCGTCCATCTGTTTTGTGAGCTCATTTTCGTATGCGAAACCAAAAGTGAAAAGGATCGAAGATTCAAGTGGGCCGTACTAAAGGAAAAAGTGTTTTGGAAAATTCCTATTGTTAAAACCTCCCTAGGGTCGACAGTGATGTTTATATGCCATATATACTGTTCATAACCTCATTCCTATTGGGATTAACTGAAAACACAAATATTAGCATGATTCAAAACTTCCGTAGCCCTACGAATATTTCAACTGTAGATGTTCAATTCTCATGTCTTCCGCCCACATAAGCATAGGATTTGGTTTTTTTTATTTTTTATTTTTTATTTTCCATCATGTCCTAAAATGAACTCACAAAACGGATGAACGAGGTGGATTTCTCGTAAACATCTTAGTGGGCCTTACTTGGGTTCATAATGCTGGAACTTCCTGTGAAAGGCTTTCACAAGAAATCTGCATCCTATAACCCATCTTCTTGAAAGATGTAAAATAATCAAAATTTCAAAGATAATGGTGCATAAAAAGGCCTTCACACTTATTGGGAACAAAAAGACGGCTTGTTTACCATTATAGGGTCTAGTTAGATGTTTCATCTCCCATATGAGAGGTACTTTTACTCATAGTAGCTTTTAAGTACAATCGGTTGGATCACAAGTTATAATCCACTCAGCTGGTGACTACCAATCAATTAAGAGCATGTGACATCCAACCCCTTAAAGGCCTGTTTGGGAGTATGGATTTGGAACCCCTAGATTTGGAACCCCTCGGATTTGAAATCCTCCTAGTGTGTTTGGCACCTAAATTGTGAATCAACTTTAATCCAAAAGTAACCATGCAAGACATATTTACAGAGGTTTGAATTTAATTACTAAATCAAACTTTAATATATCTAATGAGTGAGATATGTAAATTTTGACACAATGGCTATTGAAATATATGCTTTGCCCGAAATTGATGAAATTACAAGTCTTGGATAGGCCACAAGCACAAGATCATGTCTACACGACTAACCAATGATTTTTAATAATTGATTTACATGGATAATGTTTGGATGGTATTGATCATCATTAGTGGGCCATGTGCCCAATAAATTAATAGTATAGTGACATGTATGTTACACCTGCAACTATTGAAATGATTTTAGGTGTAATCCAAGCTCTCACCATGGATTTGAAACCCCCGGTTACATTATGTTGCCAAACAACAATCCACAAATAGATTGTCCTCAATCATTAACATCATCTAGTTTAAAAATCAGCTAAATTTGCTCATGGGAAAAACCATAACATAAGAAACAATTTCTAACCATTGATAAATTATCAATAATAAATTACTAGTGTAGTCCAATTGAAAAGTGAATTTAGCTGATTCTCATAATAGAGCCACCGTATTAGACATGCTGGAAGTTGCACACACATTATAGGTTGAAAGTTATACACGTGGACTATAGTTTATAATCAAACGAATTAAGCTTAAGAGCTACTCTTTAATTATCACAATGCTCAACTAATCTAATTTCTAGCCTGTAAATTCAGTAAATTTAAATTTAGTTGATTTTTTGGCACGGCCCAATTCAAAGTCCCGCGTATGAAGCATCATAGGCAATCAGTGTATAAAGTAATAGTCCCGAGTAAGAATACAGTCACACTCGAATAACGAGGCACTGATTAAAGGTCCTGCAACCACAGCCATACATCAGTTGCGAGGCTGGAATGCAGCTGTACTCCATCATCACTGTCCCCAACGTCTCTCTGCTACTCCTTTCTCACCCCTTATTTACCCATCCTCCCTTCTCCATTTTTAGTAGAGTCAGAGCCTGAGAGAGAGATGCAATTCCAGCAGCAGCAGGTATCTTTGCTTCTCTTCTTTTTCCCCTGTCTGTAGGTTTTGCCGCTAGGTAGACGGACGGTCCTGTAGGGTCTCTGTGGGGTCCACCATGATGTTTGTGTTATATCCATGCCGTCCGTTGATTCTGACAAATCATTTTGTGAGTGGATTAGGTGTTACCAGGGTAACACCCTGTAGGGTCCACCCTGATGATTATTCGTATATCCACGCCGTTCATCTGTTTTTCCAGACCATGTTAGTACGTGATTCCAAAAATTAGGGAGATACAAATCTTAGGTGGACCACACCACAGGAAACAGTGTTGATTGAACTACCACCATCAAAAACTTTCTGGGGCCCACCTTATGTTTATTTGCCATCCGACCCGTTGATAAGGTCGACGAGAACTGGATGGAAGGAAAATACAAAGATCGGTTTGTTCAAAAATTTTTGTGGCCCTCAAAAAGTTTTTAATGGTCATTCACCACTGTTTCCAGTGGTGTGGTCCACCTGAGAATTGGATCTGATTAAGTTTTGGGATAACGTCCTAAAATGAGCTGGAAAAACGGATGGACGGCGTGGATATATATATATATATATATAACACATTTATCAAGGTGGGCCCAAGGAAGGTTGGATGGCAAATAAGCATCACGGTGGGCCCGAGGAAGGTTTCAACGGTGGGGGTCATTGTTACCACTGCTTCCTATGATGTGGTCCACTCAAGCCTTCGATCTGCCTCATTTTTGGGCTCATGCTCTAAAATGATATGTCAAAATTGATGGACGGCTTGGATAAAACACATAGATCACAGTGGGCCCCACGGAGCCCCTGAACAGACCGTCGTCTTTAAGGATATGACTCACCGCGATATATGTATTGTGGAAGCGGATTACCTATGCCTGTGGCATTGGGCCGCTGTTGTGGGAAGCTGTATGGGGCCCACAGTGATGCCAGTGACAAATCCCCTCCGATCCTTCAGTTTCAGTTTTGCAAGACTAAAGCATGACTAAAAATCAGGCAGATCCAAAACTCATGTGGGCCATACCATACACAACGGCAGGGATTGAACGCCCACCATTGGAAGCTTTGCAGGTTTCACAGAAGTTTTGTATCATATGATGATATTTATGCCTACAGTTTATCTGAGTGTTAGTAACCCTCTGTATGGTTTGGATGGAATATAAATATCATCGTCAGCTCTAGAAAGCTTTCAAAGGTGGACATTTCTGTTCCCACTGTCTTGTTTGTTGAGTCCTACCTGAGTTTTGGATCTTCCTGATTTTTAGATTCATGACCTATTGTGGTCTTGTAAAACTGATGGACGGAGTGGATTTGTCATGAGCATCTATGTGGGCCCCACAAAGCTTTGGGGTGGGCTGCAGGCAATCCGTTCCTATTGGTGTATTTTCAAAACCAATTTAAAAGAATTTGTGGGTCCCGGATAATGGGAACATGGACCACACCACAGTTCACTGTGGCTATTGACCGTTAAAAACTTAGGTAGATTACACCACAAGAAACAACATTGATTGACCATAAAAAAAATTCTTGTGAGCCACAGAAGTTTTGGATCAAGCTGATATTTGGGTGGTACCTTATTCCATGTCCCAGTGATATTATCAACAGGTTAGATGGCAAATAAACATTCCGGTGTCCCTGAAGAAGTTTGTAATGGTGGTTATTCAATCATCACTTTTTCCCGTGGTGTGGTCCACCTAAGATTTGGATCTGCTTCATTTTTGTACCATGTCATAAAATAAGCTGTCAAAACGGATGAACGGCATGGATGTATGGTACATACATCAAGGTGACCCCCACAGTCAGGGATCCACCCACTTCTGTGAATATGGGGATCAACCAAAGCCACCCTTGACAGGGGCCCACTGGTGAACAGCTTAAGATTATGGGCCCCACCTCCCCTCATGGTATTCTTTCTCATCAGTCATCAGTTCAAGCTCTGTTTCTTTTCTAAAGTTCCTCTTTTTTTGGGGGTAATTTTTACTCTCTCTTTGGTATTATTCATGATGTATGTGTTTGAGATAATGGTATAAACTCCCTTCCTCCCTCCCTCTCTCTTTGTGATTGGAGTGATCTTAGATTTCTGGTTTTACTGTTGTAGATAAAACACAAGAAACCCATTTGGAGGAAAGTGTCATTGCTTCATAAAATGGTGTAAAAGCCCTTCTGACCTGTAAATCTCTTTCCTTTACATTTTCTGAAACTTGGGTTTTATTTGTTTACCTTTTTTCAGTCTTCTTGTTTATCAATCTGATTTTTTTTTTTTTTTTCTTCAGATCAAGCCAAAGAAACCTCAGTGTCATTCCAGATAATAGTATAAAAGCTCCTCCCACCAGTAGGTTTGGAGTCTCTTTTCAAAACTTTTGATAAATCTTTTTCCTTCTATGGCGATTGATTGATCTGAGTTATTTGAGTTTTGTTTCAGAGCAAACCCAAGAAACCCTTCCCTGGACAAATATCATTTCAAATCACATAGTATAGGGGGCTTTGCAGTAGCTTGGATTTTGGGCCATTTGTAACTGGAATCTAAATCCAGGCCAAATTACTGATGCTCTTGCATTTGGGGCAGTTATCCTTCCTCTCCAGAAGGTAGCTTGCAAAACTCAGGGATCTAAAATCATATGCAATAGTTATAATTTGAGTGCAGGATATACCTTCTCCATGCCTCCAAATCCAGGTTGCCAAATGCAATTAATGGAATGAAAATCTCAGGGATTTGAAATCATGGATTTGGATTGTCAGCACGTCCAAATCCAAGTTGCCAAATGTCCTTCAAAGCCAACGTAATCTATAATTTTCTTTCTGTTCCCCTCTCCAATGTATTTAATGATGTAGTGTTTTGCCGCATGGGCCAGTCTTATGATTGTGATGATATGGGCCTTAATCTTGAAGTTATTTTTTTGAAAGGAAAATAGGTATCGGCCCTTGTTGGCCCATCATAGGCCCATAATGGCTGTTACAGGCTCGTTAGGGGCATTTCCCCCCCAAATCGGGTGTTACGGTCCCATGTCACATAACGGGTGCCATCGATAACAGCCATAACAACCATTTTTATTACCATGCCTCCCTTTCTCTCTATGTTTCAGATCTACCCAATAAAAATGTCCTTTTCAAATAAGGAGAACTCTCCAATTTTCTGGAAGATCGATCCTTTGAGCAGTTAAGTCCAATTAAACTTTTAATACATTTAGACCTTCCTCTTTGGCAAAGGCTACGGTGGGCCTGGGCCATGATAAAAATAGTTCATTTTCTTGGGAATTTTGCTCTATACAATTAAAAAATAACGCGTGGGTGAAAATAGGGACTTATTCAATCTTGAGTTGAGTTCAACTTGCTTGAGTTAGGGGTAGGTTGTAAATATGCAAGTTCCGATAGAATGTTGGGCCTGTGCAACAATTGCCGTGCCATGCAGTGCATGGTATCGATGATTGTGTTGGATGTCACATATGTTAAAGATTCAGGCCATTCGTTGATCAGGGTGCTTTTTAAGAGAGTTGACAAGCATGTTATTGAACTTCGATTTTTCAGTCTCAAGGATCAATGGTTGACATACGAGCAGTGGATGCATATCCTAACATCTATATATGCCTTGCATTATCTCAAGGAGCTTTTACTAGATACTTGTCAAGTTACAAAAGAATGCCACTAGTATTTAGAGTCCAAAGCCATCCAAAATTCTTTGAATTCATGTAACACACTTTATGATTGTGTTTTTGGGTTGTTTGATTGTCAATGTGTAAAAGAAACCCTATAAAACGTATTTGCAAGGTATCCTCTCTCATAAGTAAATTTTTGATGAGGATAAAAATGCCCTTAGTCTACTTTTCTCTAAAAAGTTATGCAAACTGAGTAATATGGTTCCACATGATACGTTTATAAAATCCAACCCATTAAACAAGTACACTTCACTATGATGATCAAGTGGTCCAAATTTGGTTTTCTTTTAAGGTGAAATGTATCTTAGCCATTTCACCTTAAAAGAGTGCCAATTTGCACCATTTGGGGCCCCTATAATTCTTGATTCCGCTTTTTCTTTAGGAAATAGAGCGAAGGGCATATTAGTTATTTTACTCTAAAAGAAGCATTGCTTTACACTATGCACTATCAGAGACATTCTTTGTCACACGTCTTTTAAAAGGTAGGTTTTTGAAAATGATCAAAATGCCATTAGCTATTTTTCTCTATAGGTTGTAAAAATTGAGCATTGTGGTGCGTGCTCACAAATTATGCATATGAATTCTAATCCGTTATAGGCACCACTATGTTGATCAAACAACCTAAATATCAGACTCATCCAATCATCTTATGGGACACAACTAAGAAACAATCTACCACACCTTATGAATCCGCTTGATTATTAGGTCGTCCGATCATCTTGATGGGGTATACTCGTTGGATTGGTTAGATTTTATACCCAAACACATTCTTGATCTTAGCCTTGCGATTCTTGAGTCCATTTTTTTTTTTCAAGAAATGACAATATGGTAACAATTTTGTTTTTTTTTTTTTTTTTTGTTTTTGTTTTTGTTTTTGTTTTTTTTTTGTTTTTTTTTTTTTTTTTTTTTTTGTTTTTTTTTTTTGTTTTTTGTTTTTTTTTTTGGATAGATAGCAAATATGGTAATGATATTATTGTCTAAAAAAATAGTGGTAAAGTTTTTTTTTTTTTTTTTTTTTTTGAACTTAAGAATATTGAAGGCATTATTTGGTTACTTGAGAAACTATGCAACAAAGGTCAATTGTTACATATAGTTTGGCATGTGGTTTTTAGGATGGCCTACAATTCTTGAGTCCATTTTTTTTTTTTCAAGAAACGACAATATGGTAACAATTTTTTATGGATAGATAACAATATGGTAATGGTATTATTGTTTAAAAAAATAGCGGTAAAGTTTTTTTTTTTTTTTTTTTTTAAATTATTATTATTATTATTATTATTTTTTATACTTAGAATATTGGATTGGAGGCATTATTTGGTTACTTGAGAAACTATGCAACAAAGTTCAATTGTTACATATAGTTTGGCATGTGGTTATTAGGATGGCCTCATTATTCAGAATTCAAAATGTGCCTTTTGAAGGGTGAAATAATCAACCCACAAAATGATTGTGTGGTCTGATTTTTTTGGTTGTTTAATCATCACGGAGGTTTGCTCATTATAGTTGAATTTAGAGGATTTTAGTTGGTGCACATAGTTCTCTAAGTCGTGCCCACAAAATAACTGGATCGGTCTGATTTTTTGGGTCATCTTATAATTTAGAGAAAAATAGTTAAGGTGTGTTTTGGTAGTTTTCGAAAATACATTTTCTAGAAGATACCGAAGAATGCATCTAATAGTGGAAAATTGAAAATGATGATTCTACTTTTTTAGATGAAATTATTGAAATCCCTTATGGGCATTGAAAGAAGTGTAGTTAAGAATTATGGGGTGCAAAATTTGAAATTTACCTCGTCCAACATGTACACCCTACCATGATGATAAAATCTTAAAATTAGGTCAATCCAATCACACACAAAGTGGGCCACACATGAATTTAGAGAATTTGGGTTAGTGTGCGTTATTTTTAGGTTGTCCCACCAAATGATTAGTTTGGGCTAATTTTTGGCTTATTTGATCATCATGGTGGGGTTTACCCATTAAACGGGATGGATTATGTACCCATTGTGTGGCTGTATGATACTTGGTTCCACAACTTTTTAGAGAAAATAAGTTATAATTTTTTTTTTTCCTTTTTAAAAATATACTTTTAAGAGGAAACACGCTAAAGAATGCTTTGGAGGTACTTTATAATGGATGTGGATTGCGTGCAATGAGGTGCTATACACATCCTGTCTAGTGATGACGTGTCGCCAATGAAAAAGCGCCATGTGCGCGTGTCAGATGTGAGATCCATAGTGGAAAGTGCAAAATTGTCCTTTTGTGCGGGAGAAATTTTACTTTTCACTGTAGGTCCCATGTCTGACACGCGCACATGATGCTTTTTCATTGGCGGCACGTCATCATTACTGGACAGGCGCAATCTTTGACTATTTTTAAGCAAACAAATTTAAGAATAGTGAGCCCCTTGATGTGTGTGTATGAAAACCCAACCCATCCAATAGGAGTTAACCTACAAAATGATCAAATGACTTAGATTGGTTGGGCCCATTGAATGTTCGGTTGGGCTCACTTTTTGGGCCGTTTTATTATCATGGTGGGGGCTCACCTGTTGGTATTTGGGCTTGATTTCATATATAGCATGTGGGCTCTATGTTTGAGAGGACATTTGAAATGGTCTTATAGCTTGTGGGCTTTATGCCTGATTTCTTCATAGTTCCTCGAATCAAAAATTTCTAAGGAAAATTTTGAAATGAAGGGAAAATCTAACCAAAAAATAAAAATTATTTAATGTAGATTTATTAATTATTTATCAACAAAATTTTATCGTGTTTAAATCTCGATAATTTTGCAATAAAAAGCAAAATTTAAATTTTGTTGATATTTTGAATATATCATGATAATATCATTTGGTGTAATTTTAATGAAATATTGTGAGATGTTTAAAATCTTTGCAATATTAGTTGGATGTGAATATCCTGCAACGGGGGTTACAGGAATCCCTTGTAATCTTTAACGTGACCAAATGAATAAGGGCCATGTGCGCTTGTCAGATGTGGGGCTTGCTTTGAAAATGGTGATTCTTCTGTGTGAAATTATGATTTGCCATTTTTATTGAAGGCCCTGTATCTAACAAGCACACATGGCGCTTTTTCATTGGGCCACGTCAGGGGTTACAGGAGTTCATATTAGTGACATCGGATGATATTAAATGTACTGAGAGAAGTACAAAAGCATGAATTACCATTGGCAAATTCATGCAAAAGTTATTGAAAAAGTGTTATTTTGACCTTTAAAAGTCAAGATTTGCCAATCTTTATTTTTCAAAACTTTTGTATGAAAAAATGCCCTTGGAGATATCATCGGGAAAAACCTCGATGGAAAAAATTTAAATATTTAGTGCAAATTAAAAGTAATTTAAGATTGGTAATTTTGTAATAAAAATGTGAAGTTATAATTTTGCAAGGACATTTTTGAAAATATCGCAATGATATTGTTTGGTGTAATTTTCACGAACTATTGTGAGATTTTAAAATTTTGGTAATATTTGTATGATATTAAGTAATATAAAAAGCATATATCATCAAGAGTCCTTATAACCTCTAACGTGGTCGAATGAATAAGGGTCATATGCGCTTGTCAGATGTGGGGCTCACAGTAAAAATAGAAATTTCCTTATATTAAGGGATGGTTTTTTCTTTTACTAAAGGTTCAACATTTAATAAGCACATATGACGCTTTTTCATTGGGCCACGTCAGGGATTACAAGAGTATGTATTTGTGATATTAGTAATATTAAAGGTATTGAAAAAGTAGTAGAAAAACACGAACCACCATTAGCAAATGCATGTCAAAGTTATGAAAAAAGTGCTATTTTGACCTTTAGTAATATATATTAAATGTCAAAATAGTTAATATTTTTTTTTTTTCAAAACTTTTGTATGAGAAGAATGCTTTTGGAAATATTATAAGGAAAACCTGGATGAAAATAAACTTTAAAATGCTAAATGCAAATTAAAAAATAATTATAAAATTTTAATAGATATTCATATGATGATAATTTAATATTGTTAATAATTTTTTAATTTTGTTTTTGTCATGATAATTCTGCAATAAAAGTGTGAAATATTAAATTGTGATTGAGGGAACTGACTATGTATTATTGGTTGTTCTTGATAGAGTCCGCTTGTGATGCCATTTCTTGTTGATTATATTGAATGACTTTTAATTGCGGGTCCATTTCTTGTAGAACAAAGACACAAAACCCTTTTTTTTTTTTTTTGAAAGATAACAACTTTATTGAAGACACAAAACCCTATGGAGGTCAAAAGATAAAAAACTGTATGGACTTTGGTCTCTCCGATTGATGTAGGATAATTAGCCACATGCTCTAAAAGCTTGAATTGTGTAGACTTTATCTCATAGCCGAAGCTCGAATTGTGTGGACTTTATCTCATAGCCGAGGCCCCACATCCCATGGGTTAGGACGTCGACCGAACCCTCTTCGTGGGCCCCACTTCACATGGGCCCACCTCACACGAGCCACCCGCCTCACATTCATATGATGATAATTTAATATTGTTAATAATTTTTGTATTTTGTTTTTGTCATGATAATTTTGCAATAAAAGTGTGAAATATTAAATTGTGATTGAGGGAACTGACTATGTATTGGTTGTTCTTGATAGAGTCTGCAAGTAATTGTGATGCCATTTCTTGTTGATTATATTGAATGACTTTTAATTGTGGGTCCATTTCTTGTAGAACAAAGACACAAAACCCTTTTTTTTTTTTGAAAGATAACAACTTTATTGAAGACACAAAACCCTATGGAGGTCAAAAGATAAAAAACTGTGTATGGACTTTGGTCTCTCCGATTGATGTAGGATAATTAGCCACATGCTCTAAAAGCTCGAATTGTGTGTACTTTATCTCATAGCCGAAGCTAGAATTGTGTGGACTTTACCTCATAGCCGAGGCCCCACATCCCATGGGTTAGGACATCGGCCGAACCCTCTTCGTGGGCCCCACTTCACATGGGTCCACCTCACATGAGCCACCCGCCTCACACTGGCCGCCCACCCCGAGTGTCCCCGCATCTCACAGGCTATCCCAATCGAGCCCGGTGTGAAAATGCCCCTGCATTACCGACCCTCTTTTCTAATCTCTGCTCTGAATCTCTCCCCCTTTCTCTTTCTATCCCCTCCTCTATGTGCATGCATGCTTGTGTACACAAGTTCTTGGTATGCATGCTTGTATGCGGTGGTTTTTGGAGTTTGCAGATTCAATTGGAGAAATTGGAGCAGTTCTGTATCACCAGCCATCCCAAAGATAATGGTTATTGGGGCATGCATGAAAGAGTTGCAGATTCAATCAGAGAAATTGGAGCAGTTGTGTACCACCAGCCCAAATGATAATGGTTATTTGGGCATGCATGAAAGAAAAGGATACCGACTCTGAAGGAATTACAAAGAGGCATCTTGGATGCGACTACACATTTTCTTGGATACGAACTGCAGGTTGTAGCTATGGTGTCTCTAGTACTTTGCACAATGCTGCTGCTACAAGAAGCATGATTTTGATGTGTGGTTTCCTACACGAAAGACGTATGGAGAGCTCATCAAAAAAGTATGGAGAGCTGGCTTCCTGTATGAATTGTACCACCTACATACAATGTGGCTAGAAGACAAGGGTAAGATTTCTTTCTTTTGTATTTTTAAAAGCAGACAGTAACATCAATCCACATGCATGACATGTTCCTCAGTTCAAGCCGCCCATCAGGTGGATACCACTAGTTAGATGGTAGATCATCAGATGGGCCATGCACCTACATCAAAATAGGGAAGTTGGCCAGTCAATCTCTACAGCCCATTTTCTAGTGCATCAAATGGCCAACTGATGCAGCCCATGTACAAGTTGTACTTTGGATCTTACATGCATGTGTATGTTGCCATAACTGAAAGTTGAGTGGGACGCGTATTAACTACTGAACCTGGCAGTAGCGAGACTCGCTACTGAAGTGATGTCACTACGTTATGTGGGCCCCACCATGATGTATGTGTTGTATCCACACTGGGAGAGATCATTTTAAGGAATGATACAAAGAATAAGGTAGATCCAAAGCTCAAGAGGAACGCACCACAGAACAGTGGGATTATTGAACACCTACCCTTAAAAGCGTCTCGAGTCCACAAAAGTTTTCGATCAAGATGATATTTGTGTTTTCCCTTATTCCATGTCTTTGTTAACTTATAAACAGGTTGGATGTCAAATAAACATCATGGTGGGCCCTACGGAGGTTTCAACGGTGGTGGACGTCATTGCCCCACTGATTTTCTGTAGTGGGGTCCACTCGAGCTTTGTATCGACTTCATTCTTTGGCTCATGCCATAAAATGATCTCTCCAAATGGATGAACGGTGCGGATACAACACATACATCATGGTGGGTCCGACAGAAGGTGTTGACGTCACTTCTGTAGCCAAACTCTCTACTGTCGCGTTCAGTAGCTAATCCGTGTCCAGTTGAGTGCCGGGTGTATATATAGATGATTTGTGTGCATAACTCATCCACCTGAAATTTTGTGGTAACTTGGCACAGGCAACGACGTCTAACGACGTCTATGGAAGAAGGTAATCGAACAGGAATTGTTTTTGACAGTGTAGCCTGCCTGATGAATGGCCAAAAACATACATTGATTGACAGATGGTTGGTGGGGCCCGCCTGATGAATGGAGCATCCTGGTTTATGTCCCTAATCTCGTTGGCACGAACTTTATATGTGATCCCTTCTCAGCTTTGTAGATAGTCGATCATTTCAATGTTTCCTTGAGACTTTGAGCCAGTTTTGGTTTTTCCATGTCTGAAGAATGGGTGGTAGATCTAACATTAGTATTTACTTGGCTTGTCTAGCGCTGATATCAACTGCTGTTGTTTGTTCCATGGATTTTGGAAATCTGTTTGATGGATAACTGTTGAAATGCTTTTGAGATTTAGTACTAAAAAACTCTATGGACATTGTAGTCCAATGTATATCATTTTATGGCATGAGCTAAAAAATGAGGTAGATCCCACTCATCACTTTTGGATTACCATCATGATGTATGTGAACCCTCATTTTAGGGCATGATAAAAAATGAATCAGATCCAAATCTCAAATAGACCATAGTGCAGAAACAATGGTAATTGACCATTAAAAATTTCTTGTGGGCCACAGAAGCTTTGGATCAAGATGATATTTGTGTGGTCTCTTCATCTTGGTCTTTATTACCTTATCAACAGGTTGGATGACAAATAAACATTCTGGTGCAATCCATGAAGTTTTTAATGATAGAGATTCAATCACGACTAGGGCTTGTGGTGTGATCCACCTCAGATTTGGGCTGACTTCATTTTTGGAACAATGCCTTAAAATGAGCTGGTCAAATGGTTGGACTGTGGATTTAAGTCACATACATCACTGTGAGCCCCATAGTCACGAGTCCCACCCAGCTCAAGCATCCGAGTGATATTGATGGGCATTCAATGACCGCCGTTTTCTAGTGTGGTCCACTAGAAATTTGGATGTGCTTTATTTTTGGACCCCGTGCCTTAAAATGAACCGACAAAAGGAAATAATGGTTATATTTTCATTTAATAAAAATATAAATATTTTATAATATAAAACATCTCAAATAAGGGGTTGATTGAATGCCGGTAAAGTCCTTAAGGGTGTGTTTGGACGGGCGGATTGGATTGTATTGGAAGGGATTGGAAGGTAAAACCCCGGGATTGGCCGGGCGTGCCAAATAGACGCGTTGAACTTCTACCTGGATATAGCAATCCCATGGGATAGGAAGGGATCCACTGACATCACCATCATTACCTTGAAATTCACCCAATCCCTCCTAATCCCATCTATTTTCCATGGGTGGCCGGGCGTAATCTCCGGATTGGCCAGGCGTGCCAAACAGACTCGGTGGTAAAATCCCTGGATATAACAATCCCATGGAATTGCCAGCAATCTACTGATGCAGCCATCATTATCTTGAAATGGTTGCCATCCACCCTAATACAATCCAATCCCATGGAATCCGCCCGACCACACACACCCTAAGTTGCAAAGGGATTACAATGACTATTTGGATGCATGTATTTGCTTGTAAAGGCTTTATATACCTTAAATAGATTACAACTTTTATCTGTAATTTGAAACTTCTTGAAAAGCCATGTTTCATATATTATATGTAAAGTCTTTACAACTAAAAATGCATTATACATATCAAAATAAAATGCTTAATATACACTCATTTTATGGGAGCCCCACCGTAATGTGTATGGTACATCCAATCTATCCATCATGTACTTTCCTTGATGCTCTCCTGTGGCCATAAAAAAATAGTTTGTCCATTATCAAATAGGCCATACGAGGGAAGAATGAGACATCCACCATTAAAAACTTCTAGATTGCATTTGTTGCTTACAGTAATGGGTGGAAGGCATCTAATCCATTTAGTGTGCATGCTTTAATGCCCTCTTAGGGCCCTAAAAAAAATCAAGTCATTTTCATGTGATTTTTGCATATTTTGGAAGGTTCACTATCCAAGCTTTAGGTATGAATACCTACTTTATTCATTGTAAACACTTTATAAGCTAGCCAAATATATAATCTATTCACGTATAAACACATTACCACTTAAAAGCCAAACTGAATAGCATGTAAATTGATTATACCTGAAACTCTTTTCAAATGTAATGTGTTTACAACTAAAAAAATTATAGGCATCCAAACCACGGCTAAAGAGACATCGACAAATGTGTTAAAGTAACAGATTTCAGACATTTCAAACATTTGTTAATAAGTTGATTGTTTTAAATTCAGTATTTAACTTTCAGATTTCATCATTTCTTTCAAACAATTACCAAAAAAATTTTCAAAAAATTTAATAAATAGGCCCTTAATATTATAAGAGGTTTTAACCTTAGGAATGGCCAACTTTAGATGCCAACACATCTGTTTGTGTACAGGTGGGTTAGATGCCTCACGTTATTGAATGTATTGGATCATATGATAATGGGATTTGAATAATATGGAAATGGAATTATCCCATTATGAAAATGGGATACTCAAAAATTAGGTTGATCCAACTACTAGGTGGGACACATAATAAAAAACAATAAATAACCACTAAAAAAACTGAATGTGGGGGCATCCCATTTCATGGTTGGATCAACCTAATTTTTTGGAAATCCCATTTTTATGATGGGACAACATTGCTGGACAGGCAAGATATTAAACAAACACCATGGTGGGCCCACACGACAACCTGTTGGACGAACAACTAATGTTTCCATATAACTTTTTTAATATTTTACTTTCAGGGGAATTTTCTCCATTATATTATATGGTGAGAAAAACGTAAAAAATCCAGAAATCTGCTAAGAAATGGCCCAGAACGAGATATGTCAAGATCTGCATCAACAGTCCTCTAATCAGCCGATAGATTATCCGAACGGTATGGTTTGGGATAAGGTCCATCCCATCGGATGCGGATTGGCTGTGAAAGCTGGGTAGGGCCCACCATGATGTTTGTGAGAAATCCAGCCCCTCCATTCATTTTTCCAGGTCATCTTAGGAAATGGCCCAAAAATGAGGCAAATAAAAACTTAAGTGGGCCGCACAGCAGGAAACAATGAAGATTGAAGGTCCACCATTGAAACATTCGCGTGGTCACGTAAGTTCTCGATCAGGCTAATATTTTAGCTTTTTCAGTTCATCCCAGTAGAAATGACCTTATGAACGGCATGGATGGCATATAAACATTACGATGGACCCTAGGGAGGTTTCAATGGTAGGCATTGCTCTATACAGTTTTTCCTATCGCCCTACTTGAGTTTTGGATCTGCCTATTTTTTTAGGTCCATGTCCTAACATGATATCTGGAAAAACGGATGGACGGGCTGGATTTCTCACTAACATCACCGTAGGCCCCACATAGCGTCCCATCGAGCAGGAAGTTCCGAAAGAGAGGCTTTGGCAGGCAATCCGCATCCTCGAACATATGTATGGGGCCATGGATGTATAATCCAGACCGTTTATCTGAGGATCCTCGGACGCATTGCATCCGGAGACATCTCACGATAGGAAAATACTAACCCTTCATCTAGTAACCTTGAAATAAACGGTTTGGATGTTACGCACACACGCCATGAGCTTGATTTTAGGGGAGTTATTTGATACTCTGGCTGTACGTATGAGCATGATACACATGCACTTACAATTATACACGTGGCATATATTAGCTCAAATCAAAGCGACTAGATCGTGGAACCTAGAGTCCCAAATTGGAATTGGATTATTTGAACGGTCCTGACCTCTGATTTGTGGACAGTTATTCGCTGAATTTTACAATTAGACATTTTTCTAGAATAATTTTTAACCGTCCAATAAATGTTCACTAATCTAATAGTCAGTTGACCCAATGACCGTAACTTTTGGTTCATGATACACCTATACTCGGACCTTAATTTGGATGGTTTAATTTGAATTAATTATATGCCACGTATGTAATTTTTAAGTGATTTCTAATTGCCTGCGTATCATCCATCACACTCTCTAGAGTATGATAATTTTTCTCTGATCTTAGCACTCTGTAATTTCACGTGTATGAATGATCACGTCCATATTGTACGTGAGTTTTCACATGCAGCCCTATCTTTTCTGCCAACATGTCGTACCTTCAGCAAATTCGAGCCATGTAAAAGGTGGGCCCACCTACGAAGATCACTTAGAATGAGATTGAGGTGATCTTATTGTCGCTTGCTGTTTTTGACATTAGGTGTGCGTGCGTGCCGGAGTTAAAATTGTGGCTTCAATTCAAACTGAATAGCAATGACGTGAGCATTGGGATGGGCAGACACGTGATGTATGACCAAAATATAAGGAGGTTGGTTGACTATTTAGTCACTCACTCAACGTGTAAAATTACATCAGACAATATTTGGATGACGGGATTCGTCATCTAACAATGAATTATTTCTTTTGCTTTCCTATTGAAGAATTTTTTGATACAGGTAAAATAAAAAGGAAAAAAAATATTCTTATAATCGTGTGTGAAGAACAGCGGCAAAACACATTTTTGATGGAGAAACTGAATCTATTGTGCGGGTGTAAACTCGAATTTGGTTAGCACTATGAATTACACTACGATATGTAAACAACGAGCTGAAGGTAAAAGATTACACTAAAGGATGTGAATTGCTTGACAGGGAAAATAAAGGATTACACTATGCCATGTAATTTATATGATACATTGACAGAATAATTGAAAGATAGATTTGTTTTGTTTGAGTTTTTATTTATTTATTTATTTTATTTTATTTTTTATTTTTTATACACACGCACATACACCCCCACACATGCACACCGTGGGAATTTCACCACTGCAGGTACTCGAACCCTTGACCTGGTGTTGAAACTCCAAGGAGCCTACCACCCGGGTAAGAGCAAGGACCCTTGACCCGGTGTTTGAGTTGGTTTGATACGAATCTACTTGCTGATTTACTTTGCTATTTATATTTTTGATCCAATTATCTGAATCTTTCTCATGTTCCAACAATTACTATAACCGTTCCACACCACTCCCTTCTAGATGCTTCCCCTCTTGTCACCTATCTTATAACCATTCATCTACGACTACTTCCTCATCGGCTGCTTAAGCAACATACGACATCATCCTATATGCTCCAGCTATGATTATCGAGCAATCTTTTCCGTACATATATGCATATCTTCAAATACACCATGCATATCCTAACAAATCACACCTAACTCTCCCTTGATTGATTATAGCAGGGAATGAAGTTAATAGGGATAAACACTCGTGCTAAGTTGGCTGGTCCGGCACACACCTTTACGAAGCATATGAGCCAACTTGGCAAGTGTATGGGACATCTGGGCGGCGCATATATATTAAAATAAAAATATGGGCGGTGCATAAGGTGGGTGCATCAATACTCATCAGGTGGGCCACCTGAACCTAAGAAAAACCAAACTGATGAGTTCATTGGCGTGATTTTTGCCTATGGTCGCCTGAGACCTGATGCACCGCTCAGATGTCACACGCTTGCCAGGTTGGCACATGTGCTGCATGTGGGCCCCACCAAACCTGGTATCTTTTATTGTCTTGGTTTCTTGCAGTCAAAGAAAGTTAGTACAAGTGACGATTAGTTTTATTATAAATCCCAATGAGAACCCTAATAATACGGACCCAAATCCTCTACAACATGTGTTGTACACTATGTGTACAACACCAGAGCTGTATTGACCAACCGTGTTGTGCGTATGAGATCCACTCCATCCATCAGGTGCAGCCCTTGATATAATTCCAGTGGGTTAAAACTCAGACCAATCAACGACTCAGATGTGCCAGACCACAGGGAAACATGGAGAGGGGATGCTAACGATGGGATTCTGTGTGGTGCCCGCCATGGTGTGTATAATCCATCCAACCGTTCATCAGGTGTGTCTCACGAGGTTAAACAGACATACCAAAAATCATCATGATTTAAAACTCAGGTGGGCCACTCCATCAACTTATAGTTTTAAGCGTGACTTACATTGTTCTCCCTCGTGTGGCTCACCTAAATTTTGGATTGGGCTGAATTTTGTGTTGTACGGTCAACACAATATTGTTCACCTGATGGACGGAGTTGATGCCACACAAACAACATGGTGGGTCCCACAGAGATCGGGTGAGTAAATGAAGTGTTACAGACGATTGCAGTCCATAATAATATCATAGTTCAAAAACATGCTAGGTGCTGAATCGTACATTTGGTCGGACTTCGGCCATCTGATCAAAAGACAAGAGTCGCTACTCACGGACATTTCACACTTGAGCTTGTCTCTTTGTGTCCATCCATCGTGTGTTACTAGATCGGGCCCACATCGTTACATGTTTGGATGATCTGAACCTTCCATCTTGCGAAAACCATCATGGATATTCTGTGGTCTAAAATCGCAACGATTGGAGATCTTAGTTCACGAGATTCGCATATTGGGTCAGGATCATCAGACCGGGTGGTTTTGGTCTGTAGCAGATCCATAGCAGTTTTCACCAGATGGACCGTTTGATCATTCAAATCCACTGGATGACCACAAATTGAAAGGATAGGATCAGTCTATCACGAAGATTGTTAGCTCATGGTCCATCCATGGAAGGAACCAACGGTCTGGATCACCAAACAACGGCTCAAACTTCTACAAACTGAAAACTCGAGTATACTGTACATATATACTCGAGTAGAAAGAGAGATTAGGGCAGCCCACAACGTTGTTTGTGTGACATCCACTGTGTCCATCAAAACTTAGGTGGGCCACATTACAGGGATGAATGGGGAAGGCCCACAAGCCGTAGGTTTGCGATTGGGATCTACTGTAGTGTATAAATTCGATCCAATCCGTTAATCAGGTGAGCCTCACTAGGATGATTCTACACTCCAAAAAATCATACTAATCCAAAAATCAGGCGGTCCACACCACTTGGAATTAGATATCTCCAGGGTGATTTTACATCGTTCTAGTGGTGCGCCCCAGTTAAGTTTTGGATCAGGCTAATTTTGGGATATGTGGTTATATAATCATGCGAACAAGATGGACGGGGTGGATTTTACACAGACGACACGGTAGGCCCTACAGAGCTTGGGTGTTGTACCCTATACTTAGTAGTGTTGTAGAGGATTCCTGTCCACACCTGAATCCACGTAGTCAAACATACGTCTGAACATGATCAGCTCAATGAAAAATCTAAATACCAATTACAAAAATTTTAAGTTGGTACATCCAAACGCGCCCTAAATCATGAACTAAGAAATGTATGAAAAACAAAAGCAAAATCCAATCTCATATTTCTTACCATTCATGAAAACAAATCCTTAATTATCAAATCAAAATTAAGAAGAAAGAACTAAAGATGTTGTACATGATTCTAACGTATGGTTGGCCTTACAACTCTCAAAACAATCTAAGATGATATATAACCAATCGACCCACCTGATTGATGGACCACATAATTCTTCACTGATTGATCCAACGGCTCATATTAATAGCATCTCCATGCTCTAGTCTACCTGTTATGTAATGGGTCAGGGCAAGATGGTACTTCTCTTTTGCTATCAAAGAAATCCACATGACTTCCAACAGTAGAGTTTGAACTTCTTCTCCAAGATTGCCTGTCTTTTATCTCTGCCACCTTCTCTTGTAGATGTCTTGCATCCAAAACCCTCATCTCTAAAGCCATTGTACTCAATACAACCACTAGAAAAAACCCAACTTGCATCTTTGACATTATCATCTCTCTCTCTCTCTCTCAAAGGACAGAAAACAAAGGGGTGGGAGTGCAATAACAACCAATGCAAGGACTTGCATGTTCTTATATTTATAGAAGAATCCAAATGAAGTATGAAAAGGGTAGTCAAGTTCCAATGCAAAAACACTGTGGGGGAGACAAGGCTTTTAATGGTCAAATGCATTTGTGGTGGTGGGCCACACTAGAATCTCGATTTTTTCGGTGTTGTGGTACCCTACCTCATTTCCACGTGATAATACCACCTTTAGAGGACTTTTTTTAGTACCCCATGTTTCCAAAATTTCCCTCAATGACCAAAATACCCTTGTGATATTAGGGCTGGAAATGCAAGTTTTCGACTAGTTATTAAGTTGTGGTAACTCAACTCCCATAGTTGTGCTTGCATGCATTAGGACTCTACAAATCATGGGTCCCACCATGAATGGACCAATCTAGTCGTCTATAGTAGCATAGTCAGGACAATTATTTGGATTCTTGGAATTTTGCTAATGGCTGTGAATCTATTTCCCATAAACGTATTTACGGTAGAAGAGATTCTGTTTCTGGTGTTTGGGAATTGGTCTGGCTATTCTTGGAAAATTTGATCTTGTGTTTGGTTCTTATAGAAGACTTGTTAGGAACATTTTATCCTTTTTAAAACTATGATTGATAGTTGGGATTTACTTTTAAAAGCTTACAAATCTATTTTAAAATGATCATCATGAAATGGGTAGTGTAAATTTTGAGAATTAGATGTAAGAATTCTATAATGTGGGTCTAATATTTGATTAACGATTTAGATCTAGCTAAGGGTTGGATAGTGGGTAGGGGTGCACACGGTTCAGATCCGGTTCCAAGAGGGATGAGAACTAAGGGTGGCCCCCTTCACATTAACGGTCCATATCGACAGCTGGCAGGACCAATTCATCTACATCCTTGGCCATTCGGTTCCAGTTTCAAAACCGAAACTGAACCGTGTGCACCCCTGCTGGTGGGCCTTACTAAAGTTTTGATCAGTCTCAATTTGTGTAGGGGCGGTGTTGGATTAGGAATGTTAAAATCACTTGGAGCCTTAAAGGAGAAGAGTTTCAATGGGTTCAAACTCTTTTCAACCAAGTCCACCATTTGATCCCTATTCCTAATGCACTGTTCGATCATTTTAATTCCACAAATTTAGTTTATACTAGATTGTTATAAGAAATCATTTTTCATCCATTTTCAGGAGCCCACTTCATTGTGATGAGAAGTGGGTCCCACTTGATTCCACTGCCCACTTCATCGCAACGACGGACCAGATTCGTCGATACCGACCATCCATTGTGGGCGTTTCATCAACACCAGCATCTTGGGACCATCCAAACTTGCACTTGGTATCTTAGAATGTTGTAAGGGCATTTTCGTCCATAAAATTGTGGGGGTAAGGCTTGTGTGAGCTGTGTTACATCATCCAATCACGTTTCAATCAACTGACTGTATTTTATAGGATAAAGACGACCCAAAACCTCATATTCAGGATCAAACGGTTGTCTACTCCCAGGATTAGGGTTTTATTTATTATAAAAATAATCAAACCAACTCACTTTACACTCTAAAGTCGGTGTATTTTTCATTGATCTTACGTTTTGGTCTTGACCTGAAAAATTGTATTTTTTCCTTTCATCTTACTTTTTTCTGGCGATGAAGACACCAACTTTAAATAACCAAAAACACGGTTCAAAGGTCTATTTTAGTTAGTAAATCAAACGAGTTTTTCAAGATATAGTACAAAATGTCTCGACCCTAACTCGCTTAATATGATAAAATCATAAAATTATCTTTTGTGGCATCTGATCGATTAGACAAAATCGTTATGCTATGAAAGTGGGACACTTTAAAAATCAGATCAATCCAACCATCAGATGAGCTACCATGTGAATTTGGATATTGTTGGGTGGTGACGGATTGTGATTTTTGTTGTGGCCCACATGATGATTGCATCATCGACCATCGATTTTTTATGATTTCTCATCTCATCCACAACTAATTACAAGTCAGACATTCTCCTAATATTGAAACATTGTAAGGTCTCAATGAGTTGAGTTCGGTCGAGTTGTCCAAACTGAGTCGAGTTTTTCTGAGTCTAGATCGAGTCATGATCAAATTGAAAAACGCGGGTTTTCTTGAAAGCCTTTGGCATGAAGTTACTGCGCTGGGATGCTATTTGGGGCCCACTGTGATGTTTGTGAGAAATCCACACCGTTCATCCCTTTTTAAGAGGTCGTGTTAGGACATTCGACCAAAAATAAGATGATCCAAAAATTAAGTGGGCCACACGAGAGGAAACAGTTGGGATTCGGTGACCACTTTTGAAACATTTGTATGGCTACAAAGTTTCATATCAGTCTAGTTTTTTTTAGTGTTTTCACTTCATCCCAGTGAGAATTACCTTATAAGCGGTTTGGATGGCATAAAAACATCAAGATAAATCCCAAAAAGGTTTCAACGGTAGGAAACTCTTTCCCTGGTTCTTGAGTTTTAGATCCAACTCATTTTTTGGTCGTATGCACTAAAATGAGCTCTCAAAACGGATGGACGGTGTAGATTGCTCACTAAAAATCACGGCGGACCACACGTAGCATCCCAGCGCAGGAAATCCGCGTCCGAATTTTTCTGAATGTTGATGAGATCTGATTGGAATCTAATCAACTCAGCTAAGTGGAGTAGAGTTTTCTCGACTTTCTAAACTATGAACAAAACAGCTTCTTCAAAAAGCTTCCATTCTTCCGTCCTTGTTTGTTTTTTCTCTTGTCTCACGTTAGGGTTTCGCCGTTGGATTCTGTTGTTGGCTACCTTTCCCTGTACGCCGTATCTTACTCTGCTTTTCTTTCTGGGCTTTGGTCAGTAATAAAAATGTCCTTATCTCTCCTCCTTACATGTAAGGATAGTGGTGAACCCTAATGGGCCTGATGAGTCCGACCCAACTTTGAACCAGGCTTGTAATTACTAGCTAGCTTGGCTGGTGGGCCGGGCTTGAGCCTTGCATGTGTGGCCAATCAACTTTCGGGCTGGGCTTAGCTTAAGGTATTTTAGACTTACCAGCGCAGTTCTGTTCAGCTTGACTTGAATGTACATGTAGATCATCCTACAAATATGCCATTCCAATCCTTGTCTAGATAACGCCCTACATCTTGAACGTAGACCGTTAGATTCATTCGTCTATCATGGAAGACGTCTCCTCTCTCTATTAGGCTTAGGTGGGACTTTGCCACCTGCTCTTTTCTATGGGTATGATCTATACAAGGAGATGCATCATATAGAGATATGTTTTCTATTAATTCATCTTTGGAGGTAGTACTTGGTGCGGGATTCCTCGTACGAGCAGGAAAGAGGTAAATCTTGTATTTATATTTATCTTATTTCTAGTGAAGAAGAAAGTTATGTATTGCTGTCCCATAGAGTAGGTATATTGTCAAACTACTTAAATTTCTATGCCTTTTATCTCTTGTTGAGAAGCCTCTCAGCACAACATTGTTGTTGGCATTTGTTCTACAGTTGTGTCAGACGACTGAATTGAGTTATACCAAATTCAAGGTGCCAAAGTTCGATGGATCCAATTATTTGTATACGCAATTGTGATAGAATGAAAAGGAAAAAAACTTATACAGATGAAATGTGAGGTATGCGAGGAGAAAAACCAATTAGCTATGTCTAATCTTCTTCTTGCAAAAAAATTTAGTTTTGTTCTTGGATAATTTAGTTTTGTTCAACGTGTTCGATCAAACCAATGCAAAAAAATTATTAGACAAATTGTAAAACATGTCTGAAGGAAAATCAATGTCAAAGAAGATATTTGTCCAACGACAATTGTACAACTTGAAGATGGATGATCTTTTTTGCTAGAACATTTTAATGGGTTTAATACCTTGATTAATAGTTTAGGGGTGGTCGATGTGAAAATTGACGATGAAGAAATGTTGCACTCTTTATCTGTTCGATGCCAAATTTCGTGGAATGGTTTGATCATGAATCTTAATAACGGTTTATATCTTAGTATAGATTCAGTTGTGTCCACTTGCTTATTGAAGAGTCTCACAGAAAAACAAATGGAAAATCTGTTGGTAATGTTATGATGGGCAGAGGGAAATCTATTGAGAAAAGCACTAGTGGGAGAGATTATATGGGATCTAAGTCGAAAGAGCACAAAACTGGTAAGTGTTAAAATTGCGAAAGAAAGAGCCACTTGCGCAAAAATTATAGACTCAGAAAAGTAAATCAGGAAAATTGCAAACCTAATTCGTATGATTAAACCTCAGATTCAAATACTTCTCAAGAAAATATAGTTGAGAAAGACAACTCATCCGAAGACGGGGAAGTGTTCTCTGCAGTAATTTCATGAGAGAAGCTGAGCCATCAATGGATCTTAGATTCGGGGGCTTCATTTCATATAAATTCACATAGAGATTGTTTTTTATACATATCAATCATGTGATGACGACATAATTTACATGGGTGATGATAATATGTGTAAATTTGTGAGAATTAGAGATGTTGGAATAACTATACTTGATGGTATTACATGTATAGTTTCTAGTGTGTGGCACATACCAAACTTATGGAAGAGTCTTTTATCATTGGAAAAGTTCGATGGAGATGATTATAAATTTCTGGTGAAAAGAGTTGATTGAAAATTGTAAAATAGGTGATGGTGGCGGCGAATGGAGAGTAAATGGGTGGGCTATATTGTTTGATTGATGATACCATGGTTAGCGATGCTATTGTTATTAATGCCATGACAGATTCTGCTATAATCTAGCATGGGTGGCTGGGGCACATAAGTAAACAAAGACTAAAGATACTTCTTGATCGAAATTTACTTCTTGGTTTAAAGTTTATTAATTTAGATTTTTATGAGGGTTGTTTGTTTGAAAAGCTCCGTAGAGCTTGTTTTTCCTCATCCACCATCAAAAATAAAGATATTTTTAATTCTAATTCATTCTGATCATTGAGAGGCTTCAGTCGAATCCTTGGAAAGTTCAAAGTACTTTGTTTATTTTATTAACTATTTCTTCAGAAAGTATGGATTTACATGTTAAAAAGGAAAAGTGATGCTTTTATTTGTTTTATTAAATTTAAAGCTAGCATTAGTTGAAAATCAAAAGAAAAAAAACAATTAAGTGTTTAAGAACTAATAATAGAGGAAAGTATACCTCAAATGAATTCAAGAATTGTTGTAGTAAGCATGCATTGAGAGGCGCTACATAGTCTCTGATACTCCATAGTAAAATACTTACAGAATGTATGAACCGTACATATATTGATCGTGCTAGGAGTATATTGAGTTTGGCTAGAATTGGATAACGTTTTTGGGTAGAAGCTGTTAATATGCCTTGTTACTTGGTAAATCGTTTTCCTACTACTGCATTAGATTGTAAGATCCCTAAAGAGGCATGGTCTTAAAAATCTATTAATTATTCATTCATTCGTACTTTTGGTTGTGACGCTTAGTGTGGATTTCCAAAGAGCATAAGACTAAGCTAAATACGAAATCCTAAAAATATATTTTTCTTGACTATGTAAATGAAACAAAAGGGTATAGATTGTGAAATCGTATTGCCTACAAGTTAGTGATTAGTTGAAATGTCATTTTTAATAAAGATTCATTGTAAAAAGACAAAGTTACCGAGCTCAAAGTCATAAGAGATACTTGAATTGAAATATTCAAACGATGTTCAAAATCAACTAATAGACTCATAAAATCAGTAAGTTAATGATATTGTTAAATATGAAGTTAATGAAGAGCTTGCAAATGAAATACTGGTCATTGAAACTCAAAGTGATCAAGGTCGACCGAAGAGAATATAAAGTCTTATGTTTAGTTCAAAGATTATGCTACAACTTACACTTTCATGACATAAAAGCGCAAGCCTTGCTCATACCAAGAGGCATGTGAATGTAGACACCCCACCCTAGGCTGACAAGTTGATCGAGTTGGATGGAAACCCTAACCCTAATCCGAACCCTAAACCCTAATCCAAACCCAAAACCTAGTCAAACCTGATTAACTCACCGAGTTAACTTACCAAGTCAACCCACTGAGTCAACTCACCCAGTCAGCTTACCTAGCTAACTCACTTGTTAGAACAAGCCCATGCGAAATCACATAGATACAACAACTGACACCAATAGAGATAGAAACCCTCCACACACTTGAAGGGGCTCACCTGTAAAAAAGGGAGTCCCATGTGGCTCGGGCTGGTGCAATACGTGTGCCATTTCTCCCTTTTCCACCCTCGTTCATGTGCTCTGGTAAATTGATTTCTATGCCCTTCTCTTACACTCCAAATTATGGTCCATGCCATCTAACCCAACCATTGAGATCTTGCCATGTGGTAATCTCAAATCCCAACTACCCAACCCCTTTTTAGCCCTGAGCTTTTCAAGAATTATCGAAAAACTAGGCTAGGAGGCTATAAATAGCCCCCTTCCATTCACATTTCAATCATCCTCAACATTCTCAATCCATCCCAGAAACACAAGCACACTCTTCAAATCCCAATGCCAGGATCAAATCCAATAAATCGAAAGTCTAAGAAACTCCTCAAGCTCTTAACCTAGTGATTTCATCTCTCCACTAAGGAGAGAAAAGAGCCGTAGGAAATAATCCAGCCCAATCCATAGCCTCCCGACCCATCAAGACCTCGATCCCAGCCACTTAACCCAATCTTTGTGACACTATTGTCCATCCAACTGCCCAATCTTTAATCAGCTTCATTTGGTCTCAGAATTAGCATTATGTAACAATTATTCCCTTCTTAACCCCCTTACTCATCAAATTCATCACTTTCGCATTGCATTGCATCACATACGTAGTTAGTAAAAAAGTATGATCCATGACTTGCCGCATAGTTGGATCCTGCCCATAAGAAACTTGTGCTAATTGGTTAGTCTTTTTTGTAAGTGGAGGAGTTAGGGAAGATTTATCTAGCCTGAACCAAAGTCTATTATAGGCATTACATTTAGCATAATATCACAAACTACATCCCATACATGCATCACATGTATAACACTCAGCACCCAACCAGTTCAAATGTATACTCTGTGACTTGCCGAGTTAATCGAATCTTGCCCATCAGAAACTTGGACTGGTAGGTTTACTGTTTTGGCAAGTGAGAGGTCCAGATAGATTCATAACTACGTTTTAACATAGGCATTGCATCTAACGTAACATTACATACACTTCTATATCATTAGTGCACAAGAACTAATCCAATCGTCAAAAGTTCGAAAGATCTCGTGAAGCAGAGATTGTATGTTTGTATGGGAAGAGTGGGTGCCTAACATCTTCCCTCTCTGTAGTTATGGTTGCTTACTTAAAGTCTTCAATCACAGATCAAGGAGTCATCTTAGGGTAGGGAATCATCAAATTCTCTATCTTAACGTTTCTACAGGGTCTGTCGATTGTAGAATCGGATTAATTGGCTAGTGGTGACTCTAGTTAAACATAATTAACCTCTTTATAGTCAACTGGACGCTTCCAATCCTTTTTATCACCAGCGTGAGCACAATCTACCCCGTGTCTAGTGTCCACAGAATGACACTCCAATGGAGATGTTTCATTGAAAAATGGGATCTCACGAATTCTCGAGGATTAACAATTCTTGTGTACTTGCATACAACAATCATCCTAACTCCTAGAAAATACCAAAAAAGAGAAAAAAAAATTAAAAAATAATAATCAGAACCATTGTGCCCATTTAAGCTAGACATTTTCAAGCAAATCCCTTCCACTACAGTCCAATTTGAACACGATCTCAGGTAACCATGGCAAACTACGAGGAAGAATGAGCTCTCATATTCTTGGCTCTCAAAATGCTCGAGGCCACTCTTCGGCAACCGTGTCTAGCAAGATCAATGCCAGTCTCTTGCATCCACGAGTTGGCTTAGAATACGAAGATCATGCAATAAATGCTTCGCTAGCTCACAAAAGCGCAAGTTTTAACGGCCAACACCTAGGCTGACACAACACATCAACCAACTCTTGCCATTTTCTTAGCCTCCAGTTCATTCCAACCGCAACAGTCAAGGTTTGCGTAGGACTTTTAATACCCTCCTAATGGAGACTTCTGGCCAGCACAACCATATACCTCAGGTCATTTCTTCCAATATCCTCCAACGAACGGGAGTCAGTTTCATAATCCTACACCCTGGACACCTAGTCAATTCAAAAATTCTCTCCTCAACGGGAATTTCTGCCAACTTCAACATCCTCCTGCAACCAGGGTTTCTTTGTAGTCTCGTTTCCCAGTCCAAGTCTAATAAAATTTTTATAACAATAACAATAACCATGTCCAACTTACTCAAAACAAGAGTTATAGGGGTGTCAACGAGGTCAACTATTACGAGAATGATACATGACGGGCTTGGTAATGGGCAAAACTCATCCTATCTGGTCCCTTCGAAATCAAGTAACTTCGAGAGAAGCTGCAAGAGATGGAGAGAAAACTACAGAAGCGGTGTAGGGTGGATCTCTCATCTACCAAGTTCAGGGACCTCTATCCCTTTCTTGATGCAAAGGTACCTCAGGACTTTGAGGTACCAAAATTTAAAAGGTATGATGATACATGATATCGTATAGACCACCTGTGGAGAGCTTAATACTGTGGCAGGGAACAATAAACTTTGAGGTAACAAAATTTAAAAGGTATGATGATATATAGGGTATCCTATAGACCACCTGTGAAGAGCTCAATGTTGTGGCAAGCAATAATGGAACGTTAATCTGTCTATTTCAGAAATCCCTGAAAGCCGACGTGCTAGATTGGTACATGTCACTAGACTACTGTCGAATCAAAACTAAGGAACAACTTTTTCAAGCATTCTTTGATCGCTTCGTGTACAATATTAACTCGACTCCTAGAATGGCAAATCTTGTTGCCTTAAGATAGAGGGACAATGAATCATTGTTAATTTACATTAGACGGTGATAGGCCATGATCGCCAGAATGAAGACACTCATCGATGATGAGCAAATCTCTGTGATCGTCCACTTAGAAAACTTGACTATCTCTGGATACCTTGTCTTGTATCCGTATCCCAACTTTACCAAACTTATTCGCGCTGGGGAATAAGTCTAACTCGAAATAAGGGTTGGGATGATTTCCCCTTGGTGGCCTTATCAGGCCTCTCGATACAATCGATAGTAGAAAGAAGGTCAACCGGATACGAGAATGGTAACAAAAGTATTCCTATCCCCTATCCAACGGAAGAAGACAATCATGTCGCCTCTACCTAAGGCTCATTATTCACCCCTCAACAGGGACAACGATATCAACAACAATAGACAAGATGTAATGCACAATACCCCAATCAAGGTTAAAAAATGGGTATGGTTGGAAGCCTGGGTGGTTATAATGAAAACGAGTATTTTGCGTACCACCAGGCTAGAGTTTATATAACGGATCATAGTTTCTTCTTAAAATATATGGTCCAAAACTTAATTGATAAAGAAAAATTTTTGATTGTGACCTATGACGCAGTTGTAAACAACACACTCTAGAATCCCTTGTCACAACATTAAGTGAGTCCCAATACATTAAACACCCATATCATCAGGGAAGAATTTTTTCTCCATTTAGTCCATTTTCAAATTACGTGGATTATCTACCATGGCACGTGCAGGAGCTTGACGAAGCTTAGAATTACGGCTAAGTCCTGGAGGGGGGACGGTAAATAGGATCACTTTAAAAATTCTTTGCCTAGTTAACTAATTTGCCATTTCAAATCAATAAGATAAATAACACTTAGGCTTCAAAGCCAAATTGGGTCCAATCACATAGACTACAATATATGCAATAATTAAGCAACTAGTCCATAAAGTAAGATAGTGATCTTGTGTGTGGGATGTGCTAATTAATCAACACTTAGCACACATTTAATTATACATTCATATAATTAACCAAATTAAACTCATAAGTATGAATAGAAATGTACACAAATGACAATTCTAAACACAAACATATATAGTAGTTCGGCTACTTACCTACTCCACTCTTGGAGGACGCACTCTTCTCGAGTGTATCGGATATCGGAGCTTTTAAATAAGGTTCACTTCTAACCTTTATAAGTACACACTCCCACCAGAGGCCTATACAAGGACTTGACACACGACACTCCTATGTTGGAGGAACATATTTTCACCCGTGTTGGTGGTTCCTGCAAGAAACTTTAGTTGGTTTTTTATCGGTTAACCAACAACCACTAGCAGTCCTAATCTAAGGCCTTACATACACTCCTGCCAGAGGCTCGTATGGAGACTAACACAAACGTACCCGTGTCTGGTGAATATGGTCTTAATCCAAGGCCCTATGTACACTCCTGTCGAAGGCTCCCCAAGGAGACCAACACATATGCACCCATGTCTGGTAATTCGTTCCTACACAAGAGCCAGGTCCTAAACAAGAACCTATTTGAATTTGAGTTTTCTTTCTTTCTGAAGGGCTTGTGATTCATTACACCAAACTTTACACTCAATCCTACACGAGGAAATGGTGTGAATGGACTATAAAATTAACAACTTTACTTATCGGATTGAGCCTCTTTATAGCACATTTCTTGAGATGCTTAATCAATTCTCTCAAGTGCTTCAATCAACTTCTCAATTGCTCTCCCAATTATTGATGTCAATGCTTTATATAATGCTCCGATGAGGTGACCAAGGTGGTGAGATGATGGTGGAATCTCGTACAACTAATAGATAATTAATTTTTTAAAGGGGATTTACCTAGATGGGTCTTTTAGAGGATATAAACATAGATATACTTATAAGCTTTGTGTTTAATATTTAGAAAATGGTATAGATCAAGATCATCTTCACAATAGAGGTTGGAATCCTCATTAGGGTGGTGAAGCTTAAGAAGATGACTTGAATCTCATAGGTTTAAAGGCTTATGTTGGGGATATGAGTGGGGAATCACCTAAGCTCTAATAGCAAAAAAATCCGTCATTATGCCCAATGCCCGAATGACCTTTCTATATATTTTGGTTTGTAACGACTATAAAATAGGTAGATTAATGTCATCCTCGATTGATTGACCGAGGGCCGTCGATCGATCGAACTTCATTGAATTTGTCTAGAGAACTTGTTGGACAGTCTTGGCCATGTTTGATTGATTTATCTTGATCATCGATCAATTGATCAAGCTTCACTCGAGAGTATACTGTTTTGGGTAGTTTTGTTTTCAGTAGTTCAGGACCTCTATAACATATCTAAGTACGGTCAATTGGAGCTCCCAAGGTTAAATGATGATCAAAAGAAGGTTTACGTATTAAGGTTAAGATCATCTAGAGGCTAGGTTGTTTTGAGTTTAATATTAGGGTCACTAAAGCACCTCATGATTTACCTATTCTTCACTCCTTGATGTTTCAAGTCCTCTTGTGTTTTAAGTCTTTAGCTTGTAAGGGCTTAACCGACTCACTGGCACATGGACCCACGTGATTGACAAATAGGTACACCAACCCATTTTATCCATATAATCAACTCTCATTCGGAGTTCGAGCCCCTTGTCCTACGAGGGGTACTCCCAACCAGTCCAATCTCAGTGCCCCTCATTCTGCAAAGGTCACCTCTAGCCAGTCCAATCCCTGCGCCCCTAAATATGCAAGGGGCATCTCCTTTCAGTCCAATTTCAAAAACCCTAAGTCTGCAAGGGGCATCCCCCGCTAGTTCGATCTTTGAACTTTTAAATATGCCGATGACACATTCATCCAATTTATCTCACACCCTCGGTCTTACAAGAGGCACCACTTGCCCATCCGGTCCCTACTCCAACTTTCATTCTCTAAGAAGAAGCCTCTTCCTTAAAGGGACTTACTTAGTCCCTTTTAACCTTTGGTCCTCCAAGCAAAGAGTCTAGTCAGTTACCTTGATCCCTTCGACCCTATTCTCTATAAGCCTAAGCTTTCAGTGTCTCAATCCTTGTTTGTTCCCCAAAGAGAGATAGTTTCTAAAAACTTCAAAAGAAAGGCCGATGGAGAGATTGATGTCAAGATTTTAATCAATCCAGAAATGTCAACCATTATTTTTTGAGTCTTCGACATCTCAACTTCATTCCGTTTCTTTCTCGATCAGTCTTGGTTTTGTAAAGTCGAGGTTATCTCTTCAACCCTTCACTAAAAAGTCAAGCACATCTTCAAAGATAGGGCACTTATCATTCTGACTGATCTCAAATAAATCTTCCTAGAAGAAGCATCTAACCCTCGGGAGCCTGACACCTGCTATAAACGTACAACGCTCGAATGAGGACATCCCATACCACAGTCTCAAGTTTGAAACTATGAATTACATCCCTTTTGCATGTCTCATTGGATCAAATTACGTCTTCCCTCTTGTCGAGCATCAAATATTCTACTATCAGCTCAAATACCAAGACTCAGCCTAGGTTATTGAGGTTCAAGAGAATGGGGGTAGGAGAGGACTGAGACATCAACCTCTTTTAGGTGACAAACCAAAGTGAGGTACTAGAAAAGGATGAGGTCGCCAAGAAGAGGATCCCTTCATCCACACACTAATTCGATATATCAGTGTAGTGATCTTTAATCCTAATGACAGGATGGATTCCACCCTAGAGGACCAAATGATCAGATTGAGCTTAAGTGAGTTGCTTGAAGAAGACTTGGGTAAGGGGTATATAGGAATTGCCCTTGATCGACTAGACCAAAGTCATAGCCCCACCCTGCTCGATGAACTCGAAGAGCTACAATGCACAGGGGATGAAGCAAGAGAAATTGCATCTGACACTGACTCCGAGTCGAGTCACAAACTTATCAAGAGGTTTAGGCATGATGGTGAAGGCCGGCCTACTGATCCCTCTAGCCCTGCCTCCTAAGGGGAGAGAGTGTAGGGCAGTATCTGGTTTGTAGTCCCCATGATGACAATAGAAGCCAATGTAAATGCTTAGCTCCCCGAGCCGAATTAGGCAACCCTTGGTTCGCAACGCCTTCTTGTTTAGGGTCCGTTATAGTAAAAACCTCAAAATAAAATAAAATCAAAAGATAAAAAATAAAATCCAAAACATTAAATATTTCAAAGTTCCAAGAAAAAACTAGATATTTCCAGAACTCCAAAAAACCAGAAAAGTTTTCAAAGAATAAAAAGTCCCGAAATGCTTTTAAAAAATTTCAACCAATAAAGTGCCAGGTACGTTTGTCAAAGTGCTCGAGTATGAAGTCAACTCTATGATTTAGATCAAGAGTTGGACTTTGAACTTACGGGTTTGGACAAAGCCATTGACGAGCTGACTCTCAAACCAAAGGATCTCCTTAGAAAGTTCGAAACTAAAAGCATATATCATCTCCAAAAATTTTGAAATCATAAAGCTAGGATATCTTAAAATCCGTAGGGAAGTGCGCATTGAGAATCCGTCTCTAGAAAATAAGTAGAGAATAATTGAATTCTTGAAGCCATGATTGTCCAATCTTGCATCTGGTAAAGACTTGTCCAGACTTGATAAAATTTTTATCAACAAAGCCTGAAATCAAGCCGGTCAAGCATAAGCTATCAAGACCATGCCTACAATCTATGCTGGAGTGTGCGGCATGCACATGAACAGACGCATAATTGCAGAGGAGATCTTGTGGCTCGATGAAGATAAATCATTGCCAGCATATTAGAAAGTACTTCGAGTGTTAGGAGCGCACACACTTCAAAACTCTACCAATTGACCAAGCCCTAGCTATTTGCTATGTGGGGTATTAACATTACCAAAAACTTAACATGATAGTATACGCACATAATCGTGACGGTCAACTACTTCGCAGAGTGGATGGAGGCAGCATCCTACATCTCATGTAATAACATTCAATATCATCAGTCGCTAGCTAGAGGTTCTCACATGCCATCGACATTGACAATGAGACACCTTTCATGAATCCAAAGATGAAAGAATTCCTTGAGAAGCTCAAAATCAGAAGACATTGTATCGATTCCTTATGCGACTTGGGCTAATCGGACATCTATACACACAACTACGAGTGAAACTCTTTATAAGCTAACTGGTAAAATGAAAGTTGTCATACAAGTTTAAGTCAAAATCCCGTCAAAATCAAATCACCTCCACATCTAGCAGACTCAAGGAGTAAATTCCAATTCGCATGGGATGGCCCACTGATTGTGCAGAAGGTACCTGGGAGGTATGTGTACGTGTTTTATATATAAATAAGGTTAAAATAAGATAATTCAATTTTCCATAATAAATGAGTAATTTTTTTAATCTTTTGGATTATACAGAGATTTAAATGTTATATATATATATATATATATATATATATATATAATATATATATATATATATATATATATATATATATATATATATATGAGTAATGCTTACACACAATTAGTTGGACATTTACATTTTCGTCCAACTAGCTATGCATTTAATGAAAACTTTCTTCTTAATTATTAATGTAATTAATGCTTTCACGTACCGCACGCTAAATTGATTTTAGCATTAAAAAAGTGACCACGGCTTGGGTGGGTGCCATCATGGTGTTAATGTAAAATCAACCCCAACCATCACGTAAGTCTCTCCACCTTAAATTAAGGTCTCAAAATTTATCTCTATCCGTAGTTCAAGAGGACCACGCCATTGAAAATAGGATACATGGAAAGGTTCACCCTCCAAACAGTTTCCCATAGTGTGGCTTATATGAATCATATATGAACTTGATTTTTGGGTCATAGGCTTACTTTTGATGTGACATCTAATGGTTGAAATAGATCGCACAGTTTCATCATGATGGCCCCTGTAAAAATTAAAGGTGGATGTCTCTCTCCTAATTATGCTTATTGGTGTGGCCGATCTGAATCAGGGGTTAGCCTAATTTATTGTCTGTAAGTTTATTACTTGATTACACGTCTAATGGTCAGGGTGGATTTCACACACATATCAGAGTAGGCCAAAAAAAATAAAAAATAGGAGCGGGAGTCCATGCGATACCTGGTTCTAAAACACCCGAAACACTAAGATCAGGCGTAATTTAAAGTGGTAGTTAATGCTTACAATGCTGGCAGTCGTGGTTAGTGCTCATAATGCTGGCGGTCGTGCATTAGCTACTGAAGCTGATGAAGTGATATCACCACGTTCCGTGGGCCCCACTTTGATATATGTGTTGTATCTATATTGTTCGTTCATTTGGAGAGATCATTTAGGGCATGAGCTGAATGATGAGGTAGATCCAAAGCTCAAGTGAATCCCACCATAGAGAACAGTGGGACAATGACGCCCAACGTTGAAACCTTTATGGGGCCCACCATGATGCCTATTTGAGATCCAACCTGTTTATAAGTCAACAAAAACATGCAATAAGGGAAAACACAAATATCAGCTTGATCGAAAACTTCCGCTGGCCTCAAGATGTTTTTACGGGTAGGCATTCAATCCCTACATTTTTCTATGGTGGGGTCCACTAGATCTTTGGATCTGCCTTATTTTTTGTCTCGTGTGATAAAATGATCTCTCCAAATGGATGGACGGTGTGGATAAAACACATACATCATGATTCGACTCACAGAACGTAGTGACATCACTTCAATAGTAATCTGCGTCCAATGCTAGCGGGGTAGCGTAATTTAAGGTAGTAATTAATCCTAGTAATGCTGGCATCATACACATAAAATGTTGTGGACAACACCACTGTAGATAGTGGTGATTGACTATTATAAACTTCTTAGGGCTATAAAAGTTTTAGATGAAGCTGATATTTGTGTTTTCACATTATCCATGTCAGCGTGACCTTATCAACAGCTTGGATGGCTAAAAAACATTACGATAGGCCCTGAGAAGTTTTTAATGGTGGGTATTCAATGTCTACTTTTTTTCTGTGGTGTGGTCCACTTAAAATTTGGACCTACTTTATTTTTGGAATGATATACTGGAATGATGTATAAAAACTGATGGATGGCATGGATATACAGAGTATACATGAAGGTGGGCCACACGGTCAGGTAATCACCCTACCGCTTTGTTACTTAAGTAACACTGATCCACTCTCCCACCAATCTCGGGAGCGT
Organism: Magnolia officinalis; assembly: GCA_021015155.1. Classification (NCBI taxonomy): domain Eukaryota; kingdom Viridiplantae; phylum Streptophyta; class Magnoliopsida; order Magnoliales; family Magnoliaceae; genus Magnolia; species Magnolia officinalis. The sequence continues at coordinate 52,827,205 of JAJHSJ010000013.1, read as the reverse complement.
CCGACATGTCTGGAAACAAACCGTCCAAGAGGCCACTTTTATGTTTGCACAAGGACCACCATGATGTGTACGACGAGATCTACTCCGATCATTGGATGTGTAATCCTGTGCACCGTCCAGAGCAAAAAAAATAATAATAATTCGGACTGATATGTTATTGAAGTGGGCCATACTAATAGAAACAGTTGGGAGAGACATCCACCCTTAATTGTTATCAGGCTCACCGTGATGAGCATGTGAAATCCATTCCAACCACTGGATTCCACACCAGATTCTAGACATGATGGGTAAAATGAAGGCTCATAAATCATTTAAGTGGGGCCATACCAAGGGAAACAGTCTCCGGTGTAAGCATTTCTTGTAGATTGTTTTTAATCGTGTGGTCTATCTGAACAACTGATGAAGCTGATTTAAGGGTCTTCGGTGTAACATTGGGTAACTTAGGTAATGGGTGAGGTGGATTTTACATGAACACCATGGTGGGGCCATCCCAAGCCGTGGTCACTTTTCCATGCTAAAATCAAATTAGTGTGCCGTGAAAGCATTTAATTACACCAATGAGCACCTTGTCACGTGAAAAAGTAATTAATAAGAAAGTTTTCATTAAATGCATAGCTAGTTGGACGAAAAAGTAAGGTCCAATTAGTTGTGTGAATGAGCACCTTGTCACGTGAAAAAGTAATTAATAAGAAAGTTTTCATTAAATGCATAGCTAGTTGGACGAAAAAGTAAGGTCCAATTAGTTGTGTGTGAGCATTACTCTCTCTCTCTCTATATATATATAGGGAGATGGTTACCTGGCACCTTTTCATGTGAGCACCAATGAGCACCTTTGCACATGTGTCATGTGCCCAGAATCTGAACGGTCCAAGTAATGCCACACCCTTTGAAATACTATAAGCCCAATTTTCAGCCTGATCCATGACTCTGGTGAACCATAGCAAAGAGAAATGCAAATCAAGGGAGGAAACTGTTTCCTTTCGCCATGGCCCACCAGAGTCTTTTATCAGGCTGAAAATTGGACGTGTAGTATTTCAAGGGGTGCGGCATCACTTGGACCGTTTAGATTCTGTGCACATGACACGTGTGCAAAGGTGCTCATTGGTGCTCACGTGAAAAGGTGCGAAGGTGACCATCTCCCTCTATATATATATATATATATATAATATATATATATATATATATATATATATATATATATATATATATATATAGAATTGGAGTTAAAATAGACTTCTGCCACTCGGAGACATTGCAAAGGTAGCATACCATAATATCTTATGGTCCAACCACATGGTCATTGGAAGATATGGTGTCAGGATGGCGCGTGGCCGCATCACCAACAGCATTTTCTTATGGATTTGATGGTATTTTTCTACACATGAGATTAATGTTGGGCCATATCACATTGTCATGGTACCTATATGTTAGTTTAAACCACTAAATGTTACACTGACCCCTATGTGCATGGATCTTATTCTACATTTAAGTCAATGCCCACCTACATGCATGCATGCATTCAATGCTCTCTCTCTCTCTCTCATCAGATCTAATTTTATGAAGAAAAAAAAAAAAAAACGTTACTCTGGCAGACTGTAGTTGATACTCAGGCACTTAGGAATTACTTAGAAATTATATAAGTTGAGTATAAGTAATCCAAATTAACATTTCCATATTATGAGTCCCAATTTAAATGTATCATGAACCAAAAATATTGGGCTTATTTGAATATTTAACCATTGAAATGGTGGACATCTATTAAATGGTCGGTAAAAAAATCCAAAAAATGTTTGAGAGTCCAGAGGTTAGGATTGTTCAACCAATCTCATTTGGGGACCCTGATTTAGGGGCAGCCAAGTCCAGATCAGTTTAATCTGAAATGGTGTATGCCATAATGTATATAACTTCAGAGTGCTTGTGTACCAAGCGTCACAAGCCGCCGGAGTATCAAATACAGGGGAGGAATGGTTCTATTTTCAGCGTATATGCGGCCCACCAGCTGGGTGGAATGGTTCTATTTTCAGCTGGGGAAAGATCAACCTACCTGATGAAAGTGTAAGATCTGGTACACGTGCTGCACTCGTCCTTCTGAGACGAATGACTTTTCAATCCCTTAGGTGAATTGCTTCTTACCATTTCCCACCTTAAAAGTAATTAATGCCACAGAGATTCCTGGCCGGTGATTATTCCAGAAGTGAAATTACTAAATGCCATTGTAATTTTTTTTTTTTCTTTCAAAAAAGTAATAACGCCTAGAATTGTGGGGCCCACTTGGAACGAGTACATCCAGACCCTTTTGATGTTTTTGTATAGGGTATATTGTTCCAATGGTCTGACCCACCTTGTGATTGAATCTGCCAAATTTTTGTTTCCTTTGATCAGCATCATCAGATGCATTTGTTGGATAGTCTGGGGTCATGTACATACCATGTGGGTTTATAATTCTCAACTTCACTATTTTTTAAAGAAAAAAATATGCCTTTTGATACTAAGTAAACCACGGCATAAGAATCACATCAAACCAATGGTTTTAAACATTCAATCAATAGTATAGAAAATGGACTGTTAAGATTGACGGGAGAAACAAAATATGTTCAATATGTTGTACCCTATTTTTTTTACCGATCCTAGAAGAACTAATTAAGAAAAGACACATGTCATTGCATGATAAGTACTAAGCACACCTAAGATCTTTGAAAATATTTAGGGTGCATGTTGCGGAACTAATAGTTGACGCTGATTGAATAATACACATCATAGGAAGATAGAAAGTGGCCGAGTAGTGAAAGACGGAATATGATCGAGTGAGAAACGGTTATCAGAACAGGTGTCAAAGAAGAGTCTCAAGACCAGAGTGGTGCTGAAACTGTTGTTGTAACCGATTGAATGTGGGAAAGAAGCATACAGACAACTATCTCTAAGAAGTCTATTCAATAAATCTCACTTCCTATTGCTTATGATTCCAAAGTAGCACTTCATTTTAATTATTCCAACCATATAATATATGGCTCATAAATAATGGACGGTTATAATAAATTGGCTCCATTTAAAGGGTTAGAATAACCTAATCAACATGATTCTTACGTCATAGCTTGCTGTCAATGGTATTATTGAATATAAGATTCACAGTGATGTGTGGAAGACATTTAGCCTATCCAAGAGGTACGCTACACCAAGATAATCAGATGACCCAAAAATCAGACCAATCCAATCATCATGGCATCGTGTAAGAATTTAGAGTATTTTAGATGATGAACAATGTTTAATTTCCATGGTCCGATCGCCTGATAACAATGTATTTCTTGGAGCATCTCTTCATCATGGTGGGTGCGCCTGTTGGATGGGTTGGACATCACACACACCCCTCATGTGGGTTCCACATTATTGACTCCACGGTGGGTATAATAATAATAAAAAAAATTAAATAACCCTCAGTTTACTTGTATTGTACTCAAATAACCGCATACTTGTGTTAATATGTTACTTTCTTCCAAATCTTAACATTTTTATGTAAATGCCTTTTGACCATAAGTCAATTGATATTTTTAAAGGAAATGATAAAAATGTTTTTTATTTTTTCTTTATTCCTAGTTTATTTTTGGGATTGAAGGGGGATGTGGACGTGGTACCACCTCACCGGTAAATAATTAAAGATGAAAGATCATATCAAGGGTTTTGTGGGGCCCACTATGATGTATATATTTAATCCACATAATCTATCCATTTTCACATATCATTTTAGGGCATGACCTCAAAAAGGAGGCATATTGAAGGTTCAAGTGGACCACAATACAGGAACAAGGGAGAATTGAAAGCCCACCACTGAAAACTTTATGGAGGCCACGGAAATTTCATATCAAGCTAATATTTATGTTTTCCCTTCATCCATGTATATGTGACCTTATGAACAGGTTGGATGGAAAATAATTATCATAGTGGACCATCCAAATCGTCCATCAATTTTTACAAATCATTTTAGGACATGATACAAAAGGGAGGCACATCGAAGATGTTGCTGCCAATTCAACCAAACAAGGATACACGTGTGAATGATAACCAGTATTCGATTTTATGTGTGGGTATGATGCGCGGACATGCCTAAGTCTACTCGAATCAAAGTTTAATTGAATTTTTGGTGTTCTCTTACGTTGAGATAGAAGAATTGGAGACTGAACATAGGATCCAGTTATCATCTCAATCACCGATTGTGCTCAGTGTTCAATGATTTGTGAAAGGTTAGGGGTTAGCCCTTTCAAATGGATTCGTTTTCTTTGTGACAATAGGTGCGAGTTTACAAACTTAAGAACTTGTTGTTTCACTGGTACTTTTAGCTCAATATTTCTCAAATGGATAAAAATGTATATATAAATAAAAGAAGACTAAACAATGATGATTTTATTAATACTTGAATATATAACCCATTATAATAAACAAAGTATCAAATAACTAAAGAAATAAATAAAAAAGAAAGATATATATTTAATTCATCTATTGGAACAGATGACAGAGATCGAGATGAGTGGTCAGCAGGATGTGATCGGATGGATATGATCAGGTAAATTGGAACTTAGTTGACAATGATTTTACAACTTAAAGTTGTGGGTATTTAATCTACTCCTAAAGTATTGTAGCAAAAGTCGCTAGGTAGTACCAATCTATGCTAGAACTAGGATAGGCTATGCTAAAATAAATGGAAAAATAAATGTAAAGTAAATAGATGTGTTTGACATAGGGCCTCGAGCTCTTCTTCGTGTACTCTTATAACTCATCGAGGCGGCAAAACCCTTGTTGGGTTTCCTTATTGATCCTGGATCTTCTGCATGTTCTAGATAAGGGAATCTCTTGAACAGATTTGAAATTACTGGCTTCTTGGATTTTCTTCTTGTATGTGATCATGCTACGGAGATCTTCGTAACCCACACAAGATTAAGCCTGGGAACGTCGATATCCCTCTAATGAAGACAAGTAGGCTAAGATCGAGGAGCCTCAAGGGTTAATCTCGAACCTGAAATCTTTCATGGCCGCTCATCTGGTGGCCCGCCTCATGTACTTCCAATTGACGTGTTGGACAATCCGGATCTAACATCCTTCTGCATTTAACCATCTTCCCCGATGGTTTAAAACGCTGGAGGGATTTGACACCTGATATTGATATGTTATCGGACTCGATTAGATCTAGTTCTTTCATTCTCTTGATCTCAATCGGACAAGACCACATGATCGTATCTGTCACGTCCTGAACTTGGAGACCGGGCTCACAAAATTTTCGATCGCCGAATCCGGCACCGACAGCCTCCGTAGAACCCCATTCTCGGCTCCCAGCGCCCATACGCCAGGTTCCGATCCTGGGATGCTACAAGGAGGATTTCTAATAATTCATTTGATTCGTAATGAACATAACCACAAGCATAACCCACGAACAATAACTACAAGAACACCATCACAAAATCCACTATGAACAAAAACTTTGAATACAGTGCGTATAAATGGAAATACAAGATAGTGGTAATATCAAAACTCCAAAAGCTCGGCGGCACGCTCCAACAGCGGCGAGACTACAGCTGCGGCGAGACTACACCTGCACGCATCAATCGTACATAAGCTTATAGAACGCGTAGAGGGCGGTGTAAGTGTGTGCGAACGTGCTCAGAATGCAATGTCGGAGTAATGCGGAATCATGCTGATGAGTACGAAAATGCAACCAGCCGTACTAAGGCTATGCAGTACAAGATGTGAATGCTATCGGCCATACCAAGGCCATGCGATGCAATATGTAAGTCAAGCATGCCAATCCTCATACCAATGCAACTCCTCACAAGAGCATCAAATCAGTACGGTTCTTAGTCTGGATAATTACCGGGGTTCAGTACACTCCAAATGGCACTGTCTCTCTCTAAGCAACACAGTCCAAGTGAGCGTAAGAAACCTCACTATTCGCCTGGCCAATAGTCAGCCAATACCTATCTGGCACGTCGATAGCGAACCCATTTCCGAGCTGGTTAAACTCAGCCTAGAAATGCCCCCTACTCTCGGGCGAGTAAGGCCACACCCCTTTCCAACCGACCACGACACAGTGGGAGCGCGGCCTCATGGTATTCGGCCCTCGTGCGCACGTATATCCACTCGGTCTCGACGTTGGAGTCATCCTCTGGTACCATCGGGTTCAGGGACTCTCACCCAGGGACATCTATGGCGCCCCAATTGCTTGGAACAAGATTTTTCGGTATCCAACCAGCCACCCACGATATATCTGTGGAGGCTATGGCCCTGATGTCGCTAGGGCATATCTCAATCATACAGATGTAAGTGCATGAATCATACTGCCAGACATGCATCAATCCTATGCATACCGTGCGCTCATGTAGGGCAACTCCACATATCAGGGAGCCCGTAATCAGTCTGCCCGAAGCACATGTTATGATCAGACACTCCTCATCTCAAGCATACATATGATGCGTATGATCATGAATCATGGGGCTGTGCTAAACATGTTATAAAGCAATAAACTATCCTCTCAATGAAGATGGGCCTAGATGGCCTACATGAAACAGATACGGGCCTATCAGTGGCCTTAGGGAGAGTTATAATGTGGACATCTAACCAACATTACTCGTACAATGTGGACATCAAACCAACATTGTCCCCAAGGCTCGGCTCACCTCAAATACCATTAAATAAATCCTGGTGGAATCACACATTGCAATGTGCCTTAGGTACATCCCACTGGGCCCTGAATACATCAAATGGGCCGTATCTCATAGGCCTTATATTCATCAAGTGGGCCACCTCAATGACTCACACCAATGGGCCCTAGGTACATTGCAATGGGCCAACATCCATGGGCCTGAGAATGTATTAAAAATGAGCCCAATCACATAAGCTCTATGTGTATCAAATGGGCCTAATCACATAGGCCTCATATTTATCAAAGTGGTCCTCAACAATGGGCCACAAATACGTCAAATGGGCCTTATAACGTGGGCCTATAAATACGTCAAGATGGCCGACATTTATGGGCCTATATATATACCAAAGTGGGCCTCAACATGAGCCCATATACATGCCAAGATGGGCCCATATACATGAGCCCATATATCCAAGTGGGCCTCATATGAAGCCTACTATAATGTTTATTTTCCTATCCAATCTGTTGGTAAGGTTACATGGATAGGGGCCCACTGAAATGTTTATTTTCAATCCAACCTATTCATAAGCCAAGGGACCAGGGGTCCACAAAAATGTTTATTTGGCCCCCAACCGGTTTGTGAAATCAAGTGGGGGGGGGGGGGGGGGGGGGGGGGGGGGGCACTGTAACGTTTACTCGCCATTCACCCTGTTTATAAGGTCACTTGGACCTGGGTAGAGCCCACTGTAATGTTTATTTGCCAACCGACCTGTTGATATGGTCAGGGCCCACCGTAATGTTTATTTGCCAACTGACCTGTTGATAAGGTCATACGTGACCTGGGGTAGGGCCCACCGAGATGCGGTTTGCAAATCCAGCCCAGTCATTGTGTGTACCACTTGAAAGAGGGTTCAGACCCAGTTTCAGCCGCACCAAATTTCAGGTGGGTCCCACCGTCAGGGGGAGGCCCACCGTAATGTTTATTTGCCATTCAACCTTTTCATAAGGTCACATAAGCTTGGGGCCCACCGAAGTGGGGACCACAAATCCAGCCCATCCATTAGGTGTGTCCCACCTGGTTGACGGTCCAGACCAAGTCTCAGCCACTTCCAAAATGCAAATAGGCCCCACCAAGTGTATTTATATGTTTCAGGCATGTCTTCACATGTTTTTAGATGGTATGGCCCACCTGAGTTCCGTATTTGGCTGATTTTTGGAGGGGACCCACTTCAAAGAGTGGCCCACCTCATGGACGGTTTGGATTTCCGAAACGCATCACGTGGGGCCCACGGCTGGAGCGGTGGGGCCTGGCTTCGTCCGCCTGCCGTCCGTGCAGCGCAGGCGCTGCCTGCGTCTGTCAGAGCAGCAGCAACAGCTGCGGCTTCTTCTTTCCTTTCTTTCTTTTTTTTTTTGTAGCAGGTGGGGCCCATATTGGACGGATCCAGCCCACCCATTCTATGTGTCCTACAAGTCTGGCCGTCCAGACCAAATTTAAGCTGCATCCAAACTCCAGGTGGGTCCCACCAAGTACTTTAATATGTTCAGGCATCTCTTCACATGGTTTTAGAAGGTATGGCTCACCTGGTGATCAGATCACCTTGAGACTCTGGATCAACGCCTAAAATGATCTGCTAAGTCAAATGGACGGTGTGGATTGAACACATACATCATGGTGGGGCCTGTATGAGCGGCCTACCCCAAGGCCTCTTTTCTTTTCTTTTTTTTTTTTCTTAAAATGAACTGGCACTGCCAGTCCAGCGTCCAGAGACACTGGACGGCGTGCATGAACAGATACATCTCGGTGGGTCCCATAGGGACGTGCATCATGGTGGTCCCACCCACATTAGCCACCTCTACTAGGGGCAGATACCCAGATCTCAGGTGTTGAAACGAGTGTCTCCACTCACTCTACCAATTGAGCTATGGATTGGGCGTGTTCCATGGTGGGTCCCACCATTCATGATGAATGGTATGAATAGAACACAAAATGGTGGGGCCCACTACATCCAATGCATAAAAAGAGAGAAGAAGAAGAAGAAGAAGGAGAAAGAGAGAGACGGTGCAGGAGGGAGGGACCCCGCCACTAATGGGCCCTCCCTAAAACAATGCATACATCATGTGGGTCCCACAACAAGTGGGCCCTTAAAATTGAAAACAAGGTATATCACCCACCTCTTGCACTCCACCTTGCTCCCAAAGCCTCCTTTGCTCCTTGCCTATACTTTTGATGGTGGATGATGGGCTTTTAATGGTGTGGATGAGGGATGAATGGCTTGGATGATAGGTTTTTGGGATTGAAAGTGGGCCACACAACTCACTTCCTCATTTTCTCTTCTTGGAAAATTTTGGACGTGTGAAGCTTGTTGGTTGCTTGGGATTTTTGAGAAGTGAGAGAGAAAGTGAAGTAATGGGATGATGTATGATGGAGTGATGGGGTGATGTGGTGGTTGTAAGAAAGTGATGGGTGAAGAGTGAAGTGATGTGAGGGTTGACTTGTGATGTTGCTTGTGTAAGAAAAAGGTATGGGTTGTTGTACTTGGGTAGGTGTGACTTGACATTGATTGATTGATTTGATTGATGGGACATCTCGTAGAGATTCCCTCGAAGTTCGCAACGTGCGGTGTTTTATTCGAATTGAACGCAGGCCGACATCTTCTAGCCTGGGTATCAGGTCGGTGCGTGAGTCACGGCGTTAGAATCGCGGTGACGGCGCGGTCGCCAAGATACAGGTTTCGAGTCGAGTCGACTTCGGCATGCGGGACTCGGCTTAGGATCGTGCGCAACGTCGGAAATGGGTCGAGGGTTGCCGGAATTCGACCGGTAGAATTGCGGAAGCCGACCGAATGGTACAGTTTAGATTACGGGTCTTACAGTATCCCCAAGCTCTATCGTTCTTTTTTATTCCAATTAGTGTATCGCTTGAGACCTAATTTGACTGATGAGTCTATTTATCTTGATTTGGGTTCAACTCATAGCAAGATTAGCTTGGATATCAATTCGATCTCTCAAATTTTAGAACCTTCTTAAACGATACAAACTCTCCGAACATCTCTGGAAAGATCTCCCATTTTGGAAGGAGCGTGAGAGATGGCTTTGCCGAGTGTATCATAGTTAGATACGTGATGAGATCTGTTCTCTCAGCGAGTCTATTACAGACGTGCTGGGCACGCTCCTTATTAATTGGCGCGATAAACTCTACAAACACTCCGAATGTCTCTGTAAAGATCTCCCATTTTGGAAGAATCGTGAGAGATGGCTTTGCCGAGTATATCATAGTTAGATACGTGATAAGATCCATTTTCTCAACGGGTGTCTTACAGACGTGTTGGGCACGCTCCTTATTAATTGACATGATAAATGTTATAAACTCTCCGAATGTCTTTGGAAATATCTCCCATTTTAGAATGAGCGTGAGAGATGACTTTGCCAAGTGTATCATAATTAGATATGTGATAAGATCCGTTCTCTCGGCGGGTCTCTTAAAGACATGCTGGGCATGCTCCTTAATAATTAGCATGATAAACACTACAACTCTTTGAATGTCTCTTGAAAGATCTCTCATTTTGGAAAGAGCATTAGAGATGACTTTACCAAGTGTATCATAATTACATATGTGATAAAATCTGTTCTCTCGACGGGTGTCTTACAGATGTGTTGGACACGCTCCTTATTAATTAACACGATAGACGCAACAAACTCTCTTAATGCATGTGGAAAGATCTCCCATTTTGGAAGGACAGTGAGAGATGACTTTGCCGAGCGTAACATAGTTAGATACGTGATAAGATCCGTTTTCTCAACGAGTGTCTTACAGATATGCTGGGCACGCTACTTATTAATTGTCATGATAAAAGCTACAAATTTGCCGAATATCTCTGGAAAGATCTCCTATTTTAGAAGGATCATGAGAGATGACTTTGCCAAGTACATCATAGTTAGATACGTGATAAGATTCGTTCTCTCGCCGGATCTCTTGCAGAAGTGCTGGACACGTTCCTTATTAATTGACACGATAAATGCTACAAACTCTCCGAATGCCTCTTGAAAGATCTTCCATTTTGTAAGGAGCGTGAGAGATGGCTTTGCCGAGTGTATCATAGTTAGATACGTGATAAGATCCGTTCTCTCGGTGAGTCTCTTACAGATGTGCTTGTCACGCTCCTTATTAATTACCACAATAAACTCTAAAAACTCTCCTAATGTCTCTTAAAAGATCTCTCATTTTGGAAGGAGCATGAGAGATGGCTTTGTCGAGTGTATCATAGTTAAATACGTGATAAGATCCATTTTCTCGACAGGTGTCTTATAGGCGTGCGAGACATGCTCCTTATTAATTGGCACGATAAACGCTATAAACTTTCCGAATGTCTCTAAAAAGATCACTCATTTTAAAAGGAGCGTGAGAGAAAACTTTGTAAGTGTATCATAGTTAGATACGTGATAAGATATGTTCTCTCAGCGGGTCTCTTACAGACGTGCTGGGCACGCTCCTTATTAATTGGCACGATAAATACTACAAACTCTCCGAACGCCTTTAGAAAGATCTCTCATTTTGGAATGAGCGTGATAGATGACTTTGCCAAGTGTATCATAGTTAAATACGTGAAAATATTCGTTATCTCGATGGGTCTCTTACAGACATGTTAGGCACGCTCCTTATTAATTGGCACGATAAATGCTAGAAACTATCTGAATGTCTGTGGAAAGATCTTCCATTTTGGAAGAAGCGTTAGAGATGACTTTGCCGAGTGTATCATAGTTCGATACGTGATAAGATTTATTTTATCGACGGGTGTCTTATAGACGTGTAGGGTACGCTTTTTATTAATTGGCACGATAAACGCTACAAACTCTCCGAATGTCTTTGGAAAGATCTCTCATTTCGGAAAGAGCGTGAGAGATGACTTTGCCAAGTATATCATAGTTAGATATGTGATAAGATCCGTTTTCTCGGCAGGTCTCTTACAAATATGCTGAGCACGTTCCTTATTAATTTACACGAAAAAAACTACAAACTTTCCGAATGTCTCTTGAAACATCTCCCATTTTAGGAGGAGCGTGATAAATGACTTTGCCGAGTGTATCATACTTAAATACGTGATAAGATACATTGTCTCGACGTGCCTTACAGACGTGCTAGGCATGTTCCTTATTAATTGACACAATAAACACTACAAACGCTCTGAATGTCTCTGCAAAGATCTTCCATTTTGGAAGGAGCGTGAGAGATGACTTTGCGAAGTGTATCATAATTAGATACGTGATAAGATCTGTTCTCTCGGAAGGTCTCTTACAAACGTGCTGAGTACGCTCCTTATTAATTGGTATGATAAACGTTATAAACTCCCCGAATGTCTCTGGAAAGATTTCTTATTTTGGAAGGGTTTTGTCGAGTGTATCATAGTTAGATACGTGATAAGATCCATTGTCTCGACGGGTGTCTTACAGACGTGCTGGTCACGCTCCTTCTTAATTGACACGATAAACGCTACAAACTTTTCGAATGTCTCTCGAAAAATCTCCCATTTTGGAAGGAGCGTGGGAGATGACTTTGCGAAGTATATCATATTTAGATACGTGATAAGATCTGTTCTCTCGGCAGATCTTTTACAAATGTGCTGCGTACGCTCCTTATTAATTGGCGCGATAAACGCTACAAACTATCCTAATGTCTCTGTAAATATCTCTTATTTTGGAAGGAATGTGAGAGATGACTTTGCTAAGTGTATCATAGTTAGATACGTGATAAGATCCGTTCTCTCGGCGGGTCTCTTACAGACGTGCGGGGCACGCTCCTTATTAATTGGCACAATAAACGCTAGAAACTCTCCAAATGCATCTGGAAAGATATCTTATTTTGGAAGAAGATTGAGAGATGACTTTGCCGAGTGTATTATAGTTAAATACGTGATAAGATCTGTTCTCTTAGCGGGTGTCTTACAGATGTGCTAGGCACGCTCCTTATTAATTGGCAAGACAATCGCTACAAACTCTCCAAATGTCTTTAAAAAGATCTTCCATTTTGGAGGAGCGTGAGAGAAGACTTTGCCAAGTGTATCATAGTTAGATGCCTGATAAGATCTGCTCTCTCGGTTGGTCTCTTACAGACGTGCTGGGCTCGATTCTTATTAATTGACACAATAAACACCACGAACTCTCCGAATGCCTTTAGAAAAAGCTCTCATTTTGGAAGGAGCGTGATAGATGACTTTGCTGAGTATATCATAGTTAGATACGTGATAAGATCTATTATCTCGACGGGTCTCTTACAGACATGTTAAGCACGCTCCTTATTAATTGACACGATAAACACTACAAACTATCCAAATGTCTCTGGAATGATCTCCCATTTTAGAAGGAGCCTTAGAGATGACTTTACTGAGTGTATCATAGTTATATACGTGATAAGATCCGTTTTCTCGGCGGGTCTCCAATAGACGTGTTGGGCACACTCCTTATTAATTTGCACAAAAAATGTTACAAACTCTACGAATGTATCTCGAAAGATCTCCTATTTTAGAAGGAATGTGATAAACGGCTTTGCCAAGTGTATCATAGTTAGATACGTGATAAGATCTGTTGTCTCGACGGGTGTTTTACAAACGTGTTGGGCACGTTCCTTATGAATTGACACGATAAACGCTATAAACTCTCCGAATGCCTTTGAAAATATCTCTTATTTTGGAAGGAGATTTAGAGATGGATTTGCTGAGTGTATCATAGTTAGATACCTAATAAGATTTGTTCTTTTAGCAGGTGTCTTACAGACGTGCTAGGCATGTTCCTTATTAATTGGTACGACAACATTACAAACTCTTCGAATGTCTCTGCAAAGATCTCTCTTTTTGGAATGAACGTGAGAGATGACTTTGCCAAGTGTATCATAGTTAGATACGTTATAAGATCCGTTCTCTCGGCGGGTCTCTTACAAACATGTTGGGCACGCTCTTTATTTATTAGTACAATAAACGTTACAAACTCTCTGAATGTTTTTGTAAAGATCTCCCATTTTGGAAAGAGCGTTAGAGATTACTTTGCTGAGTATATCATAATTAGATACGTGATAAGATCTGTTCTCTCGACGGGTGTCTTACAGACGTGTTGGGCACGCTCTTTATTAATTAGCACGATAAACACAACAAACTATCTGAATGCTTCTACAAAGATCTCCCATTTTGGAAGGATAGTGAGAGATGGCTTTGCCGAGTTCATCATAGTTAGATACATGTTAAGATATGTTCTCTCGGCGGGTGTCTTATAGATGTGCTGGGCACGTTACTTATTAATTGACACGATAAACGCTACAAACTATCCGAATGTCTATGAAAAGATTTCTCATTTTGGAAAGAGTGTGAGAGATGACTTTATCAAGTGTATCATAATTAGATAAGTGTTAAGATCCGTTCTCTCGGCGGGTCTCTTAAAGATATGCTGGGCACACTCTTTATTAATTAGTACGATAAACAGTACAAACTCTCCGAATGTCTCTAAAAAAATCTTCTATTTTGGAAAGAGCGTTAGAGATGGCTTTATCGAGTGTATCATAATTAGATATGTGATAAGATTTGTTCTTTCGATGAGTGTCTTACAGACATGGTAGGCATGCTCCTTAATAATTAGCACAATAAACGGTACAAACTCTCCGAATGTCTCTGTAAATATCTCTTATTTTGGAAGGAGCATGAGAGATGACTTTGCCGAGTGTATCATATTTAGATACATGATAAGATCCGTTCTTTCGACGGGTCTCATACAGATGTGTGGGGCATGCTCTTTATTAATTAGCATGATAAATGCTATAAACTCTCTGAATGTCTCTAGAAAAATCTCTTATTTTGGATGGAGATTGAGAGATGACTTTGCCAAGTGTATTATAATTAGATACGAGATAAGATCTGTTGTCTCGACGGGTGTCTTACAGACCTGCTGGGCACGCTCCTTATTAATTGGCACGATAAACACTACAAACTTTCTGAATGTTTCTTGAAAGATCTCCCATTTTGGAAGGAGCGTGGGGGATGACTTTGCAAAGTGTATCATATTTAAATACGTGATGATCCGTTCTCTCGGCAGGTCTCTTATAAACGTGTTGGATACGCTCCTTATTAATTGACACGATAAACGCTATAAACTCTTCGAATGACTCTGAAAATATCTCTTATCGTAGAAAGAGATTTAGAGATGGCTTTGCCGAGTGTATCATAGTTAGATACCTGATAAGATCTGTTCTCTCGGTGGGTGTCTTACAAAAATACTGGGCACGCTCCTTATTTATTGGCACGACAAATATTACATACTCTTCAAATGTCTCTGGAAAGATCTCCCATTTTGGAAGGAGCGTGAGATATGACTTTGCTAAGTGTATCATAATTTTATACGTTATAAAATCCGTTTTCTCGGCGGGTCTCTTACAAACATGCTGAGTAGTACAATAAACGTTACAAACTCTCCGAATGTCTTTGGAAAAATCTTCCATTTTGGAAAGAGCATTAGATATGGCTTTGTCGAGTGTATCATAATTAGATATGTGATAAGATCTGTTCTCTCGACGGGTGTCTTATAGACGTGCTGGGCACGTTCCTTATTAATTAGCACGATAAACGCAAGAAAATATCTAAATGCTTCTGTAAAGATCTTCCATTTTAGAAGGAGCGTGAGAGATGATTTTGTAAAGTGTGCCACAATTATATACATGATAAGATCCATTCTCTCGGCAGGTATCTTACAAACGTGATGGGCACGCTCGTTATTAATTGGCACGATAAACATTATAAACTCTCCGAATGCCTCTAGAAAAATCTTTTTTTTTAAAAAGGAGATTCAGAGAAGCCTTTGCCGAGTGTATCATAGTTAGATACGTGATAAGATCTGTTCTCTCGGCGGGTGTCCCACAAACGTGCTGGGCACGCTTCTTATTAATTAGCACGATAAATATTACAAACTCTCCGAATGTCTATGAAAAAATCTCTCATTTTGAAAGGAGCATGATAGATGATTTAGCGAAGCGTATCATAATTATATACGTGATAAGATCCGTTCTCTCGGCGGGTATCTTACAGACGTGTTGAGCACCCTCCATATTAATTGACACGATAAATGATATAAACTTTCCAAATGCCTCAGGAAAGATCCTTTATTTTGGAAGGAGATTGAGAGATGGCTTTTCCGAGTGTATCATAATTAGATACGTGATAAGATCCGTTCTCTCGATGGGTCTCTTACAGACGTGTTGGGCACGCTACTTATTAATTGGCGCGATAAACATTATAAACTTTCCAAATGTCTCTGGAAAGATATCTCATTTTGGAAGGAGCGTGAGAGATGGCTTTGCTGAGTATATCACGGTTAGATACGTGATAGGATCCGTTCTCTCGGTGGGTCTTTTACAGACGTGCTGGACACGCTACTTATTAATTGGCGCGATAAACATTACAAACTTGCCGAATGTCTCTGGAAGGATCTCTCATTTTGGAAGGAGTGTGAGAGATTGTTTTATCGAGTGTATCATAGTTAGATACGTGATAAGATCCGTTTTCTCGATGGGTGTCATATAGATGCGCTGGGCACACTCCTTATTAATTGGCACGATAAACGCTACAAACTCTCCGAATGTCTCTGAAAAGATATCACATTTTGGAAGGAGCGTGGGATATGACTTTGTCAAGTGTATCATAGTTAGATAAGTGTCAAGATCCGTTCTCTCGGCGGGTCTCTTAAAGACATGCTGGGCAAGCTCATTATTAATTAGCACGATAAATGCTACAAACTCTCCGAATGTCTCTGTAAATATCTCTTATTTTGGAAAGTGCGTTAGAAATGGCTTTGCCGAGTGTGTCATAATTAAATACGTGATAAGATCTATTCTCTCGACGGGTGTCTTACAGACTTGCTGGGCACACTCCTTATTAATTAGCACAATAAACGCAACAAACTCTCTGAATGCCTCTGGAAAGATCTCCCATTTTGGAAGAACAGTGAGAGATGACTTTGTCGAGTGTATCATAGTTAGATACGTGATAAGATCCATTTTCTCGACGGCTGTCTTACAGGCATGCTGGGCACCATACTTATTAATTATCATGATAAATGCTAAAACTCTCTGAATATCTCTGAAAGATCTCCTATTTTGGAAGGAGCGTGAGATATGACTTTGCCAAGTGTATCATAGTTAAATACGTGATAAGAATCATTCTCTCGGCAGGTCTTTTACAGACGTGATAGGCACGTTCCTTATTAATTGTCACGATAAACGTTACAAACTCTCTGGAAGCCTATGAATAGATCTTCCATTTTGGAAGGAGCGTGAGAGATGGCTTTGTCGAGTGTATTAGTGTTAGATACATGATAAGATTCGTTCTCTCGGCGGGTCTCTTACAGACGTGCTTGGCACGCTCCTTATTAATTAGCACGATAAACGCTACAAACTCTCCTAATGTCTCTGGAAATATCTTTCATTTTGTAAGGAGCGTGAGAAATGACTTTGTCGAGTATATCATAGTTAGATACGTCATAAGATTCATTCTCTCGGTGGGTCTTTTACAAATGTGCGGGGCACGCTCCTTATTAATTGGCACGATAAACGCTATAAACTCTTCGAATGCCTCTGGAAAAATCTCTTATTTTGGAAGAAGCGTGACAGAAGGCTTTGCCGAGTGTATCATAATTAGATACGTGATAAGATTCCTTCTCTCGGTGTGTCTCTTACAGACGTGTTGGGCACGCTGCTTATTAATTGCGCGATAAACGTTACAAACTCTCTGAATGCCTCCAGAAAGATCTCTCGTTTTGGAAGGAGCGTGATAGATGTCTTTGCCGAGAGTATGATAGTTAGACACGTGATAAGATCCGCTATCTCGGCAGGTCTTACAGACATGCTAGGAACGCTCCTTATTAATTGGCACAATAAACACTACAAACTATCAGTATGTCTATGGAAAGATCTCCTATTTTAGAAGGAGCGTTAGAGATGGCTTCGCCGAGTGTATCATAGTTAGATACGTGATAAGATCCGTTGTCTTGACGGGTGTCTTACATACTGAAAAGGCTGAGCTATACGTCCTAGAGGGGGCGGGGGGTGAATTGGACTATGCCAAATTAAAAAATAAATGCGGAATTTAAAGAATGATAGTACAATCAAATAATAAATAAACACAAGTAAATAGCAACCTCAAATGTACTAGTCTTGAGAGGTTGATACAAACTTAGTTCTAAGGACAACCTAACACCAAAAACCAAAGGCTTATGGCGGGACAACCTTACTAGAACGTTTATAAGTATCAAAAACCCAATCTAATAAAGAGGCAAAAGAAATATCAAAGAAAATAAACTAAGTTATTACAACATTCACACAAGTGCATAATATAAATTACAACATTCATACACATAGGCACATTCAATCATCCACCACAACACCAGGGATTATAGTGGTTCACTTTTGTGTACACCAACTATTAGAAAACAGCCACACAACTACTCCACTCCTAATATCCACTCCCTCGGGATATTAGCGTTCACTATGAAAAAAGGTTTTCCAAGGTTCACCTTAAAACCTTCACAATTGTGTCTTTGATTGGGATTACACAATTCCAAAAACCCCACACTCTAAGATTTCCTGGATTACCTCAGACAAACCAAGAAGAGATTTTTCTGGTACAATCTCAAAAACCAAAAAAGGATATACAAAATGTAAATGTACTTATTTAGAAATTCTCCGTTGAAGAAGCCTGGTAGAACCGATCTGATGTAGACGTAAATGTTCAATGTCCAGTATCACAGATGAAAATGTTCTAATTCTAAATGATTTTTAATTAAATCAACCTAGGCTATCTTGATTTGATTTTGATCTCAAGAAAGGGAAAAACACAAATCCCTTCTTAAAGTAAGATTGGAATAAAAATCTCAAAATCAAATAATAAAAGCTAATTAAAGAGAATATTAAATGAGCACAATATAGCTTTAAAATATCACAAACTTATCTCTCAGAGTGGTGTCTTGATTTTACTTTTATGATGAATAAACTCTGAAATTCGTGCTCTATTTATAAGTGAAAATACTGCTCTATTTATAGATGAAAATACTGTTCACTCGACCGGTCTAAAGGTCGGTTCGATTGGTCGAAGGACCAATAAAATTTCAAATTTTCTGGTGTGATAAGATAAGGTCGTTACTCAACTGGTCGAGTAACCTGCTTGACTAGTTGAGTAATGCACTCGACTGGTCGAATAGGACCAGAAAAGCTTGCTGTACTTTGAGTCGAGCCTGCACGACCGGTCGAGCACTGTTCACTCGACTTGTCGAGCAGTCTCCACGACTGGTCGAGAGTCCAACAGAAAATTCTGAAAATTCACAATAAACCTTGTACTGGTCGAGAAAACTCTTAGACTGGTCGAGCAAGTACTTGGACTAGTCGAACAAGGTCTAAGACTAGTAAAAAAAATGACCTATAAACAAATGAAATGACCCACAAACATTATGCAATGAATATGACACTATTTAGGGTCATCCAAACCTGTTTGTGAGTAGGAACAAATGAAACATCATTCGCTTCCGAATCTTGATATCTTGTGATACTTGAAGCTTAAACAAATGAAATGACCCACAAACATTATGCAATGAATATGACACTATTTAGGGTCATCCAAACCTGTTTGTGAGTAGGAACAAATGAAACATCATTCGCTTCCGAATCTTGATATCTTGTGATACTTGAAGCTTGAGTTCGATCTCTTGAGCTTGCTTGAGTTCTTGAGTCTTTAGCATACAACAATTAAACTTCAAACTTGAACTTGAGTTCTTGAATCTGATATTGAAACCATGAACTTCAATACTCTTCACTTCAACTTGAAGATGTAGGCAAGTTTGATGAAGATCCAGAGAACTTAAAAATGTATAAACCTGATCACTTCAATTCAAATCATGATACAAATACTAAATGGTTTGGCAAAACAAAATTTGACAATACAACGAGTGCTAGATTTATACAACATCATTTACACAGATGTGTAGGACACGCTTCTTATTAATCGGTACAATAAACGTTACAAACTCTTCTAATGTCTCTTGAAAGATCTCTCATTTTGGAAGTATCGTGAGAGATAATTTTATCGAGTATATCATAGTTAGATACGTGATAAGATCTGTTTTTTCGGCAAGTCTCTTACAGACGTGCTGGACACGCTCCTTATTCATTTGCACGAAAAACGCTATAAACTCTTCGAATGTCTCTTTAAAAGATCTCTCATTTTTTAAGGAGCGTGATAAATGGCTTTACCGAGTGTATCATAGTTAGATATGTGATAAGATTCGTTGGCTCAATGGGTGTCTTACAGATGTGCTGAGCACGCTCCTTATTAATTATTACGATAAATGTTACAAACTCTCCGAAAGTCTTTAAAAATATTTCCCATTTTAGAAGGAGCGTGAGAGATAACTTTGCTAAGTGTACCATAGTTAGATACGTGATAAGATTCGTTGTCTTGGTAGGTATCTTACAAACGTACTGGGCACGCTCGTTATTAATTAGCACGATAAACATTATAAACTCTTCGAATGCCTCTGGAAAGATCTCTTATTTTGAAAGGAGATTGAGAGAAGCCTTTGCCGAGTGTATCATAGTTAGATACGTGATAAGATCTATTCTCTTGATAGGACGTGTTGGGCCCGCTCCTTATTAATTGGCACGATAAACGCTACAAACTTTCTGAATGTCTCTAGAAAAATCTCTCATTTTGGAAAGAGCGTGAGAGATGGCTTTTCCGAGTGTATCATAGTTCGCTACGTGATAAGATAAGTTTTCTCGATGAGTGTCTTACAGACGTGTTGGGCACGCTCCTTATTAATTAACACGATAAACATTACAAACTCTCCAAATGTCTCTCGAAAGATCTCTAATTTTTGAAGGAGCGTGAGAGATGACTTTGCTAAGTGAATCATAGTTAGATATGTGATAAGATCCTTTTTCTCGACGGGTGTCTGACAGACGTATTGGGCACGTTCTTTGTTAATTGGCACGATAAACGCTATAAACTCTCCTAATGTCTTTGGAAAGATCTCTTATTTTGGAAGGAGATTGAGAGATGGTTTTGCCGAGTGTATTATAGTTAGATATGTGATAAGATTTGTTCTCTCGGCCGGTGTCTGCAGATGTGTTGGGCACGCTCTTATTAATTAACACGATAAACGCTATAAACTCTCCGAATGTCTCTGGAATGATCTCTCATTTTGGAATGAGCGTGAGAGATGACTTTACTGAGTGTATCATAGTTAGATATGTGATAAAATCCGTTTTCTCGGCGGGTCTCCAACAGACGTGCTGGGTATGCTGCTTATTAATTTGCATGAAAAATGCTACAAACTCTCCAAATGTCTCTTGAAAGATCTCGTATTTTGAAATGAGCATGATAACTGGCTTTGCCGAGTGTATTATAGTTAGATACGTGATAAGATCCGTTGTCTCGACAGGTGTCTTACAGACGTGCTGTACACGCTCCTTATTAATTGAGACGATAAATGCTACAAACTTTTTGAATATCTCTAAAAAAATCTCCCATTTTGGAAGGAGCGTGAGAGATGACTTTACGAAGTGTATCATATTTAGATACGTGATAAAATTCGATCTCTCGGCTGGTCTCTTACAAATGTGTTGGGCACACTCCTTATTAATTGGCACGATAAACGTTATAAACTCTCCGAATGCCTCTAAAAATATCTTTTATTTTGGAAGGAGATTTAGAGATGGCTTTACCGAGTGTATCATAGTTAGATACCTAATAAGATCTGTTCTCTCGGCGAGTGTCTTACAGACGTGTTGGGCACACTCCTTATTAATTGACACGACAAACATTACAAATTCTCCGAATGTCTCTGCAAAGATATCTCATTGTGGAAGGAGCGTGAGATATGACTTTGCCAAGTGTATAATAGTTAGATATGTTATAAGATCCGTTCTCTCGGCGGGTCTCTTACATACATGCTGGGAACACACCTTATTAATTAGCACAATAAACGCTACAAACTCTCTCAATGTCTTTGGAAAGATCTCCCATTTTGGAAAGAGAGTTAGAGATGGCTTTGCCCAGTGTATCATAATTAAATACGTGATAAGATCTGTTCTCTGATGGGTGTCTTACAGATGTGTTGGGTACACTCCTCATTAATTAGTACGATAAACGCAACAAACTATCTGAATGCTTTTACAAAGATTTCCTATTTTGGAAGGACAGTGAGAGATGGCTTTGTCGAGTTCATCATAGTTAGATACATGTTAAGATCTTTTCTCTCGGCGGGTGTCTTACAGACGTGATGGGCATGCTACTTATTAATTAACACGATAAACGCTACAAACTATCCAAATGTCTATGGAAAGATCTCCCATTTTGGAAAGAGCGTGAGAGATGACTTTGCCAAGTGTATCATTGTTAGATAAGTGTTAAGATCCGTTCTCTCGGCAGGTCTATTAACGATATGTTGGGCACGATCCCTATTAATTAGCACAATAAACGCTATAAACTCTCCGAATGTCTCTAGAAAGATATCTTATTTTGGAAAGAGCGTTAGAGATGGCTTTGCCGAGTGTATCATAATTAGATACGTGATAAGATCTGTTCGCTCGACGGGTGTCTTACAGACGTATTGGGTATGCTCCTTATTAATTTTCACAATAAATGCTACAAACTCTCCGAATGTCTTTGGAAAGATCTCGCATTTTCGAAAGAGCGTTATAGATGACTTTGCCGAGAGTATCATAATTAGATACGTGATAAGATCTGTTCTATCAACGGGTGTCTTACAAATGTGTTATGCATGCTCCTTATTAATTAGCACGATAAACGTAACAAATTATCTGAATGCTTCTGCAAAGATCTCCCATTTTGGAAGGACAATGAGAGATGACTTTGCCGAGTGTATCATAGTTAGATAAGTGTTAAGACCTGTTCTCTCGGTAGGTGTCTTACAGATGTACTGGGCACGCTACTTATTAATTAACACGATAAATGCTACAAACTCTCCAAAGGTCTCTATAAAGACCTTTTATTTTGGAAGGAGCGTGAGAGATGACTTTGCCGAGTGTATCATAGTTAGATACGTGATAAGATCCGTTTTCTCGACGGGTGTCTTATAAACGTGCTGGGTACGCTCCTTATTAATTGACACGATAAACATTTCAAAATCTTCAAATGCATATGGAAAGATCTCTCATTTTAGAAGGATCGTGAGAGATGGCTTTGCCGAATGTATAATAGTTAGATACATGATAAGATTCATTCTCTCGTCGGGTCTCTTACAGACGTGCTTGGAACTCTCCTTATTAATTGGCGCGATAAACGTTATAAACTATCCTAATGTCTTTGTAAATATTTCTTATTTTGGAAGGATCATGAGAGATGGTTTCGCCGAGTATATCATATTTAGATACGTGTTAGGATCCGTTCTCTCGGCAGGTCTCTTACAGACATGCGGGGCACGTTCCTTATTAATTAGCACGATAAACGCTATAAACTCTCTGAATGCCTCCGGAAAGATCTCTTATTTTGGAAAGAGATTGAGAGATGATTTTGCCGAGTGTATCATATTTAGATACGTGATTAGATCCGTTATCTCGACGGGTGTCTTACAGACATGCTGGGCACGCTCCTTATTAATTGGCATGATAAATGTTACAAAATTTTCGAATGTCTCTTGAAACATCTCCCATTTTGGAAGGGGCGTGGGAGATGACTTTACGAAGTGTATCATATTTAGATATGTGATAAGATCCGTTCTGTCGACAGGTCTCTTAAAAACATGTTGTGCATACTCTTTATTAATTGGCAAGATAAACGCTATAAACACTCCGAATGCCTTTGAAAATATCTCTTATTTTGGAATGAGATTTAGAAATGACTTTGCCGAGTGTATCATAGTTAGATACCTGATAAGATCTGTTCTCTCGGTGAGTGTCTTAAAGACGTGCTAGGCACGCTCCTTATTAATTGGCACGACAAATATTACAAACTCTCCGAATAACTCTGGAAAGATCTCTAATTTTGGAAGGAGCGTGAGAGATGACTTTGTCAAGTGTATCATAGTTAAATACGTTATAAGATCCGTTCTCTTGGCTGGTTTTTTACAAACATGTTACGCACACTCCTTATTAATTAGCACAATAAACGTTACAAATTCTCCGAATGTCTTTCGAAAGATCTCCCATTTTTGAAAGAGCGTTAGAAATGGCTTTACCGAGTGTATCATAATTAGATACGTGATAAGATTTGTTCTCTCGACGGATGTCTTACATACGTGCTGGGCACGCTCCTTATTAATTAGCACGATAAACACAACAAACTATCTGAATGCTTCTGTAAAGATCTCCATTTTGGAAGGAGCGTGAGAGATGACTTTACGAAGTGTACCATAGTTAGATACATGATAAGATTCGTTCTCTCGGCAGGTATCTTACAAACGTGTTGTACACGCTCGTTATTAATTGATACGATAAACGTTATAAACTCTCCAAATGCCTCTGGAAAGATCTCTTATTTTAAAAGGAGATTCAGAGAATCCTTTCCCGAGTGTATCATAGTTAGATACGTGATAAGATCTGTTTTCTCGGCGGGTGTTCTACAAACGTGCTGGGCACGCTTCTTATTAATTGGTATGATAAACGCCACAAACTCTCTAATGTCTATGGAAAGATCTCTCATTTTGGAAGGAGCGTGAGAGATGATTTTACAAAGTGTATCATAATTATATACGTGATAAGATCCGTTCTCTCGGTAGGTCTCTTACAGACATGCTGTGCACCCTCCATATTAATTGGCATATTAAACGATATAAACTCTCTGAATGCCTTTGAAAAGATCCTTTATTTTGGAAGGAGATTGGGAGATGACTTTACCGAGTGTATTATTGTTAGATACGTGATAAGATCCGTTCTCTTGGCGGGTCTCTTAAAGACGTGCTGGGCACGCTACTTATTAATTGACGCGATAAACGTTAGAAACTCGCCGAATGTCTCTGGAAAGATCTCTCATTTTGGAAGGAGCGTGAGAGATGCTTTGCTAAGTGTATCATAGTTATATACGTGATAAGATCCGTTTTTTCGACAGGTGTCATACAGATGTGCTGGGCACACTCCTTATTAATTGGCACGATAAACAATACAAACTCTTCGAATGTCTCTGAAAAGATATCTCATTTTGGAAGGAGCGTGGGATATGATTTTTCCAAGTGTATCATAGTTAGATAAGTGTTAAGATCCGTTCTGTCGGCGGGTCTCTTAAAGACATGCTGGGCACGCTCCTTATTAATTAGCATGATAAACGCTACAAACTTTTCAAATGTCTATGGAAAGATCTCCTATTTTAGAAAGAGCATTAGAGATGGCTTTGCCGAGTGTATCATAATTTGATTCGTGATAAGATCTATTCTCTCGATAGGTGTCTTACAGACTTACTGGGCACGATCCTTATTAATTAAAACAATAAACACAACAAACTCTCTGAATGCCTTTGGAAAGATCTCCCATTTTGGAAGGGCAGTGAGAGATGACTTTGCCGAGTGTATCATAATTAGATACGTGATAAGATCCGTTTTCATGACAAATGTCTTACAAATATGCTGGGCACCATACTTATTAATTATCATGATAAATGCTACAAACTCTCTAAATATCTCTGAAAAGATCTCCTATTTTGAAAGGAGCGTGAGATATGACTTTTTCAAGTGTATCATAGTTAAATACGTGATAAGAATCGTTCTCTCGACAAGTCTCTTACAGACGTGCTAGGCATGTTCCTTATTAATTGGCACGATAAATGTTATAAACTCTCCGAATGCCTATGGCTAAATCTCCCATTTTGGAAGGAGTGTAAGATATGGCTTTACTGAATGTATCAGTGTTAGATACATGATAAGATTCATTCTTTCGACGGGTCTCTTACAGATGTGTTTGGTACGCTCCTTATTAATTGGCACGATAAACGTTACAAACTTTCCTAATGTCTCTGGAAAGATCTCTCATTTTGGAAGGAGCGTGAAAGATAGTTTTGCCGAGTATATCATAGTTAGATACGAGATAAGATCCGTTCTCTCGGCGGGTCTCTTA
The DNA here is from genome assembly GCA_021015155.1 of Magnolia officinalis. Lineage (NCBI taxonomy): Eukaryota > Viridiplantae > Streptophyta > Magnoliopsida > Magnoliales > Magnoliaceae > Magnolia > Magnolia officinalis. Next base: position 52,801,496 of record JAJHSJ010000013.1, on the reverse strand, counting down.
CAGACGTGCGGGGCACGCTCCTTATTAATTAGCATGATAAACGCTAGAAACTCTCCGAATGTCTCTGAAAAAATTTCTTATTTTGGAAGGAATGTGAGAGAAGGGTTTGCCGAGTATATCATAGTTAAATACGTAATAAGATTTGTTCTCTCGGCATGTCTATTATAGACGTGGTGGGTACGTTGCTTATTAATTGACACGAAAAACGTTACAAACTCTCCAAATGCCTTTAGAAAGATCTCTCATTTCAGAAGGATCGTGATAGATGGCTTTGTCGAGAATATGATAGTTAAATACGTGATAAAATCCGTTATCTCGGTAGGTCTTACAGACGTACTAGGCACGCTCCTTATTAATTGGCACAATAAATACTACAAACTATCCGAATGTCTCTGAAAAAATCTCTCATTTTGGAAGGATCGTTAGAAATAGCTTCGCCAAGTGTATAATAGTTAGATCCGTGATAATATCCGTTTTCTCAACGGGTGTCTTAAAACGTGTAGGGCACGCTTCTTATTAATCGGCACGATAAACGTTACAAACTTTTTGAATGTCTCCGGAAAGATCTCTCATTTTAGAAGGATCGTGAGAGATAATTTTTTCGAGTATATCATAGTTAGATACGTGATAAGATCCGTTTTCTCGGCAGATCTCTTACAGACGTGCTGGGCATGCTCCTTATTCATTTGTACAAAAAATGTTATAAACACTCCGAATGTCTTTTTAAAATATCTTTCATTTTTAAAGAAGCATGATAAATGGATTTACCGAATGTATCATAGTTAGATGCGTGATAAGATCCGTTGGCTCGACGGGTGTCTTATAGACGTGCTGGGTACACTCCTTATTAATTGGTACGATAAATGTTACAAACTCTCCGAATGTCTCTGGAAAGATCTCTCATTTTGGAATGAGCGTAAGAGATAACTTTGCGAAGTGTACCATAGTTAGATACGTGAAAAGATCCGTTCTCTCAACGGGTGTCTTACAGATATGTTGCGCATGCTCCTTATTAATTGGCACGATAAACACTATAAACTCTCCGAATTTCTTTGAAAAAATCTCTCATTTTGGAAGGAGCATTAGAGATGACTTTGTCAAGTGTGTCATAGTTAGATAGGTGATAAGATTTGTTCTCTTAGCGAGTCTCTTACAGACATGCTATGCACGCTCCTTATTAATTAGCACAATAAATGCTACAAACTCTTCGAATGTCTTTAAAAAGATCTCTTATTTTAGAAAAAATGTTAGAAATGACTTTGTCAAGTGTATCATAATTAGACACGTGATAAGATCTATTCTCTCGAAAGGTGTCTTACAGACGTGCTAGGCATGCTCCTTATTAATTAGCACGATAAATGCAACAAACTCTCTGAATGCCTCTGGAAAGATCTCCAATTTTATAAGGACCGTGAGAGATGGATTTGCCTAGTGTATCATAGTTAGATACGTGATAAGATCCATTTTTTCGATGGGTGTCTTACAAACATGGTGGGCACGCTAGTTATTAATTGGGATGATAAATGCTACAAACTCTACGAATATCTCTAGAAAGACATCTCATTTTGAAAGGACCGTAAGAGATGACTTTACCAAGTGTATCATAGTTAGATATGTGATAAGATTCGTTCTCTCGGCGGGTCTCTTATAGACGTGTTAGGCACGTTCCTTATTAATTGGCACGGTAAACGCTACAAACTCTCCGAATGCCTCTGGAAAGATCTCTCATTTTGAATGGATCATGAGAGATAGCTTTTCCAAGTGTATCATAGTTAGATACGTGATAAGATCTGTTGTCTCGACGGGTGTCTTACAGACATGCTAGGCACGCTCCTTATTAATTGGCATGATAAATGCTATAAACTCTCCAAATGTCTTTGGAAAGATTTTTCATTTTGAAAGGAGCGTGAGAGATGCTTTGCGAAGTGTGTCATATTTAGATACGTGATAAGATCCGTTTTCTCGATGGGTGTCTTACAGACGTGTTGCACACGCTCCTTATTAATTGGCACAATAAACGCTACAAACTTTCTGAATGTTTATGAAAAGATTTCTCAATTTGGAAGGAGCGTGAGAGTTGGCTTTTTGCCTAGTGTGTCATAGTTAGATACGTGATAAGATATGTTCTCTCGACGGGTGTCTTACAAACGTGCTGGACACACTCCTTATTAATTGACATGATAAACCTTATAAACTCTCTGAATGTCTCTGAAAAGATCTCTCATTTTGGAAGGAACGTGAGAGATGGCTTTGCCGAGTCTATCATAGTTAGATACGAATAAGATCCGCTTTCTCAACGGGTGTCGTACAGAAGTGCTAGGCATGCTCATTAATTGCCATGATAAATGCTACAAACTCTCTGAATGTCTCTAAAAAGATCTCCCTTTTCAAAGGAGAGTGAGAGATGATTTTGGGAAGTGTATCATAGTTAGATACGTGATAAGATCCATTATTTTGCCGGGTCTCTTACAAATGTGTTGAACACGCTCCTTATTAATTGGCACAATAAACGCTACAAACTTTTCAAATGTCTCTGAAAAGATCTCTAATTTTGGAAGGGAAGTGAGAGATGACTTTGCCGAGTGTATCATGGTTAGATATGTGATAAGAACGTTTTATCGACGTGTCTTACAGAAGTGCTGCGTGCGCTCCTTATTAATTGATACGATAAACGGTATAAACTATTTGAATGTCTCTGGAAAGATCTCTTATTTTGGAAGGAGCGTGAGAGATGACTTTGCCAAGTGTATCATAATTAGATACGTGATAAGATTCGTTCTCTTAACGGGTCTCTTACAGACGTGTTGGGCACGTTCCTTATTAATTGGCATGATAAGCGCTACGAACTCTTCAAATGCCTCTGGAAAGATCTCTCATTTTGGAAAGAGCGTGAGAAATAACTTTGCAGAGTGTATCATAGTTAGATATGTGATAAGATCCGTTCTCTCGGCGGGTGTTTTACATACGTGTTAGGCACGCTCCTTATTAATTGGCTCGATAAATGCTACAAACTCTCTGAATGTCTATCGAAAGATGTCCCATTTTGGAAGGAGCGTGAGAGATGGCTTTGTCGAGTGTATCATAGTTAGATACGTAATAAGATCCATTTTCTCGACGGGTGTCTTACAGACATACTGGGAACGTTCCTTATTAATTCGCACGATAAACACTACAAACTCTCTAAATGTCTTTGGAAATATCTCTCATTTTGGAAGGAACTTGAGAGATGTCTTTGCCGAGTGTGTCATAGTTAGATACGTGATAAGATTAGTTCTCTCAGCGGATTTCTTACAGATGTGATAGTCACACTTCTTATTAATTGACACAATAAACGCTACAAACTCTCTAAATGCCTCTGGAAAGATCTCTCATTTTGAAAGGAGCATGAGAGATGAGTTTTCCAAGTGTATCATAGTTAGATACATGATAAGATTCGTTCTTTCGGCGGGTCTCTTACAGACGTGCTGGACACACTCCTTATTAATTGGCACAATAAACGTTACAAACGCTCCGAATGGCTCTGAAAAAATATCTCATTTTGGAAGGAGCGTGAGAAATGGATTTGCAGAGTGTATCATAGTTAGATACGTGATAAGATCCATTCTCTCGGCGGGTCTTTTACAGACGTGCTAAGCACGCTCTTTATTAATTTGCACGATAATCGTGGCCACGTAACATCCGTCGGTTCACTCGCATAAAGGCAAGTGTAAAGGTTTGTGCCTCCGCATTAATAACATAATGCGTAACACTGATGAAAGATCAAACGAAGATATTTCGTGCGAGATTAGGATTTCCGTTACACCCTAAACTCGGAAACCGGGCTCATTAAATTTTCGGCTGCCGAATTCGATGCCGACAACCTCCGTAGTACCCCATTCTCAACTCCTACCTCGTATACGCCAGGTTCCAATCCTGGGATCCTACAAGCAAGATTTTCAGGGTGATTTTTTTTTTTTTTTTTTTTTGTAAAGGAGCAAAACCATAAGTATACCAAAGTCACAAAAACATCATCATCACATATCCACTAATAAATCTTTAAGTACAATGCTGAAAAGGGAAATATAATATATAATTAAAAACTCAAAAGAGCATACTCATGCTCCGGGCTCATTACTATTGTACACCCTAGCATCACCTGAAGTGTAAACAAATGTGTATAACTTCTTATGAAGCTTAGTAGAGTGCGTATGTGCATGCGCGCGTAATGCATATGACAAGAATACATATATCAGAGTATGCGGAAGATGATGGAAGGCTAAGCTGCTAAGTCCATGAATTTTGTTAGCCATACCAAGGCTATACAATGCAAGGCCCACATGGCCGAGTGTCATATGCTAGAGATGCAACACAAACATGTCAATCCTCAACTAGTCCACATATGAGAACACTTCATCAATGGAAACATCACTGGGGTCTATAACACTCTAATACTGGCTTCTGCCCATCGCGCGCATGACTAAGTGAGTGGAGAAGACCTCACTATCCACCTCGTCAATGGTATGTCAATGCCCACCCGGCTCATCGATAGCGAACCCATTTCACGAGCAGCTCAGACTCAACCTAGCTTACAACCCCCTACCATCTGGTGAATAAGGTTACACCCCTTTTCAATTGACTCCGTCATAGTGAGAGACGCAGCCTACTTGTACCATAGGGTTTAAGGACTTTCACTTAAAGACATCCATAATGCCCAAGTGATAGAACACATATTTCTGGTATCCAATCCAGCCATCCACGGTATGCTGATTGAGGCCACAACCCCGATATTGCTAGGGTATAAAAGTGATCGTGACATACAAAATGCGAAATGCATGAGTCATGCTATCCAAGTCATACACCAAAACTATGCATATCGTACGTCATGTGGGGGCGACCCTATCTCATATAGTCCCTTAAGTGTCTCAATTCGAAGGGCATATGTTATGAACAATCGTCATCCACATCAGGCATATAAATAATGTGTATGGGCATATAACGAGGCATGCTATCCATTACACTAAGCATGTTATCAATGTGTCCTATCAGGCCAAGTACACTAGCATGTTATCAGACATATCATGTGATAATCGGCTTTAATTGGCACATTACAGAAAGTGGGACCCGAATGACAGGCCCCACCAGGAATGTAGAGGTCTATGTGGTGTGGCCCTCATTAGACTAACATCGGCTCCTCATGTATCCTGTATATTAAAAGTCTAGTAACCGGACGTAAGTCATGGATAAAATACATATGTTAAGGCGGGGCCCTCTAGGAATGACCCGGGGTAGACACCCACATGTGCAACATCTGTGCCACTAGGTTACTAATCTATTGGGCACATGGCCCACTGATGATATCCCGAAACAATCAGGGTTTCAACTGCATCACTATAATTACTTTAATCGGATGATTTGCACCATCTGAACATTGCTGACGTAAATCAATGGTTACATATCATTGGTTAATCACTAGGATGTGATCATGTGCTTATGGCCCATCTGAGTCTTTGGATTTCATCATTTCAGGCAAATTATATACTTCAACAGATTTATTACAACCATAGTGTCAACATTACATACGTACACTAATTAGAGATATAAAATTGATGTAATAATTAAATTCAAACCCCCTTAAATATATTACACATATTATCTTAGAATTATAGGGATTTTGAATAAAGGGTGCCAAACATAGCCAAGGAATTTTAGAAATCCAAGGATCCTGAGGGAACTCTAAATCCAAGGGATCCCAAATACAGGGGACTCCAAATCCAAGGGATGCCCGAACTAGGAATTTTCAAATCCAAGGGATTCCAAAATCCAGAAATTCCAAATCTAAGGGGGTTTCCACCCCATAGTTCCTTATGGTGCCGACCACTTGAGGTGAGGATCGGCCCAAACTTTGCACCCATGGCCTAACACGACCTGTAGAAAAGGATGGACAGCGTGGATGGCTCATATCCATTAACGTGGGGCCCACGGATGGGACGCCACCATGCCACATTGCATGGTCAGATGTTGACAGCGTGGTAGTGGTTCCCAGCCCATCGTTGCCTGTGGTGCGGTGCACCCGAGGGTTGGATCAGCTTCATTTTTGGGCTCAAGGGTTAAAATAACCTGGGAAAACAAATGAATGGTGTGGATCAAGGATGGGCTTTAGTTTTGGGCTCTATACCAAAAATGATATGGCAAAGTAGATGGGCGGAATGGATGAAACATATACATCAAGATGGGTCCCATGAAGTGGGCCCTTGGTCACGCCCAAAAAGGGCTTCCGCCTTTGGTCGTTGGACAGTCAGCATCCAGACACCAGAACCATATATTTTTCCCTTTTTTATTTCATTTTTTTCATACAAGTGGGTCCACGACTAGATAATCCACTCCATCTATCTGCTTGGCCATCTCGGGATGGGCCCAAGGAGCTTGGATCAAGTTGATCTTTGCATTTTTCCTTCATTCAGATCTAAGTGATCTAGCCAACATGTTACATGATAAATAAATATCATAGCGGGCCATACAAGGTGGTCCACCCTGGCTGTCATAGCATGTGGGGCATGCTCTCCAATAGCGTCACGACACCATCAAAAGAAGAAGAAAGGGAAAGAAAAAGCAATGGAAGGAAGATCCAGCCATCGGTTGGCCCCTGCCACTATTGGGTCCACCATACACTCCATGGATGAACAAGGTGGGTCTCACCCTTTTGGGCCCACCAAAATGCTATAACACAAAGCAATTGGAGGATTTTTATCCTCCCATGCACTCACAACGTAGATCGCGGGTTGAATCGACAATCGGCCAATCCAACAAGCTCCTCTCCACTCCTAATCTCTTCTAATCTCTCTTTTCGTTTCTCTTTTCTTCTTAACCTCTACATGTCTCCCTAATCTCTATCAAGCTCTCTCTTTCTCAAATCATCTCTCTATTCTTTCTTTCTTTTCCCTCTCTCTCTCCCTAATATCTCTAATTTCTTTCTTTTCCCTCTCCCTTATTTGAAAAAAACAGATGAACAGACTGAATTTCTGACAAACATCATATCAGCCCACTTAGCTTCACACGGTAGCAAGTTCTTGCAAAAGCCTTTGACAGGCAATCCTTTCCCATCGTGACCAATGAGCTATGGCCACTCTTTATCTAAATGGGACAATACACAAGGTGGACGTGGATTTCCCCCTAAACCCTTTCCCAGGAAGTCCTGCGCTTGAAAGCTAGGTGGGGCCACCGTGATGTTTGTGAGAATCCATCCCATCAATTTGTTTCATGAGCTCATTTTAAGACATCGACTTAAAAATGGGTCAGATCTAAGACTGGAGTGGGCCACACAAGAAGAAAAGTGGGGGTTGAAGGACCATCATTAACACATTCATATGGCCACAAAACTGTTGTCCATGCTATGTTTGTGTGTGTGTGTTTTCATTTCATTGCAATGGGAAGGACCTTATAAACAGTTTAGATGGCATATACATCAAGGAGGCACTCAGGAAGGTTTCAACATTAGTAAATTTATTTATTTATTTCAAAATTTCCTCTGGTGTGGATCACTTGAGTTTTGGATCTGACTAATTTTTTTGTACATATTCTAAAATAAGCTCTCAAAATGGATGGATCGGATAAATTTCTCATAAACATTATGATGAACCCCACATAGCTTCCTAATGTTGGAACTTCTTGCAAAAGGCTTTTGCAGATATTGGATGCCCTGTATGGCTTAAGTTCTAAAAATAGAATCCGACAGAGTCCTATCCTTTGCTTTTCTACTATTTATCTCACTCATCACTTACACCTTTAGCTTTCTTTATTTGACACGGTCCCTTTAATGGCCGCATATCAGATGGATAAAATTTTCTAATAGGTGTGAATTTTCAAACATAAATAATAAATGCTGGACCCCACACACGTTCCTTTCCCATTTGAATATCACCATGCTATGCCCCACGCATGTTCGGTCCCACCGTGACGTCTGCGTGACATTAAAGATAGATGGGTTATTTAAATAAGAGTTGCTTACGCATAATTACGTCCAACTAGTTAATGTATGAGGCCCACCATAGTGTTTATATGACATCTTGCCCTATCTAAGATGTCTCAAATATCAGATGGGGCACACATAGAGGTGGGCACCAGACAACTCGATCTGGCTAACTCAACTCGTCCGACTCGTTCAAATCCAACTCGACCCGAACCGAACGGGTGAGTCAGTCCGAACCGAGTAGGCTTCACCCGATCCGAACTCAAACCGAGTCGAGTTCGAGTTACCTAGTAGCTCGACCCGACTCGACCTGAAACTCAATCCTGTTAGACCTGACTCTCTAACCCTACCCGCCGCACCCTACCCCGACCCGATCCCAAAATCTCTCTCCCTCCCTCATCCTCCTCATCTTCCAAGCCCCGCAACCACCCACCACCATAACCTTCCTCCTCCTCCTCTCTCTCCTCTCTGCTCTGTCTCTCCCTCCCTCATCTCTCAATCCGACTCGGTATTTCTGACCGGATCGGACTCGGTCTGGATCAGTCCAGGCTAAAACGGACTCGGATCGAGTTCAGGTCAGGCCTATTTCAAAACCGGATTGAGTCGAGTCAGCCCTAACTCAGTCCGACTCAACTCGATGCCAAATTCTAAGCACACACCATAGAAAACAATGAATAATCACCCAAAAAAAACTCTACATTCACGTGGGCACATCTAATGGTTGGATTGACCTGATTTTTTAAGCATCCATCTTTTAGGGCAGGACAACCTTACTGGACTGGCCGGATGTCATACAAAAAGTATGGTGGCTCACACGCCAACTAGCTGTACGTGCAACTATTTGGCATGACAGTCATCTCAGCCTCTTAAAAACAGTGTTTTGACTTTCACACCTGATTATTTTTTTTTTTAATTTTTATTTTTGTCCTTTAGCTGGTGTGACACATCGAGTGATACATCCGAGCCATTAAAAATGTGGACCATATGTAAATGTACACCCATCGAAAATGTGGACCGCCCATGAAGATTAGGTAGAGTGAGAATTGTAACAATCTGGAAACCGTTCATTAAGTCAAACCATCGGCCGATTTATAGATGCAACCCCTGTGATGCATGAAACATCTTGTTTTTCAATCCAGATGATCATCATGACCCGGCCCACCTGAATGATCCATTCCGATCATCACCTATTCATAAAATCACGGTACCCACCAGATCACCAGCTTGGTATGAAATGATTCTCAACTGTCGATCAACAACCACTCAAAAGCTGATAGATTAGTCTTGCCGGTAATGTCGCCCAAAGACAGAGCAGTGACATATATGGGGCCCACTGTAATGTATGCTTCTTATCCATGCCGTCCATCCATTTTAAAAGCTCATTTTTGGGCATTTCCTAAAATTGACGTATATCCAAAGCTCAAGCGAACCACACCATAGGAAACAATGTGAACTGATCACTTACCATTGAAAACTTCTTGGGGGCTACAGAAATTTTAAATCAAGCTGATAGTTGTATTTTACCGTCATACATGTCTGTATGCCCCCAGAAATTTTAAATCAAGCTGATAGTTGTATTTTACCTTCATACATGTCTGGATGACCTTATGAACAGGTTGGATGAAAAATAAACATTACTGTGGGCCCTTGGAAGGTTTCAATTGTGGAGCTCATGCCATAAAATTATCTGGAAAAATGGCGTGGATAACACATACATCCTCAGTGGCCCCACATAGTTTACTCAGTAAGCAATCTGCTTCCCACAAATATGGCCAATGTTTTCTTATCACTGAAAAATCATTAAACAATATTATTAAAAGAACAATGCAAATTTTAAAAATCTCGACAGTTTTAAACTTCACAGGGTAAAATTATCGTGAAATTATTGCAATTTTTACAAAATAAATAAATAAAAGTTTAAACAAATTCCTTCTTACCCAATTTTAATATTTTTAAAATTATTTCATTAATTTATAATAAATATTTTAATATTATATTTTCACTGATACCGTGAGAAATTAATTAAAAAAATAAAAATCTAAAGATCTCTTTAGAAATTCCCACGCTGAGAAATTGACGAGAACAAGATGGCTCAAGTTCATCAGGGGACTGTCGACATCCATTTAGATGAACAATGGGGTGTTTGGTGCATGTATTTAATTGTAATTTGGTGGAATAGATTTGCCTTAATGCAATTATTATCCGCTGTCAGTAGAGGTGTACACAGTCGATCCAAGTCAAGCTGGGCACAGCTCAACTCCACTCGGCCACTAGCTGACCTCAGCTCAAACTTCGCTCGGCTTGATCCTCGAGCCTAACTGGCCAGTTTGACTCAGTTTAGTCAGCAGCTCCAGCCAGTTTGAGCCGAGTTCGAACCAAGATCGAGCCAATTTCACCTGTGCAACATTTTCACAAACACATGGACTGCACACATTTAAATTCTCACAGTATGTAAAACAGCAGCAGTGGTTTTTCGGATATTTCATCAAATACCTTATATGCAACATCAAAATCATGAAAAAATAGTATTGTTTGATAAAACATATCTTCCTTGCACCAGCTTACACTTCGTTGAATCATTTCATCAAACACTTGGTGAGCAACATCAATATCAAAGTACCCGAGTCACTGAACTGGTTTGATTCGAGTTGGGTTCGATATGAGTTGAGTCGAGCTCGGGTAAGCTCGAACTTGGTTCGAAATTTTTTCGAGCTCAAAAAATCAGCTCGACTCGACTCAAAAAACTCAGTTTCGAACCGAGCCGAATCAAGCTTTTTCGAGTCGAGTCGAGCGAGCTAACCAAGCTAACTCTATTGGTGTACATTGTCTTGAAATCTCTGATTTCAAATGACATTGTATTCCATTGTGTGCATATTCGGATTGACCAATGAATGCAATAAAAATCCACTATCCCATAAAGTACACTGTTTAGAGAAATCACGGCCAACCAACCTTTCTAGTGTTGTTATGACGCAACCGACTTTTCTAGTGTTATGAGTTAACAACTGTTGTGGACCCCACCATGATGCATCTTGTATCTGTATCATCCATTCATTTTGGGCGTGGGCCCAAAAAAGAGGCAAATCCAGAGCTTACATGCACCACACCGTGGAAATGAGTGGGGACAATGACGCCCACTGAAACCGTCCTAGGGCCCACCGTGATGTTTATTGGCCATCCACCCCGTTAATAAGGACCTAGATAGAGGGAAAACATAAACATCAGCTTGATCCAAAACTTCTGTAGCCGTCAAGAAGTTTTCAATGGTTGGCCTTCAATTCCCATTAGTTTTTAGGTGTGGTCTACTTGATGTTTTGGATCTACCTGATTTTTGTGATCATGCCCTACAATGACCTCAAAAAATAGATGGATGGTGTATATATAGCCCATACATCATGGTGGGACCCATAGATCTTGATGATAGCAACAACGTCTTTTGTTGGATTTCACATGAATTTGGAATCCCACATGCAATTCCATCCCACCTAATCCCAACCTTTCCCATCCTCCCCAAATGTCAAATGTCAGGTGAAATTAACACGGATTCCATCCCATCTAATACCATGCAATTCCCAAAGTCATACAACAAATTCCAAGATGTCTGAGAGGCTGAAAACATGTTGATCCATTCACCATGTGGTTGTAAGGTAAAACAAGGATGACCAATGGAAACACAATGTACAAGCCTGGCCCACCTAATGAATGAACCAGCATGAACTTTTCGCCCGACCATATTTTGGCACCCTGAATGTTCTGCTCAGGTTACAAAGATGGACACATTCCTAATTTTCCTAATATATTCTGTTAAGTTTTTAACCAAAATATTCATCAAAATTTTTTATTATAACAAATGACGCCCTTCACAAACTGAGTTAGCTCAGTTAACCAACTCTAAACTCAACTCAGAAAAGGCTGACTCGACTGGGCTCAAAACTAGGTCTAAGCCCAGCCAAGCTGATTTTTTTAGCTTGAAAATTTTTTGAGCCAAGTCTGAGCTAGACCGAACACGACTTGACTTTGTTCAAATCGATTGGACTTGGATTGGGTTCACTTAGTGTGTGTGTAGGAAAACACTCACCTGCGAACCAGTTCATACGTACGAACTTTTTTGAGAACCCATCATACGTGATGAATCTCGCAAATCTGAACGGTCCACATGAAGCAGAGCCTCATGAAACCTCATAGTACGAATTTTTACTTTGATCCGAAACTTTGGTGGACCATGAATAATGTAAACAGGTTCTTTCTTTGATTTTAATTTCTCTTTGCTACGGACGGTATGTATAAAAGTTTTAGATAAAAGTAAAACTTGGTCCTGGGGGGTTTCACTAGGTGCTGCTTCACATGAACGGTTCAGATTTTGGATCCACATCACGTATGATGGGTTCTCAAAAAAGTTCGTACGTAGTACGTACGAACTGGTTCGCAGGTGAGCGTCTCTCTCTCTCTCTCTCTCTCTCTCTCTCTCTCTCTCTCTCTCTCTCTCTCTCTCTCTCTCTCTCTCTCTCTCTATATATATATATATATATATATATATATATATATATAGCCATAAAACCTAAACTTAAACCAGCTCGTATCCATTTCACCCCATTTACTTCCAAATCAAGAGAGGATTTCATTTACATACAGATTTACTCCCATTTCATTTCACTTGCATGTACTTCCATTCAAACACACCCTAAATACCATTTACCTCCATTTACTCCCAAATGGCCCCTTAGAGATTGGCATCTCTAATGTATAATTACCGTTAGCTAGAATGAGATTTTTAGGCGCCTACCGCACAGGGCCTCTGGTTCTAGAGTTTTTATTTCCCTCTTGAGGAGAGGTGTTTTGCCTTCAACATGCTGGATCAGCAAGGTATGTTCCATCACCCAATAACGGCCATATGGCAGGTAGGACAGTGGTTCCGGAACATCCATCAAGTGGTCCAGTCCATCCACAGCCCACGGTTGAAAGTTATGCCAAATGGATGATCCTATAGATATGGACAATGATCTTCAAATGGAGGTCGAGATTTGGGTCCAGCTCCATGACTTAATGGTTGACAAACTCTGTTTCAACACTCAGATCATGAGATCGAGTGCCCATGTGGTGTATGTGTGTGTGTGTGTGTGTGTGTGTGTGTGTTGGGGGGGGGGGGGGGGGGGGGGGGGGGGGGGGGGGGGGGGTGGTATTTAGAAAAAAAATGGAGGTCGAGATGAAAATGTATTCAACACAACAAAGATGAAAACAGCTCCTTGGTGTGATTTCAACCTAGGCCACGTACAAACAAATGCTAACAAAGGATATTTACTAATGATGCAGAAGACCTGCAAGAGAAATGGATACACTCAACAAGGGTTGTAACCTGTCCTGTTTGGAGGACACCAAAGACCAGCTGCACCCAGACCACATCGTGGGCTACGCCGCATGTTTGAACTGTTTGTGGGCTGGACCTAAACAAAAGTTTGATTTTGCTTGACCCAGGCATGAACACTACCGAATTACCAATCATCATTCATGGATCGCAGAGGATGAAGTATGGTTGCTGGGAAACAAGACATGTGATATGCAACTATCGACGAGAAACAGAATACATGAGTTTTTGTAACATTGCCAAAAATTGAAAGAATACAGGTCATGGATTCTATTATGGTTGCAAGTACAAAGGAACATACCAGCAAAGAATATAATCCCTCCCTCTATCTCTTTGTATTATGATCTACAATACTCTTCATGCCACTGATGAAGGCTATTTTCCTCCTTATTACTTCCCAACCGTTATGGTGAAAAAGTAGAGCTTCAGCACAGCGGCCAGAGCCAACTGCAGTAGAAAGATCCCTGCCACAATCAGGAACCATCTTTCCCCTGCTGATTTGATGTGGGTTCGAAGATTAAGGGCAACAAAGGTTGCTGACATGAACCCTGCAACACCCACAATGACCCACCTAAAGATCTCCAATGGTACAACAGAGAGACACTGCAGCAAATGTAAAGAAGTCAGTGGCTTCATTTCACCTTTTTAACAACCCATAATGATTCACTAACAGAAACCACAATGCATATTGAGTTGAGTTCAGAACTTACTGAGGCAGGAATGAATATGAAGAGTGAGTATCCGTAGAGACAAAAGAGCTGGACGAGCCCAGATGGTACCGAGAAGTACTTAAGAAGGACGTACAAGCCAAGAGGAACGACTGTAACATAGCCATAGAACAAGCCAGCTGACCATGTGACCAAGTTTATGTCGAGGTCCCACGCTTTCTTCTGCAGCTTGTGCGCCAAGTACGTGACAAACGTGCCAATAGATGCGGCAACAAATATCAGCGTAGTGCATATCCAAAATGGCCCATACCTGCATTCCATTGATTGTAATAAAATCAGTGAGGCATGTTCTCCATCCATGTAATGTGTGAGGAGATATAAAAAGTTCATTCAAGCAATTTGCTCAGCCAAACAAACTGTACATTTGGATTCCATATTATAGTGACCCAAATTTCTGAATGTTAGATCCCATCTTGGACAGGAGATTACCCAAAAAAATTTCACCCATCTGATAATCTTCTCAGCTTGGCCCATCTTTTAGCCTGTTAAATGTGGACCATTAGTTGTAACACCCCATTTGCAAGCCACCAATCAGATGGCTGGTATCGGATAGGGGTGAATGGATTCAATTTTGAGAAGGCGGACCTCACGTATACCAAATATGGGTTGAATGAAAGATATAATTAAATGTTTAATCAAAATAAAGATAATTTACAAAAAGACAACTTACAAGTCTGGATTGTTAGCAGTCTTTTCAGAGAAGGTTCCTTTAAAAGGAAAAAGTGAGTCTTTAATCCTTTCGAGAACATCTGAAGTGTCCACATCAAAGTATGGCTTGTATGCTGCTACTGTGAATGTTCGCATCCAACCAGTTGGTTGAGCTTCATCAGAACTACCAGCTGCTGGTTTTGAGAATGTATCTGTATAGATTCAACATATTGCAATTACAGCCAAAACACTGAAAATACAAGGGGAAACAACATTTCATCTGGCATTTAGCACCAGATGTTAAAAAAAGCATGCAGTTATTTGACTTGTTAATAAATTAAATATGACAGCTAGGTAAAATAAACAATAACGAAGGGTGTAGCAAAAGATTTCTCAACCATTTCAAGCATTACTTAACAGAAAATCTTAATAGAAGTCCTCACTATTGTTGAGAAAGATCAATTGTGTGATATTGGCTGATCAGGCCGGTACAGCCATAAATGCCCCATTTGAATTTTATATTTTCAATGCCTCTCACTTTTCAATTATTCATTTCAACCATAGAAGCTTGAAAGTCATTTGAGAAAATATCTGGGCCTATTCTGAGGATCACAACACAAGATTTAAGTGGGATTTAACAAATCAAGAAAGAATTGGACCATCCTGGGTCCTAAACCACAAAATCATGCTTGATTTATGTTCAATTAGGGCCTATTTGGTTGACTTCAGTATGTCAAATGGACAGACAACATTCTTATCAAAAAATGATATGATACACCATTAAAATCACACAAAAAAAGAAAGATATATTCTAGTTTTAACTTTTAACCTTTTTTCCTTCCTATTTCCCAAACATTTTCAAGAGCTTTTCAGGCCAAAAAAAAATAATTCTGGTCGATGGGCCGTGTTGTCCAATGCAGGTCCAATGCAGTCCCGTACACCCTGTTCATATCATTTATGGGTCAATCCATCGACCACCTGATATCGATATTAAAAACCTTGATGGTATTGGTAAAGATCCTTGCTGACTTGGTTTGTACTATGCACTTACCAATTGAAGCACTGGTTAGCTAGTTAGCTGTAAGTTGTAACTTTTGGGTTGGTTAGTAGTTATATTTTAGGATGTATCTGAGGAAAACGTTGACGTGTTATGGCTACACAGTTTGTGCATGCGATATTTTGCAGTTTTTATTCATGCACTTTCTGGAACGGAAACATAAACAAAGAGGGACTTCTTTAAATGTCATATATATATATATATATATATATATATATATATATATATATATATATATAATCAGTAAATCAATTAGATTTCATAGAGAAGTTTGTTCTCCTTTGGGGTGGGGTTTTTTTTTTTTTTTTTTTTTGGGGGGGGTACAAGCCGATACAGCCATAGATGCGCCATTTAAAATTTGTATTTTAAATTTCTTTCACTTCTTTATTTCAACCATAGAAGAAACTTATAAAGTCATTTTAGACTACATCTAGGTCTATTTTGCATATCCAAACACAAGATTTAAAATGGGATTCAACGAAGCAAAATGGAGTTGGACCATCCTAGAAAAATCAAAAGAAGGGGTATACTAATGCAGACATCAGTGCACCCTTTAGAGTGTACCAGAAGAGGAGGCATCGCCGACAGAGTACCAAAGTGGAGGAGTTGATGTGGATGGACGTCGGGTTCATTGGACGTATTTTCTGATGCGCTATGAGTGCAGGAGCGGCATGACTGCAGGCCCATGGGGCGGATTTCACACCCTGTCGCACGGGTGTTTTAGTTTTAGGCATCTTTTTATTCTTTTCTTTGTTTTCAGGAGCTTTAGTGTACTTTTTTTTTTTTCCCCGTCTTTTTGTTATTTTCCTTGTTTTTAGGGGCTTTAGTTCACTTTTTGTTTTTTCGTGGCTTATATATACACGCTTTGAGAAACCCTATTTTATTTAGTGAATGAATGAGAATTCGTATGTTTTATCCTCTTCTACCAAAGAGATTAGGGTTTCAGGATTGACCCTTGGGTGTTGAGGATTCCACTCCAGTTTCAGATTTTTCTTCTTTCTAGATCTTCGAGGTATAGGAAAATGTAAGAATCAGTCTTCTTTTCTTTGATGCCCTAGAATTCGTACTCTCTTTCATCTCTTTCGGTCCTCTCGGGATATTCCTTTTTGATTTGAACAGAAAAGATAGATGGCTAGTCAGGAGAATCGGATCCAAACTTAACTGTGGACTGGTTTATGCTAGATCAGGGATATCTTCCTATCCTTAGGTCCTCTCCTTTTACTATTTACATGATTTTATGCTAACGGGTATGATCCTGACGGAATGATTTCATCTCTGTATTGAGATTTGCTTAATTGACGTGATTGATAACAGTTAGTTAATTAGTTTTATTATTTGAATCTTTACAACCTGATTATACATGCATCTATGGTTAGGCTATCACATATCCTTGCATCATAAACCATCACTTTTTTTTTCTTTCTTTGATTTCTTTTTGTTGTATTTGAATGTAATGAGCCATAATCCACAAAATCATGCTTCATTTGTGTCCATTAGGACCTATTTGGCTGACTTTCAGTAGGTCAAATTGATAGATAACATTCTTATCAAAAAAGGATCTAATACACCGTTGGATGTATATTAAAAACACAAAAATGATAGATTCTAGTATTTTACATTTTTGCATATCTGTTAAACATTTTCAATAGTTTTTAGACCAAAAACCCAACTGATACAGGTCTAATACAGTCCGACGCGGATACACTTAGAAGAAATATTTAAGTAGAGAGGAAGAAATAACTTTATAATGATTATTCATACTGGGATTTAACGAAGCAAAATGGAGTTGGACAGTCCTAGAAAAATCGAAGGGGAAAACTTTAAACCCTCTCTCTCTCTCTTCTTTTTGTTGAATTTGAATGTAATGAGCCCTAATCCACAAAATAATGCTTGATTTGTGTTCAATTAACACCTATTTGGCTGACTTTCAGTAGGTCAAATCGATAGACAACATTCTTATCAAAAAATGATTTTATACACCATTGGATGCATGTTAAAAACATAGATGATAGATTCTAGTATTTTACCCTCTTTTTTTTCCTATTTTTCAAATATTTTCAATAGTTTTTAGCCCCCCCCCCCCCCCCCAAAAAAAAAAAAAAAAACCATGGCTCATACAGGTCCAATACAGACCAACACGGGAAGAAATATTTGAGAAGAGAGAAATAACTTTAAACTGATATTCGAACTTCTTCCTTTACAACCCCGGGAAAAGAGGCCTTAAAGACAATCCACAAAAGTTATTAGATTGATTTCAAATCAATTTATAATTTATTTATGATAATAAAAATTCCATCAACAAATATTTGGCCTAAAATAGAAAAAAAAAAAAACCTAAATACCCCAAAATTCTTCAATCATATCTTCCATAAATGGCAAATGTGATCTTTGACATTTTAGGCCCCATATCTTGTTCTCGACACAAACAACCTAAAATCAGCACATGTTGGCCCCATGATGGTCATGGGTGTCACGCCCCAAACTCGGAAACCAAGCTCACAAAATTCCCAATCGCCGAATCCGGCGCCGACAGCCTCTATAATACCCCATTTTCGGCTCCCGTCACCCATATACTAAGTTTCGATCCTGGGATCCTACAAGGAGAATTTTCAAGATAAATTTGTTTCATAACAAGCATAACCCATGAACAATAACTAGAACACCATCACAAGATCCACTATAATAAAAAACTTTAAATACAATGCGCATAAAGGGAAATATAATAGATAACAAAAGGCTCTAGAAGCTCAGCTGCACACTCCTGCTCCTGCTCAGCTACGACTGCGTCCTGACGTCACCTGCACGCACTATCGTGCATAAGCTTATAGAAAGCTTAGAGGGTGGTAAAAGTGTGTGTGCAAGGTAGAAATGTAAGTATGCAATATCAGAATAATGCGGAAACATGCTAATAAGTCCATGAATACTATTAGTCATACCAAGGTTATGCGATGCAAGACATGAATGCTATCGACCACACCAAGGCCATGCGATATGAGATGCAACTCAAGCATACCAATTCTTATCTGAATCCACATATCAATACAGCTCATCTTTGGGATATCATCGGGGTTTAATACACCATACACCAGATTGCCGCCCCACACTGGACGCACAACCATGCAAGCGAAAGAGACCTCACTATCCGTCTAGCCAATAGTCAGCCAATATCTATCCAGCACGTCGATAGCGGACCCATTTACGAGCTGGTCAGACTTAGCCTAGTATTGCCGCCTACCCTCGGGCGAATAAGGCAACACCCCCTTCCAATCGACCACGACACAGTGGGACACGCGGTCTCCTGGTATTCGGCTCTCATGCGCTCATACATCCACTCGGTCTAGACATTGGAGCATCCTCCATGGTACCATAAGGGTTTGGGGGCTTTCACCATGGGACATCTATAGCGCTCCCGTGCTTAACAAGTATTTCCGGTATCCAATCCTGTCATCCACGCTATACCTGCGGGGGCTATAGACCTGATGTCGCTAGGGCGTACAGTAATCATAATCACACAATGCAAGATGCATGAGTCACGCAGTCCAATCATGCATCAATCTGGCACATACCGTGCGCTCATGTGGGACAACTCTGCCTATCAAGGAGTCTCATAAATAATCTGCCCAATGACATATGCAATGGTCAACCGCACCTCATAACAAGTATGCAGATGCTATGCTATCACATACTCATAATCGGCATCAATAATCAGCCTATATACAAGGCGAGGTCCATAGAGGGACAGTCGGTCTAAACCATAAGAGCTGATCGTCGGCGTCGTCCCTTGAAGTTCGTTGTTGGGGACAGAGTGTATCTCAAGATCTCACCCATGAAGGGCGTGGTTCAATTTGGAGCGAAGGGCAAGCTTGCCCCGAGATTTATTGGAATTTTCGAGATCACTGGGCGCGTTGGTGCCATGGCCTATAGGCTTGCCTTACCTTCTGAGTTGTCTGGCATCCACAACATTTTACATGTTTTGATGTTGCGGAAGTGTAGGTTAAGCACTGTTCCCGTGATTGATTGACAACCTCCTGAGGTCCGTGAGGATGCTTCCTACATTAAGCAGCCGATTCGCTTCCTTGATCGGAAGGAACAGGCCCTCCGGACCAAGGTCATTCCTTTGGTGAATGTGTAGTGGGGTCATCATTCTGTTGAAGAGGCATCTTGGGAGCGCGAGGCTGAGATTAGAGAGCACTATCCCCATTTGTTTGTAGATTGATCGTGCTTATATTATGCTTTGTATTGCATTGATTGTTATATATATGTATGTGATGATGCTTTCTCTTCTTCCCTTGTTTTGTCCTGCATGATAGTAAATTTCGAGGATGAAATTTTTATTAGGAGGGGAGGGCTGTCAGGCCCATGTCCTAGTGTCCATTTCATTTCTTAGGATCCAGCGATCCACCCCGTCAAATTCCGGCAACCCGCAAACCGTAAATTGCATTTGCACGCGACCCTAAGTCACATCTTATAAACCCGAGTCGACTCAACCCGACTATGCCATTACGACCGCGTCGTCGCCGTGGTTCCAACGCCGCGTCTTGTATGTCAATTCGACGTTTAGATAGGGAGATTCGGCCCTCACATTACCCCAACCATTGATCATGCATTGTGGGACCCTTGGTGTCCATGCCCACTTCCCTAGGCAATCATATGGGTGACATCACCCTAGCTATAGCCACCTTACTACCCTACCCTACTCTCCATAGCTTCATGCTTGCTAGGCCAACATGAGAGCATGCCTTACACCTATCATCATTGCCTATCTAAGAGAGCTAGGCAATCATTGCATTTCTCTCTTTTCTCCCTCTCTCCCTTTCATTCTCTCTCACTCCCTCCATTGCTAGAGCTTGGGACATCCAAGCAAACCCCCAAAATCCAGCCACTTCCAACCTTAAACCCTCCCAATCCAACCTTCAAGACCCCATCTCAACCATTGAATCTCATCCCTTGGAGCTCTAGAACATAGTGGTGGAAGGAGATCAAGATCCAAGGTGGGTGCACTCTAGGGTTAGATCTTCCTCTCTACCCTTGATCTCTTTCTTTTCCTTGCATGGGGTCTTAAAGGGCCCACCAATCCATGATGTAGATCCTCCATGATCCCCTTGATATGGCCTTTGGCCCATCTTCTTGCATGCACGAGCCATGGAGGGTTCATTCTCCATGGACCCCACCATGATGGTCTTTACTCTAATCCATACCTTCTAAGGGTCATCTAGACCCCTCATTTGCATGATGGGGATGGTATCCCCACCTCAGATTTTTATATGATATGATGGGCCCATGCATGCATGAGACCCATACGTGATGTATGGTGTAGATCATATGAGGGACTCATAGTGGCGGAGTCCCTCCTCTATTGGTCGTTCTCTCTCTTTTTCTCCTCCTCTCTCTCTTTTCTTCTTATTGTGATGATGATGATGATGTATGTGGCTGGTGGGCCACGTGTACGTGGTCCCCACTTGATGGATGAATTACATCCAGATCGTCCAGCCATGGGACGTCCAGCAGCAACTGTTGGACTATATGGAAGGGAAAACACCAATATCAATTTGATCCAAATCAGGTGGGCCACGTGGGCGTGGGACCCACGTGATGCATGTATTTTATCTACACCATCCATCTGCTGGACGTTGGCCAGCAGCCTAGCAGTCCAGCAGCATTGCTCTTGTATTGACGTCAGCAAGTTCTGGGTTTGATCATGAGGAATGGGTTATACCCAACCGTCCATCCATTTGCTGGACGGTGGGACCCAGCTGCACGTGTGGTCTCCACCGTCCAGCTGTGACATGTGGACCCCACCACGATGTATGGGTTTTATATCTACACCGTCCATTGTTGGACGGTGGTAGGTGGGGCCACCTTGATGTATGAATTTTGTACCCACACCGTCCATCTCTAGACAGTGCTGCATGAGATGCACCGTGATATATGGGTCTTATCCACACCATCCGTTTGCTGGACGGGTGGGGCCCACCTTGTGATGTGTTGTATATTCACACCGTCTATCCACGTGGCCCCCGCATGATGTACGTGTTTTATCAGCGTCGTCCAGCCTGTGGACCCCACAAAGTGATGTATATGTGGCCCATGTGTGAGGCCCAATGTGATGTATATATGGCCCATTATGATGTATGAGAGACCCATTTGGTGAGGCACATTATGATGTATGAGGGGCCCATATGATGAGGCCAATGTGATGTATATGTGGCCCATGTGTGAGGCCCAATGTGATGTATATATGACCCATATGATGAGGTCCATTATGATGTATGAGAGGCCCATTTGGTGAGGCCCAATGTGATGTATATGAGGCCTTTGTGTGAGGCCCAATGGGATGTGTATTAGGCCCTTATGTGAGGCCATGGACCCACTATATGTTTGGCTCTATGTGGGCCACTCCTTGGGAGCAATGTTGGTTAAACGTCCACATTGTATACGCAATGATGGTTAAATGTCCACATTGTGACCTTCCCTTAGGCTGTTGTTCGGCCCATTCTCATCCTTCTCTAAGTGGGTTGACCCAAATAATTGGGCCACATTGATATGTGCATGATCCATCTATTCATATTGGGATAACCCAAGACGTTGGGCCCCCATTGGTTGCTAATAGGATTGTTTTGATCTTGGAGTCCATCTAGGACTTATTTGGGCCCCTTAGGGCATCTAGGGGGCCATATGATAGTATGGAGAAGGAAACTCATTCCGGATCCTTAGGATTATAAGTAGGCCACCTAGGCCCAACCTTGATATGAGGAAAGTTCATCATCGCCGTAGACGGAGGGATCCGTGCTATCAGATTTAGTATATCCACAGTTGAGGACCGATCTTTATGTTATGGTTTAGATTGGTTGTCTTTCTATGGACCTCGCCTTGTATATAGGCCGATTATCGATGCCGACTATGAGTATATGATATCATAGCATCATGATACATGCTCATACGCATCATCTGCATGCTTGTTATGAGGTGTGGTTGACCATTGCATATGACATTGGGCAGGTTGTTTATGGGACTTCCTGATAGGCGAAGTTGTCCCACGTGAGCGCACGGTATGCGCCGGATTGATGCATGATTGGACTGCGTGGCTCATGCATATTGCATTGTGTGATTATGATTACTGTACGCCCTAGCGACATCAGGGCTATATCCTCCACAGGTATAGCATGGACGGCAGGATTGGATACCGGAAATACTTGTTAAGCACAGAGGTACTATAGATGTCCCAGGGTGAAAGTCCCCAAACCCTTATGGTACCATGGAGGATGCTCCAACGTCTAGATCGAGTGGATGTATGAGCGCATGAGGGGCCGAATACCAAGAGGTCGTCTCCCACTGTGTCGTATTCGGTTGGAAGGGGGTGTGGCCTTATCCGCTCGAGGGTAGGGGACAATGCTAGGCTGAGTCTGACCAGCTCGTAAATGGGTCCGCTATCAATGTGCCGAATAGATATTGGCTGACTATTGGCCAGGCGGATAGTGAGGTCTCTTCCGTTTGTATGGTTGTGCATCCAATGTGGGGCAACAATCTGGTGTATGGTGTATTAGACCCCGGTGATATCCCATAGATGACCTGTATTGATATGTGGATTCATATGAAGATTGGTATGCTTGAGTTGCATCTCGCATCGCATGGCCTTGGTGTGGCCGATATCATTCATTCCTTGCATTACATGGCCTTGGTATGTCCGATAGCATTCATGCCTTGCATCGCGTAACCTTGGTACAACTGATAGTATTCATGGACTTATTAGCATGTTTCCGCATTACTTTGATATTGCATTCTTACATTTCTACCTTATGCACACACTTTCACCACTCTTTAAGCTTTCTATAAGCTTATGCACGATAGATGCGTGCAGGTGACGCCAGGACGCAGTCGTAGCTGAGCAGGAGCAGTAGGAGTGTGCAGCTGAGCTTGCAAAGCCTTTTGTTATCTATTGTATTTCCCTTTATGCGCATTGTATTTAAAGTTTTTATTATAGTGGATTTTGTAATGGTGTTCTGGTTATTGTTCATGGGTTATGCTTTTGGTTATGCTTGTTATGAAACAAATTTTTCTTGAAAATCCTCCTTCTAAGATCCCAGGATCGGAACCTGGTATATGGGTGCCAGGAGCCGAGAATGAGGTACTACGGAGGTTGTCGGCGCCGGATTCGGCGATCGGGAATTTTGTGAGCCCAGTTTCCGAGTTTGGGGCATAACAATAGGCCTACATCAACATAAGCCTATTTTGAATATCACGACAAAAGATTTAAGTGGGACGCAACAAATCAAAATGGAATTGGACCATCATGGAAATAATCCACAAATCAGCAAAATCATCTTCTTTTTTCTTTTTCGTTTTTTGTATTTAAATGTAATGTGCCATAATCCACAAAATAATGCTTGATTTGTGTTCAATTGAGGACCTATCTATTTGACCTTCAATAGGTCAAATTGACAAACAACATTCTTATAAAAAAGTTATCTGATGGACCACTGAATGCATATTAAAAACGCAAACATGTTGATTTTGGTGTTTTACCTGCTTTTTCTTATTTCCTGTTCTCCAAAAATTTTCAAGTTTTTTTGGGCCAAAAATAAAAAATTGGCCGATATGGGCCTATATCATCCTATAATGGTTCAATAGTCCAATACATCCCCCTTCATATCGTTTTTAGGTCCAATTCATAGACCTCCTAATACTGATATTTAAAAAGACAAAGAAAAGTTGAAGTGTTATAACTACACAGTATTTTAACCTTTTGTGTTCATGCATTAGCCTATAAAAAGAAAAAGAAAAGTTGGTATTTTAACCTTTTTTGTGGTCGTGCATTAGTCTATTCAAGTCATAACTGAAATAGAAAAGTAGAGTATGTATATGATATCTTGCAGTTTTTTATATTCATGTGCACTGTGGAAGGAAAATACATATATAAAGAGGGACTTCTGTAAATGCCATAGGAATTTTTTTCACTAGTGAATGAACAAGTTTTTTTTTTTTTTTTTTTAAAAAAAATTACAAAAGTTTACTCTCTTGCAGAGGGTGTGAAAACCCATCTATCAATTCCTCTATTCTATCATCATCATCATCAAAGCCTTATCCCAATTAACTAGAATCAGCTACACAAATCCTATCAAGCCATTCTTCTCTATCACGTTTCATATCCTATATTAAACTGTAGTGCCTCAAGTCTTTTGGCTCTTCCCCTTGCCCTTTTAGAGCCTTCAACTTGAACCAACTCCTAACCGATGAGGTTCTCGGTCTCCGTTGCACATGGCCAAACCATCCAAGTCTACTTTCCCTCATCTTATTACCTATTGGTACTACTGGTTTCCCTCAAATTTCAATCCTTGTCTTGCTACTCATCCATCTCAACATCATCATTTCCGCTACGCTCGTCCTATGAACATGTTGTTCCTTGACCACCCATCATTGTGTCTCATAAATCATGGTTGGTGTTATAGTTATCCTATAAAATTTCCTCCAATTTCATTGGTATGCAGCGGCCACATAAAACTCCAGAGGCGCATCTCTCCATTTCATCCAGCCAGCCCTAATTCTATGAGCAACATCCTTCTCAATCTCTCCTCGACCCCAATATATTGAAAATAGTCATTTTGGGGCTACCTCTTGGTCAGCAATCTTAACTGATTCCTCACTTTCACTCCTATTGTTGCTAAAATTGCATTCCATATACTATCTTTGTCCGACTAATTTTAAAACCATTCAATTCTAAAGCATCCTTCTATAGTTCTCACTTTGCTTTTAACCCCTTGTCTTGTCAATCAAAACTATGTCATCTACAAACAATATACACCACGGGATCTCTTCCTTTAAATGCCTCGTTAACTCATCCATAACCAATATGGGCTCCATGTACAATAATTGAAAACTCACTTGTTTCTGCAGCTGCATGTGCATGTTAGCGCATGACAACTTTGAAGCCATGTTGAAAACTACTGAACATGCTAGCATGCAATGGCGTTTCACAAGTCATTGCTTGTTGGCTACTTCAAAGCCTATTAGTAAAACACGCTGGTGCACACATACATTTTGAGGCTTGCTGGCTAGTTTCAAAGCTTATTTGATGCAGGACAATTAACCACTTGCTCTAAAAGCTCGAACTGATAGAGCATGGCGATTTAATCCCTTTATCTCATAGCCCAGGCCCTAAATCCATGGGTTAGGTCCTTAGTCGAACCCTCCTCGTGGGCCCCAAATCCATGGGTTTCGCCTCACATGAGCCCCAAATTCATGGGTTCCGTGGGCTGCCGACATCGAGTATGCCCATGCATCCCACAAGCCACCCTACTCAAGCCCGGTGTGGAAATGCCCCGGCATTAATCGCCCCCGGTGAGGAGTCTCAAAAACGAGACATCCTTTTCTGATACCAATTTGATGTAGGACAATTAACTACTTGCTCTAAAAGTTAGAGCTTTTACAGCAAGTGGTTAATTTTCCTACATGATTATTACTAAGGTAAAACGCGTTAGCGTGCTTGGTAGTTTTTCATATGGCATTCCCAATTGCCCTATATCTAGTAAGGCACTTGTTTTTTTTTTTTTTTTTTTTTTTTTCCATTTGTTTTTTTCAGTGCAAGATATGGTCTCACTAACCAGAAGGAGAGTGACGGAAGGCAATAGCAGCAAGGAAAGACACAAATGAAGATATTAGCGACTAGTAGTCTATCTTTTTTGTTTTATCAATTATATTCCATCTTCTTCTCTTCTCTAGTTTCCTATGAAATTCCATCCACCCTACATCGGATCACTAACCACGTTAACCACTCAGCAAAGAGGAATTATATGATCCTCAGCCCTATGCGTAAGATCCTGAGTTTTCCATTTACATAAATGCAAGCCCATGGTTTAACGATCTATACACTTGTTGCCATGATAGGCCCCACCTGAAGCAAAACATGCCTTAAAAATCTCCCCAACTGGAAGATCCTACAATGAATATCCAACAGGAAGGCATTATATGAGCCTTATCAAGGACAAGCGTAGCAAGATGAAGGAGCACTAAAGAGGCAAAAGAGAACAAACGGAGAAAGCTTTAAGGTGCCAACTTCTCGTGATCCTATCTTTTTCCTCATTTATTTCTTAGAGCACTTTTTCTAGGTGCTAAAATATGTCGGAATGAACATGAAAGTGGTCTGAATTTGAAGGCCTATTAAATAAGCTTTCAAAGAAATGTGGGACCCACCGTGATGTTTGTGTTTTATCCACGCCGTCCATCCGTTTTTCCAGCTCATGTGGGGCATGAGACCAAAGTTGAAGTATATCCCAAGCCCAAGTGGACACACCACAGGAAAAAGTGGGATATGAACGCCTACTGTTGAAAATTTCTTGAGGACCACAAAAGTTTTTGATCAAGCTGATATTTGTGTTTTTCCTTCATCCAGATCTATGTGACATGATTTCAACATGATCAACAATATTATGGCCAACCAAAGAAGTGATGTATGTTTTTGAGGATTAAGGTGTATTTTAGGGGTCGTTCGGATAACTAGTTGTAAATAATTTACAGGTATAAATCATTTACAGCTTGTCCTATTTGGCTTTAAGCTGTAAATGATTTACAGGTAAATGATTGTCTATGTTTGGATAGCCTATAAATTGTTTAAGTCTTGTAAATGGAGAGCCAATCTTTCCATTTATAGTTGTTAGGCTGTAAAGGGAGAGCTTATAAATGAAATCCGAACTTTTTGCCTGTAAATGAGATGGCGGTTTATAGGTAAAAAAGGCCATTCAAACACAGAGTGTAGCCCGTTTACAGGCATCCAAACGACCCCTTAGTCACTATTAATTTTTTTATTGAAATAGATGGTTAGGATTAGAATTAATGAATAACAATGATTCAAGTAGATATATTTTGCTTGGGGTAAAGCATATATACATGTGCAAGTGCCTTTGATGAATAGTTGAAGTTTTTATGCTTTGGGAGTGATCCTTACTCTTTGAATGTGATCACTTTCTTGGTTGGTCACTTTTGGGGCACTAAATGGTGTTTGAATGACATGAAATTGGTCCAATTTGATAACCTCTTGAGTCCACTTTTAAATAAGCCCAGGATCATGTAATTGTAAGGGTGTTTAAATTATGGCCCATTTACACAACGATTAATATGGTAGTAACAGAATTCAGGGGCAGTTTAGTCATTTTCTATTATTAGGACTTCACTATTTAGTTTACACCTATCTGAGGGTGTATCGGATTATTTTACGATGATGATGAAAGAAATGCTCTTTAGTTTTGGTGTTTCTTTGATTCGGTAGAGGTTTTGGAGAGGGAATTTCCATGATCTCGCTAAAGGATTGTCAAGGTTCTTCCGTATCTTGTTTATTTTTCTTTGATCCATTTGCATTTCCTTTTGGGTTGCATCAAGGACTACCCACCTGAACTGGAATTACATCCTTTCCTGATCTAACTTGAAAAGCATGGTATAGTGTTCTATGATAGCTACAAATCAAAATGACCCACCTCCACTTTGATCATTCATTTCGATTAAGAATCCAAAACAAACACTAAAAGCTTTCCAAGAGCACAGATCCAACATCCACACATTTTCAATTAAACAAGTCTCCCTCTTCTTTTCTTTTCTTTTCTTCTTCTTCTTCCTCTTCTTCTTCTTCTTCTTCTTCTTCTTCTTCTTCTTCTTCTTTTTTAAAGATTCCAATAACTCAAGATCCGCTCAACTAAATTTAAGGGAAAATAAAAGAATCACAAAAAGGAAATAAAGGGAGAATGCAAAATACCGTCGGCATCCTTTGGAGGTCGATATGCACCGGAGATCTTCCCCTGTGTTTCAGAAGAAGGCGGAAACGTCTGGAGATTCGACTCTGCACATTCCCAAAACAAAACAAAAATCACAAAACAGACAACCAACCAAAGGCAACCATTCGGAATCGAGAATTCCAGAAACGAAATCCCAACCTGTGAATTTCACGGCGACGTGATCTTGACCTGAAACTGCCTGCAAAATAAAATAAATAAATAAATAATCAATGTCGATAAAAGCACCACATCTCTCAGATCTGAAAGAATTCATACATAGAAAACTCGATCTGATGAGATCTGATTACAGAGACAGAGACAGAGATAGACAGAGAAAGAAGATCTTACAGGTACGGATCCGGAGACCTTTTGATTGTCGAGACTGGTATAGCCGCTCGACATCATTTTTCTTTCTTCTTCTTTTTTTTTTTTTTTCGTTTTTATCTTTTTTCTTCTTCTCTGCAGCAGATCTACCGTGCTGAAGACCCCGGGGAGCAAGCAAGGAGACTCCACGACCGAGGATGGGAATTTATTTACATTCTAAACTCGACCCGAGGATATGCACGCTATAGGCGTGTTTTACAGCTTTCAGGAGCGGATTAGTGAGACCGCTACGGTGCGGCCCTTACTGTGGGGGCCAACTTGATGTATGTATTCTGCATGCACAGCGTCCATCCGTTTTTCTATATCATTTTATATCATTTTAGGACATTATTCCAAAAATGAAGCAGATCCAGTTATTAGATGGACCAATGCCATAGGAAAAAGTGATGATTGAACGGTTTATCATTAAAAACAGCTCAGCATCTTCATGCTTCTGGAGTGTTTATTTTCCATCCAATTTGTTGACAGGGTCAGGTAAGAATGGAGGAAGGGAAGAAACAAATATCAGCTTGATTCAAAACCTTTGGATCCCATTAATGATCAATCACCATTGTTCCCTATGGCATATGGCATGGCCCACCTGATAATTGGATCTGGTTTATTTTTGGAATGATGCCCTGAAATGATCCAGATGGAGAGTATGATCCAGATGGAGAGTGTGGATTCAGAATACATAAATCAAGGTGGGCTCCATGGTAAGGGCGGCACTGTCTCGGGTGGGTTGGTGCGACGAGTATGGTAGGATATTACTTAAAATAACTTTCAATTCTAATAATGTAAAGACATCGGAATTTAAAGCTATTATTATTCTAGCCCATATGCATTATTCAACTATTTTCGGGATGAAAATGCGCCTGCTATTATTATTCTAGCTCATATGCATTATTCAACTATTTT
The DNA here is from genome assembly GCA_021015155.1 of Magnolia officinalis. Lineage (NCBI taxonomy): Eukaryota > Viridiplantae > Streptophyta > Magnoliopsida > Magnoliales > Magnoliaceae > Magnolia > Magnolia officinalis. The sequence goes on along the minus strand of JAJHSJ010000013.1, from coordinate 52,771,717 downwards.
CGGAATGAAAATGCCCCTGTCAACTATCTCCTGGTATAGTGATAACTTGTATGAGGGCCTTTTGAAAATGAGGTAGTGGGTCTTACTAAATCAACTACTTCAACTATTTTCAGGATGAAAATGCCCCTGCTATTATATTCTAGCACATATGCATTATTCAACTATTTTCAGGATAAAATGCCCCTGCCAACTGTCTCCTCGTACGGTGATAGCGTGTCGTGAAAGTTAAGAAGGCTTTTTAAAAATGAGGAAATGGGTCTTACTAAATCAACTATTTCAACTATTTTCAGGATGAAAATGCCCCTACTATTATTATTCTAGTCCATATGCATTATTCAACTATTTTCAGGATAAAAATGCCCCTGCGAACTTTCTCCCAGTACGGTGATAGCATGTTGTGAAAGTTAAGGAGCCTTTTGAAAATGAGGTAGTGGGTCTTACTAAATCAACTACTAGGACCACCCCTCAACCGATTTAATCCGTTCAAAATTAATCTGATAACAGTGAACCCACTCAATGTTGTCAAATCGCATATGCGATCGTGTGCGATTGCATATGCCTGTGTACATATGTGATCGCACAATTACATATGCGGTAGCATTTTATTTTTTTAAATATAAAAATTTTTCGAAAAATTTAAAAAAAAATGGGAGAAATTAAGAATAAAAAAGAATAAAATCTAAAAAAGTATGGAGAACTTTCCTAACTTAATAGATAAATAATTTTATACATTTAATTTAAGTAAAATAAAATCAATTACATAATGAATTAAATATAAAATCATCATTCATCAATAATTCAACATTCTATAATATAGTTAACAAATATCAACATTCAACATTCAACAGTACAGTTAACAATCAACATCAACACACTTAGTAAGTAAACAAAATGAAGAAGTTATTTATTTATTATTCATCTAATCATATATGATATACTTTGATCTATTTGCCATTATGGCATTTGATCACCACCACCATTATCATCATCATCCGAGCCATTTCTTTCTTCCACATTCACTTTTTCTTCTTCCGTTTCTTCATCATCTGTATGTACTAATAATTCATCAACATCTAATGGTGGATCTTCAGCTTGATCGTTATCATCTCTTTCTTCTATCTCCTCAATGGGTTGACGGCTACTACTCGTCCCCTGACTCTCCCCATCCTTCGCCTTCGAGTGGTACCTTCTCCAGGTGTCAATTCGTGTGCGGCATCTTCAACTTGCTCTCATGTCAGGTCCGCTCTAGCAAATATCGGGTCCTTCATCTATACGAGCCACTCATTATCTGCACCCAACTCATCTAAGCAGATAGGGTCAAAGAAATCAGGCTTTTCTTTTTTAGTTTGAAATCGTTCTCGTAATTTTTTATTGTATTGGACGAAAACTAAGTCGTTAAGTTTTTTTTTTTACTCAAGGTGATTCCTTTTCTTGGTATGAATCTGCATGAAGGAAAACGCATTTGGCATTAGCTATTTAAGTAATTAATTTAGCTTGCGCCTTAGTCCTTACACTAAAAAATTGAAGTTTACAATTACTAAACTTACCGCCTCGAATGTGCTCCAATTACGCTCGCAACCACTGGCAAAACACGTGAATCTAAGAATCCTCATAGCCAGCTTCTTTAGAACTGGATCCTTCCTGTTTGGGTCCACTCCATAAGCAGCCCACCAGTCAGCTGAGAAAAACAGTTTAAGTAAGTTAGAGTCACTTTGTAGATTACATTGTAAAAAAAAAAATAAAAAAAAATAAAAAAAAAAAAAAAAACTATTTGTAAGACACTAAGACTGACATTTAGTACTTACTAGGTAATTTCATTATCCGATGCCTGACGACGATATCCCTTGAGAATATCCCCTCACTCTTTGTATAGAAGCCCGGTAAAGTTGAGATCATGTCCTATTCTTTTCTATCTAGAATCATTCTTTACAAGACATTAATAAATCCAACCATATACATAGTAAGTGCTTCTGTTGAATCAGTAGAAGTGAATAAACAGGCTGGGTTAAGAATGTAAGCAGTCGAATATAATGGAGATGACATTTGACTGCCCCATATTTTATCTATAATATCTATAATTGGCTTGTAATCACGGTCTCTATAGTTAAAATGGTCCATTATCTCATTTTTTGTCATCTCCATCGCATTATATATATAACCCATTACAGGCTTCTCATTCCCGTCCACCAATCGCAACACAGTGACTAAGGGTTCAAATACTTTAGCGCCTTTTCCACTTGTGTCAAAAAACTTTGCAAAATTATTGTTTATTGAACCTGTTTCCCTTCAGCCTTCTTTGACCAAGGCCCACTTGTAAAATCAGCCAACACTAGAAAGCTTCTAAGTTCTATTTTAAAAAAAAAAAAAATTAATCTTTATAGTGTAAAAAAGCCTGTAGCAAAATAGGTAACTGTTGGACGTAACAAGTTCCCCCAATGTGTTTTCTCATTCGACTAAGAAGAATGACGTGTTTGTATATAAAGATTGTGATTCTTCTATCCATTGCAATCACATTTATAAATAACCTACTTATATCTTCTAACATAAGATCAACACAATGAGCCGCACAGGGGGTCCAAAATAAACGACGCCTCTTCTCTATAAAAAGATGACCGGCCATTACATACGAGGTTGCGTTGTCTGTAATTACTTGTATATTGTATTCCTCATCTATTTCCTCAACTACATTATCTAGTAAGCCAAACAAATATTCTCCTATGTGTGAATAACCCGATGCATCAATGGACTTAAAGAACATTGTCCCAGGTAGACAATTTTACAAAAAAGTTAACGAGAGACCGACCGGATCTATCGGTCCATCCATCAGCCATTAGCGAACACTCATATGTTTTCCACGATTCCTTATATTCAGTTATAAAGGATCATGTATATTCAACTTCAATTTTCAGATATGTCTCCCTCATTTCATGATATGAAAGAGGTTTAAGCTCAGGTCCAAATTGACCTATAACCTCAACCATTACTTTGAAGTTTTTTTATTTAACGGCGTTAAAAGCAATGCTAGTTTGGTAAAACTACTTAGCAATATATTGAATAATGATTTTCCTATCTTTTTGTTTATGCCGATTCTCTAAAGTTGTTTAAGCCAGCTCTTTGCCTCGACCCCTTTAGTCGATCACATCCTCGGGGTGTGGTCTACATTATCTATCCATGGGCTTATGCCCTCGGGATCTTTTCAAGACCGTTGGTTCTACTTATGGTTTTGAACCGGCCTGTCGAAGTAGGGGGAGTAAGACTAGCTTCATATACATTAACTACGTTTATATCTTCATATGCGTCTTGTTCCAAATATTCCTCGTGACGTAGGGCACTATCGCATATCTTTATTAACTATTTTTCCATATACTCCATGATATCCCTTCGGATTTCTAGAGTAATTTTATTGCATGCTTTTGCATTTGACCCTGGTAAATGTGCAAGATGTTATTTGTGCCTTGCAATGCTACCAGAACCCATGTACCCACATAACTCACATACTATGTGAGTCTTATCTGAAACACTACGATAATGTCCATACTTCCAACCGGGTCATTCAACTTGGGTTTCAAAGAGGAAGATTAGGAAGAAGATCACATTGTGTTGGTGGTGTGTGTATTGATTGTAAGTTGCTACTTGCTAGCACTAAAAAGCAAACTAAAAACTAAAGTAAGAGACTGAAGAAATGGGAGAGGGAAAGAGAGAGAGAGAGAGAGAGAGAGAGAGAGAGAGAGAGAGAGAGAGAGTTACACACACTTACACTGGTAGTAGTAGAAACTAGAAAGGGAGAGGGAAAAGAAAAGGAGAGAGAGAGAGAGAGAGAGAGAGAGAGAGAGAGAGAGAGAGAGAGTTACACTTACACTAGTAGTAGAAAGGGAGAAGAGGGAAAAGAAAGAGAGAGAGAGAGAGAGAGAGAGAGAGTTACACTTAAACTTGTAGTAAAAGAGAAGGGAGAGAGAGATTTATACACAAACACAATTACAATTACAAATTTACAAAAACACAAATTCTTCACTTTTGCCTTGACCCTTGAGTCTTGACTCTTAATTCTAGAATATTGTAGACTTGTAAGTTGTGTTGTAACTTGTAACTTGTAAGTAACAAAGCAACAAACTAAAAAAAAAAATGTTAAAACTTAGAACTTTGAAGAAACTAAAACTATAATAAATTAAACTTGCAACTTATAATGTAAGTTAAGTATCTTGACTCTTGTCTTGAGTCTCTTAAATGTAAAGAAACTTTAAAAGAGAGAGATAGAAAGAGAGATGGAAAGAGAGAGTGGTGGGTGTGTGAATATGATTTTGAATTTATGACCTTTAAAACTTGAACAAATTAGAAAGAGAGTTCAATGGATGGAGCTTGGTTATCTTGTTTCTTGAATCTTGATTCTTTAATCCTTGTAGTTGTAGTTGTCCCTTGATTGAAACTTCAAACTTGAAATAAATATGGATGGAGTGGAGTTTGGGGCTTGGAATTATGTAAGAGAGTAGAAAATAGAGATAGGGAGAGTTTGAACTTTATGTGAATGTAAGAGTGTTTAGAATCTCATTTTATAGACAAAAAATCAAGATTAAAAAAAAAAATTCCCAGTGGTCAGAAAACAGTCAAATTTTTGAACGTTGGCGAATATGCAATCGCATATGTTGTATGCGATCGCATACATCTCAAATGCGATCACATATTCTCATATATGTGGCATATGCGATCGCATATGTGCAGAAATCACAAATGCCACTGTAGCATATGTGATTTCTGCTTCAACATGCGCATATGCGAATGTGTGATCACACATGACAACATTAAACCCACTATAAGGTCATTTTAAAAATTTTTAGAGTTGTTTGTGGCTCACAACTGCATGAGTATCGTGTACTAATTTCGAACTGTTTCCACCGGTGTGGTCCACTTGTCATGGCTTCTCTCTCTCTTTCATTCTTCCTTAATGCATTGGCTTGCCTCAGAAGTAAAATAGAAGATGTGATTGTGGGTCCTACTCCTTACTTGATCTGATCCATTAAATTTTTTCAAAGAATCGTGGGATATGGGTGGTTGTTGATTTCATCTTCATCCAAGTCAGCTTTGACGTTGTAATAGAGATATCGATGAACTCGATCGGAGTTATTTCCTCTGTTGTGGTACACCCTTGATGTCTTATTCCCTCAATCTTTAAGTCATGCCCTGAAACTATTTCCACGAGATAATGATTGGCGTGGATTTGAAGGAAGATGCACGATGAGCCCCAACAAAATAATCTCAAAAGGTGCATGAAAGACAAGAAGGCCCCATTTCAATTATTACAGAAGTTATTTTGGAGAGTGTAGACCACTACCTTAGAAGGTAGTTAGGACAGTTGGTGCCACCTTCGTGGGATCTACTCTGACGAGCTGGCAGCATGCATTCATCGTCATTACTTCCATTTTGGCGAGTTTTCAACAACTCTTTAAATAGTTTTTGTGGGATTTGGGTAACAAGTATTTATGTTTTTTGATATACGCGGATCCTAAACAACAGCGTTCCTACTTTAAATACAAAATAGAGATGCCCATTGAATATGTGGATATTATAATTCCAACGCTAATAAGCGAAGCAATTTTCCTTTCAAGAACAACAAAGTTTGAACATCATGCCTATTCGGCCCATATAATGCCATTATGATGGGGAGCTAGTATATGAACAAGGAAAATTGGATTACAAGGTGACAAGAATAAGATGGTACTTATGAGCAGCGAAATTAGATGTGATGAGCTACTATCTACAGTGCACAAGATTACGACACAACACTAATAAATGCGATGTTAGAATGAATATTATTTACCTTATGCATGGCACAATCTCAGTTGGTCTACAAATTATGATAGAAAATGATGATGTCATCTCTGCTCAGAACCTCAAAATTCAGACATCTGTGTTTTGTGGAGAAAGTCAAACTACAAAAGAGCTCATGGTGATATATTTGAATACGTCAGTAACAATTGTGGATACCTTTGTACATAGAGAAGTTTTCAGGATCGTGTAGATATCCCTGGCCCATCAACCAATACACATATTCAAGATCCAAGGTTCAACAGTTTCGACGCTCTAACTTTTCAACTGATAGATAGCCAAGACTGCACGAACTATCATTCTCAAGATTGTGCAAATATCTGAGCCCCATCAACCAATTCACATATTCAAGATCTGAGGTTCGATAGTTTTAACACTCCAACTTTTTAACTTATCGATAGTCAAGACTACATGAACTTCCCTTCACAGGATCATGTAGACATCTCTAGCCCATCAACCAATTCATCTATTCCAGATCCAATGTTTGACAGTTTTGACGCACCAACTTTTCAAATGGATTGATAGACAAGACTGCACAAACTTTCCTTCATAGGATTGTGTAGACATCCATAACCATTAACCAATTCACCTATTTGAGATCCAAGATTTGACAATTGGGAGCAGCCATTAACTTCACAGAGTCTTATTACAATGGATGTCATATTCACATCATCCGAAATGTCACTGCTTAACATTCACGAAGTCAACGTTGCATTCGTTAGTACAAAATTTCATGGATATGTGGCTTTTATTGACAATCCTAGTGAAATAGTCATCAGACAAATGTATATGGAGCTAAAGTTGATGCTTTGTAAGTTTGCGATGCGAAACCACTTCCAATATAAGATATTGAAATCAAACAAGTGGAGATACATGATTAAATGTCTGGTTGAAAGTTGTGGTTAGAGGTTGCATGCATAAAGGGTGAAAGATGTTGGTACATTCAAAATAAAGATTTACCGAACCAAAAACAGATGTAGCCAGTTTTCTGAGGCGATAGTTTATCGTCAGACACAGTTTGCAGAGAATAAAAATGAGAATGGTAAACGTAAAGCAGCTTATAAAGGGACATGAAAACATCATCGACATGCAAACAGTAAGATATTTAGCTAGATTGACGCTAGTCAAATAAGGAAGGGCTTAGCATGTAAGGGAAGCGATATACGACATGAAATGCACAAGGAGTTCACGATTGATATCAGTTATATAAAGATGTATATCGGCAAGGGAATCGCAAATACTAAGGTTATGGGTTCATTCAAATATTCGTACATTGTGCTGCCGACCTATCTACATGAGCTATGAAAGGCAAACTAGGAAATGGTAACGGATTTACAAATAAATAGTGAAACTAACTGCTTTAAGAGATGCTTCATCGCACGACCGTTGGATATTTTTGCCTTTACAATTGCTACTCCCCCTGCCACCAGCCAATGGCTGGTGGTCGGTGATCTATGGGCCCCACCATGATGTATGTGTTTCATCCATGCCATCCATCTGTTTTTTCTGGATCATTTTATGTTCTGAGACCAAAAATGAGATATATCAAGATCTTAAGTGGACCACATTACAGGAAATAGTATTGAATGAATGTCGATCTTTAAAAACTTTTTGGAGGCCATAAAAGTTTTAATCAAGCTGATCTTTCATTTTTTGCTTCATCTGGGTCTGTATGACCTAATCAACATATTGGACGTCAAATAAATAGTACAGTGAGCCTTAGGAGGATTTTAATGGTGGATATCCAATCACTATTATTTTCCTTTGGTGTGGTCAACCTGAGATTGATTTCCCTCTCATTTTTGGTATTGGTACATAAAATGATCTGTAAAAATGGATGAACGGAATGGATGAAACACATACATCATGGTGGGCCCCATAGAGAATTGACCATCAGCCACCGTGCTGATGGCAAGGGGAGTAGCCAATCCGTTTCGGGTCAAAAGCGCCTTGAGCTTCAATTTTTATGGTGTCGAAAAATGCGTTCAAAACTTTCGACTCTATATTCGAAAGGTATTGTCTGTGGATGAAGCTCAACTGGAGGGGAGGTATAAATATGTATTGTTCACCACTATGTCTCCAAACAGGAATAATTACATCCTAATGGTAGCTTATGAGATTGGTGAGGCGGAGAATGACAACAGTTGGAATTGGTTCCTTGAAAAATTGTGACAAGTTGTTGAACGAGTTGACGATTTCGTTATTATATCAGATAGTCATGCAAATCTGATCAATAGAGTGAAATTCGTATTTCCTTCTACAGTGCATGGATATTACGCAACCGTATATAGACAAAAATGATGCATGCATGCAAGGATCAGATGTTGTGCTCAGAGAAGCATATTTTAAGGTCTCATGCATTGTATGACATTGGCCAATCCTGTCGCATATTATTGGCTCAATAATATAGATCGAGAAATATGGGCATCTGCATTCTTTCCGGTCAGGAGCAACAATATCATAATAATAAATATACTTGAGAGTAGCAATGTGTTGTAGAAACACCCTAAAAAATACTCAATTAAGAAACTTTTGGATGATGTGAGACATAAGACAAGAGAATCCTTCATGGTTAGAAGAGAAGATGCCAAGGATTATTGTGGAAAAGCAACTCTGTGGATGGATGCATATATGATTGAAACTATCAAGAGAGGCGAGGAGGACATCATGTACAGTGATATCCGCAGATAAATATCAAGTAACGATGAGGGAGTGTACTGACGTTGTGAAATTGAGAGAAGCGAAATGTGGATGTGGTGAGTTCAGTGTGATAATGTTGCCTTGCGTGCATGCAATTGCAGCCTATGATAAGTATGAAAAAGATTGTTACAATTATTGTTCCCCCTTCTACTCAATACTAGTTTACTGATATATAACAGGAATCCCTGTATCCAGTCCCTGATGTTAACCAATGAGATACACCTGCTAATGTTAGGGTAATATATGATAAAATTGGTCACCCGAGTCAAAAGAGAAAAATGGGAACATGGAAAGAATAGAATTAGTAGCTAATGAGAATACAGGTCAACCGTAAAATGCTCAAGGTGCAAGCGAATGAGTTATAATCATACGATATGCACCTTTTCCCTATCGTAAATGAAAATTGATCTTTCGTGTATATGTTTATTACAAGGATTTTTTGTAAAGTAATGCTCATCACTTATATATAGTTCTTGTATATGCATATTTTATTTTTTGAAAAATGTGAAAATGAGTTGAATGATTGAAGATGTGCGGGTAAATGTGAATATTGAGTTTTGATTAAATGAATGTGGATGTATAATGCGGATATAAACTATAAAGTTCATAAATGTTCACTGAGGATCACCGATATATACAGTGGATCACCGATATTAACATCGTTGATCACTGATAGTCACTGTCGATTGTCAATCGTAGATACTATCAGTGAACTATAGTCACTATCGGTGAACCAAAATCATTGTCGACAATCTACAATCACTTTCGGCAATCCACAGTGTGTATCGGTGAACCACAGTCACTATTGGCGATCCCCAACATGTATCAACGAACCACCGTGTTTAACAACGATCCGAAGTTTGTATAAATTATCAGAATATTCCTTCATTTCAACATTCATCATTTACACAACATTCATATATACATTTATTGCTCAAATTCAAAAATGAAGTATTAAATATAAATGAATGAATTATTACAATACACATACAAACATTTGTCACTCAAATTCAAAAAATAACAAAACATATCGTAAAATAACAATACATCGGTGCATTTTGGCTTGTTAAATTTGTAATTTTTCTTGACAAAATCACGTTTTGGATTCATATATCGGATTTTTAGTTTCACGGGTCTAGTTTCTACTACCCTCTTTCGAAAGCGGAATCTTTATGAGGTTGGTTTTTGTTTGCTTGCCTCCAAGTGCAGAGGTTCGTAAGTAATATCCTGTGAATATACGGTCGATCCCACAGGGAGATGATTTATGAGAATAAGAAAATCAAATGCAAAACTAACTAAGTAATGGAGACTAAACAGATGCAATGATTTTAAAAGTTTTGAATGTATGACTTTTAAATAGAATTTAATTAAATTAAAAACAATACCCAATCTTCAAAGTTTCACACATAGGTTAATAATTCATAAATCATGATGACTTTAATAACACAATTAGGATCCAAGCACTATGGTAGGCCTAATTAAAAAATAAAACAGTTCAAATATTTTTAGTAAATGATATAAGAGATTAGAGAATCATGAATTAGCACCATTAACATATATTCTCAAGCGCCAATGATTTTAAGCATTCAATATCCATGAGATAATGAATCAAAGAAATGTAACAGATTAAGAACATCTCTCATCTAAGAAATCTAATTGATCCAGGTTAATCCTATCTATCAATATAGATCTCACATGATGAAAACATGAATCTCACATGAGGATCAAAAACCTAAACTTAGATAATTGATAACATGCATACACTATTCATCTCATTATTAAAAACAATCAATCACCATAATTTATAAAATCTTAAACCAATGTGCTTCCCTTCTAGCTTGAGCTAGGGGGAACTAGAAAAACATAACCAAATTGGAAAATAGAAAAGCAACAAGAAAGTAAAAAAATAAATTAATAAAGATCTAAAAATAACTTGTAAATATCTAAAATCCTAGAAAAAATTCTAAATCTTGCCCTTGAATGCTCTAAATGATGCTTATGATGCCTTGGGAAGCCTTATTTATAAGTGGGGAACTCCCTCCTTCAAACCGACTTAAAAAATCCAGAAACTGCCTAAAATTTTCTCACTTCGCGTAGGCTCTGCGTAAACCCTTCAATGACATTGAACTGCTTTCGATGTCATCTAAGACTGGCTTCGATGTCATCGAACTAGTTTCAATGTCATCGAAGACTACATCCAATTTGTCCAGCAACTAAACTTGATTTTCCTGTAATTCTTCGATGTCATCTAAGACTGACTTCGATGTCATCAAAGATTGGCTTCGATGTCATCTAAGCTCAGATCCTGCGAATTTCTGTACTAATTACTATACTTCCTTCCTTTTTCACTTGGTTTTCTTGACTATTGGGGTCTTGAAATCTTCAATATTGGTATCCAAATAGTCCATTCTTTTGCCTTGGTGATTCTTGAGCATCAAATTCATGCTTTTAACATTCTTTTCAATATAAGCTCTTAAACTCATCTTACAACACAAACATGTATAAAATATACCATTAAGCATTATCATGTTCATAAAACCAAAATATAAATGGGGAAAAATATGCAATATTTGAAACTCAACAGTTTCGTAATGGGTGGTATTACAGCTAGTACCTAAACCTCGTCTCTTACCTCTTCAGCGATATGTACCTCATCTTCCACCTCTTTAGTATTTATCGATTTACCTTTTGTTTTTTTTTTTTTTTCATTCTTTCTAAACTACTGAAGATAGTCGAAAGACCATATCTTTTTAAAATTAGTTATTGCATCCTGTATAGGAGAACTGCAGTGAGTGTCAGCGACCCACATTGTGTATCAATGAACCACGAGGAGCATCGACGATCTCCAATGTGTATCAACGATCTAAAGTACATTTGTATTATAGTATTCTAAACAAGCACCGGGTTTTTTCCCCAGGAACAAGGATTCCGTAGTGCTTAAAAGGCAAATAAATAGATTTATATGTAATCACACAAATTTACACAAAGACATCTTTTGTAATTTATTAAATGTGTAAGGACCGTGGATCGTTAATATTAAATGTGGATCGCTGATATTAATTATGGATTGCTGATAGTCATTGTGTATCAGTGATCCCCTGAACTTATTGACGAACCTCATATAATATTAATGATCCACAGTCTTTATCGGTGACCACTAAACTCTCTATCATACATACACTAGTTATACAAACACCACATTCTCCTCCCTTCCATAAACTCCAACTATTCAAACATGAAAAAGATTTTTTAAAAAAAAAACACAAAAAACAACTACAATGGGTATCACCACACCCTCCTCTATTTCACAAACTCCTACCATTGATAGCCACCAACAATAACAAAAAAAAAACCTTTGGGCACCATAGCTTCTAAAGAATGTGACCGAATAACTTTGAAAGAAAAAAAAAATCCTTCTTTTCCGTCCAGAACTTCCATGTTGTTTCGCAGAGATTGGCTGGAGTTTGTCATTGTCACTGAGAGTGGGTTGTCCGTCCGTATAACTACCAACCATCAATGGTGATTCGACTCTTCGTGGTGGTCCCTCTTCGTGCGTTCCACTAATCTAAAGAATGAAAGAGAGAGAGAGAGAGAGAGAGAGAGAGAGAGAGAGAGAGAGAGAGAGAGAGAGAGAGAGAGAGAGAGAGAGAGAGAGAGAGAAGAAACCTATTAAACCCATCCTGAGTTTTATGTGGGGCCCATTTTCTTGTCTCGAAACAAATCCAAGTTGTCCACATGAAAAGAGATTTTAATTTCATGCAAAGTTTGAGTGTAGAACCCATGAAAGATCATCCAAACTGGTGGAAATGGTCCAGAATTAAAGTACAACGCTCATGCAGTTGTGAGCCCCAAATAGCTCTAAAAAATTTTGAAATGATCTTACTATGTGTTCACGACTATCAGATTAAGATTAAGGTAAATGAATTAGATCGGCTGAGGAGTGTCCTCAATGATTGATTTAGTAGGGCTCACACCTCATTCTCAAAAGGCCCTCTTGACTTCCACGACATGCTAACTCCTACGAGTGGACGGTTGGCAGCGGGACATTTTTGTCATTTAAAAATACAAAAATGTCCAAGTTACTAAAATAATAATAGCTTCAGATTTTGATGTCAGTGCCTTTATGATGTCATAATTGAAGTTATTTTAATTAATATCCCAGCCATGGTTCAGTAATCATGAGTAACAACTTAGTATGTAAAACCCTGACCATGAGGCCCCACCTTGATGTTTGTGTTGTATATCCACACCCCACCTTGACGTACCTATTATATATCCACACCATCCAACAGCTTTTCCCGCTCATTTCAGAACATGGTTTAAAAATTGAAGCGAATCTAAAAATCTCAAGCGGACCACACGGAAGGGATTGAATGCCTACTATTAAAAAGTTCCCGGGGCTAAGTTTTGGATCAAGCTGATATTTGTGTTTTCCCTTCCTCTAGGTCTGCGTGACCTTATTAATAGGTCCAATGGCAAATAAATACTATGGTGAGTCCTGCGAATCTTTTAATGATGAGTGTTCAATGACCACTGTTTCTTGTAGTGTGGTCCACTTAAGATTTGGATCTGCTTCATTTTTTAGACCATGCCCTAAAATGAGCTGTAAAAACTGATGGATGGCATGGATATAGAACTCATACATCAAGGTGGACCCATCGTCAGGGCCTCACCTACTAAGCTGTTACCCGAGCCTCACCTAATCGCCTCCTTGGTTTGTTATCTGACGCAACATTTCCTGTCCCTGATAGGACAATCTTAACCTTTCGATTTTAAAGGTAAAAATAAATGGTTTATGATTTAAATGTAGTAATGGATCTCATTGAATCTAAAAAGGTCACAAGGATCTTAGGTAGCTATGACCTTTGAGAAAGGTAGATTTGGGTGATGGTTCATTCGCGTTGGGCTGAAACAGGCCAATGGTTCAGATTACGTAACCATCACCCTATTCTTAGAATTGAACACGCATGTATACTTTAAAAGTTGGGAGCACACATCATAAGAATAATTAGGAGTGTATTAGTTGTTATCAGGGTAACACCTCAGTGGCTGTTACCTACAGTTGTAGGTGAACCAAGTTAGCTGGGTTAACTCAACTCGAAAAAGCTTGACTTGAAACTGGGTTTGAGCCGAGTCGAGCTATTTTTTTAGCTCGGAAAAATTTCGAGCCAAATCCGAGCTAGACTAAGCTCAAAATGACTCAGCTTGAAACTTGACTCAATTCGAATCAGGTTCACTTAACATAAATATTTATATATTTAAATAAATTATATATAATTATATTATATAAAAAAATCTACAATTTAAACTTGAACTTAAATTGTAGACTTACAAAAAAAATAATAATAAAAATTTTTTTTAGCATGTTAGTACACCCACTGTCAGTTCACACTTCACTATTAGCCACCCCCACTAGGAAATCGATACCAAGACCAACTGGGACTTGAACTCGAAGTCGAAATCGGTTCGAAAGATCAAGCTCAAGCTCGACTCGAACTCAACTCGAGCCACTGACTGAGTTTAGCCGAGTTTGCAAGTCAAGCTTGAGAGCCGAGCCGAGCTGAGTTCAAGTTGTAATAGCCCTGGCTGAGCCAAGCCAAGTTGGACTAAGGTAGACTCGTTGGGCTTGCATACAACTCTAGTATTACCCCAACCATACGAGGCCCGTGATGTATTGTTTGTGTATCCACGTTGTCCATATATATTTCCATCTCATTTTAGCATGCCATTTCAAGTCTCAAGAAGATCCAAATCTAAGGTGGTCCATACCACCAAAACAGTGATACATGACTATTAAAAACTTTTTATCGGCCACAAAAGTTCTAGATGAAGCCGATTTTTGTCTTTTCCCTTCATCCCATCCTTCTTGAAATTATCAACAGGTTGGATGGGAAATATACGTTACAAAAATCTAATGATGGTCTCTATGGAATTTTTAATGGTAAGTCACTCAATAGCTACTGTTTCATGTGGCGTGGTCCACCTGAGATTTGAATTTGCTTAAGTTTTTGGACTACTTCCTAAAATGAGCTGGAGAAACAGATGGACAGCGTAGATATACAACACATCATAAAGGTAGGCCCCATGACAATAAGAGTAACACTCACTAAGTGTTACCCGGGAAACACTTAAGACGCTGTCTCATTCATTAGATCCAATTTCTCTTAGAAATCGGATTGCGTACTGACTGAACTCCTTTGGGCCCACTTTGAATGTATGTAGTTTATCGGGGCGGGGGGATTAGCCACTGATAGGTTGAGTAGCGAGACTTCGTACTGAAGTGACTTCACCAAGTTCCATGGGCCCCACCATGATGTATGTTTTGTATCCACACTTTTCATCCATTTGGATGGATCATTTTAGGGCAATATCCAAAGAATGAGTTAAGTCTCAGGTGGACCCAACATAGAAAACAGTGGGGACAATGACACTCACCATTAAAAACTTCTACAGGCCACAGAAGTTTTAGATTAAGCTGATATTTGTTTTTTCCCTTATTTCATGTCTTTTTTAACTTTTGAACAGGTTGGATTTCAAATAAACATTATAGTGGGCCTTAGGATAGTTTCAACGGTGGGAATCACTCTCCCCACTATTTTCTGTGGTGGGGTCCACACTAGCTTTTTATCTGCCTCATTCTTTGGATCATGCTCTAAAATGATATCTCAAAATGGATGGACGGTGTGGATACAACACATACATCATAGTGGGGCCCACATAACTTAGCCAACTCACCACTCAACCTGTTAGTATCTAATCCGTGTTGTTTATCCACACCGTCCATCCGTTTTTCCAGCTCTTTTTAGGGGTTGAACCCAAAATTTAAGCATATCCAAAGATAGAGTAGACCATACCACGGTAAACAATGGGAATAATAATTTCCATTGTTGAAACATTGCTATGGCTCGTAGTGATGTTTATTTATCATCCAACCTGTTCATAAAACTACATAGATGAAGGGAAAACACAAATAAAAGCTTGATCCAAAACTTATGTGGCCCCAAAAAAATTTCAACGATGGATGTTCAATTCACACTGTTTCCAATGGTGTGGTCCAATTTAACTTTGGATATATTTCAGTTTTGGACTAAGACCTAAAATTATCTCATAAAATCAATGGATAGATGTTCAATTCACACTGTTTCCTGTGATGTGGTCTACTTTAACTTTGGATAAATTTCATTTTTGGACTCGAGCCCTGACGAGGCGGATAAAATACATAACCTTACATAGTTACGCAGTACGCAATCCGCTTCCCTATGCTAGAAGCTAGGGGTGTACACGAACTGAGCTAGCTCGGTTAGGTCGCTCGACTCGACTCAAAAAAGCTCGATTCAACTCGGTTCAAAGCTGAGTTCATGCCTAGTTGAGCTAATTTTTTTAGCTCGAAAATGAGTTCGAGCAGAGTTTGAGCAAGCCCCAGCTCGACTCAACTCGGATCGAATCCAGCTCAAATCGAACTCGGATCGAACTAGTTCGGTGACTCGGTTACTTTGCCATTGATGATGCTCACCAACTGTTTGATAAAATGACTCAATGAAATGTGGCTGGGGTAGAGAAGGTTTGGCTGGTGGCAAGGAAGGTTTGGCTGGTGGCAAGGTGGCAAAGAAGGTTTAGCTGGTGGTAAGGTATGTACATGAAACAAATACTTTTTTCTCTATTTTTTTTTTTAATTAATTTATTTATTTTAGGAAGGTGTTTGAGAAAATACCTGTAAAACCATTGCCTCTATTTGTAAAACAGTGTGATTTTGAAGTTGTAGTTTAGGTGTTTGCGGATATGCCTCAATGGCAAACTCGACTCGATCTTGGCTCGAACTCGGCCCAAGTTGCCGACCGAATTGAGTTGAACTGGCCAGTCAGGCTAAAGGACCGAGCTGAGCCGAGTTTGAGATGAGGTCTACCAGTGTTCGAGCTGAGTCGAGCTAAGGCCAGCTCGACTCGGTTCAACTCGATGTACACCCTACTAGAAGTGCTAAAGAGGATTACGTGATTGAGTATCATACTCAGTAAACTCTGTGGAGCCCACCGTGGATGTATATATCTTATCCACACCGTCCATCTGTTTTGAAAGCTCATTTCAGGATATGTAATCAAAATCAAAGCATATCCAATGTACAAATAAACCACACTACAGAAACAACAGGGATAATGACATCTACCGTTGAAACCTTCCTAGACCTACAGTGACGTCTATTTGTCATCCAACCCGTTCATAATGTCACAGAGTCATGGATGATTGTAAAAAAAAACAAATATCAGGTTAATCTAAAATTTTTATCACCCTAAGGATTTTTCAACGGTATGAATTCAATTCACACTGTTTCTGAGTTTTGGTCCACTTGAGTTTTGGATATGATTAATTTTTGGACTCATACCATAAAATGAAACCGCAAAATGGATGGACGGCATAGAAAAGATGCATACATCACGGTGGACCCCACAAGTTTACTCGGTAGCATATTGTTCGCAATCACCAGGGGCTGTGTGTGGTCATAGAGATGTCCGTGACAAATCCAATCCGTCCATATGTTTTGAATGACTACAATAGGATAGGATTTTAAAAATCAGGGAGATTAAAAATTCATGTGGGCCATACCATCCGAAACGGTCGGGATTGAATGCTTTGGCGGCGTCAGAGTTTTGTATCAGGATGATATTTGTTCCTACAGTTTATCTGCGTGGTAATGCTTCTACGAACAGTTTGGATGGCATATAAACATCATGGTCAGCTCCAGGAAGGTTTCAACGATGGCCGTTGTTGTTCCCACTGTTTTGTCGGTGTGGCCCACCTGAGTTTTGGATCTGCCTAATTTTTATAATTCTGTACATTGTCTGGTCTTTCGAAACAGATGGACGGAGTGGATTTGTCATAGACATCTCTGTGGACCCCACACACGGTCACAGGCAATCCGCTCCCCTTGCAGGTTAAGCTTAACCTGCAATCCGATGTGTGGGACCCACCGTGACGTGTGGAAGACATCCAATCCGTCCATCACGTGAGACCCATCATTTTCTCGGATGCCGATGGGGTACCCATCATGATGTATGGCTTTTATCCACACCGTCCATCCATTTTGCTGTACCATTCTAAGGTTCAAGCCCAAAACTGACCGCACAGTGCGAATTAACATCTGCCGTTGAAAACTTCTTGGTGGCCACAGAAGTTTTGGATCAAGCTGATATTTGTTTTTTCCTTTCGTACAGATCTATCTAACCATGTGAACAGGTTGGACGGCAAATAAACATCATGGTGGGCCCTAGGAAGATTTCAACGGTGTTTTTAGGTAAGTGCCATTATCATTGCTGCTTCATGTGGCGTGGTCCACTTGAGCTGTGGATCTGCCTTATTTTTCGACTTGCACCCTAAAATGATATGGCAAAATGGATGGACGGTGTGGATAAAACCCATTACATCATGGTGACCCCTTAGAGCCCATGTCCTTTTCTAGTTAGGTACAGGCGCGATAGTACCCAATCTGCGTCCTTTTTCTCGTTGGATTTCAAAATTCGGGCGAATCCAAAACTGAAGTGGGCCATACCGACTATTGGAATAGCACACTGACTGTTAAAAAAATTTGATCATGTGGACCACCTTGTTTTTATGCCATCCATTGCATTCAGAAGATGAGACCTACCAGGATATCTCGACACCCAAAAAATCAGGCTATTAAAGTACTGAAGTGGGTCACACCATGTAATTTTTAAAGGGTTTAGGAATAACAACTTTACATGATGTGGTCCACCTGAGTTTTTGTATTGGCTTGATTTTTGGGAGGAAGTGACAAAATGAGAGAGATCACATGATGGACGGGTTGAATGTGATGCATACATCATGGTGGACCCCACGCATCACATTGTAGGTTAAGCTTAGCTTCCAAGTATATGTAGTGGATGCTGATTCATTCACCATTCTTCTGATATTTTTAGTTGTGGCTGAATCCCGTAGTAGATTCCAGGTAGGTACGTCTGGATTCAAGACAAGAATTATAATATAGAACTACTAAATGATATTTAAATAGTAGTAGAGCTATACGATATTGTGTTTGACAAATTCAATGGACTACCGATGTTCAATCTCATGACCACCGCATTGTCTTGTAATCAGGCACTTAGATAACAAATCTTGGGCCATATTGATATTCTTATTTTTAAAAAATTAAAAAATTAATTTTATATATGAAATGTTAACTTTGAAGATAGCAGGTATTATTAGTGCGGAAGAAAGAGCATATGCACTGACTATGGGCCTCGAATAGTATCACCAATAAGTATAAATTTCTAATACCATTGGTTGAAGAATATCTAGGTGAGTTACATGGTGCCATTATTTTTCCAAACTAGATCAGAGGTTTGGATATCATCAAAATCAGGGAGCATGAAGAGGGCATTCCAAAATTGCTTTTAGAATGCACAAGGGATATTATGAGTTTTTTTAGTGATGTCATTCGGTATCGCTAATGTCCTGTATATATTCCAAAGTTTGATGAATGAAATCTTTTGAGGTTACTTATGAAAATTTATTCTTGTTTTCTTCAACGATATTTTAATCTATAGTCCAAGTTGGGAGGATCATGTAGCTCACATTGCCTAAACCGTCAAACTCTTACATGCACATCAACTCTATTTGAAGCCATCCAAATACACTTTTGGCACAACAGTGTGGAATACCTTGGTCACCTTATCTCTTATGAAGGTTTTTGGGCAGGTTCTAGAGGTGGGCATCGGTCCGAATCGGAGCGGATTGGGTTCAACCTGATCAGATCCGAAATGGCAATGGGTGGACCCGAACTCGATCAGATCCGGAATCAAATCCAAGTCACCTGACCTGAACAGATCTAATACATGATTCATCTCACCCGAACCGAGTCCGCTTCAATCAAAGGAACCGAGTTGGGTACGATTCGGATCTGTGTGAAATGTGGTCCACTTCAACGTTTAATATATGCTAATTTTTTTATAATTGATATGTCAAAATGGATGAACGGCTTAGATAAAACATATACATCAAGGTGGGCCCTACATGGCTCTGAAAAGACTATCCGTTACTGTATTCATATTTTTACCGAGCATATATATAGTGCACTGCACGAAAGCAGACTCTTTATTTATTTATTTATTATTATTTTTTTTATACCGTAGGTGGGGACTTGCTGTAACGACCTTAGCAAGTTATTTGGATCTTATCATGAGGTATGTGTTATATCTAAACCGTCCATCCATTTGGCGAGCTCGTCATAAGGCTTACGATGAAAATTAAGACAGATCTAACTATCAAGTGGACCACATGAAATATTTAATAGTGAAAATCATTCACTGCTGCTACTTGTGGTGTGGTCCAGATGATCTTTAGATATTAATAAATTTTTAGATAATATTCTACGTTGATCTCTAAAAATATATGAACGGTTTAGATATAATAAATATATCACTGTGGGGCCATGTAACTTTGATATCTTTGGACCGTTCGTACAACTCGGAGCTCAAGCGCCCATGTTTTTACTTAAAAGTTAAAACCGCTTTCTAGTCCATTGTTTTGCTCAAAACTGCTATAGAGCTTGAATTGGAAACGGAACTGAGTAACTCAGTAGGCTCAACGTACTGAGTAAACTCTTCAAGGTTAACCATGATTTATATATTTAATCCACTCCGTCCATCCATTTTACCTGATAATTTTAGTGCTAGGGACAAAATATGAATTATATCCGAAGCTTGAATTGACCACACTACAGGAAATAGTGTGAACTGAGCGTCCACCGTTGAAAATATTCTTGTGGGCCACAGAAGTTTTTTATCAAGCTTATATTTGTGTTTTCCTTTCATCCATGTCTGTAAGATCGTATGAACAGGTTGGATGGCAAGTAAACATGGGGCACATAAAGGTTTCAACGGTGAAAAATTATTACTACCACTGTTTCATGTGGTATGATACGTATTGCTGCCAGTTAACGTGCATGGCACGTAACTCATAGTGATAGGCGAGTAAACTCTGTTGGGGCCCACCGTGAATGCATGTGGTATATCCACGCCGTCCATTCATTTTTTTAGGTTATTTTAGTCGTTGAACCCAAAATTGATGCATATCCAAAGCACAAGTGGACCACACCATAGGAAAAAGTAAAAGTATTGGTTTTTACTCCGGATTGGGCCGGATCTGATCGGTCCGGATCTATTTGGATCGTTTCGGATCGAATCTGTTCGGATTGACCACTACCCGATCTGGATCCGAAAAATAGTCGGATCTGAATGACCCTACTCGATCAACACCGATCCAAGCCGTCGGATCGGTTCGGAACGGGTCGGATCGGGTCTGATTGGGTCGGATTCACCGGATCGGTCCAAATATGCCCAGCTCTAGTAGGTTCTTACAAGATTAAATGCATGGTACATTGGGCTGAGCTAATAATAATACGCAAGCTGTGCGAGTTTTTGGGACTCACTACATACTACAGGAAGTTTATACGTGATTATAGTCCGCTTAGTGCCCCTTTGATGAGACTGTTGAAGAAAAAAGCCTTAAATTGGAGAGATGAACCAGCCATGGCCTTTAAGGCATTGAAAAACGCTATGACAAAGATGACCCTTGTCATGGGAAAATGAAAGCAGACCCGATAAGGACCGACTTGAGCAAATCGGATCGATCAGTAGGGTCTCGGAAGGAGAACATCGCGGCAAGGCCGACCTTGCTTCGAAACTACGATTCCAAAACCAGGGTTACCGGGGAGAGATAGACCAGACAATCTGAGCCGAGCTCTCATCTGAAGAACTACGGCCCTGGATCGGCCGAGCTGAGCTCTTTTCTGGAACTCTCATCCAAAGAAATGTCCCTGGATCGGCCGAGCCGAGCTCTTGTCTGGAACTATCATCCGAAGAATTACGGCCTTGGATCGGCCGAGCTGAGCTCTTGTCTGGAACTTTCATCCAAAGAACTATGGCCCTGGATCGGCCGAGCCAAGTTCTTGTCTGGAACTCTCATTTAAAGAACTACGGCCCTAAATCAGCCGAGCTGAGCCATACTCACAATTCGGAGGCAGAAGACGTACTCCGACTACAAACTTCGGCCACAAGGTCCGACCAACAGCTCGGGAGACTGAGTTCCGGAACCAACCCCAGTATGGATGTGGCTAAAGATCACGCCCGTAGATACGCCTCATTAAGGCATACGGGAGAGTGAACTAGCGCACGATCTAAAGATAACGTGTGAGGCCCGCATCCTAGCCCGTACTGTTCCGTAGGCTTCCGCAGTCCTCCCTTTCGAATTCCAGCAACCCGCGATCTATAACTGGTGTTTTCGCGCAATCCTGAGTCGTATCCTGTATTCCAGAGTCAGCTTGACCGGAGACTTGTACCCTTGCGACCGCGCCGTCGCTGCGGTTCCAACGCCGCGTCTCCCGCGCTGAGACGATACCCAAACCAAGAGATGTGGGCCCACATTTAGTTCGAGAAAACGCCGCGCATTTGCAAACACAAGCAAATCAATCCCATCAATCATGTCAAATGTCAAGTACAACCATCCCATCCCCAAGTACAACCACCCTCCCCAAAGTCAACTCTCTCCCTTACAACCAAGTACACTCATCACTCACCCATCACTCCCACCCATCACTCACCCATCTCTCTCTCTCTCTCTCATCTCTCTCTCTCTCTCATTTTTCCCAAGCAACCCAAACGTCCAACATTTCCATAGGAGAGAGGAGAAGTTAGTGTGGTCCACCTCCCTTTCACCCAATCCAACCGTCCAATCTCCATCATCCTCCGTCAAAGTCAAAACCAAGGAGTTTAGCATTCCATCGAACCAAGAAGATCAGATGGTTGGTGATTTTTTTGTTTAGATTTGATGATTTGAGGGCCCACATGTGATGGGACCCATTGATGTATGTATAGAGGGGCCCATAATGACGGGACCCCTCAACCGATCTCTCTCCCTTCTTTTCCCTCTCTCCCTTTTTTTTCTCATTTTTTTTTGTGGTGTTGATAGTATGTATGGCCCACCTGATGCGTGCATGCCATCCATCACGGTGGAGCCCACCTTGGTGTGTGTGAGAAATCCACACTGTCCAGCAGATCTGGACGGTGAGACCCACCTGATGTGTGGATTTTATCCACACTATCTGTCCATTTAGACGGGACCCACCTGCGTGGAACCGGATTGGCTGGTGTACCTCACACCAGCTGTGTAGCTGCTGCATTGACGTGAACTCTGTGGGTCCAACCTACCTGTTGTGATGACGTTAGCAGAGGGTCTGATCATGCGCCCCAGCTATGTAGCTGCTGCATTGACGTGAACTTTGTAGGTCCAACCTACCTGCTGTGATGACATCAGCAGAGGGTCTGATCATGGGGTATGCATGATATCCAGACCGTTCATCCCCACCGTCCACTGTCTGGGACTGTGGAAAATTCCACCTTGATGTATATGTTTTAGCCATGCCATCCAGACTGCTGAACGTGCGGCCCACCTTGATGCTGTGGACTATCCAACCATCCATCACGTAGGTTGCATCATGATGCATGTGTTTTATCAATGCCGTCCATCTGTATTTCGTATTTGGGTTGTCCATCTGGATGGCCAGCAGCATTGGCTCCTGCATTTCGTCACCTAGTTCTGTGGGCCCTGATCATGGGGTATGAAGCAACCGTCCAGCTAGGGGACGTGGACCCCAACCTGATATCTGTGTTGTATCTCCACCGTCCAGCAAGCTGGATGGTGGAACGTTCCCTAATGAATGATCCAGGCCGTCCAGATTACGTAGGGCCCACTGTAATGTAGTGTTTTATCTATGTTATGCGTCCAGGGGGTGGGACCCACCTAGATGCATGTATTTTATATTCCCACCGTCTAGAGATGTCTGGACGATGCAATGGAAATCACACCGTGATGTGTGTTGATGTATGTCGTCCATCTGTGGAGCCCCACACGTGATGTATGTACTCCACCCACACGTGGACGTGGGGCCTACCATAATGTTTTGTCCATACCGTCCAGTGGAAGGATGGAGGGGCCAGCTGTGATATATGTATTCTCCTTACTGTTCATCTGATCATCCACGTTGTCCTTCTATTTTGCCAACATGGGACCACCATGATGTATTTATTTCATCAACACCGTTCATTTGTGCGGCCCGCCGTGGTGTATGTGTTGTATATCTACACCGTCCATTTGTGCGGCCCGCTGTGGTGTATGGATTATATATCTACACCGTCCATTTGTGCGGCCCGCCGTGGTGTATGTATTGTATATCTACACCGTTCATTTGTGCGGCCCGCCGTGGTGTATGTATTGTATATCTACACCGTCCATTTGTGCGGCCCGCTGTGGTGTATGTATTGTATATCTACACCGTCCATTTGTGTGGCCCAACATGATGTATGTATTGTATACCTATGTCGTTCATTTGTGCGGCCTACCATGATGTGTGTGTTGCATGCACACGGTTCATTTCTTTTCTAGGCCCATGTGAGTGGCCCTTAGTGATGTGCATTAGGCCCATGTGATGCGGCCCATAGTGATGTGTGTTAAGCCCATGTGAGCGGCCCATAGTGATGTGTATTAGGCCCATGTGAGTGGCCCATAGTAATGTATGTTAGGCCCATGTGATGCGGCCCATAGTGATGTGTATTAGGCCCATGTGATGTGGCCCGATGTGTGGTATATGAGGCCCATATGATGAGGCCTGATGTGATGTATAAGGCCCATGTGATGCGGCTCACTTGATGTATGAGACCCTTGTGTAAGGCCCATGTGATGCGGCTCACTTGATGTATGAGACCCTTGTGTAAGGCCCATTGAGATTGTATGTGGCCCATTGTGATTGTATGTGGCCCATTGAGATTGTATGTGGCCTATTAAGATTATATGTGGCCCATTGAGATTGTATGTGGCCCATTGTGATTGTATGTGTCCCGTTGTGATGTAATTGTAGTCATTGATGAGGCCCGATGTGATGTATTTATGGCCCAATGTGATGTATATTAGACCCTTGTGTGAGGCCTTCGGCCCACCATATGTTCGGCTCTATGTGGGCCACTCCTAGGGAGCAATGTTGGTTAAATGTCCACATTGATGAGTAATGATGGTTAAATGTCCTAATTGTGACCTTCCCTTAGGCCCTTTGTTAGGCCGATTATCGATGCCGGTTAGCGATACTGATTATGAGTATGTGGTAGCATAGCATCATGATACATGCCCATACACATCATCTGCATATTTGTTATGAGATGTGGTTAGCCATTGCATATTAGGGCTGAAAGTTGGGCGGGTTCAACCCGACCGACCCGACATTGGGTTGGGCTCGGGCAGGATATTTCGGGTCTGATCTTAAGCTTGGGCTATACAAACACCAACCCGATAAATCTTGGGTTGGGCTCGGGTTGAGGTCTCGGGTTGCCCGACCCAACCCGAACCCGATCAGTATATAAGTTATAAATTTTAATTGGGTGTGGATCGTTTGTGTCGAAGGCACACTAGTGATGTCGAGTCTCATTTGTCCATGTCATTTCCAAGGACTCAAGCTAACAAGATATGCCAGATTTCTCTCTCCCAAATAGACTTCATGCTATGCTACATGACTTTTAAAGGAGTAGTTGTCTTATATTTAAGCTTATTTTTTAAAGAAAAAAATGAAGTTCTTTATAATGAATAATCACATATATAATTAATAAAATTATAGATACAAAAAATAAGTCCTATATTGAAATATAATAAACTAATGTAATAACGAAAATATTAGCACGAATATACCCGACCAACCCGATCAACCCGACCAAGCCCGCTTGGGTTGGGCTTGGGTTGAGAATTCCCAACCCTAGATTGGGTTGGGTTGGGTTAGGGTTGAGGTATAGAAACCTTGGGTTGGGTTAGGGTTGAGCACCAACCCAACCCAACCCGCCCGACTTTCAGCCCTATTGCATATGCCATAGGGCAGGTTGTTCATGGGGCTCTTTGATAGGCGGATTTATCCACATGAGCTTGCGGTACGCGCAGGTTTGATGCATGACTGGATGGTATGACTTATACATCTCGCATTTTATGATATGACCACTGTACGCCCTAGCGACATTAGGGTTGTAGCCTCCACAGGCATATCGTGGATGGCCAGATGGGACATTGGAAATCTTTTTCACATGGAGTGCTATAGATATCTCTGGGTGAAAGTCCCTAAACCCTCTTGGTTCCAGGGGTTGCTCTAACGTCTAGACCGAGTGGATGCATGAGCGCATGAGGGCCGTATACCGTTAGGCCGCGTCTCTCGCTCTGTTGTGGTCGGTTGAAAGGGGGTGCGACCTTACCTGCCCGAGAAGAGGGGCAAAGCTAGGCTGAGTTTGACTAGCTCGAGGAATGGGTCCGATATCGACGAGTCGGGCCCGATATTGTCAGACGGATAGTGAGGTCTCTTTCACTCACCTTGTTGCGTGCGATGGGGTGGTAATCTGGTTTGGAGTGTAATAGACCCCGGTGATTTTCTAGAGCGGAACTGTACTGATATGTCGACTTATTGAGCAGGAATTGCATACTCATTCATTCACTATCCACTCGGGCTGGTGGTGCGCAACTATTTGTTACGTGTACCTTCGCAATGGCCAGGATTTTGGTTGGGGCGCGCGAATAACCTGAGATCAAGAGTTTACCACATTGAGTCTGACTATCCAAATTTAGGTATGAGACTAGTTTGGATAGAAGTCCCTTGTGGTAGACCCCGTAGCTTGCGATACTACGTACTATCATCCCGATTTCACACTCCAGCTTGGTCATTTCATTCGCATCGCATATTGCATTGCATCCTCAACACATAGCATTTGGTTTACTGTGCTTCTGTATTGCATAACCTAATTAAGGTTGACGGTATTCGTTGACTCGGTATTTGATATTTGGCTTACTATATCTCCGCATTACATAGCTGATCTATATTGCTTCCTCAGTATATGATATTGGTCTATTATATTTTTGCATCGCATAGCCTGGATAAGGCTGATGGTATTTATGGGCTTATCAGCATATTTTCGCATTACTCCAATATCGTATGATTTATGAACTTGCCAGTATTCCTGATATTGTATGATTTATAAGCTTGTCAGTATTTCCGCTTACTCTGATTACTCTGATATTGCTTACTTGACACTTACCTTGCGCACACACTTTCACCACCCTCTGAGCTTTATATAAGCTTATGCACGATAGATGCGTGCAGGTGGCGTTAGGTCGCAGCAGCGTTGAGCTTGGAGCGTGCAGCCGTCTTCTGGAGTTTTGATTTCGATATATGTATTTCCCTTTCAGTACTGTATTCAACTATTTATTTTAGTGGATATGTGATGATGATGTTACCTTTATGATTTTGGAAAACTTATGGTTATGCTTCTTATGAGATAAATATACATTAAAAAATCCTCCTTGTAAGATCCTATGATCGAAATCTAGCGTATGGGTGCTGGAAGCCGAGAATGGGGTACTACGGATGCTGTCGGCACCAGATTCTGCGATCGAGATTCCTGTGAGCCCGATTTCTAGGTTTGGGGCGTGACAGAAGTTGGTATTAAAGCATAACTTGGGAATACCTGAAGATAACATCACATATCTGCTGATAGCTACCCCGCGCTCTATGATTGTTAAGAACTTATGATGATTAGACCCCTGAGTTTGAATAACTTAGAAATTTTCTGAAATAGCTCCCTACCATTGAGATTGTGACGCTGCATAATATTTCAGTTTCGATCATTTTTGACCCGGGATCCGAGGATCAGTAGGGTCATCATAGCGTTGATGAGGCGTCCTGAGAGCGCGAGGTTCAGATTAGAGAGCGCTATCCCCATCTATCTGTAGATTGATTGTGCCTTGATATATATATATATATATATATATATTTATAATGCTTCCTCTTCCCTTGTTTTGTCCTACGTGATAGTAAATTTCGAGGACAAAATTTTTATTAGGAGGGGAGAGCTGTGAGGCCCGTATCCTATCCCGTACTGTTCCATAGGCTTCTCCGGTCCTCACGGTCAAATTTCGATAACCCCCGATTTATAACCGGCGTTTGCACGCGATCCTGAGTCATATCCCATATTCCAGAGTCGGCTCGACTCGAGACTTGTACCATTGCGACCGCGCCATCGCCGCGGTTCCAACGCCGTGTCTCGCGTGTCGAGGCGATACCCAGGCTAGGAGATGTGGGCCCACGTTCAGTTCAAGAGAACGCTGCGCAATTGCAAACCCAAGAGAATCTCTAATCAAATCAATCCCATCAATCATGTCAAATGTCAAGTACAACCATCCCATCCCCAAGTACAACCACCCTCCCCGGAGTCAACTCTCTCCCTTACAACCAAGTACACTCATCACTCACCCATCTCTCTCTCTCTCTCTCTATCTCTCTTAAACCTCTCTCTCTCATTTTTCCCAAGCAACCCAAACGTCCAACATTTCCATGGGAGAGAGGAGAAGCTAGTGTGGTCCACCTCCCTACCACCCAATCCAACCGTCCAATCTCCATCATCCTCCGTCAAAGTCGAAGCCAAGGAGTTTGACATTCCATCAGACCAAGAAGATCGAATGGTGGGTGATTTTTTTGTTTAGATTTCATGATTTGAGGGTCCACATGTGATGGGACCCATTTAATGTATTTATAGAGGGGCCCACAGTGGCGGGGCCCCTCAACCGATCTCTCCCTTTTTTTTCTCATTTTTTTTGTCGTGTTGATGGTATGTGTAGCCCACCTGATGCACGCATGCCATCTATCACGGTGGAGCCCACCTTGGTGTGTGTGAGAAATCCACAATGTCCAGCTCCCAATCCTACGTAAAACGCTGCGTCCCAGAATTGGTCTACCCGAGTCCCGGATCTTGATCGGGACGCGAAACCATCTTATGTGTCCGTGACCTCGGCTTTGGCCCCAACTGACCTCCGCCATTGGTTGGAGAGGAGAAGATAAGGCAGAGCGCCCGAGGCGGCGGAGGCTCCCCAAGAAGCAGTAGCTGTGAACCAAATTCCTTGTGAAGCTCAACTTAAGGAACTCCGCGACCAGATCAAGACATTATAGCAGAATCAGCAGCCTGCGTCCATCCCAACTGTGGTACAGGCGATGATGGAAGAGACCGAGCCTCTCTTCACCTCAGAAATCATGAATGAGGTGATGCCGCCGAGGTTCACGATGCCTCCAGTCATCCAGTACTCAGGGTCAAGGGACTCATCAGAACATGTGGAATCCTACTGCTCTTGGATGCAAATCCAGTCAGCCACGGACGCGATGATGTGCAGGGCTTTCTCGATAACTCTCTCCGGGTCTGCTCGGAGTTGGTATCGACAACTCAAGCCAAAGTCGATCGGCTCCTTTGCAGAGCTTAGTAGATCATTCCTTACCCAGTTCATCTCTGGTAAGAAGAGTCGGAAGCCGACGACCCATCTGTTCACCCTCAAGCAGGGGAACAAGGAGCCGCTGAAGGACTTCATCGCCCGCTTTAATGAAGAGGCGCTACTGGTGGACAACTACGACGACAAGATGGCACTCTCAGCCATGTTTAACGGACTCAAGGAAGGGAAGTTTGTCTTCTCAATTGGGAAGAATCCACCGACTACTTTGATCAAGCTCATCAACAGATCTCAGAAATACACTAATGCCGAGGAGTTCTTCAACTCTCGTAAAAATGCCCAGGCCACAGAGCAGTCTTCCAAGGGGAAGAGGTCAAGGAACGAAGAGCCGCAATCATTGAGTAAGAGGCCAAACGAAGGGGCCTCTCGAGATCGTCGACCGAGAAGGAGGCCTGAGAGTAAATTTCGCTCCTACACCCCCTCAACAGTCTCCAGAGTAGATCCTACAAGACATCAAGGACCAGAAGCTCTTGCAATGGCCGGTATGCATGAAGGCCAAGGCAGGCCAGCGAGACAAGCGCAAGTACAGCCGCTTCCATCGTTACCACGGTCACAACACCAGCGATTGTGTGGATCTCAAAGATGAAATCGAGACCCTCATCCACAAGGGTCATCTGCGATGATACACAAAGGAAGAGAAGATAACTCGGAGAGAAGAGCAGTCGAGCAAAACCACAGAAGAACCTGCAGAGATCTGCACGATCTATGGCGGTTCATCTAGAGGGGGCGACTCGAATAGGGCTCTTAAAGCCTATTCTCGGAGCTCGGACCTTGAGCATTACGTCCACTTGGCTGAAAGGCCGAGGAAAGAACTCCGAGTGAGCCCCTACAACTTGACCTTCACAGAAGATGATGCCCACGGAATCTAGCATCTGCATGACGATGCCCTGGTGGTAGCTATGACTATATCTAACCGCAAAGTTTACCGCATCTTGATCGACACTGGAAGCTCGACCCATATCATCTACTCCGAGGCATTCGAGAGAATGGGGATCGACAGGTCATGTCTCTGACCTGTGAAGACCCCCTTGCACGGCTTTGCCGGAGACAAAGTGATCTCTGAGGGAGCCATCTCCCTCCCCATGACAGCAGGGGAGGGGCAACATCAGGTTACTCTTCTGGTTGACTTCCTCGTCGTGAATGTGCCGTTAAGTGAAGGCACATTCATGACGAGGAAGTCAACCAATCTCTACTGTTACCGGGTCATGCCTTTTGGCCTGAAGAATGCTAGGGTGACATATTAGAGATTGGTGAACCAGATGTTCGCCAAGCAGATAGGTCGAACCATGGAGGTCTATGTTGATGATATGCTCGTGAAAAGTGTTAAAGCGTCTGACCACATTGCGAACCTCGGAGAGACCTTCTCGATCCTCCGGGAATACCACATGAAGCTGAATCCTGCTAAATGTACCTTCAGAGTAGGCTCAGGCAAATTCCTCGGGTTTCAGGTTAGCTAGAGAGGCATCGAAGCGAACCCTGACAAGATTAAGGCACTGCTCGACATGAGCTCACCTCGGACGACGAAGGAAATTCAATGCCTCATCGGACGGGTTGCAGCACTCGGTCGATTTAAATCCCGAGCCACTGATAAATGCCTTCTCTTCTTCCAACAGTTGAAGGGACACAAGAAAGCCGAATGGACCTCAAACTGCGAGCAGGCCTTCCAACAGTTGAAGCAATACTTGGACTCGCCACCCCTGCTATCCAAGCCTGAAGAGGGCGAGCTCCTGTTCCTATATATGGAAGTCTTAGCCTCGACCGTCAGCTCTGCACTTATCAGAGAGGTGGGGGCAGATAGCGTCCCGTCTACTACGTGAGTAAAGTTATGGTACCCGCTGAGACCAGATATCCGAGTATGAAGAAGTTAGCACTCTGCCTGGTTGTCTCAGCTCGGAGGCCGCGTCCATACTTCCAGATACATTCTATTGTTGTCCTGACTGACTCTCCCCTCAGACAAGTCCTTCAGAAGCCCGAGGTGTCGGGTTGGCTGACCAAGTGGGCGATAGAACTCGGAGAGTTCGATATCTAGTATCGTCCAAAGACTGCAATCAAGGGCCAGGCAGTGGCTGACTTTATAGCAGAGTTCACCTGTCCGAGCACCGAGGTTGTGGATGCTGGCACAGAGGCTGTCTCCGTGACCTCGCCAGCTCTCCCGCTTCTCAAAGACACAGAGCCGGATAAAGAGAACAGATGGACTCTTTTTGTGGACGAATCGTCCAATTCTAAGCGCACCGGGGCGGGGATCCTCCTAGTTGCACCCGATTCAACCACCATCCAGTACGACATCAGGCTCGGCTTCAAGGCTTCCAACAATGAGGCAGAGTATGAGGCTCTACTGGCTGGACTCAGACTAGTGGCTAGTCTGGGGGTTCAGCTTCTCGAGGTGCAATGCAATTCTCAGCTCGTTGTGAACCACATCTCTACCGAGTACGAAGCCAAGGAAACAAGTATGGTGGCTTATTTGGCAGGGGCCAGAAAGGTGATAGAGAAGTTTGAGAGCTGCACCATAAATCAAATTCTAAGGACGGAGAACTCTTAGGCAGACGCCCCCGTAAAGCTAGCCTCGGCCACGGAGGGAAAGATCCCCAGGATGGTCCCTGTGGAATTTCTGGATAGTCCAAATATCAACCGAGCCGATCAGGAAATGGTCAATCCAGTAGAAACAACTCTGAGTTGGATGGACCTGATCTACACGTATCTCACATCTGGCGAAGTCCCCCAAGACAGGCTAGAGGCTTAACGCCTGAAAATCAGAGCTGCAAGATATATAGTCCTGGACGGAACCCTATACAAGAAGGGGCACTCACAGCCCTATCTCAGATGTCTCCGACCCGATGAAGCAGATTACGTGATCCAAGAGATCCGCAAGGGAATCTGCGGAAATCACTTAGGTGGCCGAGCCTTGGCTCTGAAGATACTTCATCAGGGGTACTTCTGGCCGACCATTCGAGAAGACTCCAAGAGTTATGTCTAGAGGTGCGACAAGTGCCAGAGATTCGCTGCCGTGCCTAGCCAGCCCGCAGAAGAGATGACCCTTATGAGCGGGTCATAGCCGTTCGCCCAGTGGGGGATCGACATCATTGGGCCTCTGCCCCCTGGAAATGGACAGGTCAAATTCGCTATCATAGCAGTTGACTACTTCACCAAGTGGGTCGAGGCCAAGCCGGTGACGAAGATCATAGAGCAGAAAGTGACTGACTTCGTTTGGAAGAATATTATCTGTCGGTTCAAAGTCCCTCATACCATTGTCTCAGACAACGGGAAGTAGTTTGACAACGACAGATTCAGAGGCATGTGTAGGGGGCTCGGCATCTCGAATGCATACTTCTCGCCTCATCATCCACAATCTAATGGGTAGGTGGAAGCCGTGAACAAGGTCATCAAGCACCACCTCAAGACGAAGTTAGAAAAAGCGAAGGGGAATTGGCTGGACGAGCTCTCATTTGTCCTATGGGCCTACAAGACTACAACCCAGTCATCTACTGGGGAAACTCCTTTTTCACTATCTTACGGCTCGGAGGTGATCGTCCCAGTTGAGATCGGCCTCCCCACAGCTCGGGTTAGAAACTATCGGGACGATCAAAATGCCGAGTAGATCGCGGCAAACCTCGACCTGCTTGAAGAAGCAAGAGATGTCGCCAGACTCCGAGTCACAGCTCGGCATCAACAAGTGACGCGATTCTATAATTTAGGGTTAGGACGAGGCGGTTCCGACTAGGTGACCTGGTCCTCCGCCGCGTCTTCTAGAGCACTGCAGAGATTGGAGCCGAGACGCTCGGACCAAACTGGGAAGGGTCTTATCGCGTAGTCAGATCGACAAAGCCCGGTTCTTACCATTTGGAAGACTTGGAAGGGAGTCCAATACCTCACCCTTGGAATGTCGAGCACTTAAAGATTTACTATCCATGAGGAAAAAGAAGCGGCCAGCCGCTTAAGGCCCTCAATTAAAGAAATGTATAGTCGGATCTACTAGCCTTTTAAAGCTTTTAATAAAAGCATCATTTCTTCTACATGGTCTGCTTGTTCAACTTATCTATTATACAAAGAGTCATCTCTCTTGAGTAGAGGTGAACTCTACGAACTGATCCCTTAAAGAAGGGGTCGTCTCGTCAATCCGCAAAAATCTACAAAATCGTTAAGGGTCAGCTCTCATGTGCAGAGATGAAACCCTAAGGTGAACCGATCCCTTAAACAAGGGGTCGACTCATCATACAACAAAGATCTACAAAATGGCTAAGGGTCACCTCTCATGCACGGAGAAGAAACCCTTAGGTGAGTCGACCCCTTAAGAGGTCAGCTCGCCACTCAACAAAGGCTTAGCATTTACAAATCATCATTTAACAATCAGCATATAAAATCATGCCCTGGATCGAGGGTCAGATGGTTAAAAATCATCATCCAAGCACAATAAGAAAATTATCATCCAAATATCCATTGTAAAAAAAAGGGGGGAGTAAACATGTTTCATTCCCTCCGAGTAGAGGGGCCAGCTGCTGAGCTAAGGAGTTGAGTGTCGGAAGCCTTTTCGGCGGTAGCTGGGGGCGTCTTCGGCCTCTTGTACATTGGCCGGAGCTACTTCAGCTTCCTTGCCCCATCTGCAGCCAGAGAGTCGAGGTTGATGTCAGGGTACAGCACTTGGACGTCGACATGGTAGACGTCATAGGTAGTGTTGTAGGCGTGGAGATACACCTTATCCAATTTTCTGGACCTCTCCGAAGATTCTTTGTACTCCGCCACTGCCGCAACAGCTTACGAGGCCGCTGCTTGTCCAGCTCCGTAGCAGCCCAGGCCTCAAGGACAACCCTTTGCGACGTCAACCCCTTGACAGCTTCACGCCTCGCCCTCCCAAGGTCGTCTGTAAGCTGCGCATTTTTCGCCTACCATGCGTCCATTATCTAGAGGTCGGAAGTCGAAAGACTGCAGCTGCCGTACCGCGTACGTATCTCGAAGCATAATCATCGTGATGATTGCATTTCGATTACCCCGACCCATTATCATGAGTGGAAACAGCGCTTCATTTCCCCAAAAATTTACTCTCTAAGTTCGGGCTTGGACCAAGAGAGTAGGGGGCTTCTGTTATAGGAAAATGAAAGCAGACCCGATAAAGACTGACTTGAGCAAATAGATTGATCAGTAGGGTCTCGGAAGGAAAACATTGCGACAAGTCCGACCTTGCTTCTGAACTATGATTCCAAAACTAGGATTACCAGGGAGAGACAGACGTGGCAATTCGAGCCGAGCTCTCATCTGAAGAACTACGACCCTGGATCGGCCGAGCTAAGCTCTTGTCTAGAACTCTCATCCGAAGAACTACGGCCCTGGATCGACCGAGCCGAGCTCTTGTCTGAAACTCTCATCCGAAGAACTACAGCCCTGGATCGGCCGAGTCGAGCCCTACTCACATCTCGGAGGCAGGAGACATACTCCGACCACAGATTTCAGCCACAAGGTTCGACCAACGACTCGGGAGACCAAATTCCGGAACCAACCCCAGTATGGACATGGCCGAAGATCACGCCCATAGATACGCCCCATTAAGGCATACAAGAGAGTGAACTGGCGCACGATCTAAAGATAACGGCCGACATCTTCACACGTGCGACATCCGCTTGATTGAGCGAATTGTGTTGAGATTGACGACCATGATCTCATCGCCTCATGGGTATAAATACTAGAGGAACTCATTACAACAGGTACACAATATCTCACACCCTCTCTCTACATTACGCAACTTAGACCTAGATTCCTTAGCCTGACTTAGGCATTGGAGGGTCCCTGTTTAAACTAAGGTCTCCTTTGCTAACCTTTGTGTGTAGGACCAGGTCCGTTCCAAGTTCTCAACATTGAGCGGAGGGTGGTTCAGGTTTTGACATCAACAACCCTATTTACTAGACTTCATAAAAACCTTCGTAGTAAAATGTGATACTTCGAATACAAGAATCGGTAGCATCCTTATGCGAGAAGGTAGGCCAATATATAGCATACCCTAAAAAGGCTTTATCAAGCAGAAATTCGGACCTCTCAACGCATGAAAAGGAATTGCTGTCTATTCTTCATGCGATCTCTAAATGCCGATCATATCTCCTTAGTCTCCTATTCATCTTCAGTACATATCACAATAGCCTAAAGCATATTTTAGAACAACGGATAGTACTGACTCTGGCATAACAAAGGTGGCTCACAAAATTAATGAGGTATGACTACAAATTGTTGTACAAGAAATGGGTTGAAAATTCTGCAACGGATGCACTTTCATGCCCTTTTGAACAAGGCTTTATTGCAGCCATTACTTCAACTGTATGCACCAAACTGAGGTTCCAGCTTCCTATAATGATAATATCAAAGAGTTGATAAACCACATAACATAGATAAATGAAACTATTGCCCATTATTCCTAAATCAGTGGAATTTTAAAACACAAGCATTATGTGATGTTAGGGTGTAGTATCCCGTTCATTTTTTAGGAGTAAATTAGTTTTTTACTCCATTATGTATTGTTATGGTTTTCCAATCTACATTTACACATAGATGCACTTTTATACAAAATCAACTTTTCTTCATCTAGTCATGAACTTACACTTGCCCAATTGCTAAACTGACCATAGGAATATATAGTCGGCCTTAGATTTAGACACCCATCTATTTGGATCCTTACTCTTGCTCGGATGGTAGACTCTGGAGTTTCAACACGTGGTCAAGGGTTCAAGCATCAATAGGTGGTGAAATTCCACTAATGTGAGTGTGTGTAAATTTTTTTATTTTTTTATTTTTTTATTTTTTAAAAGACACCCATCTATTTGTGTCCTCATCAGACCGTTACACTCTAGTAATCCTACCTTAAAACCATCAGAACCGCACGTATCATTGGCCATCCAAGTATATGATTCAATCTTTTTGGTTTCTAAGTGTATAAGAACCTTTCTTACCATCGCTTTTTCAATCCAAGAGACCAATAGGTATAAACCATAAATCTAAAAATTCTAAGGACTTCAAAGTCTCCATTCTAGGCCATGCTCAAAAACATGTTTCTACTGGTTGGTTTGAGAAGAAATTTTAGCCAAACCTTTCTTATTGTATTTGAGTCATACATATTCTTTGATCCTCGTACAATCCTACCGTTTACTTTTTAAGATGAACGTATATGGACACGTTTTTAGAACCATCAAATCATAGAGAGGCCATAGGAAAAACCCATCAAATCATAAACAAATTTATGATTTTCAAGGGTTTTGATGTAGGAAGGCTTAAGACAATTTCAGAGATATTGTATCTCGGCCTACCAATCTGACCCGTTCATTAGAACTATGGTGAGATTATCTACAAACTATGGTCTAGATATTCAGTCTCAAATTGAGCTTCTTATACACCTTAATCGAATTCCGACCATTCATTCAAAATCTTTCAATTGTATGACCCGATTGACATAGAATTTTACATTATTTGAGAAACTATAATTCCTCAACATTTGAACGGTCAACACCACCCGGAGCTTGAAAATTTCTATGTTATGTGGACCCCAAAATAAATAAGCCCCATTGCCCAAAATTGTCCGAGTGTTTTTATGCTGTATTAAAAACCGAATTTACTTTTTTAGTTAATATATATATATATATATATATATATATATATATATATATATATATATATATATATATATATATATATAATATATATATATATTATATAGTTGCTATGGGCATGGCCCACATGTGTGTGCAACACATAAGTGAGAGAGAAAAAAAGAGCAATTTCACAACGGTTGCGTATAATAATGTTAGATGCTCTGCGCAACGGGAGCGGATTAGATGAGACCCCGAATCCACTTATGTGGGTGGGACCCCTAACTACGGGGTTCATAGTGATGTATGTGCCTTAAATCCACACCGTCCAACCATTTTCAAAGCTCGTTTTAAGGCATGATCCCGAAAATGAAGCATGCCCAAAACTTAGGTGGACCACACCACAGGAAACAGTTGTGATTGAATCTCCACCATTACAAACTTCATGGAGTCTACCTGAATGTTTATTTGCCATCCAACATGTTGATAAGATAAAAAATGCCTATAGGTAGAGACCAAACAAATATCATCTTGATCCAAAGCTTTTGTGGGCCACAAGAAGTTTTTAATGTTCAATTACTGTTGTTTCCAGTACTATTGTCCGTATGAGATTTGGATTTGCTTCATTTTTAATTCATACCCCAAGATGAGTTTTCATGCACATGGATGGCGTGGATGTAGTCACATACATTAAGGTGAGCCCCACTGTCAAGGGTCCCATGCACCTCAATAGATCTAGGGATCCACTAAAGCTGCGTTGGGCCATGCAATAGCACGATGGCTAAAAATTTTTTTTTTTAAAAAAACAAAAACTAAAATAAAAAGGATGTTGGATGCTGGATCTGATCAATGTCCCTTTTGGACACACTGTGTTTTTTTTTTTGGGAAACCTAATGTAAGGGAACTCTTTTATACTTAAGATTGAGATCTATATCGATGGTCAGGGAAACTTTTCCTCAGGGCTGCTCACTAGGCGTCTCTAATAAATTTTTGGACTATCTAATGGCTGGCACGGAGTCGGTGATGGATATGTGCATAGAGTAAATAGCTATATAGGACTAGAATTTACTTAAATTTCTGATATGATAGGATCCGAATGCCCGACAAGTCATAGAGCATATGTCCTTAAACTTATAATGCATATGCATGTATGCTTAGTTGACACGAACATTAACTATGTAGGTCCATATAAAATAAAAAATAAAAAATAAAAATAGATCCAATAGAACCTAGAGCTAAGACCTCCATGTCTAAACCTGACACAAGGGTTGAAAAGAGAAGGTAATGATGATATGAATGCAGTTCATAACACTTCCCTGCAACATACTTGTATCCTTAGACACTGAGCCCTTGGAAGGGGGGTGTACATAGTTTTCAATAACCCAATTTGGTTTTGGGTTATATACTACCTCTCACAAGATTTATAGAATAGATCGACTGAGTACACTTTAGAGTTGCTACTAGCCAAAATAAAAGTTCTAGAATCTATAGAATCGCCTTGAGATCGGGAAACCCAAAGGATTCTTGACTCGAGTGACTCTTAAATAAGTTTGCGCCATAATTCTGGATAAAAGCTTCGGTTACGGAAAAGAAAGAGATTAGGCACCCTTTTACCGCCTATGTAAAATACAATCTCTACATTGCTAGGCTATATGCTTTCAAATGGGATTTAGGGAGCTTTCAGTAAAATACTAAGCTTTAGATGTCTAAACTACGAAAGATTAAATGAAATGGAAATGGAAATGGTAGGAAAAAAGGTTTTCCAATGAAAGTATAGAAAAGAAGAGAACACCAAGCTTTCAGTTACTCCTTTAGATTACGTTTCCTAATACAGAAGATCCTCAAAAGAGGCAATTGTAGAGCATACTTAATGTGATGTTAGAGCAGAGCTTACTAATTCAGGTTTTCAAAACTGTAGATGACAAAAATAAAAAAATAATTAAAAAAAAAAAAGAAAGACTTTTATTGGAATGTACGAACTGAAAAAATGATAAACCAAGAATATGATATTTGGCTTTGAAATGGAAACAGAATAGAAGAGATTAAAAGGATAAGAGAGATTGAGAGAATATAAGAAATGAGCCCCTGTCTCGAGCTCTCTGTCTCTATCTTTCTTTTCCTTTCCTTGTCCAGACTCCGTCTGAACTTGATCAGCTTCTTCTCCCCTTCTTTTTTCTCTTTTATTCGTTGTTTGGGGTCCCTTTAAATAGGCATTTGAAAAGGGACAAATAAGGGTGTTTAGATAGGTTCGGTTCTCCCAAGTCTTCGATCGCCTTCGATCAAAAAGTGCTGAGCCCTTAGAAGTAATTAGGCCCAGGGAAATCGAAGAACAGCTGAAGGGATCAGAGCAACTGAGCCCTTGTTGGAGCAACTAGTTGAGCTTCCACCAGCTCTACACGGAGCCGGCTGAAACATAACCGCCTTTGTGCATAGCTGACGGTAGCACCGCCACCTCTGTGCGAAGTGGCACCAATCAGCTTCTGGTTTGCTGCGTTGGGCTAACCCTGGTTCAATTTGGACCGGCTCTGATCAAGGGTCCACCAAAGTTACAAAGCCAAATGGTCATATCTTGATAGTGGGGTGTGTACATATATTTTTATTTTTAGGTTATCTTTATTTTTTTCCTTTTGCATCAATCTAAGATCACCAGGACGTCCAACCATCCGTCCATTCTGTGAATCATCAAATAGCCCAAAAAAAAAAGGTGTCATTTGAAACCGTTGAAGGGTCTAGATTGTTAGACGTTTATGGACCTCAAAAGGGTCTAGATTTTTGGTCGTTTATGAACCTCAAAAGGGTTCAGATTACTGGACATTTTTGGTCCTCAAAATGGTCCAAATTGCTAGACGTTTATGGACCTCAAAAGGGGTCCAAATTGTTAGACATTTTTTGGACCATTAAATGATTTAAATCAATATCCATTTATGAACCATTAAATGATCCAGAAATCCTATTCATGGACCCAAAGACAACCCAGATCGTTGCCACTTGAGGACCCGGAAGCAGAAACGATTGATAAACGATCCGAGATGCTGACCAAACTAGTGCCCTAAGTATTTGATAATTACCCTTAAGTGGGGGCCATAATGATGTGGAGCGGGTCGCGGACAGTTTCATGGCCAAGATGGATCAGAAAAGGCCCGGTTGACGACAGAAGTGATCCAGACCGTCGGACCTTCTATCGGGCGTATCTCGCAATCCAGAATGAGTTACCTGACGTAAAATATATGATTTTGGGGTAGAACGAGCTACTTTAGCCAACCAACCCCGCTACGCCAGGTTGCGATGCCCGGAATTGCGAAAAATCCCCTGAATCGACGGTCATTTTCCTGCTTTAATTTCATTTTTATTTACTATAATAGTAATTTTAGTTTGATTATAACTCTTCATCCGTCGGGCTTTAGGAGTTGCGCCCAACGTGAAAAAAGCTTAGAATAATTAGGAGAACGGTTTGGTGAAGCCAAATAGGACACTTACTATTTTTGGCCGAAAACCTTGCGCACTAGTAGACATCACGACCGTCTATAAATAGTAAGTTTACTATTTATAGTAAGTCGCGGATTCTAGGAGTTTTAGTTGTAGTTTGATTCTGATTTCTTTCCCATTGCTTGGTACCCCTATTTAAAGGGTTGTGAACTCGTTTTTAGTAATCAATTAATCAATTTTGAATTTCTTAGAATATATTTCTATTTTCTGCTTTCTTTCCTCGTGGATTCGAGAAATCTCTGTGAGGAGTCCAGAGAAGCTCCGTGGATTTGGAGTAGTTATCCTCATCACGTTCATCCCTGCGTCAATTGGTATCAGAGTGAGGACTCCCCTCGAGCCGATGACAAACAATGAAGGTATGGATCAAAATCCTGTGGACGGTGATTCAGTGATTCATTATCTTTCGGAAAGAATGGAAGCTTTCCACCGGGAGAGTTAGTTGACCATGCAAGGGCTGCAGGCAACCCTCGACCGTCTTGTGGATGCGCTACTTCCGCCCTGAGCCCTACGTGGTGCTCCACCATCTATGGTTGCTCCACCACCCATAGTGGCTCCACCACCCGTGGTTGCTGTACGACACAACCCTGATTTTCATAGAGCACTACCAGTGGCAAACCGTAGGGCTACACTAGTTGATTCAAGTTCTAGCGATGAGGACCTTAATGAGGGTTTTGCCCGATGACCAATCCATGCAGGCGATCACCTAGATCGTGCTGAAAGAGACTATCGAGGTAAGGCTGAACTTCCTAGTTTTAATGGTTTATTACGTATAGAAGATTTCCTCGATTGGATAGCCGAAGTAGAGAGATATTTTGATTATATGGATGTGCCAGATCATAAAAGGGTAAAGTTGGTAGCGTTTAAGTTAAAATCTGGTGCTTCTGTGTGGTGGGAACAATTACAACTCTCACGAGCCCGTCAGAACAAGGCGTCCATCTCATCATGGCCACGGATGAGACATCTTCTTCGATCGCGATTTCTCCCCAGTGATTATGAGCAGATATTATTCCAACAATACCAAATTGTCGACAAGGAAATCGAACCGTCACAGATTACACTGAAGAATTCCAACGGTTGACTACACGAAACGATCTGTCAGAATCTGAGTCACAGAAGGTGGCACGATTTATAGGTGGGTTGCGACCGACATTCAGGACCGAGTTCAGATGTACCCAGTCGGGACCG